>CM054792.1:5000000-6250000 GCA_028984075.1 Pieris mannii | reverse complement strand
TATTATAAATAATTTGTGTTCTTGCAATCATTGTTTTTACGGAAAACCTACTAATGTAAAGATTAATTTATAGACAAATTTGTCTTGTGTGAGTAATTTGAGACAGGATTCAGTTAGTCACTATTTGAAAGAAACAGCTACGTAAAATAGTACAGATACACTGCGATAAGCCTATTTTCAGGTAGTAGTAGTGAGTGTGGACTTAATTGAAATATGATAATGCCTGCGATAAGCTTTTCATTATACGCCTAATAAAAAAGCCATTAGAAAGCAAACATTTCAATGAGCATTTTATCACCTAGGAGGTTAGAAAGCGTTACCGCAATTGTTGTGGAAATGGAGAAAATACTTCAATTGTAAATATCGTACTAATGTATTTCACGATAGCTTTATAAAATTTCTTCGGCCTACCTCAATGATTGAATGTTTGTATGTCTCTGGGACTAATGGTATATAAAATAAAGGCAAAACGCTTATGACACATTTGTGTTTGCACCCCGCTTGGGGTTACGGCACTTCAATCACCATAAGCCTCGTCCAATCTAATGTTATGATAATAGAGAGATCAGAGATCGCACAATGTCTGAGCTGCAAAATCTCATTTCCGTTCACTAGATACTTCCCTATCTGAAAGAACTAAGATTTGTTACCGCCATTTTACCAAGTTACTGGGTATTTGTGAGATAAACAAGTACTACGCAGAAGTTAAACTATACACTAATTATAATATTTGTTGAAATGTAATATTTTCAATTACAAAACTTTTGTATTAAATATCATATCCGTCGCTAAAAATTATTTAGTAATCTCCTCTTTATTTAAAACAGAGTGCTAGATTTATGTTTTTTATTACGATTTATATTATACATTAATAGTCTATGTTATTTTGTATAGGATAAATTTATAGTAGGTACAAGTATATATATATATATAGTAAGAGCTTGTGGTTTTTCCATTTTATTAACAATTATTACTTCTTCAATACTTTCATATCTACTGAATATCACTGTATGTCGTAAACCAAGATAATAAATCTCTATACGAAATGTAACAATAATCTTAAAACTGTACGCAATGGAAGCACTCGAATACGTTTAAAAAAAATCAGCTCTTTAATTACTACCAAAGCCTACAATTTTGTGCAGTTGATTCATACGTACCTAATAACTTTTCGAAGCATTTTATTGATACGATCAACATTTGAAATAGTCCACGTGCATTGTATACTGATACGCATCTCTTACCTGTAACAAGAGAAACACATTTGTTATTATGACTGCTAATATATGAATATACTTACTTGAGAAGAAACTATAGCGGATTAAGATTCACAATGATTTGTCACCAGCACCTCTTGTACAATCACAGACTTGATTGTCTCTCTTTTTCGCTCCAAGATTTATTTTTAACACATAAGAACTACCTCTTTACATATGAAGATCCTCTTAAATATAGCATTTAATACAAAGAACGGGTGTTATTACATTGGTTAATGGTATTTATTTTCATTTATATAGAGCCTTGGTTCACCAATATTATTTTCAGAGCTGAAACTCTGAAAATAATATATAACATAAGCAATAATTTTCTGCGTGTCTCCTCCAAGGGATCTAGTTAGATCACCAACAAAATAATACATATCCAACTAGTGATCATTTGTTTTTTTAATAAGCAAGTTAGCATATTCGTCTACTCAACACACGCAATTGACTTTTGGGTGTAAGGGATGCCCCGATTTCGTCACGATGTTTTCCTTCACTGTACAAGCCAGTGTTAAATGCACACATGTATAGAAAGTCCATTGTGCATAGCCGTGGAAAGCCACTACGCCAACACTGCTCAATTTCATACTATTTGGCCATAATAAGGGTTAGCATTAATCTTGTATTGTAGATTTTAGATTTTAATTTTTATGCAAAAATTCCTTTAAATACTTGATTGGGTATACAACACATATAGAACAATGAATCGCCTCACGAAACCAGCACAATGAATAACGTCTATTTGTCATCGATGAATCAATCACCCGATTATAGTGATTACATGACGGAAGTCTTTACCTAGGATTGTGATTTGACTATTATACGGATCAGTTACACTTGGTGATTCACGAGAATCATTCCTTGTATTTTATATACAGTTAATCAATGCTCCATATTATAGACTGCGTTGAATAATATTTCTTGAGATATAGCCCAGACATAGTCTGGTATGACCTCAGTCGCATGATCAGGCCTAGTGGCTTTAACTGAGGTCATGCGTTTGAATCATGGCTTTGCACCAATAGATTTATTTCTATGCAATCCACACTTGATCTTTCTCAAACCAACGTCATGGGTCGCCTACGTGGCAATAGAAGGAGAGCACAAGAACACATGCAATCTGAGGCTAACACCAGCGCTGGTAGTGAGCCACTGGTATATAATATATAATTATTCAATAATAAGGTATTATTACAATGTCCATGATATTTTGATTCCTTTAAAGGAGATAAATGCCGCGATTCGAAAATTACGCAAAGATCAAAACATAGTTTAAAATATCAAACGACAAAGTAAAAGGTAACAATGACGGTAGACGTTGAGTTATATAAAACCAACAATTTCTCAAAGCAACATCATTTCTCCAATCATTTCGCGTTTTACATAATTACGATGCATTCACCCGAGGCGCGGGTACTTTCAAAACGCATTACGATATATTAAGAAATCACGAGATTGTCTAAACAAGACGTGAGGAACCCGTTCCGAATCAACCTCGACCCCGCATTTATCGCAGGGAGATTTCTGTTTCGTACTTTCTAATGCTAGAAAAGTTTTAGGAACTAACATTCAAAAATTATATTTTTTCATTAACAGGGAAAGAAATGGTTTGTGGATTCCAGGCTTTATATCTGGGTGAGTGATACTACTAAGTTGTATATTAGTCAATTTCTTCATTACGAATTACGATAATGAATAAAATGCATATTTAAATAGACATCGTTTTAAAAATTGTAGACGTAATTTTTAATGTCTGTTGAATAAACTATCAGTTGCTGATAGTGCACTGTAGTTCAGTATTTTAACATATCTATCGTTATTTCTTTCTATTTCATGTAAATGTTTTAGACAGAGATACTTGGATGTATAAGGCATCTAATAAGGCAATTTTTCATGAAATGGCTTCAACATTCAAACGGCTGCTACTACTTAATGAATAAAAATTAACTATAGTAGTTCTTTGCATTATTGTGGCTTTTACAAGGATGTCCTCGATTTTATTTTATTTTTATGTAGAAATATAACCTCGCCTAGAGCTTTTCAAGATTATTTTTCTTCTTTTTCAAAATCGCATCAATCAGGTTGAAAACAAAACTCAGGTTTACGTGTTCGTCGGATTTTCTTAAGTTAAAAGTCTTCGATCGATCATTAAATCCCTAGTTCCGTGGAAACGTAACGCGAATTTAAAATGTTAAGTAGTAAAACTGACGTTTGACATAAAATTTCGCTACAACTCTAATTTTAGCTTAATATATTACCAATATAAATACATCGTATGTGCTGATAATTATCCAAACCCTACGAAGCTGCACTGACGGACCCACTGCTGCACTACTGAACTTGAAAAACGTTCCATTGTTGACGTTAGCTACAATGCCATAGAATAAATAAATTTTCAATTTTCCTTTGTGGGCGCGAGTATTAACGTATGACGCGTTTCACTTTATGTCTCGTTAGGGCAGTGTCGATAATATCACCGGTTACTAGACATCTAGCCTACGGTTAACAGAACCACAGTAAGATGGACGATACAACATACTTCTCTATTATAAAGTACCGGGAAACGCATAAATAATACACAAAACCTTAATCCTCAAATGTTTTTTTGGCCGCTTTCAACGTTTCGTCACACGCTATTTTTGGATCTTTCCCAGGCACTCAAAACATAAGACAAGCTACTAATAAAATAAATCAATGGCGCTACAACCTCTTTAGGTCTTGGCATCAGATATGAGAGTCGCACGCTGAAGCCACTAAGCCAACGCTGCTCGCAACACAAAAACAAGCCACTAGTCAGATGAAATTGTAAATTAATTTGGTAAATTCTAACAAAAAAATTCATTGTATTTAATCTAACAGCCAGATACAATATCAGCTCCAAAATACAGTTGTACTAATCTAACAAGAAAAAAATCCATTTGCAACCACTAATAAATCATACAATACATTTTTGTCTACAAATCTGAAAGAGAATTAAGACGAATGGGAACATATCTATGTGTAAACCTAAGAAACTTTTGTCAGTGTACTCTTCGTTACATCTAGAGAATACAAAAACCACCCTGGAAAAATCATACCTCCACACTGTGTATACATTTTCAGAATGATTAAATCTTTATAAGCACCGTCCGGCATAAAGTACTTTTTAACTTGGCTTTAGTACGGGAAATCGGAAATTTCACCTCCGTAACGGGAGAATTCAATTGAAAAGCTTCGGCGCTTCGACGAGATGGAAATATCCATTGAGTCATAAAACATAACGAAACGTACATCATGTGATTTCTTAAAAACCGTAGTTATAACATTTATGAAGTATTAAATGACATCAGGCAGAGTTTACGTGATTTTAATTAGCTAATCAAATCCTTGAAAGGCCGGCAATGCACTCGCGCGCCCTCTAGCATCGAGTGTCCATGGGCGGCGGTATCACTTAACATCAGGTGAGCCTCCTGCCCGTTTGCCCCCTGTTCTATAAAAAAAAGCTATTCTGTTATTGTACTTTGGGTTTTAAACAATGATTCCTCAAATTAATTTTACACTATTTTCTTACTGTAAAAAAAAATATATATTTATAACACAGATAAACATGGAACGAACACAACACAAACAAATGTAACAAATGTACTGATACCTTTTAAGATAATTATTTACAGTAACAAAGTATTATACATTTTAACCCTCAATTTTACGCAAAACGGACCAATTTCGAGTCTAATTGCGGAAACAGAGCCCACCTACCTTACCTTACCCTCAATTTATAACACTAAATTTTTTTTGCAAATAGAGATTTTAGTCAGGTAATCACTATTCACATATATTTACACTGGTATTCCTGTGTTTTTTTTAAAATCTCGCATTCTTTATTGTTCCCACATAATAGACTTTATTTATTTTAAGTTTAGAAATGTTATTTTTTTCTTTTACTACAAATTAATGTACACGTTCCTCAATTCTCAACAAAAAAAGCATACGAGACATTTTTATCGCGCAATGCGCTATCTTACTCGAGTCCAACTCAAACAATGAACAACTAAAGTTATAAACCATCTCGGCAATGTACAGTGCATTTAAGTGTCAGTCGGTCTGTGTGTCACGGCACTACGACCTACACCGAAGCATCGTGCTTTACATGAACCCACACACCATATATATCCTTCCATTCGCGTGTGACATATTAATGGGTTTTGATTACATGACAGGTTTAGTTAGTTACAAGTTTTCAAAATGTATTACCTAGGGCTGCAATATCTAGTTTAAAAACGACAGATTGCTTAATTGTGATAGACACTGACCAATCACAATCAAACGGCGCGCCAATTCTCGTTAATCAAAAGTGCATTTCCCTTTCTATGCTCTGATATATAAGCAAGTATATGATCAAGATCTATGTTAAAGTACATCTAACTAGAAAAACAATTAATTACAAGTGAATTGAATTTTCAATTAGAGAAAAATATTTTTTCTAATACAAGCAAAATAACAATATTATACAAAAGATTTGACTTTTCCTTTCGTAACTTCATTAAAGGTCGTTGAAAATACGTCGACTGCCTGCGTTCCGTCTCCACACACGTCAGCTTGTCTTGGTGAGGGATTGGGATTGTTGAGACTCATATTGTCTTAATTTGGTCAGACCAACGGGGGTAGGCGATCGACTCTGACTTCTCTTCCACCCGGCAGCACACCATTTATTTTTTAATTTACTTTTTATTTTTTAATGAGGTGGAAATGAACTACTGCAGGCTCGCGTCAAGAATATCGAACTTAACGCGGGGTCTGTGGGGCTGGATCTACAATCAAATCACTCTGCTAAATAGACGAGTAGCGAGACCTCACCCACTAAAAACATTTCAGCCCATCACATGCCCTTTAGATGGGCCCTCGGGGTTCGCTAGGCCTTCTACCCAAGGGACCCGGGCATCCCAGCACACAGCACACCAAGCTCATCTAAGCTTATTACAATATGCTAAAATATTTTTAAGAAATTGAAAATATTGCTTAAGCAAAATCGCGAGACAGTTAAAAAGCTAGTTATATGCACCATGGCCGCATGAACATTAATCCTTAACTTGTCTGCACCGACACGCGGAAGAAAGCTCTTTAAATCACATTTATGAAATGTCGCCGTAAACCACAATTAATTTTCATCTAACGAGAATGAACGAGTTTCTACTGTTCCACTAAGATATTATACTGAACTTTGATGTATTGTCTCCTTGTAAATCATATACAACAGTCCAACGAATAGTCATAACAGTGTATTATTATTTAAGAAACAAAAAAATGTGTAAACCGCATACTAAAATAGGATAGTTTGTACACCTAACACCTTCTCTACCTACGTATACCTAATACTGAGTTGAACACACAATTTAAACAACATACTATGATTGGTAAATAAGTTGTAATTTCGTTCGATGTCTTGGGGAACAGAAAAACGCCAACTTAATAAAATGGTGTTAGTGAAAGCTTTTTATAAGTAACGATCATATTAAAATTACATATTTTACGATAACTTAAATATGCCGTGAATGCTATAAATAAATAAACGTACTAAAATTACCTGAAATGTAGCATACGTATATGTTTAATTACCCTCTTGAATAAGTACATTATTTCCTTACCCATTGCACTTAATCGAGTTTATAAAACATTAAAAGCTATCGTTCTATCTGCTCTTAAAAGGCAATTAAAAACGAATGATATATGCATTCGAAATTAAGCAACCAATATACTGAGGAAAATTAGACAAAAGCCAATCAAAATGTGGTACCAATTACATCTAACAGTGGATAATAAATATTAATCGTGCATGAATAATTGATATAAAACGCCAGTGCGACAGAATAATCGCTTTAATTGAAACTGAGGATGTTATCTTACGAACGTGATCTCGATGTCAACTTGAATATGTTAAAGGCCGAGGACATATACGCTTTGTAGTCTTTTCAATAAGCTGTTTGTAATATGTGACCGACATCTATCATCTAAATCGTACTACATTAAATCAAATTACAACGTATAATTTCTATGAGGGAAAGTACTACTAGCCTAATACATTTTCTTTTTTGGATGAGCAATTCAAATTTCCTTACTGTGAGGAAGAAATATTTACATTTGTTTAAAAATCGAACTTACCCGATCTACTTTTGCCAGTATATTAAACTGATATTTGAAATATCTCAGAGTCACAAACATTTAGTAATTTTTATACCTTACACATAAAAATATTTTATTTACTTTGATGTATGCATTCACAACACAAAGTACTTCTTTACACTAAACCTGAAAAAAGCGCGCCAAATCTTGCTTATTATGAAACCTACATTCAAAGCTCGTCAAACTGTAGCACGACATGAAGAGAATTTTCACAAAACCACACTTCACATAAATCGCAAGTGAAACAGTTTTTGTGTCACGACCTACTTGAGCCCCGCGAAGTGACGATACATTTACCTCGGCGCCTGTATGGGGTTTTCTTAAATTTGGCACATTAATTCATATGAAAATCTTTATATTGCCTTCACGACGCGTGTATATATATTTTAAAAGGAAATACTTTCAGTTGACTTTAACATTTATTTAGATCTGGTTATATTATTTTTTATTACTTTCATAAGGAATATATTTTACAATTAACTAAAAAGTATTGTTGTATTAGACCCAGTGTCTTTATCCAACGCGTAATTGCTACGAGTAGTCGATTTCTAAGAACACTCTAAATTCCACTTCTGTACATTTTCATAAAAACTACGATCTTACAAAAATGTGCGGCGGCGTCACTAAAATTAGGTGAACTTAATGTTCATTTATCTTGTTTGTATTTTTATTAAAAAAGGCAAAGCACGTACCTAAACAAACGACGTATATCGTTTCCTATACAAATGATTGAGTAAGTTCTTAATATATTTACTATACCTGAGTATCGGACTTGCAATTTTTTTATACCCGTAAGGGATGTTTAGGCATTTAAATAATTAGTGGTGATTAATTCATAGGACAAGTATTTGTTGTGATAGCAACGAAATAATTTGATTAGCCCTTAGGTTAGTATTAACAATATGCCATTCTTTTTTCTACATTGACTTAACGTATTTCAACATCAAAGCTAAATAAACCAAGAGAAGAAATCATATACTCTAATTACCACATAAATCACGATAGAAATATGACGTATTAATAATGAAAAACATAAATTTTCTGTTAAGCTACGACATAGAGCCTCCGAAAATTAACTAATATGAATGATGAAATATGTTATTTATGAACTATAAGCCGGTTGATTGGCCCCAAATTTTTGGTGGGATCACGCGGTTCGATTGATAAGCGGTCAGTGAACTTTTTATTTGTCAATATATACTATCAGGAAACTTTTCATATTAAGTCTATGTAATTTGACATTAGGATAATATAAGAAGTAGAGGAAAGTAATGCTCAATCAACAACTATTCCAATAAAAACTACTATTCAAATTGCTATACGGCCTGTTTAAGTAATTAAATTAATAACATAATGATCCAAGCAATATTTTATACGCATTGTCGTTAAGGATAACGTAAAATATGAAACAGAAAAAAGATTTATTATATTACAACCGAAATAAATAGTAAGTAAATTGTGATATACGGACGTTTATACGTGTAATAAGTATTTTCTATTAAATGCGTGCTTATAATGTTTAATACAATAAACTGTTTGGTTTGGTTTCATAATTTAGTTTGTTTTTCTTGACGTTCATAAGTGTACATGTTTACCTATATGAATAAAGATATTTTTGATTTGATTTGATTCATAGGATTTGAATGATAGCGTATACGCTACACTAAATACGTAGTGCGACGTTACACTTTTACCTAATTATCAGCATGGAGCATAGGTTTCCATGGAGCCAAACCCTCTATTATATGAGCTAGGATTGAAGTACTAAAGTATAAATAGCATAATATATGATTTTCCTCATTTTTAACAGTAGTCACCGTCATTATATTACATCAAAGCCAGGCCCATCATAAAGTCTTGTCCCTTATAGATTTCTTCTTTAGCTGCAAAATCACTTCATACACACACAAGAAAGTATGCAATAAATCATGTTAACGCCCCATGAATTAAAAGAAATCCAATCTACCTTTTCTTTATACCGGATGTCGTCTCGAAAATAGGTTTCACATATTTTTCTGAGTTCATAGACCCCTTACAACGCAGTTCTTTCTAAGATATCTCCTTTCTATACGGGTCCCAGGGGCTGCCCGTTCCGATTTTTTCTAGCCTTTCAAATACGGGTTCCTGACTCCGACAGCTTACGTAATATCTATTTCTGTGCTCAGTTGCTATGTTACGATGCGAATAAAAGTTTTATGTTTAGTGTTCACTATTTTTAATATGGACAGTAGATTTCTTTGAAAACATAACATAACAGAAAATAGGACAAGCGGTCGTATGTTCAAGCATTTTTCTAATATTTGAATTAAAGAAATATACCCAACGTAAAACATTTAACAAAGGCTTGGAAAATACTATATTGGAAATGAAGATAATAAAAATTGTAATATTTAATAAGACAAGGCCTACTTTCGTAATTTTATTTTAATGACCGAACAACAATGCCACATTAAATTAGCAACCTTAACATTTCAAAACATACCAAATTACATAGTACATAATAATATTATAATTTTATTGAATATTCAGCTAACCTTGCTCCGGGCTCAATATGTTAAACAAGACATTACTTCACGAAATTAAAAAATATATAGACGTTTGAAGCGCCGACATTCTTTTCCTAGAATGCTTTAAGTTACTTAAAGATTCATTTAATAGACATACTATTTAACATAATGTAAATGCGTGATATTATAAAATTATTTTACACTGGATAAATTTACCCAACTCGTTCAGTGCGCTTTGCATCCTCTTGTAACTATTGATTTCTTCTAGTAGGCTAAAAATTGGTTTAAAAGTGCATGTAAACCGTTTGGGTCAGTTATTAAAACTGTCTGATGAAGCAAGTTTTAGGCAAGTGGATTTATTTGAATTATGCTTTCGATGGGATATAATTTCGCATGAAAATCTTCTTAATTACTGAGTAGATACACAGCTAGAAAATATTATTGCTTATGGTCTTGCTGGTGACTGACAGCTATAGAGTTATATGGACGATTTTAGATTAGTAAAAGTCCGCATAAGCCTAAACAACCTTAGTAAAGCAAAATAATTGTGTAATTGGAATAAACTTGTAACGACGTATTCACCATAATGCTCGAATGATTGCTCAGCCCGCCCGCTAATGACACCCGTCGTAATCTAAGCTTGCTTGTGGTAATAACTTTTACGGAGTGCTAAACCCTATAAGGAAGCGATATTTATCATATTTACACACAACGACTCAACCTTGCCATTCTGCATCGTGGCAGTTGGATTCGCCCGAAGCGGCTCAACAAATCAAAAGTAATGAGGAAGAACCCTGTCATCATACGAGTTTGAGGCAGTGTGGTTACATAATCGTTACTGGCTTTATCTTGTAAAGCTGAAGCAATTGGAATTATAACGAATGTGAAGATAATAGTTAAGGCATTTCTATTGGAGGTTTTTATAATACTTGGTACATTATTGCACGGAAAACTGAAGGAGCACTTCCTATATAGATTTCTATATTTTTATATAATATATCAAATACATGGAAAACATAAATTCATAACTATCATAAAGTTTGTACAAAATTCAAACACAAAACTTAAATCACAGTCGATTCTAGTCTTTATAACTACGTAAAAGTATATATAAATACTTTCACGTACCTACGTACGCAACCCAAATATTCCAGAATTTCATATACCGCGAAAGAAATAAACTCCTACTTGTCTTAAATGAATCAAGACTCAAATTAAGTTCAGTGGCAGTATTCTGTATGGAGATGTTCAAATAAAACACTTCGTTTGAAGCTGGGTAACAGCTGGCTTTAATAGCTTATAACATGAGCTTATTAGTAAGATAACATTAGAGGTAATGGGGTTGCAACTCTGTATTAACAAAAAACTAACTTGACTTAACCAAGGGTCATAAATGACTGTGATTTATGTTATTGTACATAATATAATATATGAGTACAATATATGAGTGTGGTAAATACTAAAGGGCTCATATTGGCTTCAAGTGTGCGATGATTGTTTACGCTTTTAATTATTAATTAAAAATATCTTTAAACGAGCAATTCTTGTACATATATATATAATTGGAATCTCGGAATCGGCTCCAACGATTTTCATGAAATTTAGTACACGGGGGGTTTCGGGGGCCATAAATCGATCTAGCTAGGAATCACTTCTAGAAAATGACATTTTATTCGTGTTTTATCAACTTAAACATAGATTGCTCGTTTTAAGATGTCAATCAAATAAAAACTTATATATAAATATAATTATCTTTATTTGATAATTATATTCATATTCGGTCTTCCAGGTACTTAAAATATATATGAGTAAGTTAAATAAAGTTGGGTAACATAACTATCGTAATTATAAATTAAATCCGTACAGAATTCAATGAGCGATTATCTTTAATATAAAACACAAAAGAGACAGGAAAAGGTTGCAAAATGCACGCGTCCTAACAGTTTTTTTACAATAACTTCCGTAACACGAGTGTTTTCATTAGCTCGTTTACATTTAACGGTTGTAGTTCCAACACCTTATCACGTACCAACGACCGATAAGCGTTTTCACCGGTATTAACTCCGATTTTAATATTTTTTTATTGCAGCTGAAAGTTACAGTACTTTCAGCATTAATTGTATATTTGCTTAATATACAATTAATGTTCAAACTCAAAATGACTTTAATTATATGGGTAAACATTACACTTATGAACGTCAACAGAAAATATGTTGAATTGATTCAAAATTAACAATTACTACAAGTTCGCACGGCCAGGGTGTGTGAGGGCAAGAAGAAGTGACATGAAACTTTCTCCCACACTTAGTAGTCATCCTTCTAAGTATCCATATAGGCACTTTAATTTTTAATTTATTTGGGATTTGACTTATAAACTCAAACCATTAATTGATAATGATAACAGGCAGCTTCTGCTAGCTCACGCAGTAGCGAGAAATAAATTAAACTTGAAGATTGCATCAGCAAATAGTGAAGGTTCTGTGTTCGATTGCTGACGAAACAACAACCATCGCAGAGATACGCACAGAAGTTTCAACAAAAAAAAGGTCACAGAATATGTCTGCTCCATCTCAACAGGTCATAACCGGTAATACAACAAGCTAAAACCGAACATCATCTTTTCCGCCCTTAACAACGTCAGACCTCGTTTTCCGATCATTCAATTTAATTCTCCTCTTCCGGCGATCTTTGTCATTATTTAAACTCAATTACTTCTATGACTTTTTATAATTATGTAAACAAAATAACAATAATCTTTTTATAATAATTTGTGGTCGTTATTATTATTAAATGTTGTGATAAAATATCGGTGTAAGAATGACCGACAGCGGGCACCGTGACATTGTAGTGTAAGTGTAATAATTGAATTTAAAATGTATTTTTAAAATTAAATCTGAATATGATGATAACTTTAAATTTGGCACTATTATAGTAAAGTGCGTAAAGTAAACGGTATAAAATATAAGCTAAAATAAACTAAACTCAGAATAAGATACATACTTTATAGTTGATTCCGCATTTCTAGTTATAGTAGAACTATACGCGTAGTCCACTAAATGCCTTTTCAATGTATCAATTACATATTGTCCTTGCCCAACGAAGCCAAGGCAAACACTTAAAAAATTAAATGTATAATGAAATTTACATCGGATATCATTTTTGCTCTGATTGTGGCGAGGCCGTATTGAGTAACTGCCATTTTAGTGTGTTAAGTAAAATCCAACGTATTTTGGCTAGATCCCAATCGAATCAATATGCTATATGGCCTTGACTCGGAACGAATGGCTTTCCGGGTTGCGTAAGAAACCATTGTCACTTGAAATTCAAAATGTTCATTTTTGATGCAAAACACACTAAGTACCCAGTAAAATCATTTTATCACCAATTGACATTCGTAGATTATATTTTAAAAACTAAATCAGTCACATTATTTTAATTAAAGTACGCACAGATCTGAATCTCAAAAACTGAGAAACCAATATAAATAACAAAACAATTGAAAATCATCAGATTTATCAGAGAATTGAATTTGCGTATAAAATATAAATACTTTTATTTTTACCTTTAGTATAAACACATAGACCCATACTCACCAAACCGAGTCAACAAAAGAAGTCAACAGTAGACATGCACGAATTTCATTTCATATAACATCCAGCGTCGTTTGTGTGTAACGAGTTCAGATCCAAGAAATGTTTATCGTGACAACGCCCACGCGCGATACTATCGCCCGAGAGCACGCCCGTAGAAAATTAGACCGTTTCCACCACGCTCTTGACGTATTACGACAATTTCTATCTGATTTATCTCAATCATAATCCCATTCTTGTTCCAAATAGATAGATCGTAATCGAAAACAACGCTAATATATTCAATATATTCAGCCAAGAATATAAACGGTGAAGTTCACGGTCACCATGAATAATTGATGTGACAGCATTGAGCGCCTAACAGATATTACAATGATGTTATTTTGGTACATCCGACGTCCTAAAAGCACTCCAATTTGCTGGGAAACCATTTGGAAACAGTATCAATTTAATGGTATAATTTGTCGTCATTATTTAACAATGAAGACACAAGGGCGGAGTTTTGAACGGTCATCTATCATAGAAACGATATTGCGAATAAACAGTTCGCAGTTCATGATTGTGACCGCTCATTTTATAAGTGCTTTTGCGTGTCAACGATGCATTCAATTGGTATTGGAAAAGGTAAATATTTAAATTCATCCCTATCAAAAGAAATAAAAATCGAAGATGTTTTTGGTGCCTTCTAGATAGCTAGTTATTCTGCCCCTTCTTCGTGGTGTCAAGTAATGCGACCTAAAAAAAACCTACACTTAAAATCTACTCACATTTCGTTGGAAAAACACGAGATTATTTTTAACAGTTTTATAATAAATGACATTTAAATCAAGGGTGCGGTTATTATTAGAACCATATCGAAATGATAGCCTTACGTTATGAGGTCAGTAAGGAACAATGGAGCCAAGCGCGTGATCAGGAGGAAGATTTTGGAAGCCGCTGGAATAGGATTACGTTAACGAGTTCATAATAGGATTACTTACGTGGTGTCCCAGTTTCTACGTGAACCGTTAGTACCACTTACCCGACGGCAATGTGTGACAATATAATTGTGTATTTATCGGCACTCCGCAATATTCGCTCGTCAAAAGCTGCATACGGACCTATCAATCTAACGAGCGTAACAGATTATTAAACTATTGTGTCTGACGTTCCCAGCAATCAATCGCGTATACGTGAAAAGAAGGTGAAAGCGGATTACTGTGAGACATAACTAAGTTTATAGCAACGTTACAAGTCATATCACGCTTTGTGATTGAATGAAGCATCATGAACTGGGGAGCATTTCATTAGACGTGACGCACGAGTTAGAATTATACAAAAGTTGCAATTAGACTAGCTTCTACCAATTCGCACTGGTTCAGGTTTTAATATATATTACTATTAAATGTACCATTGAAGTGAATGATGTTGGTGAGTAGTATTATACATGTTATGTATTTATCACAATCAAAATAATCTCTTTAATCGCCTAGACATTCTGTAGGTAGACGCTACGCATGGCTGGCGTCGAAACACGACTTCGTTGATTTAAATACAATTAGGTTCAAACAAACAACAATAATAAAAAATATCCAGTAATAAAATCACTTCCTGGCTTATCATTGTCATTAAGATTTTTAGTCAGAACTTCGTCAAGGCGCCGATTGCGATAGTACAATAACATAAGATAAATTGGTAACTGTTTACGCTTAACGAGATAATAAAAATATTTATGTTAAACCAAATTAACGACAGGAATCACCACAGATAAATTAAGACATTAAAAACGAAATCAATATAAGGTAATGTCATTTGTATAAAATAATAATCTAAAATCAAGAGGAACATGGGATATTTTCGTAGATAGTAGAAAAATGAATGAAACCTACATTAAAACGATTTGATATATTTCTTTAATTACAAACTACTTCGCCAATATTAATTTATACTACCAGATACATCGGTAGATATACAAGCATCTTCTTCCGTAACTGCAGCGTTCTGTACGTTGCAAGATACAAGTGTAGATTTCACAAACATGGAACGGCAGTATATCTGAGTAGTTTAATAATGCACAGAGGGATCATTAGAGGCCGATACGGAGAGAGATATGATTAGAAAGTGTCGAGGTTCGAACAATGAGCTCAAGTGGAGCGAGCGGCGACATTTCTGCTCTCCAATTAACGAGATAAAACTGTTTAGAGGCACAAGACAGCAGCAACCTCCGTAGAAAGCGAACAATCGTTTGATTTAATCTAGTAAAACCACGCTGTCAAAGTGCAACTTTGCTGTTCGGATGTTGACAATGTCACCAAGATATTAGGAAATAGAAAATCACCTTATAGTATGTACATGTCCAAAGCAAGGACGGCTTTGCGTGTACAATCATAAATATTTTTGGGGCTTGTATTGAAGAAAACATACTAAGCGGCGCTTCATACTGTAGGTAGTCAAGTAAAAGTCAATATAGATACAAACGCGTCCCAAGACATGAATGATGAAGAATATGGAAATCATCAAGGCAAAAAGTATCTGAAATATCGCAGATATTTCGCTGAAAGACGACTTTTATTGAATAGTCAGTATTACGGCATTCAATGACTTTCTAAAATTACTTGTCTTGTCTGGGTATCAATCAAACCGAGTCAAATATGAAAGATGCATTTTTCAGATAAAATAAGGTCTTTAGTAGAATATCCTATCTACGACATTTAAGGTACCTTCCCTTGATGTCCCATAGTCTTGAGAAGCCTTGTATACGATGCATCGATATTGGTAAATTGAAAGGCAAATGAGACATCAAAAGAGCATGAAAAATTAAATTCAACCAAGTTTCGGCAATAACAGTTTGGCGTGAGGCCCAATTTTCAACATAAAACTTTGCTTTCGGAATAGGCGCTGCGTTTCGAAGTAATTTATAAATACTAACTGCTTTAAAAAAGTAATCTGAATGTGACTAAGTGGTACTGAAACCAGAAAACGATCTATAGCTACAAATAACTATACGTATAACATGTCTCGTTTCTTATTTAACAGTTAAAAGTGTTTATAATATAATACTTGACAGTGTCGTATAAGAACCCAGGAAACAGTAATGATACCATCTTAATGAAATATTAAATTATCTTTCATATATTATAATATAGACGAGAATCATTGACAATCTTAAATGTTTTCACTAGTTAGTGGAATTATTACCAGTTCGAGAACTTATTGAGAACAAAGATTCCACTACCCAATTTATAAAATTAAAGTTTCAAGTTATTTAGTTCTACATAAAATATCAATTAATGTAATTAAAAATAACATAAATCTTCAAAAGTTATCCATTCTCGTAATTATTGTTTTCTTAGCCTGTGCCAAAATCCACTTTACTAAAACCGTAGTAAATATATCGCTAAGCGATCCGGCGTCCAGACAGGAAGAGCTATCAAATAAACGTGAAAACTGAAATTTATTGGCACCCAACCAAAAATCCAAGAAAACAAAGGATAAACAATTACATAAAAGCGAATGTGCGCTATTTTTACAAATCTGGAAGGTCATCTAAGACGTAAATTCTTTGGAAACTTCTCATAATACTCTATGTTCTCTAGATGCCTTTGGACCTTTCCTCTAAAATATTATAGATATGAGGGAGTCAAACATTTATTTTAATTTTAATATTGCTTGCAAGAGTTCGGCTGTATTTTCCGTCGACCAGAATTTAAATACGGATATCGTTTTATAGATACAAAGTTAAGTTTCTATTGCTTCAAAATATTCAAAAACTATATTTAAAACTATGTACTAATAAATCCTCACTAAGCTGAACTAAAATCAATCTACAGAAACTTTTTATGCAGATAAAATGCCACGATTATTTATTATTTATAATTATGAAAAAAGTAGTTTGATAATTAGTTCAAACCATCGTAGTGGTTTATGATGTCTTCATTAATGTGTACTAGGCTGACGTTTGCGTATTCATCAAAAAATCTACCATCTCTCTTATCTTAGTCAGATTAAAATACAAACACATAAAAACATTTTCAAATAAAGCACATCTAAATTGGAAAGTATGTGCAGATATGTACTACAGTTAAACACTCCATAGACAATCGGAATTGCAGTTTATTTAGTATATCGAATGACATTTTTTTGTTGTATACTATTTGTGTTTTTAAACAACACACGAATACCTGCAATGCTACTTGCAAATACGATTATTAAAACCTCCTCACGAATTTATTTTATTGTCTGAGATTTAGATCAGATGACAAAACCGCCGCAAAAACAGCAAGTTGGGTAGCAAGAAGAAAGCCTGTCTATGTTCTCTATTATATAATTACTGTAGGAGAATTGATCTTAAAAAGTAATCCTGCAATACAGTTTCACCTCTGTTTTATTGTAATGCTACGATACAGGGCATGTCACAGGAACTCCGCTCTGCTAGTTTCGGATGAGGTCCCCTTTGAGTCCGGCAGTACTCATTTCACTGTTAACTCACGCGTGAGGCGAATTTCACCTATATGAATTTCATTTAATACACTAGTGAAACAAATTAATGGAAATGAATCAGACATTTTCGTTACTGAAATTAAAAAGTTAATGTCTTTTAATTTGTTCACGTTAAAGCGTTTTGTCAGGCTTTATTATTTTCAAAGTGGAAAAGGCTATATTATCTTTTGACATTAGTAACTAATGGGTAAATTAAATTACCATAGGGGGGCATTTATCTACAAAATTAGAATTGTTACTAGTGGACCCGACAGAGGATGTATATACAAAAACTTTTGTAAATTAAAATAAGCTGTTACAAATATGGATATGAAATTCTGATGATTTCTTTTTATTAATAATTTATTATAATATAGCAATCAATATCCCGCATTAAAAAAAACATTATTAGTTAGTATTCTCGAATCCACCTGAAGACAGAAAAATTCAATTCCAGCCGTTTAGGAGTTTAATTACAGACTGACTCACAGAATTATAAAAATGTTATAATATCCGATTTACATCTGCGTTCTGTTCATCAGTAAAATATTACTCAGTGCCCTCATAAGCAGTATAGGGCGTTGGCGTCTTCAACAACAGCTGGCTTGTTGCATCGGGCTTAATAAACACGCATAAGTTATAAGCAACAATACACAATAGTAATTATTGTACGATTGGAACTGTTACAAAACTGTATTGTATTGAAAGTATTGTCCCTCAACCCTCAATGGAAACAACTTCCAACGTGTTTTAATAACGTGCTGTTCGCTAAATGTAAGTTTGGAATCGGTATGAAAATCTTATAAAATACAAGGAAAGATAAATCTTTAAAGAGAGAGTCGTTTTAGTACACACATTAGAAGCACATTGGTTCGTTGTCTGCTTGGATGTTTCAGTAACACAATTACTTTAATACCATTAAGAGGCAGTTTAAGCTATGCCAGATCCCAATTGTACAACTTATAATTTATAATAAAGAGCAAGTCGGTAAGTCTTAATGCGCATTTACTAAAGACCAAAAGCAAATAAGTGACCGAAACAGATGCAAAAGCGTACGAGAAGACAAATAGTGAAACGTAATCCGCGAGCGATGTAGAACGTGACCGCGCTAACACATCTAACTTACACGGTACCTGACTGCGGTCACCATACTGATATGTTAGTAGAGGATTTATATAATGCTTTGTAAGAATTGAGATTATAAAGTCATGTATAAAATCTCACCAGCCTGCAAAATGATAGGTATTTATTTATACAGATTAACTGAAGAGAGTTTAGTCTGTCCATCTGTCTCTTTTTATAACAGCGTAAACACAATTAAACAGTAAGAGACGACCTATCCTATTAAAAGAAATCAATTAGACTGATAGTTTTGTGTTGAAATTACAAAAAATTAACCCTAGTTTACCAACTTATATTACTAGCACATCTAGCTATATGCTGGCAACCCTGACACATCACTGTTTGTTATAGTCGGTATGTTAAAAAATATATCCAAATAAAACTACGTTGTCTAAAACCAACATCGTTATTTTTCATTTAAATCATCATGTTGTTATAAATAATAAAAGTGAACCCCTTTCCATGTTTGAATGACAATATACCCCACATTTTTTTTTTCGTGTTTGTTTATTTATTTATTGAATTGACTTTGCAATTAAATATTATTTAAAAAGGGACTTATAGGTTAGAGTTAAATTTCTCATTAGTCTGAATTAGGCTAGATAATAAATAATAATGTAAATTTTGTCTAAATTAAGTGATAACTTTTATAACCAACATCAAGCCGATTTTCTAAAATGTGAAGGTGAGAATAAGCATAATTTGAGCCATACTCTGTTAATAGATTCGAAGCGTATTTAATAACATTATTCTAATCGTTATTGCTGTTTAAAGCAGCCAGAATTAATTTACCAACCTTCACATAACAACGCCTTAACAGTTTATCTAATATACATAGTATGCACGGATTGCACAATGGAACTTCGAGTTAGTGGACGGTTTTGGGTTATGCTAATCTGAGGGCATGAGCCGATGCGGCCAAGGATACAGCTAGAAGGGATTTCTCAAGACACGGAATGCCCGCGTAGATTTAAACAAAGCATTCGATAGAGACACGCATGTATGAGTGTTACAGATAAATAGAATTACGTGGGCGTACGTTTAATAGGTACATTGACTTTCGTACGGTCGAACATTGAATAGTTTATTCATGAAAGTATACCGTGAGCGGCGCTCAAGAACGTTAAAAATTTTCCGTATATTCAAAATGTATTCACCGAGATCACGAAAAATAAAACGATTTTTTCCGTTTATTTTAGACGCTTACGAATTGAATTTGACCCAAATGCATACTTCATGCAGTAATAGTATACTACTGTGTTCACCTGCGCTTATCTCATATTTCCTGGAACATTTAATTACATCTGGTATGCAGTTTATTCTTGTTAACTACAGGTTTCTGTTCTCAATGACAATTTAAAATGCGATTCAAAGAAATATCATAGGTCAAGAAACGTCCTTATAGAAGGGGGCAACAAACATATGCCCTGAAGTCAAAAAAAAGTGCATTCAGCAGCAAGTTAACAAAGCAAACATAAAATGAGGCCACACGAAGGGCCGCGCAAAGTGCGAAAGTGAATTATACGACTCAAGGCTGACCGGTCTCTTCAACCAAGTGACCTTTTAGCAGTCGAATGATAATATCCTTGTTCCCGTAGCGGAATGCGATATTAAAACCACAAATTATTAACATTATATTCATTCGAATTTGAACTGTAAATTATAGAAGGTAAAATCAGCTTTTAATGAAAAGCACTCTTATTCAATACGACGGAAATCCGAAAATAATATAAACTTGATAACTTTTGCTCGAATAAAAAGGTTTCTAGAACTTATGTTCTTAATTATACAATAAAACTAATTTGCTCTCAGTACGGTAGGCCAATTAAACTTTAAAAAATATAACGGCAAGAGTTGATATTAAAATTGGTCTCATCCACAACTTGAGCGCTAAATGTTACATCTGTCGTTAAGAATTTAAGAACTTTTGTATTCAGTGTAGAACCGTACTGAACCTAAAACTCGTGTTTATATCCCCGTTTTGTTAATCACAGGCGATGAATAACAACTAAAAAAGAAGACATATTATATACAGAAGTAAGTCAGAAAGTGATTTATTTTTCTTGTTACAAAGTAAGTCTATATATAGTAATATTCATTTAAGACATAAAATTTGTCCAATACAGCCGGGATATCTAAGTAGAAGGAAGTAATTATTTAATATTTAATTAGAAATAAAGTCAAAGTTAGATTACATTAATTTTTAAACATTCCATCTACAATATAAATTTACGATTATATTAATTAATAAACGTATATAATAAAACCACAAGGCACTAGCAGGTGCTATATCTTAAATAACTAGAATCAATTGATAAGATCATAGTCTAAATTCTTACTGAACCAAAATGATGTTGGAATGTTAATAAAAACAAAAACTTATCAACGAATGCAGTCAGCAAAAAAAACACGATATAATGATCTGTTTCAGGAAGTCGGTCATGTTATTGTATATTATTTAACATTGGCCAACGTTTAACTATTTGTCGGGCTTTTCAGCTTGTATCTATCAATCCTTCGCGACCTCTGAAGAAAAAAGTAATCTGTGCTGTAACTCAAACTGGACTAGGATAATGTGAATCACAAGGGTTTCGAAATGGGACAAGTAGTCCTAATGATACAAAGGACCGTAATGGAAAGGAAGCGAACTTACTTGTTTCACCTACTACCGAGAGAAATGTACTGTAAAATATGAAATCATCGTACTATAAACTGTATAGCTAACAAATGATTCGTCGCGTTTCATGTAACGGGAAATCAAGACAAAAAATCAACATCTACTTGTTTTCTTTATACAATAGGTGGCAAACGGGCAGGAGGATCACCTGATGATACTGGACACTCTTGGACAGCTGGTGCCACATCCAGCCGCCATTGCCGCAGCACAACTGCCTTGAAAAAACGCTCAATTACGGATACGGGGATACAAGTGGAATTTATGCTGCCCTAACCTCCGAAACTCCGCAGTAGTATTAATCCGAATAACTCTTGACTACAGACACATAAAAAACATTTAAGAACCGTTACAATATTAAATTATACTTAACTGATAATTCGTCGTAATAGATTAATATATGTCTTTAGGAATAGCAAAGATATTCCTAAAGACATATATTTACAGTATTAAAACTACTGCGCAAAAACATTTAACGACACCTCACGATGTCTTACGATTAATTACATAAGAAATAAACACCAGCCTGTTCACACTACACCTAGTTGCTTATCTATTAAGTCGTGTAAAGTAATAATTTTATTAATAAATAATACATATAGGTAATAAAGCGGATGAAGAACGTATTTTGAATTTCACAATAAGACCCCAATAATCACGTAGTAACTAATGGGGATTTAACAATGATTTATTATAACTTTTTGCTTTTCAAATAAGATTATTAGATTCTATGGCTAGATGATATAAGAGAAAAAATACTACACATGTATAGGAGGGAAACAGCAATATGTCACACAATTGTAATATGATATAAGAAAATGGAACAAAAGCTTTTTTTTGGAAAGGTTATTAGGTTATTAGGTTTTACATTTGTAACTTTGTTTAACAAAAACAATCCTTTTGTCTTTATTACCGACCATTTTTTATTGTCGGGTCGTGTCTATTGATTATAAAGAATTGATAAAATTAATAAAAGAAACCCCAGAATTCACTTCACGTGACACCACATTTAATTGAAAACGATCATAGACCGTAAATTTCCTAAGATGTCTGTTTATGGGAAAAGAGTATTTATTATTACAATATATTTATATATTGATAACTATATACACTTAGGAAGGTGTACATTAAACAAATGGGCGGTCTCAATTTACATTTACTAACAGTTCCCAAATCAAGGACGTAGAGCGAAACGAACAAGAAACACTCCGACACTCTTATTAATCGCCAAGGTTTTGCTCTACAAGAAAATTTTAAGAAACTGCAACCATTGAAACCCCGCCTTCACTTGAGCACCATATTTCTCTTGTCATATTGAAACGTACGTTAAAAATAAAATACTACATGATCATTGAGACTTCGGCTAGCAATAAAAGGCATGTAGATTAAACAGCGTTTTAATATAAAAATATTCCTATAGACCAACCACCCTTTTCATTTTATTTTTTGTATTTCATTATGATATAAATCTTAATTTGTTATCTTAGGACGTAGATCTATAAAAATTAATTATTCCGCCATAACGTTATTGAGAACCCATTTAATTCTCATCCATATAATTCCACTGACACGTCGTAAATATGTCTAGTAGATTCCAGACATTTTGTTCATTAAGAGGGCATACTCTGATATAATCTTTTGAGATGTTTATGAGCTCGTTAGATATTTAAAAACACTACACACCATGACACTTCTCAGTGTGTTATAAAACCGGTTTCAGATAATTCGGAATTAACTATCAAACCGGAAAACTTATTCTTCTCGCGCGGTGTTGCCAAGTAATAAAATACATAAGAAAAAATACGTGTAAATATTATTAGAAGGTAAGCACATTAATTAATACATTATTTTTTGTTATTGTATAATATAAGTTTATACAGTTACCAAGACAGAAAGCCACCTAAATTGAAAGATGTTTAGTATAATAGTAGTTTCGTTTCGCCATAGGTAACATAGACATTTAGTTAATGTATACATAACCTACCAATAATATTAATATATTTTATTTTTATATAGAACAGGGGCCAAACGGGCAGGAAGGTCCTGCCGTTAAGTGATACCGCCGCCCATGGACATTCTCAATGCCAGAGGGCACGCGAGTGCGTTGCCGGCCTTTTAAGTTTTTTTTGTTACGTTTAACATTACAAAATAAATAATGTCCTGTGCTTTTATCTAATCTAACAAAAAACATTATAATCAAATTAAAAAAAGGTCATCAATTTATTATATAAATCTCTGTTTATCTTCTAATCCAAAGTATTTTATTGCTACTAACGGATTCCGAGTTATTAACGATCTCATAATATCTATGCAAAGTAAATACTTGGATTTCCGAGAACAGTGTTAAGGGAGTACATCATCACTAAAATAACACAAAGTCACCGCGTCTATAAGGTAATAAATACGTTCTTGTATCATGGACAAATTATAATGATATAATATGTAAAATATATCAACAGAGTAATAAATAACGCTATGCTATTGCATGTATTTTCCTTATTTTAAAAACTTATTATAAATCACCTCTTGTATGTGCACAATATACTGGGCCCGTACGGTGATACAGTTCATTGTAAGGAAACCAGCTAACACCGAAAAGTCATCGGTACTGGACCTTTTGGTTAAGATAAACAAAGCGAAGACAGCACAAACACAAAAATCTAATCACTTTTATACTTGCTCTTAAATAATCACTTGTAAATCCTGAAAAAACAAAAGCGGACTGAACAAAAAATATAACCAATGCCCCATGTATCATTATTTCTAGAAACAAGTGTGAATTTTAAAATAAAGAGTATTCATTGTTTACCCTCTCATCTTTCACGTGGGGTCATTACTAAAGCTTATTCTCGAATCCCCTGTCAAATATCGTGTTTTATTTAACAGGCTATATGAACTGAATTTCCCCAGACACAACTAGGGAAATGTAAGGATATGCTGTTTACATAATAAAAGTAATAAAGATATGAGGCAACGTAACCTATCAGTGGAGAAGAAAGATTAAAGTTCACAAAGCAAACCTTGTCTACTGCTTTTACTATGTGTTCAGAGGAATTGTTCGGATTACTGTAACCTGCAGCTGTTCACTTTAGTATTTCCGAATCAACTCGACTTAGGGTCAAGAAAGGAGCCTACCAATTCTTAAAATTGAAATAAAAAAGAAATAAACAAATCAGAAGCAAATGTAGCAGACATTAGCCTTGTTAGCATAGTAGTCTTGTTAGATATTGTTATATATATATCTAATTGTATCTATTTTTTTATATGATTGCAGATCGTAGCAGAATAGTAATCCACGAACGATGACTTTAAGTTGGTACGCGTCTGATTAGAACTACATACCGCGTCTTAAAATACGCATCGTGTTGAAATAGCTAAAATATCTCACCAAGAGATAACAAGTTCTAAGAATTCTCTCGGGAATGTATAAAACAATTACCAAGCAAAACCATTTCTGCGACTGATTGACAATGCCGTGTTAGCTAATTTCTGTTTCTGCTCAATTATAAAAAATACAAAATAGTAATAAAAAGGTAATAGTTCTAATATATATATATATATACACATATTTATATATATATATATATATATACACATATACACATATATATATATATATATATTCTATATGTGTTGAAGAAAAAAATAGCAAGTTATTAATACAAGAACAAATTATTAATTATATATGAATTTGTATATAATTATTTGTTCTTGTATTAATATAGATGGCAAGTAAGTATTATTTTACAAAGTAAATATTGCAATTGGACATTGTAAATCTAAATTTAATCCTACATCACATCGTTTCTCAAATACCCAATCACTTGAGGGTAAACATTGTTTTAGTACCAAAGTTTATAAAACAATTTAATTACTCTTAATAGAAAAAAAATGCAGTGAAATCTTAAAATCGTTATTAATTTTAACCAGTGCAATATGTAACAACATCCACAATTAATTATTTTTTTAAGAAGTATTTAAAATCAAAAGTATTTACATGATGTATAAACGAATATACTTTTTCTTATTGACCATGGCCTCGATAAAAAGCTGACACAATAATCATGACGCAAGTATTCGTACAATTGTTTAGTTAACTGTAAAAGTATTTTACATAGAATCAAAACAAATAAATAAAAATATGTAAGATAATTGTCGATGAGATATTCCTATGCAATTTTTACTCCCATAGAGTAAGGGTTGGAATCCCAATCGTCAATGTCATGCATCAGTGCAAGGTTCTTTTGCTACGTGAGTAAAACTTCCTTTAACAGTGAAACACGTGCAAATTTAGTGTGTGATGTGCAGAAAAACCGGGGAACATTGAAATTAATCATTTGTTTTTATTATTTCACGAAGGCCTCAGTATTTTCGTTTATTAATATTGCTTGGTTGGAATTTGCATTTTTATTTATTTTGCAGAATAATTAGAGCAAGTTCCGAAGTTCACGCATGCTCTAACCAAGCGTGTTACACAGCTGTTGCATCGAAATACGTGATGTTGTATTTTTGTAACCTTTGGAACATCAGTTGTACGTGATCATAAACCATTGTTCTAACAAATTATCGAATTACCATAAATACTGTTAGTATCAGTGGACATATATAGTAATGTAAGATAACAGAAGGAACAAAGAAAAGGGTGCTCTTACGCACAATCAAAAAGAGCCAAGTTAGCCTCTTTAACCTGCCACAATGGAAAATAAATACCAAACTCATGAAACTGATGCTTTGTACATAGTTAATATATAAAATGCAAATATATTATTCTCTACGAGTTGTGCGACCAACGCCACACTGGTCACGCGAGCATTTCTTATTTGTAAGCGTATGTCAAAAACTTTAGAGTTGAAACCCGGAAATAATATTCAGTAGTAAGCTCAGATTTCTATTATATTTTATAAAATCAAGTAATCCTTTCGTCTTAATAAAACGAACTATAATACATTAATAAACATGGCAACAGGTAACAGTTCACGATTTTTTATCATTAAGTACACGTTAATGTTTAACAAATAATAGAAAACACAAATAATCTTTAACATATAACTTGATAGACGTATAATGGCAGTCTCTAGAAGATAACTGTAACATAAAGAGTTCAAAGATCAAATGTCCTCATAAAAAAATAATTTAAGTTCGAGAACAGTTACTCTGAAGAAATGATACCTTATCTGCACTTTATCAGTCTTAATTAAATGACACGAAGAATAAAATTGTAATCAAAGTTCGCGAACTCATCTATATCTAAGTTTTAATTGAAATCAACTATCTTACTTATTTTCTAATATTCTTTCTTTTAGATGTGAAAAGTGGTGAATAGCTTTATAAAGTCACTGATTTTTTTTAAGAGGGAAATTGGGTAAGAAGTTCCCTGATGGTAAGTGATACCATAGCTCACTCCGATTTCTTGAAGGATCCTAAGTAGAATTGTTTCGGAACTACTTCCCTGGGCTGGTTCCTCAAACTGTATGGCGGAAGTGAGGTGATACGGGAGAAAATTTTGTAATGTCTCGACGACAAATGATGAAGTTCAGCTGCAAGTATTAATCCAAACAACGTCTACGAACACTCCGTGGTGTAGTGACACCACGACTCTACGCAACGCCAAGGGATCCAGTCCCTCGGATAGTTTCGTATTCTGCCTCGACATCCGACCATAAGACTCCGCGGCAGAGAAGGTTATGGAAAAGATGAAAACTAGTTTTTGATAACATAAGGAAACACTAAATATTTGTAATTGTACTTATACACGGACAAGTGCATTCATTTTTTTGTAAGCCACAAAAACGAACGATGTTAACTACGGTCCATTACAATTTTATTAAAAGCCCATCTGTAAAAGCCACAAAACGGGCTATTTCAAAGAGATTGAACAAATTTATCGCTCACTTACATCGAGCAGGTGAGGGTAGTCGGATTGAAAGTGCGTTTTATGGTGACACTTTAATGCTATTCGTTTTATACGCGTAATTGAAAAAAACTTTATTGTTTCTATCCACTATCTTAAGATGTAATTTTTATTATTTAAAAATGTTATTCATTAGAAATACGAGCCAATATCGATTGTTTTGCATTCAAACACAAATTTGATGGTATTTGTGTATACACAAATTTATTATTGCATTTGTATAGTACAAATGAAAAAAACACAACCGCAATTATTTTGCTATCTCTCTATAATTAAATAAAACAATTAACATTTTAATTGGATTTTTAAGATTTCAAAAACATTTTCAAAACTAAATAAGTAAAAACTAAGGTATCTGAAACAAGTCCTCACTAAACCAACGGGAACGACAGAAACCAAATAAAATCCATATTCAACTTGAAAGCGTAGCTAATAGTATAAAAGCGCTAATGAAAGTATACATTGTATTTGTACCGCTATTAAATTCTGTCGTAGACACACGATTCTGAAAAGTTAATTTGTACGTGTCGGTGAATCGTCACATGCAACTCACATGGGTATCGCATGCCAGCTCAACATTAGCGGGGCGTGCAATCAAACGCGTAATTACAAGGCGGTCGCGGGCTTTGGACTTGCGATAATTTTGCATATAGCAGTCTGTATAAATATTACGAGCGTGATCTTTAATCTTGTAACATTACACACGAAGTCTGCCGATATACATCAGGTTTGGTATTTAAGGATTACTGTTTGTATATATATTTATATACCCTATATAAACATTAATTTAAACCTCATAAATACTATATTAAACATTTCTGTAGTTATTTTTTTTAGCTACACTAAAACGAGCATGTGTATTATTCAACATAAGGGAGCATCCAATAAAAGTAGTCTCTGACATTGTTCTTGTGCCCCATTTTTTCACTTACTACACTTTTACACTTACACTTAGTGCTTAGCACGTAAACCAATCGTGCACTAACACTCTTCAAGTTCACAAATTCAAATGGTTTCATCCTTTTTAAACTTCTCCAGGCCCGTGGTGTTACAAGACATTGCAAATACATAATATCGAATTCAATATAGAAGAAAACCACAGCTTCTATTATGAAAATTCAATTTGACATTATTCAATCAGTTACCCAGTACGACGAAGTCAATTGAGTAGCCAGTTTATAAATAAAAATCCTTTATTAGTTCACTGTTTCTTGATAAGTTGCGGCTTTTTATTGTGAATCATCCGCTTCATTATAGCTTGCTAATAACATAAATACGTGGGCGAATAATGAGTTTTTATAATGCGCGGGTAGAATTAAAGAGGTTTAAGACTGCTTTGAATAGCAAATGGAAAATATTTTTTTGAGAATAAATACAATAATAAGGCAAACAATATCATTACCTACTGAGGACTACGTGAGGAGGTTTACCTAAAAGGGCCTCTACATGGGCGACACTTTAAATGAAATATGTGGCTAGATCATTGCCGTCTACACCCTGAAAATACAAAAAAAATTATCTAAGTAATATTTCTGCAACAGTATATAGCTGATTATTTCGTCTTTACACGGTCTACATACATGTCTTGTCTAGTACCTATGGCTGCAATGGCAGACGAACTCATACGCGTTGCAGCAGGTTATATTGTTTTAAAAACAAATACAATCGAGGAAAAATGTGGATTAGACCTTACTTCAATAGGCGTGATACTTTAGATATTCTCAGTCTAGAATTAAGACTCTTTGAATAATTAATTAAAAACTACAAGTTTTTAAGATAGCATTATTCACAAGATTGAATTGGATTATACAAAGAAGATACTAACATGAGCTAAGCTATACAAGCTTGCCTGTTGCTACAAGATTAGCTATAACTCTGCAATTTTTAGCATGAAAAAGGGACGCACATAGGCCGTAAAGCCATATATAATATGGCTGAGAAATATTGCAGTGTTTTCGATTGCAAACCGATCGTTCCGGCCATATGGCTCGGACACTAACATTCATCGGACAAACAAAAAATATTTCCGAGCATATTCTAGCTGTAAATGCTGGATGATGCCCTTTAAGGATCCTTGATAATACTTGAAAAACCAAAAAAATTGCGATGGCTCTAATAATGAGCAGCAACATCCAAACCACGGTAACTTTGACTTAACATTGGTCGACTAATGCTTGATAAATATTTATGTTACCAACATAACTACGCTTGTAACTCCAGCAACATAATATTACAAGTATACAGAAAAAGAAATAAAACTTGAATAACAGCAGACGTTAGACAGACTTTAAATTTTATTGCTCGACATTTGCAAAAGCTTGCGTCAATCATCGAGAGTAACTCAGAAGCTCGCTTTTATAAAAGCGTTGTTTAAGTGTCACTTTTATAGTTACGATTTACGAGCACGTCATTTATACATGATATGTTCAGCATCAGTTCATTTCATTAAATGATATATTTTTAATATAAACTGAAAATTTACTAAATATTGTGTTAATAAATTCCATCGAGCCCGCTACGTGAGCTGATCGGTTGGAAGAAGAGAGAGCATAGTCCAATTATTGATTACAATTGGCGCACTAACCGGTAATCGAACCCTCTATTCAAGGTTGTACTTTACTTATAATTATTATAATAAAAAAGATTTTTTTTTATAATAAAGAAGTTTTTTTTAGACAGATATGTGATATAAGTAATTGATTAGAATAATTTCAAATCTTGAACCAATTTTGAACACTATTGACAAAACTGTAAACACGTTTAAATGAATGCCATAAATTAAGGTCAACGCTAAGTATTACTTGACAATAAAAGAATAGAAACCATTCGTCAAATGTATGTTGAAAACAATGACACCAACCGTTTCCCAGGAGTTAGAAGCTGATTGCGACACATACTTAAGCAACGAATGAGGGCATACTACCTGATACCTACGTCCTTGGTTAGTTAGTTACGAAAACTTATGGTTAAGCTTTGTATGGGTCAATATCCTGTTGGTAAACTCTAACAGTAGGTACTCAGAGCTCATTAATATTGTCTTTGGTGTACACTGTACACCAGCTACATGCGCAAATCATGGTTTAAATCTACTATCTGTCGTAGACTGCTGCAAAGCATTGAACCATTGTTTAAAGTTTTTTTTGGTGGCAGAGTTGAACCATCCCTTATATATTTAGTTACTGCCATTGGGATAATTAAATGACAGATATATGTGTATATTCATACCCGCTCTGCTCAAAGTGATATTTAATAAGAATCAAGTACTTTTCATGTTCATATAAACGATAAATATACCTTATGATTTAAAAACCAAAACATTTATAATTTCCTATTTCGTGTAGGAATGACTTTCGTTTTCCCCGACCGAGATTCATTTTAGATGGAACCGACCTCGCCCCACTTCTGACGTCACTAAGAGGGCTATAAAAATGATTACCAGCACAAACTAATAAAAACTCACAAGATCTATATCACGGAGAAAGCATTAATTGTCTTCAATACTCACGCTCTCATTACAAACAGCCGATACATACCTGAAAACAAGGACGTATGATTATTAATTAGAATACCGGATGTTATTATTATAATGCTTTGAGATGGTCATTTTTAACGAGACTTAATTATAGACACTAATAAAGTGACCCAATGCGAAATTATATGCAGTAGCATATTTCTGGCCCGGTAAAATCAATTTCTTTAAATTTAATTAAATTGACGTAGTAAAAGTGTATTTATTACTTATTTCATATTAAACTGTCCAAAAGGTAAATGCTATATCAGTCTTGGAAATGGTTAGTCTTTTTAACATATCAGCAATCATACATGTACTTCATAAGGTATAGCAGAATAAGTCAATATTATTCCCATTATTCATAAAAGTAACATAAGTAATGTTATCTAAAGGACTGGTTACTTTTGTCGACTGGCTCTTTTCGTTACAGCGTAAATGCAATTTGACAGAAAAAGACAAAAGAGAACTTTAGTTTTTCCTTTACCAGGGAATGTGTCTACCTAACCTAATACAGAATTAATTCTAATTCCCTAAGTTTCAAACTATCTTAAAACGCACAATTAAAATTATATTATAAAATAGTACGTAGAATACATAACCGTTTCCTATTTATAGTGGCTCCAGATATAACAGAATTGGAGCTCTAATTAGCTTAATTAGTGAAGTTTACCTCACAGCTTAATCGGGAATAGATCGATTATAAACGAAAACATATATTTCCTTAATATATAGCAATACCCAGACTATACTTCGTCACCAGCGTATTCAGTTATTAGAATATAGGCATGTACTCAATTACCACTACTTGAATAATAGTAAAATTATAAAACTTAGAAATACGAGTGCCCTATCGCTTATAAGCAACGTCTATCTGCAAAAGTAAATTAATAATTATATTATTCGCATAATGTAGCAAAGATTTCCAAAACGCCAGATTCTATTATCGTAATAAGTACAATTAATAGCAGTGCCCATTGATTTTACATAAAAGAATATATAATTCGTGTCACTCAGAATAAACTACTCATTTACAGTAATGTCCGACAAAGTGTATACATCCAAAAAAACTTGTTAAAAATCTGTCGTATGCAATTATCGCAAAGTAAACAAAAAGCCACATTTCAACAAACCGAAAATTGTTAAAAAGAATGCATAGGTGCAAACGACACTACCGGTTGTTGATAAGCGAATGTGTGCCGGACATTCACCTGCGCCCACTGACACGGTCTCCATCCTTTTCGCGCTTGCATCTAATCTGCTAAACGAAAATAGGACAACATTACACGGGCGTAATTAAGTTATCAATGCATTGGAATTGGTCGTTTGTTTTATTTTTGACGCTTGTGACTTAGCGTATCAGATATTGGTATAAATCCTAGGGATATTATTAAAAGATTCGTAAAAGCATAGACTGTCTATTTATTTATCTATGAATGATTTGGTGGCACTGAATAAGACCAATCTGAACTCTTCAGATTGGTATTATTTTGAACACCCAAGTAGTTCGAACTTGGCTGTTCACTCTGTTCAGATCACTACAAATACATATCCAAAATATTGGACGACACATTCATACATTGTAAGCTTATTTGGGACACAAGGCCGAAGTGAACTTATTAACCTGTTCAATTGCACATTTCCTATGATAACACGTGCTTAAACTGATGTAAGACTGTTTAATTGAAATTTTCAATGACGCGTATGAATGCATGTCGTAATACCGTTGAAAAAATAAATATTATAGTTATACAATATAAACATATATCTCATGAAACCCCACAAATAAAAATAATAAGAATTGTTTATTCATCAAATCTCTTCGTATATCATAAATGGAATGAAATAAATCACCTTATATTCCCAATTCAAAAATTATATGTTAATAATGCTTTTTTATCACAGCCACATAGATTACTTAAAATATACTAATATGTTTAATACACGGTGAGTCCTTGCTTCGTTTTACTTCTAAACACGCCAAAGTCTTCGAAACAAAAAAATATTGTTACTAATATTCCATTCTGCATAAATTTTTACACAAAATTTTCATTTTTTTATAAAAAGGATATGATGACCTCTAATCTCGTAGTTAGTGGTACAAAGGCGTATTAATGTCGATTTGTTAAGCAAACGCCTCTAGATGTTTACACGATAAAACCAATCCACTCTACCACTTGTTTTGCACTGATTAAATTAAATTCTTACGCTCAAGCGCAATTTGGGTCAAGTTTAATGCATTTACTCAACATACTCAGCAAATTTCGTGTAATTCGGTTAGCGTGCAATTAAGGCAAATGTGAATAATTCAAGAGTGTTACCGAAACGACGTTATGTGAATTTCTATGTTCCCTTGAGAAATAAAGGGTTGAATTCACAAAGTTTTAACCAGGACTATATTTGTGAAAAGAGAAATTATTTAAATTCAGCATGTATAATATACATATATAAATTGTCGGTGAAACCGGAAAAAAACAACAAACGGGTTTCCTTAAGGAAATAATAATCGTAATTGCTACGAGTCATTCATTTTGAGCGTCAACTGTATGTAGTTATAGTAGAAAAATCCACTACTTATATTTATTGTGATAGCTGGATCTTAAGTTCCACGCACTTTAATAAAAAACTACTTTTATTAAGCGACAAAAAATAGAGATTCTCCGGTATGAAAAGATACAACTTTTGTATGATAATTATTGCGGAAATAACTAGGAGCCTACTATCTTACTTTGTGTTAGTCTATTAACAAATTTGCTATATAAATTAGTTTTGCTATTTTTATCCCTTTTTGTTGTAGCTCGGTACCAATACCAAATATTAAAACAGAACCTCTAGAGATATTACTTTCATTATAAAGCTATCAACGTTCAACAATATTTTAGCTGCAGGCGAGACCGATGCAATAAAATAACAAATAAGAAAAGGAATCAACATTTTAATTACACCCGACACTTGATAAAGTGGCAACAAATTATTATATATAACTCGACCCAAAAACGTTTAGATTTAAATTATATCATCAATTGTGTATTGTAATACTTTATCCATAATACGTAGATGTAAAATGCAGGATTAAGCCCTTATTTTATGTATAAAATAATGATTTTTTTAAGGTAGGAACATACAAATAGATCGTCTGAACTCTTTGACGTGAAATTAAAAAAATATATATAGATATGTATAATATCTATTACTGAAACAATAGATATCTTTCTCTTTCAGCATGTTATGATTCGTTTATTGAAGGTATAATTTTTAGATAATTTGCCGGTAGGTTTAGAAACTGCGTTTGCGCAACTCGTACGATTCCCACGCGGATTTCGTTGCATAGCGGGTGTTATAATGCAATCGTTGCATCTAGTGTTGAGTAATTTCATACAAAAAACATATTTACTGTTCCGTTATCTATAGCTTGAAATGGCCATAATACTTTTAATATACGTTCTGGGTCCCGTCTTACAAAAAATAACCGAATACCAATTGGATAAAAATACCTTGTGCTCGCGACAGATATAAAATAAAATATATTAAATAAATAAAATATTGTTCGCCAAACTTGTTTTTTTTTTCAAGTGACATAAGGGTGATAAGGACAACATATTTGAGACCTATTTAAGATTAAAGTAGTCGTTACTTTGATGAATAACGATAAGTTTACAGACTTGTACATTGGCGTGGAAAGTACCTACAAGCCACGAAACTAAACAATATATTTTTTAATAACAGTCAGCAGCAAGTCAATAAATAATCAGTAATTAATCACTGAAAATTGTTATTCAACACGAATACCATTCAATCAACTTGTGATATTTTAACGTGAACTATGCGTTCAAAATACAAACTAAAGAGGTATATCAGAGATCTCGTGTCAGTAAGACCGACCCTACATCAATGTCAATTTAATCAAGATTAACAAGAAGTGACTTGTGTGTAACAACAAAGATCGACGGATTGCAACAAAACAAACGTTATTTTTATTGCATTATGCCAACGGAGGATGAGTCCTGAATTTGGTGATGCTTTTAATATGGATATGTTACTGTCACGACATGGCATTTAGTGGCTTATTTGTATAATGTTCAAGAATCGCTGTTAGGAGACCATCACGGGACGGAAACCGTCTGTCTTATAAGCATAATAACAATCGTAACTTCTAGGATTTCGTAAAATGGTAAAGGATACTGAAGACCAAAAGCTAATGTGCAAGTGTTTTATAAATGTGAGTGTACTGCGTTCGTGACCCGTAAACCTTGAAAAATTACATACCTGAACCTTCCTCACGAATCATTCCAGATATTGATGAAAACCACAATAAATTCCTTGCAGTAGCTTTTCAGTTAACACGAACAGACAGACAGGTAGACACTGAGGGCTTATTTTTATTAAATATAAAAGAGATAATGAAGATGTTCATGACATTTTATAGGTACTATACTATACAACTTGTCTTTAGACCGCAATCATATACGTTGATATAAAGTGGTTTTCGTCAGAAACATTTTTTCGACTATTTTTTTTTACTTACTTTGCATGTCCTACCACATAACAGGCCTATAAATGTTTCTATTAGTCAAAAAATTTTAAAATCCTGTCCTATACATCGAGAGTAGGTAATACACCTCAAAAACTTTACCACTTTATAATATAAGTATAGATTATTACCTTGTTAGGTTATATAGTAACTTAATACATCGGTAAATAAATATTTAACCCATAATTTCTTATCCTGTGTTACAAGAATTCATGTATCTATCAACCACTATCGGTTTATAGCTTTTCATTTATTCGGTAATTCCCGAGATGCAATAGACCGCAATAAATATTGACTTCACGTACAAAACACCTTAGAGGTCGCCCGCTGCGCCTACTGATTTACATTTACGAGGTGGAACAAGCTATACCACGCCTTTACCCTTTGAATTTATATTGGCTACATCTAAATAACGTGGCCTCAAGGACCAAGCTGTCAAGTCTAATTTTAATAATCTAAATCATAACTGTACGAGACAGCTTAATACTATCGAATAGTTGTGACAATTTACTGACTTATCGCCGTATTAGTCATAAGCAACAGAAATGCAATTCACAGTACTAAAGAGCCAGTCATTCTAACAAATTGAAGTCAAAGAGCATCTTTGGCGCATAGGCTTGGTCTTTATCTAGCTTCCTTGAAGACACGTGAAATGCTATCTGTGAATGACAATACCACTATACGTGCAAAGACGGTGATGTACATTCCAACATCGTTCTAATTATGTCTTATAGCACGGCAGTTAAGGACTTGAATAATGCGGCATCTCAGTGCAAATTGCACGTCGACGTACGAATAGACAAGGTGTGTCCATCGACAACCTTCCATTCTCTTTACTGATCGCCAATGCCGATGGGGCTATTATGTATTCAGACGACAATTATAGTTTCATTTACAAGGCACTCGGAACGAGAGGTCGATAGTTTGCATCTTTAGCCTATACGTGCTGTAAAATCATGCAACTAGCGAATGTCATTCCGCCGCTACTTAAACAACACCGATTTTATATTATTCGTCATATGGAAAACTATAAACGATACGCGTTTTATGGAGCGATTTAATGGAATTTATATTGAGGGAATTGCCTAGGAAACTGAATACAGTATTACTGCCGATAAATATTTATGTTCTACAAATCGAATAATGCATTAAATATCGACTTGTTTATTTCCACTTACGCTTACGATTTCTTCGGAATGAACATCCGGAATCGATGCTAAGAAAAGAAAATACTTAAAAGTATCGAGTGAAATCGTGTGCCTCTTAACCTCAATGAAGCTATAATGGTGACAAACTTGAACTTGTTTTGACCGAAGGGAAAATAACGGAGAAAGAAAAACACATCGCGCGCGTATAGAAACCAGCTGATATTCGGTAAACGGTTTCCGTAACTCAGTTAACGTATTCGAAAAAACCGGAGGTATGATCTATGATTACAAAAACGGAAACTAAATATATGTATCCTATGCCCAAAAACACGGTTCACACACTCTTATTCGGAAACATGACTTAAAAGAAATCGAGCGTACACAAAAGTACTGAGCTGGTGAATAGGTCAACCTTGTACGCGTCTACGTACGGTCACACGTCAATCATATTCTATCAGCTCAAAGCCAAATTCATAAAGTTCAATACTTTGTCAAATTAACATTTACTACCATGCAATGACAGTTTACATCACGTTTTTAATCCAATAAGGAAACAAGAACCTTTCGCCCTTTATATTATTTACTTAAAATTAGGGAAATACTAATTTAAAAAGGTATTAGTGAAAGTATATAATATTATAAACAATTCGAATGCCCCTGTTCTACGCTTAAGTATTACCGAAATTAAGTTTAGTTAACTCCAGAAATAAATTTATTTGTTCTATTTGACGCTCTGTGTGAGGTTATCTCGTCCTGCCTAGACATAAAAACTAGATAGATTCAAGGTATTATTCCATAAAGTATGACCTGACACCAATCGATAATTACTGCATGTGTTAATGTTTTACACAGGCTATCTGTCTCTTTTCATCACACGAAAAAGTACTTAAGTTAAAAGAATGCAATTAGACTGATTTATGAAGACGGAGTTAGTCAGCTACGGGGACCTAGAAAGACTTAGGCAGATGTGACCCTGTAAAGCAACGGGTCCGTACGGTACCTTATATTTTCAATCTTTACTATATGGTAACAATAAACCTATAGTTTAAAATTGTTATTAACATTCTTGATCTTGTTTCTCGGTTTCGCAACTTTCTTCAGTGCCTTTGACGAAAATTTATCTATCCATGGCTTTCTTTCTCCTGCTAACGCTTGTATATCTTCTATCCATATTTTTTCTAGGGCGCTCTGTTCTCCTTCCTTTGGTCCTTTCTAGATATTTATCTTTAAAGTCCATCTTTTATCAAGCAGAAATTGGAAAAACATTATTGTTTGGGCCGGTGTTCATATGTGAAGACTTGCCATGGCCTCGTTAATTTAAGATCAAAACTTAAAAATGAGGACTTTCTTTACCTTCGTTCAGCCATTACATTACCATCAAATACGTCAAGTAAATTCGCATTTCGCAAACAATAATATTTTTTAAACACGCTTAACTTAGTGCGCTTATGTTTCGTCATATGTCCCCATTTAAAGACCACATCGCGTGTCTCGTAACTATATTATTATGTATGAAAATTATGACCAACCAGAATTTTCTGGCCGCAAATAAATTTTTGAGAAGATTTTATAATGACTAACTTAATTAGACACGGCGAAGCGATTATAATGATTACATTGTTTAATAAGGACGTTAACGAGTAAGCTCCTTAGCGATAAAAGACCCTTAACATTTTTAATATTTTTCATCCACAAAATCAAATTCACTATTTTTTTTATGACAATTATTATAAGTATTTATGGTAGAAAAAGTAATAAAAAAACATCTCTGTTAATAGTAAAACAAACCATAAGATAGAACCATATGTACTAGTCTGCTGCGACCATGGTTCTGAAACTTGGGCCCGTAGCATACAGATTCTTCTAAGAATCTTTGGCCCCGTTTGCGACGAAGGTGTCTAGCGTATTCGCTAAAATTGAAAGAGTTTTATGAGATGTCAAGTGGCGGCATTCCAATGTCCTTACTGAACTCACAACCTGGTGAAAAGAGAAAAGTCGGCAGATCTAGTTTTTAGGTTAGGTTCCAACTTCGAATTCCTATTGTTTCAAGGTCCAGCTTGAAGCATTATATAGAATGCAATAACGAAATAAACTGACTTAATCACTGTCTATATAGGCTCTTGTAGGCCACAAGGGTCTATAGCCATTGAAGATGATGAATGGAGAGATATTGATGATTTTATCGATAGTAAATTTTGGACGTTGTTTAGAGGTGAGCTCCTTCAAATATACGAGCGTGATAACAATAGGATAATCAAATGTCTGCGGTTTGGACTAAGGTTTAAATACATTTCCATAACCACCTCATTAAATGTATTCTAAATATACTATTATATATTGAGAATGACAGTATTTAATACTTGCAAAATGAGCTTTTGGCATGTCAATAACAGTATTTTAAATATCAATGGTAGCAAAAACGTTACGATATAAAAGTGGTACTAATAAGTATATTAAAGCACCGATATTAATCAAGCCTAACTAAAGGTTAAACAAACATGTCTAGCAAAACCTATGTAAGAAAATAAATCCGAAACAATATATTTCCATTGTATCATACAAATATAAAAGCTCAAATAACAGCAAAAAGTCAGACGACAAATATTCAGCGGACCTTAAATTACAATAAAAACTTAATAATATTTTTGCTACGTAAGTCTCACAAGGCTACGTAAAGTGGTAACAAAATAAATAATATGGTGTGAGGCGAATTTATACTCAATGTGTAAATTGCCAATATACATATATTTTTATCTAAATGCGTAAGTAATTACTTTGTTACGGTTTCGCGATAACACCTCCGGATCAAGGCCCAATATTTGGTTCACAGATTAATTAATAGATAACGAATGTTATTAATATAAAGCTACAAAATATAAAATTCAAACATTCTTGGAGAATATAACGACATGACAGCTTGGGACTACAGTGCGTTAGCCGTCGTGTATTATTGGTCTTAATTAAAACACTCATATATTTATTTGCATTTATTATGACACAAATTTCTATATCTACTTCGTTATCATTTGTTTTATCAGTTGGCTAGTTAATGGTCAGTCTTTTGTGCCTGACACATGCCGTTGGCTTTTTTTGGTTTAAGGCGCATATTAAATGCACGCATGCATGCACCTAGAAAATTCATTGGCGAACAGCCTAGGTCTCGTACCTACGACCTCAAGGATGATAGTCACGCTGAAACTATTAGGCCACTATTGCTCTATTGATAATAAAACCTAGGAATAGTTGTAATACGTAATATTATATGTGAAAGAGAAATAAAGTTACCCATTTACTTCAGTTCTAGACAGAGACTAGTCTAGAACGCTTCCGCTGTAGCGCGACGCTGTACCGTACGGTAAATATAGATAACTAGAACTAATAAGGAGAAAAATTCTTATTTATCTTTATAATGGGAAAGGTAAAGAATAATTGGTAGAAAGCCTAGTACGCTGTACACTCATATAAAATACTATGAACGCACACGGTGAATTAAACGATGCAGAAAAACGCTCTTTAAACACGCACTTATCAAAACCATTAATTTATGTCCTATGACTCCAATTTTACATTCATACAGATATAAAATAGAATTCTAACCTAACTTCTGGTAATTTAAACCAACCGCGACATCAGCACCTAGTTGAGCCGTTTAATCCATACAAAGTTCGAAGACGAGAACGGCTTGCGGGAAACCTTAGAGTTAACGGGTCGGTGTAAGCTTTCTTACGGAAACACGATACAGGCCCTTTGTCTTATGCTTTAGCCTGAATAATTTGCACACCTCTTCCCAATACGGTGATACAGCCATAACAATAGGTAATAAGATCCTATACCTTGCTGGTATAGCAATTTTAAACAAATTTGTACGCAATAATGCGACCACGTTTCAAATTCAAACTCGGAAGGTCGTATTTTATTGTAATCAGGAATTTTAGAACATAATAACATAAATTCCACTAAAAGATGAATGTTAGACTAACTCCGGACCCATTCGGACATTTGATGGCGCTGTTTTGGATACATACAATTCCAAAGTATTGATATGGCTTATACAGCCTAAAACATCAAACATTTTTCACTGTAACCCAGGCAGCAGATTTTTCGCTGACAGGCACGAAGGATTATAAAGGCCCTTTCTTTGATTTGCTCAGGGTTTACTGAAGCAAAACGGTTGTGACCCATCTATGTATGATAAACTATATAATTGGTATCTTGCTTTCATGTCAACTGCAAAGAAATATCATCCCTTCAAAACAGGCTTCGAGAAACAATTATAAATTATTGTTGTGTTCAATAACCAAATACATGCATTATCTTATCATTATTTATCAGACTATATGCATTTCCTCGTATTGCCGACAAAATACTTAAGGCTATTATCTTAACAGTTCAAATAAGATAATGGAAAACTATACTATCTGCATAGGTACTCTTTCGACTCTTGACGACTTCTCGAGATTCGCAGTGCGCACGCCTGTAAGATAAAACAATACCTAAACCAAAACGAGAACATATTACTGCTCGCTAAGAAATTAATCTTATTCATACACATTACAAATCATCAAAATAAACGTATGTTACTCTAAAACAACGTATCTGTAATGTAGACTTTAAAAAAGTCTATTGTATAGAATGCATTGTTAGTTCAAGAATACGAGTAATTAATAAGGAGAAAGCTCTCATATTTCATTCAAACTCATACATCGACGTGAGATGCCATCTTAAGTATGTACAATTTAAAGTCCGGATAAAAATCTAGGTTGCTGTTATCTCAATACCTTCTCCTAACATAGGTTTCAGCGAGCGTGACCTACATACGAAGTTGTTAAATATTTATGAGGTTCAGACGCGCGCAATACTACGAATAAAAGTATAAATAAAGTTTGTTTTATTGAAATAAAAATGTACTTAAAAATAAGAGGTTTCCAAAATCTTGTCTAACTCATTGACGTCATTATTATACATTAAATACGTATTTTGATGTTTAAAAAAGCACCAGCGGTACATTATTGTCTCGATATTGTCATATTTAGTACGGCAGGCATAAAAGGCTGATCATATTTCAGTTCCCGCAACACATTCGCGAGCCCTCTGGATTGAGTGTCCATGAGCGGCAGTATCATAAGTGATACAGGAGGCAAACAGGCAGGAGGTTCATCTGATGTTAAGACATGCTGCGTCATTTTCGCTACACATATTATACATGCCATAGCTATAAGGACATTTTTAAGTTTTAATCACTATTAAAATATTTATATTTAAAAAACTAATGATCTCCAGTATTCTTGAGTATACCAATAACTAGTTCTGGACAACCTATACGCTTGAGAAATATGATGCGTCTGGCTTCCATTACGAGGCCAAACATTTCACAAATCATGGTATTTCAGAACGTTAACCCTGGCAACCTTTACTTAGCCTTACAATGCAAACTGTCGACTACATATCGGTATAATGTCATCTACTGCATATGGGCTACAATAAGACGAAAATTGTTAAACAATCGGACGATAAAACGGACGAGAAAAAATACGTTATATTTAATACAAAAATACTTTTTTTACTTATAATTCTTCACTAACAACGCTAAAACTAAAACCTAACCTTAACATATGTAGGTTTACTTGAATGACTAATGCTCTACATACTCTCATTAAAAACTGTATTATAAATTCATAGATTTTGTTCTGTGGAATATCATCTACAGCGATTGTTTTAGCAGCTTCATTTGTAGTTGACATATTGACGAACGTGATTGTGATTGATATATTTTGTGTATTTGTTTTACTATTTCCATGGCTACGAGGTCGCGAATAGAATAGGTAGTTGTTCATAATTTTTGTCGAGGTTTTTACATCGTTCTTCTTAACCGGTTATACTATGTTACTAACCTTAGTTACGAATTACATACATTTTTTTTTTTTCAGAAATCAATACAAATGCATTGGAGAAACAAAATATTAAGATAAATGTCGCACTAATGCATTAAAATTAGTTTTCCTCCTTTTACATAAAAAAAACATACATGAGCCGGAGTATATTTATGTGTGTATTGTCGTCTATTAAATCTGAAGTATCAAAGACCAATCAAAGAAACTATCAGTCATTCAACTAAGCATCCACTTAGGATAATAGGATGATATCTCAAATCCTTTGTTAAGATTTTCAAAAACGTCCAATATTACACAATTAAGCTAACATCCATTTTACTAATAGTATGGTGAACTTTAACGTATTTAAATAGGACGTGTTTAAAGTACCCAAAGATATTTAATATTCGAAATAAAAATGAAGTATTACAAACCAAAAGTCGACATGTCTTTATGACGCACAGAGATTCTGCTGATATTTCTTAAAAATGGACGCTGAAGACATTGTAGAAAATATGCAATAAACCTGTCATTCAACAACAGTTATAAATCGAGATATGTACCACATATATAGTACCTTCATTTTTATGTTAATAGACGAGATGAGTTGCATACGAATTTATATATTCGACAAAACACAAAACGAAATATATATTTTCCGTCAATATTTAAATAGTCACTGAAGTAACTATTACAACACAATAAAAGGCACGTAGAATGCGGTCACATTTTGTGTATTGAGCAAATTTTATATTAAACGACCAATCCTTAAATCGAATGTGGTAACATACATTATGGTGACCAAAAACGAAAAAAATATTTAAGTTACTTTTTCGTAAAAGTAATTGCTGCTATAAAAAAACATCGACAACTTTTTTGTTGTGATAGCCAAGTAGGTGATTAGCCTTCCGTACCTGACTAACGCCGTCGAATCTTCGGCTCTAAGGCAAGTCGGTATTCTAACTATGTTTCTGAGAGACCAATGGTCCACAGACGGGGATCGAACCTACGACCTTAGGGAAGATAATCTCACGCTAAATCCACTTGGCCAACAATACCATTAATAACTTTTAAAAACAATTTCATACTATTCGATTAAATCCTAATTGCACAACTGCGAGGATAATTTATAATGTCAATATATTATCGACTACATTGTAATCACAATATCGAGACGAATGCGTTGATTTATCGGCACAATAAATCTATGATAGGGGTGAAGCTGGCTTGCTATAAGTGTGGCCAATTACAATGACACCATATAAGTAAAAATCAACACGCGAATGTACGAGATGCAGCAATGTTATTAATTGCAAACCTTTATTAAATCGATCTATATACCAACAATTTAATCGTGGCTACGTTTAAAATTATAAACAATGATAAAGATAGAGGAAAGAAGAAGGAATTAATTAATTAATGAACGATTGTCTCAAATGAAAGTTCGGATTAATATAGAGACTGTCACCTCTGAACGGTATCTCCGCGCAATGTGGAGAACCTTAAAAGATGCTTTTAATTAAATTGATTTGGCTTTGAAGCCGAGATAAGCGGCGAGATTTATAAGCAGTTAAAATAATAAAATGGCGAAGCTAATTGATTGCGGCCGACAGTCGCGTCGTAAATTTTCAAAACAAAGATAAATTCGACATGCGTTTCAGCATGGGTTATTTAATTGAAAACTTTCAAGTTTTGCTACATTATTTCATAGACAGTAAATACAGTATATATTAAAAAAAAACCTAAATATACGTTTTATTTTACGTTTGTTGCAAAGACTGTCAAAGTGTATCTGTCTTTACTTACGATACGCAGGTTATAAGCAATGTTTTCGAAGTTCTTTTTTTAATATAAACAAATTATAAATGGCAATCTAATGATTTATACAATACAATTTAAAACTAGGTTTATTAGCAATCAGTATGCAATATTAATTAGGTTCAAGACGATCATAATTGTTTATTTTGAATAGAAGCGGCACGCTCTCGTATATTTATGAGCGGTTAACCTTTTTCCCATAGCAAGAGTCGTCTTGTTTTACACAAGAAACCGTTGGCGACTTCCATTCGGTCTCGCCGATAATTAATTCCGTCCTGAGCTACTTACGTTACAAATCGAGAAGAAACCGCACCGTCGAGTAATGCTCCGCAAAGCGTCGCTTGGTCTGTTATAATTTCACTAGGAGCTTTTAAACTGTTATATTTTCATTATAATAAAATAGGAAACTGAAATAGGACAAAATGAAGGATATTTAATACAACTTTTATAGGCAGGTTATCTCTCCCTAACCTGCGTAGGCAATCTAAATAAGCCGGTGTCATAAACGATTATCACGCTTCCGTCCCCAAAACAAACAGTAGTTGGGAATCAGCGACCCAACACAAACAGGAATTTCGTCAAATCCCTAAGCAAACAGGCGACTTTTTCTTCGAAGTGTAACGAACTCGATAGTTACAAAAGGGGCCGTTCCAAAGCCAAGTTCCGTGCGGTTAACGTCATCGGACACCGCGGAAGAGCTCAGATATCCCGTCCTCATAAATCAACCAACACCACTCCCCTGGCCATTTGCCCCGACTTTACATTTATTTACAGAGCCACTATATTTACCATCCACAGATAATCGACGATCACGAATTGTAACGATAATGATAAATGTTATGACGTTCGAATTTATACGCCTAGCGGGCATTAAAGAACTCAGCGATGGCCTCGACACATTTCTGGATCTACACAATAGACGTCACGTTAAAGGTCAGGCCGGGAAGGCTACGAAATTGTTTTGATTGGATCGATTATCGGCTATTAAAAACTTCTTTGTGCTCATAGACAGAAAGTAGTGAAGCCGCGTACTGATTCAGATCGAGGTCTGGTGGGTCAGCGAGCTGAACAAGATGTTCACAGATTAAATCTTGTCACGAGAACAAATTATTACTGCCTTAAATGTTATTTATGTTTGCAAAATACAAAGATAGGCTTTCACGATATACTTATTTAAGTTGTCGAAGCATATTTTTGGACATAATTACGATACAACATTAGTGACGAATTTTTTCACGTTCAAACGTTATACAAAAAAACAAAACCGGTTTAAAACTAGGCAGACTAATTGGTATCAAGTATTATCTACTCAACATCTACAACTTAATATGTGCTATACTTTTTATGCTGCATCTTTGAAGATAGCGGAGAAAATTAACAGTTCCTAAGAAAATAAAGTGGGGAAATCAATCAGTCGCAACACAAACAAGCTAAACTGCAGTTTCAATCGCTCGCTAACCGTTTCACGGAAGAAGCAACAAACGCAATAATACATTAAATAGCAGAAACAAACCGTAACGTAAATCAACAAGTGCAATCGAAGGCGAATAGAATTGCCGACGGCAATATAATTACAAGAACTATATATACGTATAGTACCTACTTTTGATTTTCCATTAGCAATAATTTAATAGTGAAAATACATTGTAGTTTCGTGATTTTAAACACGATTAAATGTTTTCGAACTAATCGTAAAATAACCAGGGCATTTAATAAATTACATAAATATTCGTCTACTAGTTATTTGTATTTAAGGCAGTGCTCTGTAGACGTATCAAAAACACATGAATAAATAATCACGTGTCAAACACATCATCCTATATTAATTTTCTATCGCGATATTTAGTCATTAACGATCTCTCGCAAATAACACGATAACTACAAATTGGAGCAATCACGAGTTATATCATTACAGTCATACATAAGCCTAAGGGTGTTGCATATCAACATTTATTACCAACTCGAAACCACTTGCAGAATTGCCGTACGTTAGCAGAATTAATGATACATTGAAACCCTCTGGCTTCAAAGCCGAAACAAGACTAGTTCGTGATACTAAGGAAGATAAAGGATTTAAAAATGGAAGAAAATTCAATTCAGCAAGGAATTTCAAAAATTTATAGATTTCAAACAATTTCTTAAAGTATAACGGTTGATAGTCAATCTTAAAAATCTTCACTTGTCGGCGAAGAGGCGGTGTAAGATACAATCAATTTTGATTTTAATACCTGTTGGATCGCAGTGTTAGAAGACCGCAAGGTGAACTTGAATATAGGGTTTTATAGAAATGGCTAGTGATCCTGATGGCTGTGGTTGGCGGCACGCGCTCAGTACACGTAGGGGCAATTGAAAAGAGCGCAAGTTATTGCGGAAAATGTGGGGGATTTGAGATGCAATTGTTGCTGCCGGGCAAGCCACACATTGTGAAAGCAAACCAGTTATAGGGATACTGCCTTTTATGCTTTTTAATAAGTTGTCGATTATTAAAACGATAGGTACTAAGAACTTCCTCTAAAAATCTTTAAATTTGTCGTCTTAACGACAAAATACGTAGCAGTAAAAAATAAACACTGCATTTTTATACCGTCACATTATAATAATTTATATGCATATGATAACTAATTGATTGGAAACACTCAATTATTATAACAGCGATAAAATATGATTGAAATGCGGAAGATAAACTTATATGGACAATTCTAGTAGGAACTGCTATGAAATGCATAATGCAGTTAGAATGTAAGAAAATCTATATAGATGTATTATATCATTAATAATAATCATTTTAACATTAATAATAACGGTCACAGACGTATGCTAATAATTAGTTTTATCGTTTGAACAAGGAAACTAATAAAAGCAATATTCCTAACCGTCATACATTAAAATATCTATAGAAGTACTCCTAAATATTTCCCCGCAAGTTTTGTTTTTTTTTAACACTACAAGCTTTTTAGGAACTTTTGTCTAAAATAATATTTAGTAGTAGTAGAGCAGTGTTGGCCTAGTGGCTTCAGCGTGCAACTCTCTGTGCGGCTGTGCACCAATAGACTTTCTTTAACATTTAACATTAAGCATTTAACAATTGCTCGAACAGTGAAGGAAAACATTGTGAGGAAACCGACATGTCTTAGACCCAAAAAGTCGACGACGTGTGTCAGGCACCGGAGGCTGATCACCTACTTGTCTATTAGATGGAAAAAGGATCATAAAACAGATTCAGAAATCTGAGGCCAAGACCTAAAGAGGTTGTAGCGCCACTGATTTATTTATTTATTTAATATTTAGTAGTATTCCCGCTGATAAAAATGTGCAATATATAGATATATAATTACCACCGCTATACTGTAGTGTCTACCATTGTCAATTTGCAGTGTTATCTTTATGAGGCAGCGAGTCCTGCCGTTTATTAACCTGCAGTATTCATTAGTAACTTCCGCTGGTTACGCGTTGCGTATCTAGGTATGTAGGATGTTGCGACACAAAAAACGTGACCTACCTTTCATTTTTTACTCTTGTCTACGACTATTTTTCAACAACAAATTTTTCGTGCCGCAATCGCTCTGAAGAAATATCTTTTCTGTGTTGATTACCTATGTATGTATGTGCATAATCGGATATTCTTAGAGTAATTTGCTTGATTCACGCATATTTTTTGCAGTTAGCTCCGCAACAGTTTTTATTCATTAATTATTTTTATATACCAATTGTGCTAAAAAAATTTAAGTCTGGGCCTGAGATTTATGTATCTAATAGACAAGTAAGTGACCAACGTTTGGCATGTCAGTTTCCTCACAATGTTTTCTTTTAACCGTACGGAAAGTTTTAAGATACAGACAAAAAGTCAATCGGTGCACAGCCGGATATCGAACCTACGATCCCGGGGTGAAAGTGACAGCTTAAAAACACAAGTCCAACATTTATTTTTAGACGGTATTACGAAATACCGTAGGAAATTAAAGAACATACTCTTTAGAAATAAAAGAATATTTTTTGCTTTATATCAATGAATGCGGTGAGTGGTTTTATTAGTATTATTTATAAACAATATAGAGCATAAAATAATAACGTATTTCTTTGATAACGACAAAATTTTACTGTTGCGAGTTTCAATTTAAGTGTCTACTGCATCGGCTAAATTAAAACGCCTTCAAATTTTCTTTAAAATAATTATTAGTAATCACTAGGAGCAAATCAAACGTGCATTACAAATTCATGTTAAATTCAAGAGACATCAATAAACCTGCCCCCACAGTCATTTATCTCAATTTAGATTGAGATTTTATCTCAGATACAGACAAAAAGTCAATCGGTGCACAGCCGGATATCGAACCTACGATCCCGGGGTGAAAGTGACAGCTTAAAAACACAAGTCCAACATTTATTTTTAGACGGTATTACGAAATACCGTAGGAAATTAAAGAACATACTCTTTAGAAATAAAAGAATATTTTTTGCTTTATATCAATGAATGCGGTGAGTGGTTTTATTAGTATTATTTATAAACAATATAGAGCATAAAATAATAACGTATTTCTTTGATAACGACAAAATTTTACTGTTGCGAGTTTCAATTTAAGTGTCTACTGCATCGGCTAAATTAAAACGCCTTCAAATTTTCTTTAAAATAATTATTAGTAATCACTAGGAGCAAATCAAACGTGCATTACAAATTCATGTTAAATTCAAGAGACATCAATAAACCTGCCCGGCAGTCATTTATCTCAATTTCTCATAAACGTGACTTCTGCTTGTACGCATTGTTATGCGTTTCGCACTTAAATCACGTAAGGATAAAAGTTGCTCTATCTACCATCTTCCCACGGATGACGTACGCCATTGTACGCTTCTGTATCATTGATACGAATGTGGAAAACATGTCGAATGTAGAGATCGATTGCATTCTTACATGCAACTTTGCACTTGCACCTAGCCATCAATCACATTTGTGACACGTTTTAAATTATCAATATGCTAGAATGGAAAAGCTTTCGTATTTGTATCTATACATTGTTTTTATTAAGTTGTAATTTTAAGTAATTTACTTTAAACACACATTGTTAATCATAAAGACTATGCATCAAGTCGCAATTGAGTGTGATTTTATCACATAATGAAAATTAAAAACGTCACCAAACGGATACCTAAATAATTCATGTTAATGTTTCATCGTTTTAATAAACAAAACAATCAACGGGGAAGAAGAGAATTTTATTGAAGACGGAAAAAGTTACGCACGTCCTAAAAAAATTATGTAAAATGAAAAAGAAATCCAAATTATATTAAACTCAAAACCTACCCGATAAATACCATCCATTATGAATCGCAAAAGGAATGAAATCGATTCTGGCGGATAGAAGGTTTCTATAAATCCCAGCCTAACTTGTCTGTCATAAAACGAAATCATTCATTTGACACATACTAAAGCCATAAAGCTCGATCACTGCATACGTATTATGTAAGTACAGTCCTTAGGACTACTCAGTATCAAATATAAAAAAAATTGAGAGTTTTTTTAGAGTTGTGATGATTAACTATGAGGATTTTATAAAAAAGTTTTCTCAATTTAAACTCTTAAGTATTCACAGCGATAAAAAAATTAAAACTGAAATAAAACCTTCTAAAGAATTTTAACATCTCAGGTGCTTCGTCCTATATTTAAAATACCTGTAACATTTAACCACAAAGCATTGGACTGACGTTTCTTTTACTTCATCCGTAAACGCATCTACTCCAGCATTAGGTACAATTACTTTTGATATTAGGTTTATTTTGATATTGAAGTAAAATGAAACCGTTTGAGATATATACAAGTTCTGTTTTGTTTTATTATCTTAATATTATTAACAAATAACAGTGCTTCCATTTCTCTGTGAGGAACTGTGTATCCAAGCAGAGATATCTCGAATGTATCGAACTACCGTATCGCGCTCAGTCACGCGATTTCAATATTATGTCTCTGGTGACCCGACAAATTGATTCTCCACTGTTTCAATAAGTAAACAACGGATATTAGCGTAAATGCGCTATTGTTCATCATAAATGTATGCTTGGGGAATTATTGATAAGGATAGATTCAAAGCGGTATTCATAAAGAGGTTTATTTTCCTTATCGTTAAATGCTACATTAGTAGTATAATACGAAACAGCTCCTCACTATTACTTCCATGTTTTGCTATTTAAAAGATAAAATATGCATATATATATTATAAAGCAATTGTATTTAAAATGTTCTTGATATAAAAATCTGTGTTACGCCAACCATACTAAAAAGATTATTTTAAACACAAATTAGTACTATATTCAAATAGTCATTTAATAGTATAAAACGGACCACATCTATGTAGTGTTTAAAACAAATTTAGTATAACACGGAGCAGTGTTGGCCTAGTGGTTTCAGCGGTTGACTCTCATCCTTAAGGCCGTACGTTCGATCTCCAGCTGTGCACCGATGGGGTTTCTTTATATTAAACATACGCTCGAACGGTGAAGCGAAACATCATGAAGAAACCGGCTTGCTTTAGACCCAAAAGTCGAGTTATGGATATAGTATAATATAGTTTTACTTAAGAATTCGAGCCCGGGTGTCCTTGAACCTATTTCCAACACGTAACATACGTTGACAACATGATTGACGATTTAAAGGCGTTTGATAAAATCCTTATTGATAACTATATTTAGGGCCTGTTTCACAATGTATGGATAAAGTGCCAAATAGCTATGCAACACATAAATTATAGTGCAACAGACCCTTAATCTAAATAAAAACTAGACCAAAACCATTAGTATTATTTCGTTTTACATCTTTAATACAAATAATAAATATTCAATAGTGCACAGAAGCGTCTTAGAACGAACATTATTCGGCGCCAACAGGCGATAAATCTTGTTTTGGAGCAAGGCCGATCGGTTAATCGACACCAGCTAAAGATTCTGTACACTGTGCATTTATTCGAATTACCGGACTTTGGGTATTCATATTACAACGCAATCTTTCTATAAAACGTGAATTCAAGTTAGTAGTGTTTGTTACCATGATTGCGATGTTATTTCCATATAAATAATGGTAACTATGTAAATAACATCGCAATCATGGTAAAGTATATCTTTATTATTTATATTAGATTGATAGGTCTGATAGTAATCATTTTACAATTGCGAAAAACCACCAGAGTTAGGCGGACAAACTTTAAATCTCCTAACTTACAGATTATTAGTGGAATGGACGAATTTTGATGGTAATGCTTTTTTAAACGAGTAGCTTACAACCTTTTTATGCCTCAGATTCCTGTATGTCTTTCATGGTCTGATACGCAAGTACGTGATCAACGTCCCCCAGCGCCTGATACATACACCGTAGACTTTTTAGTTCTAATGCAAGACTCTCACAATGTTATCTTTTACCGTTCGAGCGAATGTTAAATGCGAAAATAGACAGAAAATCCATTGGTCCCATTACCCGGGAATCGAACCTACAACCTAAGGGATGAGAGTCGCACGCTAAAGCCACTAGGCCAACACTAATGTATTACTAGGTAGCCCCTAAAGTAAGAGCTTATCTGGCGCGGTTAGAAGCGCCCATTATTGGTTTAGCGGGTATTTCTGACTGTCCATGCTTCCTACAGCCTAGAGTGTTTGACGCCACCTTTAAACATGCATTTCCTTTCAAAACGCAAACAAGGCGACGGGACACAACTAGTGGTAATAATAATATGCTTGTTACGCTTTCACGCGTGTGCATTAACATTTTAAAAAGTAAGTATATAGCGGTAACGTTTGAAATTTAGAATCTAAAACTATATCGGTAATACGTTTGACCTGGATTTTAAATGCACAAAGAATTGGAGACAAAAAAATGGTATCTATTAAGCTAGAGGTATTAATGGAAATTGGTTAGCCTATAAAGCAAAAAATAATTTAATAAACCTCAAACATTAATTCAGTCATAATTGTCGTGAATAAATTACCGTTTCGAGGAATTCCTTAAATTAATTATCATTCTGTGACCCACATAATGACATTTACGAGGTCTCTGATGAATAAAAAATGTAATCAACGTCTAAACATCCTCGTTGGTTCGTTGGTTGGTTCTAATCCTTTTTTTATTTATTATGTATATATAATAAACATTATTCTAGTTTATATATGGAGGATTTATAACGGTATACAGGCAACTATTTATTGTATCGTATAAGGTAAAAACAATATATGAAAATCGTAATTACCAGATAGAATTATGTATTATCACTTTATGTTAGTCCTTGTGCCTCAAAAATGGGTACGTTTAAAATCTTTTGGTGCTTATAAACAATACTCACATAATAGGTCGGATCATCTTTGCTTTTCAGACAGGTACAGGGACATATAAGCTTTTGTAGATATTGTGCTGAGCTGTGAAGGCCCTTAAGGCCAACAGCGAGATTTCATTTAAAAAAAAAAAGTTGTCTTTTTATAAGAAGCGTAAGCTTTTAAGTTGTCATGGAATAACACGGGCTTTACATACGAATGACAGAGCGATAAGCCAATGTTCAGTTATCTGATTGCGGAGTAGCGAGTTCGAATAATATTATCGGGTCTACGAATCATCTTTTTTATTCAAAACCTTAAAAATGTGTTTTATACATTCTTTAAGCAAAAAGGAATGTTAAATTGTCATACATTTTATACCTCTACAGCAGTGATTTAATATTTTTCTAAAGTAGCCTATATGTACAATCCAGCAATAGGAAAAAATAAGGAAAGTATGTATAGTGTCACTAATAGCTAGCAACGGAATCTAAATCCTTATTCAGACTATACTCCATATTTTTAATGTTTCTGTTGCCTCTGTTTTTCTTTTATTCCTTTATTTTATCGTACGTTTAAGAAAAGCACAGACATTTAAAAGCAGACATTATTCAATAATGTGCTACTAAATCAAGTGGACAGGACATGGTCTTAAAGTCATTGATTTTATTAGCAATATATGTTATCTAAGAGGTCATTTCTAATGTTCCCATTATGCGCTCAACCTTCTTCAAATGTCTGACAAGGTGTAGGTTAATGGGTGGGCGGCCGTGACCTGGATGATATTGGCTACCGTTCCAGAAGCGCTATCTTTTGGCACACGAACCTAATAAAGCAGGAATTTTTATACACGTTTAGTATACAATTATGCAATTACAATTTAGCTATTAATATAGTGTAAAAATAATATATAATGTTTAGGAGTACAAATAATCACTTAAAAGTGTGTGTATGCACATGACTAATATGACTTGATGAAGTGACCTACAATTTTGTACTAAACATGATGCTACAGTATACTTATTTGTATACTTATCGTCACATGCGGTAAATAAGGCTCACGTTTGCGTAAAACATATACAGTCAAAATCTGTTATCGGCATCATCATAAGCGACCCCGCAGACTACAGACTTTTTATCGGCCGATAGTTTAGTCGAGTTGGCCTGTTCGTGCGCACACTGTACCAACAAAACAGTTGGGTTGGTCGCGAGTGCGCAGACTAGCCAACAAATGGTTTGGCCGATTGATTAATTTACTAGAGTTGGTGAAGAGACCAGTCGAAAAAAAATATTATAATTGCCTTATACATGATACAAATGAGAAAGAAAAATGAAGAAGCGGAATCGAGAGTATTGGGTACATCCCATCTACAATGACATATTATTGTAAGGGAAGTTTTACACAATTCATTCTAAATTACTACACTTCCCGGAAAAGTTTTTCTCCTTTTATCGAATGAGCATAACCAGTTTCAATGAACTCGTTAAATTAATTGGACCTTCAATATCAAAGCAGTCGAGTCGGCCGATGAAACAATCGGCAAGTATGCGGGCGGGGAAGAGCGCCATACTGATCAAGCGGTCGGGCGATAGTTCGCCGATGGTTTAGTTTGAAGGCAGTCGTGAAGCCCATCAAACTTTTTTATCGGCCGATACTGAATCACTGTAATGTGCGCATCTGCATACATATTCATACTGATTAAGAAGCCGACCAAACTATCGGCCGATAAAAAGTCTGTAGTCTGCGGGGACTCTAACGGCATCGAAGGAACTACCTACTCATATTTGGTCGTAAGAACCGATAGTCGTAACAGCCGATGACGTTGTTTTAAAGTACCGAATACAATATAATTTAGACGGGACCTTTGTCAATATAAGTCGTATTTGTTCTAATCAATATAGCCGTAAACGGCTTTGACGTATTTAAAAAACTATCATAGGCACAACACTATCAGTATTGGACATTGTTATTAAACGATTTTATTCCTGCTTAAACTAGATGTATCAATAAAAACTAAAGTAGCAAATAATAAATTAATTATTAATTGAATTTTTTATTAAAATTGATAATAATTTTTTTTTAACAAAATGATCACCAAGATAAGTTCATAAAAAAATAATAAATATTTATCAATATTAAGGCAATATAGCGGTAACTTATGAATATTTAACTAGAGTTAATGGTGGGCTGACCTTTTGCGTTTAATAAATGACGCCGGTCGAGTAACAAGTGTTTAATGTATGAGCTAAAAATCACTAAATCAAAATCCAAACCAGACACCTCTTGCCGCCGGCATAAATCCTACTTGCCGGTTACTTGTAAAAATCAGAATCCTAATTTAAATATCTCTCAAAAGGCAGGCTTTCTATTTAATGTTTGTCTCAACTCTTTCTTTTATTTCAAAGCTGCGTCGTTGTCAGCTTATAACTTGCCGTCGACTGTGATTGATATAAGTTGCTATATATGGGTACTAGCAAGAGACATATACGAAGAAATTTCGCTACATAGATTTTACGTTAACAACAAAATAATAATTAATTCTGAATTGAATCAGTAGCGAACGTCCTAAGAAAAAATAATTTATAAAAAAGCCTTTCCTTTATTAACGAACACTAATAGACTGCACTATGATATCAGAATCAGTGGATATAACTTAAACATTTGATTGGCTTTAGAAATTACGAACGGCCGTGTTCCCTAACAGTCCCAATGAAACGAGTCGACTCGAGACTTTTATACAAAAAGTAATTCTGCGTATACAGGTAGCAGGTGGTATATATCTACAATTAGACAGTAAAAGTATAAAAATCACACAACCGAATCGGTGTGGAAGTGAACTATAGCCAAATAATATTATTAGACCAAAACAAAGACTGTCCAATCTCACGTACTTCGCCTGTTCCAAATAAATTCAATATCTAACTCGGTTCAGAGTTTATCCAATGTTATATTTATTCAAGTAACGATGAACTTGTCGGCTTTTTTGACAAGTGATTATTTTACTTCGTGATATTCCGTGGTTATTCCATGTTTTTTTCCTGCCGACGTGGACTAAGTAAACAGAAACGGATGAAATACAATTACATCACCAACATAATAAACGAACTGCCTTTTCATTTAACAAATAGGTTTACTGTAGGAAATGTGGAAACTAATTTGTAAAAGCATTTGTATGTACTTTTCGCGACCATGGCCTCTGTACGTTATATTCCTTATCAGTGGCTTTTCGATGTAAATTTTGTATAGTGCATGCATTTATTAATTTAGGAAATACTTCACTTAATAACTTCACATTTCTTCCGTTATTTGTTATCTACCTATGACTAAAAAAATATTGTTTTGAAATCACTTGAATAAAATTCATGTAACTGTTTTAATTAAATTTAAAACGTTTTCGAGATTAACCAAAACAATTTCAAATTATGGATTTAAAATAAGAATACATTTTTAAATATGTTGATGTAAACCTACTCACTATCACAAAATTCATCAAAATTTCATAGCCTAAACGCAAAAAATTCATTTAAGTATATAATTTATTTTTAATTTCACGGTAATATAAGAATTGAAAATTTTGTGTATATGTTACGTAACACTCAATATCACGCTACACGGTAAATGGTCCGAACTAAACACGCATCACCAGGCAATCCCGCTAGCTAATATGTACCGGGGCTTCATATTGGTCACTGACCAAGCGAGGTTAATGAGGTGGCTCTTACTTCAAATTGTATTTTGTAAAGCTGAAACAACCCCGGCCGAGCTTCTTAACTTTTCTTTTCCATAAATGGGTTTAAGCATATAATTAAAAATCCTTTACATTTTTATTATACATTTTTGTTTCCATTCAAAATGACGCTAAAGAACATCTGGTACTCTGTTTAAACTATTTTAATTATTATACCTATATACATCTAAAATGTATTTGGTACTTAGTACTGAAATTAACAACACGCCGGGCTAATTGTAGCGAAATTTAAGTGCACTCGAAGCTATTGTCTGCAGAACACTCGAGGCAAAGTAAAACGAGGTAAGAAATAAAGGACTTTTATAAAGCGTGTAAAAGCCTTGCGGTAACCAGACGAAAGAAAATCAATGGGATCTTGATTCATCGACATTATCATTGAAGTTTTATTCCATAGGGTTCCGTAATCTCGGTTTTTTTGATCGTACTTGAAAACATTCTGAATATTAGGTTTAATTTCCATTCCTATAAAAACTCGATATATTTTTAAATTTATGACAAGACATCATCTAGTTACAATTGTATTGTGACTTTATTACGTACTGATGACAGTTTACCTTGTACTTTCAATCATTTAAGTAATTCTACAGTATTTTATTTAATCTAATAAATAATTTAATATTTCTTTATTTATAAACAATGGTGGACTGATCCCAATGCTTTGTACTGTTTAATTTGTTTTCAATGTCGCCTGATCCGTCCGTCGTAAATCATATTGCAAGATTTTCTTTTGTTTTGCTGCGGAGCCTGATTCAATTCACTTTCGTGAATTCGTACGATGAGTTTCAATCAGTTCAGAGTATAAGAGCTGTTGGGATAATTTTTTACTAACGTAATACGTTCTCTTGTTTATTACATATCAGCATTTAAAGCTTAACCTTTCGCGGTAAATTTAAAAATTTAAGTTTATATTCAATATACAGGGTACCATAACATTTTTTACAACGAGTTGATAATTACCAGCTGTTCAATTGAACTTCCTTGACACTTGTACCAATGCCTTTTCCAATTCGGTTATTAGGATCGTATCGTAATATTTGAAACCGCTAACTACCGGGTCACGGTACGTCAAGCTCTCACTTTCTTCCGAATCGAAAGTGTCAATAATCATTCAATACGTTTAATATTTACATACAACTTAAAACAGGTGGCAATCCTTGCTCTATTCGTGATATAACCTAGAGCATTTACAAGGCAGACAACAGTTTCCATTTACGTAACTTAAAATGCCTTTAATATGTACAAATATTTATATTTTAACGGAGAGCTCAGCCATAAACTTAATTACTAATGCTACGTCTACGTAAAATTATATGAACATAATATTCTGTGATATTTTTAAGACTATATTTCATTGTCTCCGCTTTTTAAAAAGCATGACTGTGGCAAGCCACTGCTCCTTATTTATTAAATAGCTGAGTAATTAAAAGAGGAGGCACGTACATTTTAAGCAAAATACGCAAATCCAATTTGCACTTTTCTACGCTTCACTAGTTAAAACTAAAATGCGGTTACGTTAAAGATATTAAGAACACTTAAATTTAAAGTTCACGTTTTTCTATTGTATTCTCTGTTCAGACATGATAGTAATGTCGAAAGAATTTAATATAAATATCGGGAAATCTTTATAGGTCAAGCACGCAATGCCTCGAGCGATTCAATTAAGGTAAGTCTAGTCTCAATTCGCCCACATCTTTTTCAATATAACACGTGTTTTACTTCAAATTAGCAGTAAACAACAAGTTTTTTTGGGAGTTATAAACAATTACGACAATAAAAATACTACGCTTGGCTCCTGTTTTAAGCTCTTGGAGTTTACATAATAAATGTTGGATTTGTATGTTGTAAAAAAAACAGAAGTTGAATTTTGACAATTTAGTGTAAGTTTTTTACAGAAGAGCTTTCCCATATCTAGGAATTGTACAGCATATATACTTATAACGAAGACACATATTTTTATACATATGTGATAGACTGATCATAGAAATTAGAAATGATAATTTTATTAAATTGTTAAACATATCCTTAACGTTTAACGATATTACAATCAACATTCATGCAGAATTCGATTTAAGTTTGACGTAAATTTCTGTCATGAAGTAACCTATCTTTTTACCGAACTTTTTTTACATAACTTATATTTTTTATAACTCTCATATTGATATGAAGCAAGTAGCAGGTACGATTTCAATTTATTCGCTATATATCACTTGTGCTAACGATTTAAATTGATCTCACGTGAGGATTAATATAACAGAGTCCTGATACTAGCAATTTGGCTCAATAACAGGAGAGGCACATAGAGTATCGTTTAAATAAAATACCTTACACTGTTATATACTCATACAGTACTTAAGTACATAATTCTTAATACATGTTACTTCAACAATAGTTTTCGGGGCGCTTAAAATAATAAAGGCTACGGCTAAGTCTCCTGCAATGCTCATAGTAATTTATTTCTTATTTATTACTAAAATATTTTATGTAAACAAACAATTTATCAAATAAATTGTTGCGACTAAGCCGATGGCAATAGTAGGCTCGACTAAGTTGTATTAGTTAATTGTTTAAATAAATCAATATAAACTTACAAAAATAAATCCCTTATAATATTAGCGCAGACTACATGCATTTTCTACATTTCTAGATTTTACATAGCAATTAATAAATGTACCTACTGTCATATGCAAATAGCACCTAATTATTGAAATGAAATGCGTTACGCATGGTAAACATCGATCCCCATACCGGAATTTGGAGCGCTCGTCATTACTAACGATAATTTAATTAAGCTAAGATGTAGGACGGACTTACGTAATGATTTCACGAATTAAATTAAATCCGTTCAACGACCCGTAATGATATTAATCACAGTCGTTGAACTGTAAATGTTTTTTTTATAGGGATAGAAGACTTCAGCAGTTTGATTTGTCGAATTTGCTTATAACTTTTCCATTGCAAATGTAAAATTGAATAACGCCACTGAAATTTATAAAGTAATAATATGTTTACATGGTCATTACTTATTACATGGCCATATATATTAATCCCCTGAGAACTTACTGATTGGGGTGGGAAGAAACCGAAGGCTTCTCAAATAAAACACACATAAACAGAAAAATATCGTCTAAAGTACAATTGTAATATAATGAGTTTTTTCCATCTGAGTTTGCTCGTGTGTTTTGTCTATTATACTTTTTGTTCAAATAGATAAACGATTTACATTCCAAAGCAGGTTTTTATTATGTATTGTTATTTTCTTCGCTGGAAAGCTCCGATAATATACGCGACACATACCATATAGACATATACCATCACGGAATTTTCTGTAGACCTTTTCAATGTGTACAATACTTAGTACATTATTTTGATAAAACTCGTAAGGTTCAGCCTGCGTTTTCTAATGAAAGCGGAAAAAATGTAATTATTTACGACATCACATTAGAAACCTCAAAAATAATAGTACTTCTCCAGTACTTAATGGATGTTATTATACATATAAACCTCCTCTTGAATCACTCTATCTATTAAAAAAACCGCATCAAAATCCGTTGCGTAATTTCAAAGATTTAAGCATACAAAGGGACATAGGGACAGAGAAAGCGACTTTGTTTTATACTATGTAATATAATAAAAAGGTTCATTCTGCATTAATATTAATTCTTATTAATCTAGAAACTTCAATAAAAATCTACAGCCGAGAAATTCATATTAACTAATTTGAACAAGTGTTGAAATTTGCCATAGATAATTGTTTGTCATCGCTGCCGAATACAATTAAATATTGCATATAAATACGTGATCACACTTGTTAAACGTGGTAATATACAAGTGACCTTGATTTAACTTCTGTATTTAAGATTATAAAAATTATAAACCGTCCCAAAAAACATTTGTAATATATACCCAGAAGCAAGGCGAATCCTTAATCCATACTGTAAAAGGTGAAAAAATATCAAACTTAAGTAGAACAGAGACCTATATAAATAAACAGGGATAGATAGACAACCGTCTCAACTCCCAAGCCATTGAAGTAAGTTGACCAACCATTTAAAAAATATACATATAGTATAATTAATAATATAAGATAGCATCTAAAGAATGACATGAATTCTAAAGACATAAAATAACAATAAAACTTGAATGAAAATATAATCCAGCCTATCAAAGTGTAACAAGAAGGTACATAAAAATTTGAAAAAAATAAATCATTTTCGAAACAAAGATTACATTATGGCATTAAATTACAATTGCGTTCTAGAAAAATTATAGGGAAAACCGTGTCCAGGAATTCGTATCTATCGTTTTAGCAGATTTACCAAGCATTGTTATATCGTCTGTAATCAATCAGATAACCTAGACTCCTTGTCGTTAGCAAAGATTAAGTCACAGCCCTCTCAGGATCCTTAATAGTTGCGGTGAAAAGTCTATGATCGAACAACTTAATGTAGTCAACAATGGAAATTATGACAAGGAAGAGATAACACTCTCAAAAGCTTTGGCTGTAATGAAAAATTGTGGCATAATAAACAACTGTCGTTCAATCATATAAAGTTGTTCAGACTTAAGATACATACCATAAAAACCTTGAGGTATTTAAAGCATTTATGAATGTTATTCCATGACATAGCCCACGCCTCAATCAGACTATCAAATAAAATACAATCGATATTCACGATGCGGATGACGAGTAATGCTTTATGAAGATGCAGGAGTTTTGTTATACCGAGATCGGAGTGGACCGGAGCAGATTGCATTCACCTTTGAATACTTCATCAGATGACTGAGCAAAACGAATGGAATAAAAGTGCAATAATGCAATTTATAAGGGGGAATTTGAGATGATATTATCATATATATATATGATAACATATATAACATTAGTCTCGTGTTCGTAGTTTTATTTTATGATAGTTGTATTTTTCTCACAGTTTTAATTTGCTAGTTAATATTAGCAATATGATATTTAAAATTTTGTTTTAAAACTTTGTAAATCTGATTGTCGAAAACAGATAAGATAGTAGTAAAATGTAATTAATCCTGATATACATTGTATCTCACCAAGCAGCTACTGTTTTGATAAACCTAGATATGTATTGATGTTTTTCTACATTATAAAAATAAATTTAAGAGTCAATGAATACATAGGATTTTATTTGCAAAAATTCCGTATTTAAAAGTAAAATATATAACTCATGATCTTCATTCTTAAGTCCTTACTTCAGTACGTCGACCCAGTGCTGCATTTAGCCATTGCGTCGTATTAAATTAGAATATTGCTCTGACCGCCATTCGTCCTTAGAGCAAAATATCGCTTTCAGTGACAAATGATTTGGTTATCAATACAAATAATGTAGCGTTTGCGTCACTGGTATTAAAGCAAAAAATACAAAATAATAACACAGAAATACATATTTTTAGCGTTCTTTACAGCAGTCTGTATCCAAACAAATGTACCTACATAATTAATCTAAACCTAAAAATATCCAATAACGAACTTATACAATAATACCTTAATTTGGCCAAAACGAATTGTCTCTTTACGTTTGGAACTGATATTGTAAGCTTGTAATAAGCAAGTTATAGCAAAGTCAGCATTACTATTAACTTTTATCCTTAAGCAACTGAGACATGTGTGACGACCATGAATGAATTTGTAATTGTCAACATTATGAAGAATTTTATTATCTTTGAAGACTCAAATTACAATTCCCACGCCTCGGACGACAAATATGAATAAGGTAATTAGAGAATAAATTGTATATAAGACTATATTGCTATATGATTGCGCGCATATTTAATTAATTTAATTTGAAATTGAAAGAATCTTCTTATCATTTAAAATATAACTGTTGGTTCCGTGCTGTTTTATGTAGAAGCTCCAAAATATTTTTATCGTTTTAATAAAATAATAAAAAAGATAGTAAAATTCAATTAACTTTACTTCATTGCAACAAATTTATAAAATTCCAATACGCTCCAGTAAGACTTGTACTATACATAAACTACCAGTTCGATTAATATAACAATGCATGGGTAACACGCGTATAATTCGAGTTTATTATCGCTAAGCGTAACTGTCTTCGCAAGTGAAAGCTCCGGTGAAACTTAAGAACGGAAACACCGCTTTCCCTGCCTCCCGTGAAAACTAACCCTGGCTGCATTTAGACATTCTATGAATAAACCTGTCTCCAATTTACTAGGCTTTTAAAACTATATATAGCTTGAAGCATCTAAGAAAACATTTCAAGTGTATGACGTTGGTAACAAAGGCCGAACACCAATTGAAATTGAACGAAAAAATAGCGACACAGATTAATAGAGTAATTAAAGATTTAATTATTTTTAAATTATAATTTACACCTAAATAAATATATATGTGAGATGACATGAGTGACAAAATATAAAAGTAATATACATACAGCATATGTTTATTACATTTTCGTCGGCTTAGCATTATATCTCTGTCACATCTGAACGGATTTTTATACAGTTCACGAACAAACAGTGTAAACCAGTCTGATGCTACGAGCATATTTAATAGAAATCTCGTCTAGAAAAGCACAGCTGTCATGTTTTGAACACAAAAAATTAACTGTTCTGTAGTTTCTAAATTTACAATGAAAATATTTATTATTTATTGAGAAGGAATTAGTCTTCATCTAATGCCCATAAATTAAACTATGTCACGGTGACTACGTCAAAGAAGCAATCTATTAACTAAACTATGCGCTGAAGGAGTCACACGCTTAATCGTCTCCAAAAACCTTTAAAAGTTAAAGCAATAATATTAAAACAAGGATTTCAATGCAAAAAAATTCACACACTCATAATATATATATATAAATCTTGAATCAGCGACACAAATTTGGAATTTATTATATGCGTATCTAAGCAAGGAGGTCAACAGACAAAATCACCGGTTATTTTAGCGGACATCTTAGCAATCGACAAAATATATTTTATGACGTGGAGACCTTTTTTCCCAATTATTTGATTTGATTAACTACTCATATTTATTTCTGTGAGTAGCGAATCCAATCAGTTTTAAATACCTTATTGTTTGTAGTAATGTGGGTTACATTTAAGATACATGAAAAACTTACCCTATGCTTAGCATTTTCTAATATTATTATTTTAAATAAATATCTAAAGAAGCATTTTAAACTTACAAATATCCGATTACTTCCTTCCTGAATTAATAAGTAACAAAATGCACATGCATGAATTCGAATTGAATTTGAATAGGGGGTAAACTATTTAATTTATTAAATACTCTAGGAATATACATTTTCATAGTGTTTTGTAACAATAAGATGGTAAGAAAAATTATCATCATATCTTTACCCTGCCTTCCATAAATACGTAATAGAATATGATTCAGTGGCGCTACTCCTATAGACCTCAGAGTGCATCAGCTTCTTTGATAATTTTTATTGCAAAGACAACTAGGTGAACAGCCTTTTGTCATCCTATTGCTGGATTCCTCACGGCGATTTCCTTCACCGTACGAGCGAGTATAAAATCCTTACTTAGACAGAAAGTCCATTGTTCACAGACGCAGATCTACCTACATGAGGGATAAGAGTCGAGCGGTCAAGCCTAGATCAACACAGCTACAAAATACGCCAACATTAAGGATAATCAGTGGAAAAACATAGAGGCCACATTTAAACTATTCTTCATACAAATTACTTTAAAGTCATAAAATAGGCAATGTCCTATCTTATATATCAATATTGATCTGTTTAAACAGTAGCAGGTTGTTTCTCAAACAATTTTCCCTAATGTTTACATAATACTTAGCCGCAAGGTCGCCACGTGCTCAGTAAACCGCTCGTATTCATAGCTTTTTGCGTCTTACCAGTGAACTTAACACAACTTATTAACGTGTATTTCATAATTCCCAATATTTAAAGATCAAAATGGACATAGAACATTTAAATAAAACAACTCGGTTGTTGTAACGAGCACAGGTTAGGTCCGCGACAAATTGATATTATATACTCTCATCAGTACTTGTATAATTGGTTTTAATTGCCTTACGTAATATAAGTGTACCTACAACATAAGATGAATAAAAACACCTGCTACTATTGTATTGTTACGAAGCTAGGGTTAAAGATTAAGGTTTCGTCCTAAATTAATCTACAGTAATCGTTAGTTTTATACGCCTGGCTTAACTGTCATACTATATATATATATTATATTCATACGTTCACACCGTTCAAAGTCATCAAATATAATCGAAATATCCCAGCTAAGCGTTAAATTATCTTGTCCTTGTACCGAAAGGTCAAATAAAAAAGTTATTCGTCTGAAGGTCAAAATCGTTTACGAATTGAAAACTGAATTTCACAAACAAGTTCATAAACCAGCTTACTGAAAGATTTTATCGGCGTTCAAATAATCGTAAATTAAATAGATAAATACATTGGAACATCGCGCTGTATACACTAAATATTTTGAGCTGAGAGTGCTTTGAAATTTTGTCCTTATAACTCAGGTATTTTATAAATATATAAGTTAGAAAATTTATCATGACAAATTAACATAAACTACTAGAGTCGGACATGTTACTCGAACAAACACTCCGATATTATTGCTATTTTAAATAGAAAAAAACTAAAAAAATTCTAAGAGGAAAATAAGAAAAGATTACAGAATTATGTACCAAATACAATAACGATTAGAGCAAACAAGCGTTCATGACTTTGACCAAGACTGTCCTTGACGGATACAAAGTTGTGTAAATATACGTTGAACAAATAGATTACACATATTTTCGTATGGAAATATTGTTTTATTTTGTCTTAAAAATAATTCGGAGCTCTTCGATTTTTGTTGATTAGGTATTTATTATGTTATCATTCATTATTAAAAATTACATCATATTAAATCGAATTGAAGACGACGTTAAACTAAAAATGTTAAACGTTTGGAAGTTAAATTATTGTACAAAGTGTATGGGTTTTCATTAATAATAAAAAGAAGAGAAGAAAACGTTATTTTTTAATATGTTTATAGATCGACAGGTAATGATTATTTTATTTTTAATTTAAAAGTTGATATGCGTGGGGACACGTTTGAAGAACGTAACTAAATTTTAGTGTGTAGTTACAAAAGCCCTATAGCATTTTTTAATAAAATAATTACGTAACTTGAGATTTCACGACCTTAGTAACAGCACCGCGACTGCGTAACCAATGGTGTTTGGCCACAATTGAAAGTTGTTTACATAGTTACATAAGCAACACTGTTTACAAAACAAGAATTCTCTACTTTATGGGCTCATTAAATTTAACTTTAAATATTCAATTTCACGATCGCATGCATACTTTTTAAAGCTAGTTTTTCAACAAAGAAAATTTCAATTCTAGATATAGTAAGAATGCGCCACTTATACTTGGACCTAGATCGTTCTTTAAAAACCTTGCCTCAATCAGTGAGATGGTCAATAACACAAATAAAACGAATATTAAGGGCATGATGGTATTTTATTGTACAAAAATAGTGTGCAAGCGAGTAACTCGTGCTTCACGACGTACACAAACAAAATCATAGAACTATAATTTCATGTATAAAATGCATTCACTCAGTAAGTTAAACATAGTCTATGCTTTAAAATTACATTGTATCGTTGAGTCTTACGATTGCAAAACGCATGTCCGCCATTCAAGAGGTTCGACGTAAAAGTATCAGAAAAATAAGAAATCACAAATATCGGTTAGGAGTGATACATCCACAAACATATATATTAGAATTTTTAACCAGATACAACTGTCTACGTCGAGCCTATGGTAAAGAAAAAAGTTAATGTATCCCACGCACGCGCGAGCAATAAGCGAACGACGCGATGCTGAAATAGAATTGAACTCCCATGGAGCGTAAAACACAACGATAATTTCTATAATATATTCACATTATCTACATATTATGGAACTTCATCTGGCTTTAAAGCATTGGACCCGAAAGGAGAGAAGGATACCTCATAGGAATCAGAACATGATTTTATATGTAACATTTTTATCTTAAATTTTAGTGAGTGATGAGTGTGAAGACGTAACAAGCGCAGTACTATGTATACCTTAATTAAATTAGTGAAACAGACGCGAAAAAGTAATAACTTTAACTAACCGACTATGTCAAATAAGCGATCAAGAATATAGATTTATTATGGAATGTAAGATTTTTGTATTAAAATGCGAATATATACGTAAAGAGTGATGACGAATTGAATATCACTTGTCGAAACAGTTTCACTGACAAGATGCATATTCCATAAATGCTGCAATATTATTTTTAAATAGATAGTATTTATTATGAAAAAAAGTTAAGCTATAGTCGGAAAAATATTTAAACAGTAAATATAATTTCTAGATAAAGTAAACCACAAGAATCTCACAGAAGGTAATTAGCAGTGTGAACTGATGTGCACGAAGCGCCGCCCGGAACGGCGCGCGGAGAAAACCGCGGGAAACCGCAATACTCGCACAACGGTGTCAGTAGTGTGAAACGCTAATTGCGCACGTGTCACGGCAACCTAGCTTTAGAAAACTAAACATTTTAGCCCACTTATATAATAATTTCTAACCTGACCAGACAAAGTTCCATGTACGTTTCCTACTCTATTATTAAGAATAAATTAATAATTAAATCTACAGGAAACAAAAACGGAGATCTCAATTTATTGGGTCGTGAGACGCTCCGTGCATGCCTCTCGCTGTGACAATTTGAGTCCAGCTCAAATGGCGAGCGTAGAGCCCACCGGACTTAGCACGCATCCAATTATTGTTATTTATACAAAGATCACAAGGGCTTTAGGCAGAAACTAAGGCTAGATCACAAATGTTGCGAGAGGTCTCGCCGGTAACGTACGCCGGCAAACATCCCTTGTCCACATTGTCACTTTTAACGCCGCTCGCACCAGACACTGTTTTTTCACTGTCCACTGCACTGTTTAGCTCATTTTCTTTTATCGTACATGTTTTAACAACACTTGCACTGCTATCGTCGAAAAAAGAACGTCGCTCAGAGTTCATTGCCGGGGGCGAAGTGGAGAACAATTTTATTTCTAAGTCACGATGTCCATTCATTGAGGTGACAATCTCCGAAGATATTTCTAAGGCCAGTGGTGACCTTGGCTCAGGGGAGCTAGTTCTTTTAGATGGCGGAAACAAGGAATATAAGTTAGGAGCCGACAAAGTTTCGACATTATTAATTTCCCTTCGTTCGGGGACCCGCGCTGATGGATCGCTCCAACTACGTCGTAGAATAGTGTCACCACCTCTCCTTCCTAAGGGTCCCACAACCTTCATAGACTCCTCTAACTTTGTAGGTGGGAAATCGCCACTTGAACTTTCATCCAGTAAGTGTGCAATGGAATCGGCATCCCAAATTTGTCCGACAGGATCACAATATCGGCACTGACACGAGCTCACAGCAGATTCTGTGGGTGAAACTGCCTCAGTTAAACCAAAACGCGTAGCCTCTAACGCCTCACCCAACGCAGTAACTTTATAAGTCTCCGGCACTGGATCCGGGTAACCTAGTACTTTCACATCTAAACGATACGGTAATGACACCTCTCTGCAATAAGATTCCTCGTAAACGTGCGGCGTCGATCCCATATTTGTAACAGCGCAATGATCAACTTCACCCAGTTCTAGTCCGGAGTTGGAAATATCGTGCGGGACAATATTATTGGGTTTTCTATCTTTTTTACGCCGTTTTCTAGGTTTAATAATGCGTGGCAACATGGTTTCTGAATTTGTGGAGCCGGAACTTTCATCGCTAGCTACGCTGACCGCGTCTGTATTATTATTACGTCCAGTTCGATTCGAACGCGACTGTTGTAATTGATTTCGTGGCCTAGATCCTTCAGACACTTCGCCATTGTCTCTAGTAATGTTATGTTCAGAATAACCGAGCGGTCGATGATTACGCTGTTCTGGAACGGTTGTGTACTTTCGTCGATCGTGCCTATTTTGAAGGATAAGGGGAGCGCCCTGAGCGTGCATGGCAAGCTTTGAAATAGGCGTGTTCCTCTGTTGTTGCGTGCGACCTGCCATGGATATGAGGGGAGCTCCTAGCCATGCGTTGGGATGCGGCACTCCGTAAGGCGGGTAGTATGGTGGCGGAAATCCCGGTGCGGTGGCAGCATAGTTAGGGCGAGGGTGCTCGCGACGCCCGAGGGCGGCGCGCTCGCCCGGACTCATTTCGTCGGTGGGGTCGTTTAACCCATATTCGAAAAATTTATTTTCACTGTCACGGTAAAAGTTCGAGTTGAAACGCGATGTCGTAATCGTAAACTAACATCGGAGGCGCGCGCAGTGACACGTACGTCCGCCGCGGCAGTCGATTGTGGACTAAAACCTAAAGTGAATGAGCGCGAGGCGGCCGCAATTGCCGAGTGGGAGTGCCGTCGAGCCAGGCAACTATCGCCGGCATCGATGCACAGGAAAGCTCTACAGCCCTAATCACTCGGTAATTAAACTGTTGTTTACTTTCCTAGCGGTCTAAAAAATTATACGCCGTGACATCGTCGAGTAAATACGACAAAATAAAATTAGTTTTCACTATTTTCTTAACTTACCAGACAAATATATAGTTCGTAATTGCAGCACTTACCTAAAAAAAAGAACTCCAATTAAAATGTGGATTATACACAATCAATTGTTTAATCAAAATGTGAGCATTTTAAACTAAGTGTAAAATTTATAGAGAGTGTTTAATTTCATTAATATAATTCCATTCCATATTTAACCGATTCAGTTACTCTTAATCTTGAGAAAACATTGATTTCTTAAGTTAATTGAACTGCTGAGTAAGTTCAGTAAACCTATGCACTTTTAGGTGCAGGGTTTTAGTGAAAGTGAAGTTGACTCACGCCTCTCTCTCGATGAAACTTTAATAACCGTAATGCATACCATGATAAAATAGGTCTTATTATCAATGAAACAAAAATCAATTTCAGTCTTCAACATCTCATTGCCGTGTAGTTTCCAATATTGTTTAGCGTATGCATAAATGCTACCTCGTTAATGCCATCTGACTTTCATCATTACGCACCAAATGGTACCCATACGAATATTACGACAGTATATTTGTTTGTAACGTTGTCAACGTTTAAAAACTTTATTTCTATCACATAAAACACTAATTACATGAGAAACTTAATACATACGAACGAGATGCATCAGACGGCCGTCCTAATTTTAGTCTAATTTATTATTATATGTATCTTTAATGTCCTTTTGAATATGTTAAACACCTATATTAGATGGTAATTTATTAAATAATTGCACTCCCTCATACTTAATAGACCTCATCAAATAATGTGTAGTCAATTAAAGTATATCATAAAGAAACCATAAATTTAGTCAAGTATAAAGCTAAAAAATATCGACAAATAAATAATGGTCGCCGTTGGAAAACAAAACGTGAATTCCATGTAATAGTAAAAAATGTATCTTTTCCTCCTTCAAATTATGTAAACAATTTAATAAAAATGTTTACATTAGCCAATACAAACAATTGGACTTATACACAAACAACACACGGTAATTTTGATTAAATACTCCAAAATCCACAACAAGCAAGCTTTCAGTACCTACCCAACAATTATTTTTTACAATTGATTAAGGAGCAAAAGCGGACAGAAAAGAATTGCGTAGTAACAATCTATTAACTCATTCAATTTAAATTTATTTTCACAAGCGAATGCTAGAAAGTTTAAGTGCTAACAACATTAACAAAATTACCCAGTTTGATTAAACATGGTCTACGCTCATGAAACCGCTACAAACTTTCACAATATACGTTACTATTCAACAAATAATACTATAGAGATATTACTAAGAAGCATCACTATCGAATTTGGCTTTAAATAAATGATTAAACATGTATGTATGCATGTGTATGTACCATATATTTTGTACCATTATGGGCTTTTTTTAGGAATAAACACTTTTAATAATAACACTAAAAAAATATATGCAATATCTAGAATTAATTCTTACATATAAAAGTCCAGGTTTAGTACCTAGGATACGCTGTAACCGTAGGTTTGGTACCGTCCAAGTACGTTAAAACACGCAAACGGCTGACCCATTTTTCAAGTATTCTAGAGAGATGAGATACCAATTACGTTAGGGGAACGAAACGAATTTTCCAGAAAACAAATTTACGACTCTCATAACTTTTAATTGCAAACTACAAATACGAATTTTTGTTTCAGGCTTTTATGGAATCTGTTCAGCAGTTTTGGCCTAATACCTTCAGCGACAGTCATCCCTGATATGCCATCGATCTTATAATACTCGCTTGTACGATGTAGGAACGGCGGCGCATGGCAGGCACAGAAGGTCGATCACCAATGACCACCGCTGATCGCCTATTAGAACAAACATCCGATCACCAGCCCAGCCCAGACCTTATAAATTTGTAGAGATTAAAGGTTTTTTTAAATGTAAACTGTATAATATACAAGTAATACCCATTCCAACATACACCTAAACCATATCTTCTCGTATCCAATTCAACCATGAAAACAGGGTGACCAACAACAAAATCAAAACATATTCAATGGAAAATATGAAATAATTACGTCTTTGCCATATCGGTTGCGATTTAAACATGAAACAACAACAAATTTCATACTAAGAATTTAAAAGATGGCTACTAAAAAAAAATACAAAATCTAAAGAAAATACTTTTTTTACAGGATTGAAGCTATGTATTTAATTTTAAATTTATTTGACGTTTAGCGTGCGTGGTCACGGTGACTAAAGACAAAAGGTGTTGGCGAATCGTGGGATAAATTTAAAATTATGTTAAATAATTATAAGTTTACAATTATACATAGCTTCTATGTATCAAAGCTATGTTAATAAAAGACAATAGTATCAAAATCTTTTATAACCCCATCCAAAAGAAACATACTTTTACCAAGAATTAAAAACACAATATTTAAATTCAAAACTGAAAGATGCAAATACAGCAATAAACAAGACCGCTTGCCGCTTGCGGTAGCCGAAGTAATTAGTGCGAGTGATGCGATTTATAACTGAATCAGAAATTCGCATATTCATTGCTCATCTACATTACTGAAATGCAATTAAACCTAGCTACGGGCGCTTCGTAATATTATTCATGTCATGTATGTACTTGTTTCTTAAATTAACCATGAAGTATCTAAGGGCATTAAAAGTTTTTTTTCTTCTATATCCACCTTTCTTTTAAAAGTATATACAATAAAGAAAGGCATACAAGTCATGGCATGAATCTGCATGAGCGCATATTAATCTTAATATTAAAAAGAGATTATCTTTACTAAAAAAATATCAACCGAAGATTACCCCAACCAACTTGAAAAAACCTTGATAAACGCGAAGGTTTTTTTGAATAAAAATAGTCTGCGGCATTAGACAACTTTCCATAAAAGCCGATATATCAACCGATGCCAAGTTTGCATATCATGTAACGAATAGAAAGCGATACGTACCGTCGACCTTTACGATCGTCGCGTGTTCCAACAAAATTAATTCCCTACTCACTCTCGCTTACATATCATATAACTGAAAGAGATCGCCATAAAATATTCGTAGACTAGTTTAAAATTTATGTTTGGATCTTAAAACTGAAATCCTGTTTGGGATATACCAGAGGCTGTATTTGAAAGTACTAAATCCACATTACACATTAGAAGTGGAAAATTTATGTTGAAATCGTTTGTAATTCAATTCCTATTACAGGCTGAAATTTTATACGGGCTCTCGAGCAAAAGTATTTATCACATCGACATCGTAGATACAGACAAAAGCAGAATGTACGTATGAAATTTATTTACTAGAAAAAAACCCTCAAATATATCTTGTTAATTGCTTTACAAGTAAAAAGTTAAATATGCTAAACAAAACTTAATAATTTTTATAATTCTACATTCATCATTCAGGCTACCGAATTCAATTCACGTTAATGAGTAACGTGAACTAAATTCGGTTATTCAGGGAGCACGTTAAAAATTTTACCTTACGGAAATGAAATGTGCTCAAAGTTGGCTATTCTAGCATCAAATGTAAGCTAATTGACAAACCTTTTAAATGTTATTCAAATCCACGGCGACGCAGGTAGAAAAATATCTCAACCGGCTACATGCTACATGTCATTCATCGTAATAAAAAACCTCATAGCCGTGTGTACAAGCTAGACAAACGTCTGTATTATTTTACTACATTATATGCTAGACAGACATATGTACATTGAAACAAATCCTATTATTCATGTTTTAATCATAAGTATTCATAACATACAAATTTAGTCGGAAGATATTCGTTAAAAATGAATCAATATAGGGTCATAAAATTGCGAAATCGTTCACCGTAACCTGATTACAAATTCGGTAACGTCCGGAGAAAGTTAAGGGTATCGAATATCATACATTGCGCAAGCGTTTCATCTTCGAAGAGGTTCCGGGCACGGTCTAAATGGGTTATAAGGGTATAATGGTTTTACGAGGATTACCTTTATTGACCGTAGCGTTTATAGCTTTTATAAAACTGATAAACCGTAAAAGCTGGTACTTAAATGGGACTGAGATTATTGTATAATAAATCTAAATATATCTTTTAAGGAAGTCGAGTAAAGCACGCACAGTGCTATGCGAACAATATTCCTAGGGCCAAGCCAGGACCAAAACGCACGGAATAAACTAACTCCGTAACATAGCCATGAAGTTTAGCGTAAGGTGACTTATCAAACGATCGCAACCAGTTACAAGTGTTACGCAAGCAGCTTTTACTCGGCACCATTGTATCGGTTCCGGATGTGCGGCTCGCAAATGAGTCAATTCGGTTTTACATTTCTCCGGACGTAGATTTCTCTTTATAAATTACATAACGTACGTTTATGTAAAGGTTCGTTTTGATTTTGGAACCGTCTCTTCAGTTATGTAAGATTACGTCAAAGTTTGATAAAAATATTAAAAATTCATACATTAAAAAATCTATCAGACAAGTATGTAGTTTCGTGTCGTTCAAAGAGGATATTAATTTTCCACAGCTATACAGTGTGTGTTAATATCCTGTATAGGATATTACAATATGGTGAAAACCAGGCTGTAAGATGATGATGATATGATGATTCATGAAAAATCAGATACTTAAATTACCATAGCTTATAAAAAGAATACTTCCTAATTATTACAAGTAGAAATTCGGGCTAGTGACAATTATTACTAAAGTGAAGTAAACTTGTTTTTTTTTTAATTTATGATAACCGCATTTCAATACGATAGAAATGCCTTAAATTTAACTATCATATAAATATTAGACTACTTTCTTTATAACACACCTGGTGTCAGGTATTAAACAATAAAATAAATATTATTCGCACCCGAGGTAGATATAATGTGTTTTGCGCCCACATTGCGTAAATTGGGACCTACTTTCCACTCATTCTCTCTATTTGAATAATGACTTCAAGTTTTTGTCGCTAACAAAGTTGTTGTATTTAGTAATAACTCAACTAGGACGTAAAATGAAACCAAAGAACCTGTCTTAAGCTTTTAACGATAAAGAGAAACTTATTCAGTGAAAGACAATTAATTCACGCGTCTTTCGTGAAAACAAATATCCAAATAGTCTTGTCACTTCTCCATTACCTACCTCCTGGACTTGATCCAGGTATGTACAAGGCCTACACACCCGATTTCACGGATTTCATCCACAGTCAATTATGCCATTTTAATTTTATTTTTACTAAATATTTGCCTGGAAGATATCGCTGAAAAGGCATAATGCCGCCCGAAGCCCTTATTATATATTTATTATAATTAGCACGTATTAAAAAATGTAACCTAACGTTTACTTACTGTTACGCAAAACAGGTTAGAAAAAGTTAAAAAGAGTTTTCTGTTGTATCCACAAACGCTTTACGAAGTAAGCTTGCGCAATAGTATTAATAGTTAATTTTGTGGAACCTTGCTTAGGTATATTTTTTGATGTTAATATACTAACTAACTAACTAAAAGGTAAATTAAAGGCCTCATTAAAATATGACAATCAATGCGATGTAAACTTTCTACTTAAACATATAACTAATGCAAAGAATTGATAGATCTAAATGTACCGCTTTCTTGTAACTTATAGATTTATTATTATTATTAAAGTTTCAGTCAAACATGCTTAAACAGTATTATGTATACTACATTTGAATAAACACTTTCTTTCAATATCTCAGGATTAATTTAAAATTTTAAAGTAAAAGGTTCAGTTACATCTCTACCTGCTTTCTATGGATAAATACAATTTCAAAATAAATGTTTATTAATTAAAAATACACAACTAAAAATACAGCTCTTACATCACAAAATTAATAATTTATTCTTGTTTTGTACTTTGAATTATACTACATATTTAGATTTTTCTTTTTACTGACTATAACAACTTCTCCCACTTTTTAAATAGACTAAGGAAAATTTTACCAGTAAAATAAGATTACTTTATCATAAATAAGGGGTCAGGTTGTAGGTACATATATAATTTTTCAGTACACTATTAAAACATAAAAATCATAAAATTCTAAGCAACTTTTTCCCTTTAATAGTGAATAATTCGTTCGCAGCACGAGCCAACTTTACGAGGCAATAAACAAATCGTGTCGAGCCTCTAAGATCACATTAAGACCTATCAACTAGCAAAGTCATTTGTATTCCATTCGACAATAAATTTAAGGATTCCAACGACATTGTCCTGTGCAATGTCAAACAGATCTACGATGGGCGTAACTTCTATAATACTAATAAACTAAGAAAAATTGTAGGCACATTTTAACTGCGATGAATTTTGCAATATATCTGCTATGTCAAGGCAGACCTTGAGTGACTAATACCATCGTAGCAGTTTAGAAAAGTGAGTATAAGAATTAAATGACGAATAAAAATAATAATAATAAACGACCCGCAATCTTCTTTTTTTCCCTTTTTATTTTTCTCAAAGTTAAAAGTTGTCTAAATTTCATTACTATATACAAACTAGCTGACAAACGTTATCCTAAACACAGGTCTTAAATAAATAATCATCTTATTGTAAATCTCAATGATTCTCGAATTAGATAGAATGAATTACTCATATAGTAACAGTCATTAAAAACCCTAACGACACATACAAATCAATCTTCTATGTATAATACATGCGACAGCAAAACATTATATTAGTATGCTTATGTTTTATGTTATTAGTAAGTCTTTTATACGTTTTTTTATATAAAGTTGTATGTTATTCATAGGATAGTTATATATGTTTAAATAAAGTAACAATACGTTGGTGGTTTTTTTAATGTTAGTTATTGCAATGGTTATATTGTACGGTGTATTTTATTTCGGCTGTCCTCTTATAAGTAGTATAGAGGATGGTAAGTATCCTCAGAATGATCTACTTTGTCAATTTTTCTTAGTTTGCCATAGCGCCGAACTTCTGCAGTCTACACATGGACATAGACACATGTGAGGCCAACTACGCGACCTTTACAAAAAGTATATAATAGGTTACATTCAAAATATTATGAAAGCCTCCACGCAACTCGATACTTTATATACCTTTAACAATCGTATCCTTTTGACTACGCCCTTTCAGTAGTTTAACACAAAATTGCAGGCTAAAGAGCGATAATAAAATGGCTGTTATTTAGATAAGCTTGATTATGCGTAGCCATACCTGAATCATAATGATAAAGATCTCTCAAATTACCTCTAAGGGCATTGCAACCTAGACTTTACGTGATGGTATAAAATTTTACGACACGCCGCGGTCTGTGTTTAAATCTTCTTAAATTTTAAAATATGTGGAAAAAATTCACTGTAGCTACATATAATTGTAAATGATGTATTCCGCCTCTAGATTTAGGTGATATAGACTGACGCGGGCTGCTAAAATATTATAAGATTATTCCGTAATCTTCGATAGGAAGGATTTTTCAAAGAAGTTTGACAAAGTATTTAACGCATTCAACTTTTTAAATTATTTGTATGAAATATCAATTTTTTAAATTTGTAAACTAATTATTGTTTGTCCTTCTAGATGAAGCTAACTTCAATATTCATACAGAAAATTATAAACTACATACGCAGAATGTCTGAATTGCTCGTTATCCGGAAACATCTAACGTCTTGCCTCACGTACCCAGGATAATAATTTTTTGTATTATATTTAAAATAAATATACGAATACGATGTTGCGCAGCGTAAAAATGGCAATGTACAGGGCAAATTAATTGCCAAAGTCAACATATTGAATGTGCCATTCTCCTCCATTCTTTCCAATGTATAACCAGAATTAGGCTTAAAATAAAATTTACACTTTTGTCGCATATATCAATAGACCGTTAATATTTTTATTTGGAAATTTCTACGGAAACATTTGCGCTCGCCAAACCCTTGCCGTTTGTATATGAAAAGAAACATTTTCAAAAGAAGAGACACTTGGGAAAGGTTTTTAAAAGTTTCCATTTGACAATTCAAACATCGTAAAATAAATTGAAGCAATGAAAAGTACGACTGAAACAATATGGGCTTGAGTGAAATATTCCAGACAAATATATAATTGTTGAGGGCACCTTTAAAATGAAATAACATTTAACAACCTCGTCTCATATCAAATGAACAGTTGCTACGACCAATAAGCAAAAGCACTTATAAGAAAACAAAGTTGATACTTATTGAAACTATCAATAAAGCAACCGCGAACTTTTTTTTTTCATAGAACAGGGGGCAAACGGGTAGGAGGCTCATCTGACAAGTAATAAATACCTTATTTACACCTAATTCAGATTGCAGATATAAAAATTGTACTTGCTTCAAATTAACATTATTTTTCTTCTTTAAAATTTATATTAACAACGTTTAATGCTTGTTACAATCAGGGTAAAGTACTTTTTAAATATTAGAATACGTTAACTAAAAAATATAATATTACAAAAATTATATATGTTAATATCTTAATATATTTTTACAGGCTATTTTTAAGTAGTGGCGATTGAAAGACGGTTTGACTTTATGATATTGGATTGGATAACGTTTGGAGGGACGTAGGGTGAATTTGGCGACCTCCAGACAACGTCCCGTCGGGGCAAGGTCGTGTCGACCTTGCATTTACCGCCCTTAGGTTACAATGAAACTTAACGGCCTCTTGATCTATTTTAAATCATTATCTTAGTGAATTAATATGAATTATAAAACAAATAAAAGTTTAGTTTAAATAACAAAAATTGGACAGTACATATAAAGATATGTCTGGTCTCCTTAATTATTTATCTATGTTTTTACGTCAAATATAGGGACACAACTTATTAAGACTCGTAACTTTGAATAAGATGTTTTAAACCTTAATGAATTCGTGAGATCATGCATGCGTTTCTTTGTACCCATTGTCCGATACAAAAACAATTTATTAAAAAAGTAAGACATACAGACTAGAGGTCCAAAAATCTACTAAAAAGGGACTGCCAGAGTCCAAGTAAATTTTTGACATAATTTTGATGTTTTGCTAGTTAAATCAATTTTACAATGTGAAAGCTTTGTTTACATAAAAATTCCAGTAACCTAAACGTCGTAGTATAAAAACGCGTTATTTTTTATTGTTATTAATTTATTGTTACAAATTTACTAGACAATTTCAAAAGCCGCATAAAAGCGTTATGTATTTCAATGTATTTCAGCGCTATTTCGTCAGCAAGCAAGATTGATAAAATAATCGTTAGACGCAGGAATACGTCAAGTATAATTATAATAATCTGTTATTTCTTTACACGTTTTTTTGTATTCGTGACAAACGTTTAATTATATCATCTATTGTTGGAAATAGTTTTATTCATGCAGTTATTATAGCATAACTTTTTCGTATTAGAGAAAATCGAGCCAGGGGTTATTATATTAAAGATGAGAATTAATAATAATAATTTTCCATATAAGCTTTCCATCTAAAGCTCAACGCAAGGTGTTTCGCAACTCTTGCGCAAATCATGACGTCACCTTCCGGCTTCGCTTTCGCAAACACTTTCACTCGATACTTATTGTCATTCAGCGCGCATCAAACTCGATAATATACCGATCGATAAACCTATAGGTTTCAAATTGTTTTCGAGTTTTTACACGTAGAATGTAAACGTTTTGAGAATCGTTACTTTGATTAAACGTATTCATAAATATTATATTTATAGCAGTTAGGGCAATGATAGATTAGCCCTTTTACCTTAGAAAGTTTAAGTTCGTAAGAGTTTTCGTTTATACAATAAGCAAATATGTAATGATTATTAAAATTAATAACACTAAAGTATATATTTGATGACTTTTAGTGAAATTATTAGTCGACTTCATCAGATGGTGTCTGGTAACCTCATTTTACAATACATCGAAGTTTTAGTTAAATTCATTATGTAAGTGAGGCGTTGACGTAACCTTTTCTGATTATTAAACAGTTGTTAAATTTATTTTCTTTATCTTACAGAAAATAACTTTTAAATAATAATATAAATTTTTAGGTGCATTAAATAAAGAACGGGAGTATGGATTTGTTTATATTATTGCCTAGAACCTACAGAACTTTAACAAATTATCGAACAGGTAAGTAATATAGTCTCTTTCTAGTATCTTTTGAGTTAGTAGTATCTTTTATTATAGTTTTCGTTAAAACAATTTTTAAGCCATTTAATAAAAAAGCAAATATGAATCGTAGATTTTATTCATCTTATATTCATTGTAAAAAAACTACACAGTTACTAGTCTAGAAAGTTAAAGTAACAATAAAACAATACTGCTTAGTCGTGTAGTAACAGTATTAAAATGTTTTTTTTTCAAATTTACGTTCCATCGGGCAACAATCAGAATATACCGTCAAAAACGTGCAAAATAGATGCGCATCATTTTCCTTTAAATAAATATTGGCTATATTCCAATACAACATTCATCATATTCGCATGCACTTATCACCGAGTCAAAAGCTGACTACACAATAACCGCTAAACTAGGATAGACCCATTGAAAGCCGCGTTAAATCGTTCCACGTTGTCAGAGCAAGTGACAAACTACGTAGAACAATGGCTTTACAATATCGGTGACAAAAATAAAATGCTTAAGACATTTTTCACGGACGTTTTCACCGAGAGCGTAACGGACTTGTAATACAATCAATTATCTAGACTTCCCACACTTTCCAAACGTATTGTGATGGACGGGACAATTGTAATATCATTGGATCCATTTTAAGTGGAGGCTGTATACTATGTACGCTGCTCTAGCCAACTAATTTACACTATTTACTATCCCTGTTTCTCTATCTCTGTCAAAAATAATAAATAAAATAAATATAATAGATGTCAAACAAGACACAATTTATATTTTTGTTTAATTAATTGTAACAATTATATCTATTGTTTTAATTAGCAAAAACTAATATATATATATATATATATAAATATAATATAAACTTGTAATTTCAACATCAACACTTTTGTAGGTACTTGAAGTATTTACGTTACGTTTCATAATTTTAAGACATTCATCACGAATATAATGAATCAACCTTTTTTCAAATTAATTTTGAAATTCGAAATCATTACAGTAATTCTCAATAAAAACTATTACTTTTGTTCATTGCAGCTCAGTAAATAAACGAACGAAGTACACAATAAAACTACAAAACAATAAAACGAAACTACCGGAGTAGGCTTTCCAATTTAGCTGAATGTAATCAAAAAGAAATAATTAACTTTTTATTTCTCGTTGTTAACAATATTATCTCGGACAAAAGTGAGTCAACACAAACAATAGTGAAATTCAGCAACCACTTTCCAACTTCAGCGCAACCTCAAATTGATAAAATAAAAAGTTTGAAAGGCAGATAAAAATAATGGCAATATGAAAGCGAATTTAAACGATCGGACACGATGTTGTAGTTTAAGAGCCAATGATTTCATATTTCTTTAAATTTAGTTACGCCTAGCTTTGTTTCCAGAAAACAGAGTATCTACAGAGAACTTTCAACAACTTGTTATATTCTTGGAATCGCAATGGGATTAAGGTATTGAACAATGCGCAAACTTTTAAATGAATCTTGCTTTTATGGCCATGGTAAAATCAGGTTGGGGGCAAAATTATTTGCAAGTCGGGTCTTATCTTGATTTTATAAAGTAACAGATTAATCAAAAGTTTTTAAGGGTGGTGAATTTCAGCTTTAACCAAGACAACATCAAATGTCGAGAAAGAAATCATAAATAGACAACATCGCTGGATACTCATCTTAAATGCCCAAAAATGCAATATGCAAATGCTGCATACCATTAACAAAATAACGTCTATTGTCACGTTGGCGCGTATTTCGGTGGTACGGTTTATAATAGTTTGAAGACATAACATGACTTAAAATATGTATAATAAAAACAGACGCGGAAGAGCCATAGCCCATTAACGGTTACAGGACATGCAGAATAACAACAAAGTCATGCATTTATGTAAATTACTAGTACATTACGTATAAAATCAGCATATCTAACACTAACAGTGCTACATAAATAAAACGCGTCTAATTGACCGCGCGCGACTCAAATCTCGCGACGTCTCAATCGCGGCACAGATAATGTGATGTCATCGTGACTTGCGGTACTAAAATATTAAACTCTTTATACTCTACTAGTCTATGGTATTTGGCCACTGTTTGTTTGTATAAACCATTAAATGTGTGTACAAAATAACGTCACATTAAAAAGGGTTACTATTACTTTTCAATTTGTGATATCAGCTGCTGTTTAGCAAGAATCGTATAAGTTGTCGATTTAAAAAAATGAAGTGTAAGAATTATAAACACGACACAAATGATGCTACAACTAACATGATTATGATATAAATTTAATACCATTTAGGGTCTACAGAAATCGGTTCCGTTTTAAAAAATTTTTTCTTAATAAGCAAATAATTATAACCAGACTGACACAACATTATCAACTTTTTGGGTCTATGCCTTGTCCGGTTTCCTCGTGATGTTTTCATCGTAGGAGCGAGTGTTAAAGCGCGCTTAGACCAACAACCCATTGGTGCACAGCCAGGGTTCGCACCTACAACCTCAGAGATAAGAGTCCCACGCTTAAGCTACTGGACCAACAAATAACTGCTTTTAAAAACAGGACAAAAATGTCAACTAATGATTTTCTCAATAAAAACTCGAATTATTGTTTCACCTTTTGAAAAAATCTTCAGGCTATTTTCATTCCCAATAAAGTTAAGTAAAAAGAACACGACTATATTGACACATTGAGAGTGTACGCACGCCGATAAAGTTTAAATGGATCTTTTATGAATGTGGCTACTGTTGGTCCCATTAAACCTGTAATTGGTTATTAAAAAGTGAATCGCCTGAGGTCCAACAAAGTAGGCAATGGAGTAGCACAGTAGTTTTCTAGGTCAAACGTGTGTGTATTTTCGATTACCATTTACTTAGAATGAAAAATGGTTGTATATATTTTTATTATTTACTACACATAATTATCACAGTTTGATTTAGTATTTTTTTAAATTATAAGTGTTTTGAAAACAATTTAATAAATAGAACTTGTTTCGTTACACTTGAAAATATGTATTGACAAAATTTATAAATTTCTTATGACTTATTTTTAAATTTAGCGAAAATGAGCGCGGTGTTAACTTTAATCGACAGACTAATAAAACATCTCTGTTTAAAAAAAAATGTATAAAAAATTAGAATCAACTAGGTATGTACATTACGAACAACTGACTCCAGATATGTGAAAAAATATTATATTATTAACTTGCGAAAAGCGACATCTACACTGATCACTGTGAATTATTATCTCACTGGCGTATCAAAATATACTAGTTCCTGTAAACACCGCAAGAGGGAGCTTTTATAAATTACATTTATAGATAGCCTAAATAATCATTTTATTGAGTCGATAGTACTAGCTTAGCAAGTTAAATGTACCCTTAACTACCATTTCTTATCTGGACGTTTAATCTGTTCATGTTATAACATTAATATCCATATTTTCTACAGATATGGTCTCTGTTAATATATACATAAAGACCTACCTTGTAAGTTATCCAGTAGGTACGTTAGCAGCTTGGCAGTCCCATTATTATCGTTGTATATTGATAGCATCTCCTTACTCAGCGGGTTTCCCTGAAGACCTAGGAGTTGGAGGTGAAACAGTTTTCCCAGATCGTATGGCAGTACTCTCAGGTAGTTATTGTGCAGGTGTAATTCTCTGGAACAAAAATATATAATTAGTAAAAAGTTGATAACAAATGTTTATATTACCAATTAAATAAATCCAGACTGGTTGGAAACATGAATTTGTGTAATAAATAAATCGTACCGGATTTATAACAATAAAAAGGTATACATATTATATTGTTTTGTTTATAGAATATACATACAAACATGAAAAAATATGGCCTCGTTATAAACTCTTGTCAATAAGAGGAGTCAGAAATTTGAATGACAGTATTTTAAGTCTTCCTTATCTTTAGCTATCTTTGGATTACCATTTATTACGTTCATATAAAATTTAACGCAAACCGTCAACTCTTAGGCGTTAACAAGATTCGTAAACAATCATACTTTGACATTTTTGTAACCATTTTAGTTTTGTTGCTATCCATGAGTCGCTGTTATGCCTAACGATAAGCCTGTGGCATTCAGGAGTAAACACTTAAAATCAAATTCAATTCGAAAAACTTAACTAACTTAATGTACATAATTACGATCGACAAAAATTATACTTCAAAATTTAGATTTACTGCCAGTTAAATTAAATAATATAATTAACTAGATTACTGATTACTACGCTACTGGCATAGAAGCATTTAAAGTGTATTTCTTTTTGACGTCCATAAGTGTAAATTGTGTTACCTAAATGAGTAAATGATATGATGACATCATCTAACGACAAACCATAGTTCAATAATCATTTCAAAACCCGTTGTGCTGATGTTGCAAACTTGAACAAAACTACAAAAATCAGAAATCAACGTCAACTTGTAATAGCACGCAAAGCACGTCTTGCTCGAGGTCGCTTTTGGACTCAAGTTTTGACTCAAATCTTCTAGTTTTTTTTTTCTTAGAATAGGAGGCCTCAGAGCTAAAGTCACTGAAAACTAACTGCTACCCGCCGCCTATGGACACCTGCATCAGGGATTTTGTCGACCTTTAAAATGCTATGCTTGTTTCTTGCCTTCTACTGCCAGCTATTTCCACAAAGACATGCTTCCCGGCAAAAAGGTTTAAAGCTTATTAAAATTTAAAAATCATACAAACAATTTATTTCGAACGCATTTCGTCATGCACTTCAACAATTATCTTTAGAAATAAATTACATATTATCACGTATGTCGTATAAATTGAAATTCTCATATCAATGTCCTTTAGTTGACATAATCGTGTATAAAGTTTCAGGAAAGGTAATTATTAGGTCAATGACTTTGGTTTAAAGAAAATCCTATAGTACATAGAGATAAAGCGTACAAAATGTTTACAGATTGTACCTTACGATCCCTATTTTAAAAACTTTAAAGGATAGGATTACCAAGCCAAAGTGATAGCATTTAATCAGCTCATCCTACAATATAATTTACAATTCAAATTCCTACGAAATTCATTGCACTTTAAATTATATTCATTTAACTAAAAGTAATTATTTCACGTTATATTACATATTCCAATAAAACTTAAAAAATACTAAAATAAAAACAAAGATGCGCGCGCACAGGAAAATACAATAATTTAACAATAATATTTACAAATCCGCTATCGCAAATGAGAGTTCGTTGACACCAACTAGTTTGTTTTGTATATAAACGAATAATTCTCAAGGCTGTTTTATCTATTATCACGATAATCATATTTTGCATGCGAAAAACAACCTAAAGTGTTGCTAAATATTAAATCAAGGTAAGTATATTAAGGCGACGAATTTACTTTAGAAACTGGTTAAACAAGTGTGGTATAAAATGACATAATGATGTTTTGAAGGTATTTTTATTTACTTTTATTTATGCTAACACACCTTACACATCTTAAAATAAGGACAATCAAACACGAACAAATGATATTCACGTCTGAAAATGACTTCAGAAGATGCACCAATAAGCTTGATTGTATTAAAAAAATAAGTACAAAGTACACATGTCAGAAGTGAAACTTCTTTGTAAATTAATTATTACTAGGGTTAAAGCTCCAATAGATGATCACTCCATGTATTGGTATATCTATATTCACACTTTTTACATACAGTATACGTGCTAATGAAAAATCTGCATTTAAGATACCAGACGTTTTGCGACAGAATTGCAATCTAAAGTTCAATGTAACTACTAAACGAATACATCAACCACTACCTATTTGTGTATTTTTTTCTCAATCTACCTTTCTCACTCTCTCTCTCTATCGGTTTCAATCGCTCCCTCCCTTTTCTTCAACAAAAATGATGCACACCTTCGTGACGTTACGTAAAAAAATTACACTTCAAAAATATTTTTTTTTGTAATAAGTAGTTCTACACATTTAATTCACTATCAGTTCTTTACCCATTTGCAAGTCTACATACAAGCTAATGATGAAGACGTAAAACAAAAGTTCATTATTGAAGACTTAGCGCGCATATGAATGCCGTGTATCAAAACCCAATACATTTATTGAGCTGTTTCTTACGACTCTGATTCTTACTTTAACCGAAAGTGCTTAATTCTATGCATTTTTTATAATTTTAAAACCTTATAAGGTTAATAACCGATTATCGCAATAACAATACCAAACTCGTTAATCTTCCATTATCACAATTAGTTTGAAACTTCACGATCGTTTCTTTTAAATGCTGTAAAAATCTATGAATAGAATCTTAACGCAAATTAGTTTCTGCCAAGGTGAAGTCATTTACTCGATGAATTAATTATAAATGCAAGAGAAATTACTTCTATCATTGTTATGAAAAATTCTAAAACCTATTGTTTTTAACGCATTGAACCTTGGTCTGGAATTTTTTTTTTGTTAGTTAAGCTACAAGGCTTAAATAGTTTCTTAATCCGGAGATTAAATCTGATTTGATTTTGGAATATGGAAACATTGTATGACAACCTTACTGTAACAAAATTACCCGAGATTTTTTAAATCCCTTATCATATGGACATCGCTATTGCCCGTAAAATAGTGATTACGTATGCAAAAATGAAATTTTGTATGTGTATAAATTATTCAAGCCATTTTTCATTATCTTATAAATTGTTTTTCGGAAATTGTAATACTTTCAGGTCCGCAACCTTTGCCATACATTACCATCATAAATAGCCAAGCCAATATTTTAATTAAAAAAAATTTTAACCAAACAATTTAATAAACATTTTTATATCTTAATTTGTGATCCCTAAATTATTATAAATATAAGGCCATAACGCTAGGTCATTTAAAAAAGAATTTCAATCACTATTTAGCCTATTAATATGAAACTATTTACGACTTTTTTAAAAGTAAGTGATTTAAATCAATTTATTATCATAACGGGTTGAATCAGTGGGAAACAAAAAACGAACGAACAAATAAAATATTGATAATTGAAGTATACCATATACATGGAATCACGTAACATAACTGACAATCGATTAAAACTTTCCGTAATCCGTTGGTTAACGAATCCTCTTAGTAATGACGTAATGATTGTGACGACACGTAGTGTCAATGGCACCGAGAGTAACGGTCTTGTAAACTGTGAGCCTATACAACTTGTTTTTAGCTCAGATTTATAACATGTATGGTTCAAAGCGTTACTTTTTAGTCATTTTATTTAAACTAGTACAAGTATAATCTTTTTTCAGGGCGTCCCTGCATTCTCAATATGCAAAAAAAAAATTGCATATAGAGAATGCAGCCCAAGCCCTGAAAAAGGAAATGTAATGTAACTCTAAATGAGATGCTTTTGTTTACCCATATCCCATTGTTAACTAAGTGACATGTGACAAATCAAATTATTAATATTTATATTATTATAATAGTATTGAACAAATCCGTAAGCATATAACAGTATATAGGTACATACATACCTACTAAAAGTACGCAATCTTATCAAATTGCGTGTATATTGGCCGCATTTAACTCAATTGTTCATTAAGACAAAATGAAAAAGCATTTTGAGAGAACAATGGTTGTGTACATTTTCTTGCTATAACCTAATTCAATAGGAAACATAAGTACAGAATCATAAAAATTATAATTCTTTAACAACGTATTGGTCAAAAAAAGTTTATACACATACATATATATATATATATATCAATAAAATACTCTATTTGTTATGATTGAAATCATATTTAATTATCAGCCACAGAGAATTTCCTTTCCTCAGATGAGCACGAAAACTATCTGTCCAGCGCCTGCTATCGGCGAGTGGGTAAGGAATTTCCCTCGTGTCCGTAGTTGTATAAACGCAACAGAAATTAGGCCTTAAGAACATTAAAATACTCTGAGGTCCAAGATTTTTACCTGAGTTGTATGAGGTCTCCTAACTCAGCGGGCAGTGTCCTCAGTTTATTGCTGGATAAATCGAGAGTGTGCAGGTTGACCAGTTGGTTGATATCAGGCGGAATCCGTTGTAACGAGTTGTCGTTAAGGTACAACGCTGTGAGGTGCGACAGTTGAAAAAGTTGGGGCGCTAGAGCGCGCACACCTCCTGTTATCTGAAAAATTATGGGAATACTTGTTAGTTTTGAATCATTCGAAATATTGTCTAATGAAACCACGGAACACATTGATAGCAAGTTTTTGTCGAATTATATACTTCGACCAGTGATCAAAAACCAGTTTTTATGTCACACATGTACAGATTCTATTAAGTACGATTATTTAATCACACGGCGTGCTTGGGGTGCCTACATACCTTTTACCACTTTCGTGATCTTTACCTATCCCATACGAATAACAGAATGATTTAATCTCTTAATTAACATTAGCCCAGAATATTTTAGAATTTCGATTTTCTATCTCGAATCAAACATGAAAATATATTCCATATCTATTATGAATCGCAATTGTTCCAGTTTTATGAGTAGGTTTTGTTTACATGTAACTAGAACAATTTAAGCCTAGGACAAAGCAAAGATTTGCTATCCACTTCTAACTGTTTTCTCAAACAGAATTAATCCAGTTTAGCCTGTGCATAATTTTACGTCACATATTTTGCTGAAGTATTTGTAAATAAAATTGTATATTAAGCTAAAACTTGAAAATAATATAATCAAAATCAAATAAAGGTGTGCTGGAATACTATAATATAGAAAACAATGTACACACTTAGTAAGATTTGTGAAATTGAAATAAAACAAAATAGGCAGGTATATGACCAGGCAGGCAATATAGGTTGGCATATGACCAGGCAGGCAATATAGGTAGGATATACCATTTGACTAGTCTCCATAAACGTGATTGGCTATTTCCAAAATGCTTGAATTGATAAACAAAATAATTACTAATCACGATGAAAAAATGAAGAACGATATATGTTTTATACAAAATTTGAATTTTAAAACGTTGTCCATTGCGTTCAATTTGGATTAAAATTCTTATATTTATTTATAAAGGCCGAACATGAGAATTACTTTTATGGTAGAGGTCAGACAGATCTTTATATTTCTATCTCTATACATACATATCTTTTTTAACGTTCGTAAGTGTACAATGTGTTACCTACATGAATATGTTTTTCTGTCTCACATCTTTGATTCAGCAATAACTAAGTAATCTTAATATATATAAATCTCCTGTCACGATGTTTGTCCGCGATGCACTCCTAAACTACTGAACCGATTTAAATTAAATTGGCACACCATGAGCAGTCTGGTCCAACTTAAGAAATAGGATAGCTTAGATCTTTAATTATAGTCGCAATTTTATTTTATTGCAAATTATTTATTTATTATTTGATACAATTCTAACAGATGGCGCTGTGTTAAAAGTAACAACGTTTCGTATAAGTTATCTACCTTTCACATAAGTTCTCCTACATTTTCCCTTGAATAGCTTACTACTATGTAATATAACAAAAACCTTAGCCACAGCAACGCTTGGCCGAGTCTGCTAGTTGTTTATAAATTACATGAACAAATCGTTTCATATGCGATACCAGTTCAAATCTAAGGGGTCGCTAGTATATAAATAAACACCCTTATGACCCAAAATTTAACTGTTCAACCTACAAACCGGTCTCATAAAACTGGTTTTTGGGTCTCAAGTCTTTCACTCCTTCAAGTGACATAAACAAATGTTCGTTAAGCTTTTACCAGTCGATAAGAAAATTCATGTGTGTGTTCATTCTGACTGTCCGATATCCGTAAATAAGTAAGTGTTTAAAGCTAACTTGATCAATCCATAATGCAGCTACCCCTTTGAGAGGTCACGTGGCTTTACAAATTGCCTATTCGAAATGTTATTTAACTTGACTTCGTGTCTCAAGATTACTGATCGGCGAAACAGACATAGTCGGTTCTATGCTCATGTAATTTGCTGACTTTTCAAGCGTAAAGAAATTATGTAGTACATGGCCTGGGTTTATGAACCATCTCTACTCATCTTTGCGGCATTAGTACTATACTAGTACTACAAAGACACTATGACTTGTCTTGTCAAGACTTCATGGTCTCGAAGTCTGTCAGTCAGGTCAGTCGAAACAATGAAATGAAAAATCCTTTACTTATTTCTTGCCCGTTCTTCTCAGAACAAGGTTTTTCGAACGGATGGCGTAGTTTTGCTCTTTCGCGAGTTTTGTAAACGTTTTTGACATTTATAAGCATTCCCTAAGACGCATCTAAACTGAATGAACGAATTACGAATTTGATTTTGCCAATAACCGTTGGTACACATAATTGTGTAGGCAATTCCAATACAATTAAGTTAGGTAAATGTTTTCTAAGAAATGTCTTCTCCACCTTACTTATCTTACCTCAAGCGTTGTCCAGCACCCGCGTCTGCCTGATGCCCGCTCCGCCTCAGACATAATGTGGTAGGTACGCGCGCTAGCGCCCTCATGCTTGTCTTTATTGCGAGACATTCTGTCACCTGCATTAACATTAATTAAATTAGTCAGCGAAAACATCCCTTTTTTAAGATTAGAAAAAAAGAGAACAAGTTAGCTGCTGTTAGTTAGAAGGTAAACATTAACGCCTTGCAGAATTAACAGGCCTATTTCGTCACTAAATATGATATGTATATGGAAAAGGTGTTTATTAATTGTACGTAAAGAACAATAATAGCAATTGTCATTAACAATTCGATAAATTATCGGTTATTTTATATCTATTCAGTCAAACCCCACTAATTGCCATTTATTACAACGTTATGATAAACGAGTAGTTTTAACCCCGACACAATAAAAAAAATAATTCAAAGCAAACTGCGTTCAAACACGCAACGGTGTGAGAACCGATAAAATTGTAATATACTTAAATACAACAAAACCAGAAACTATTCAACAATACTAATCAAACAAAGACTATATTAACAATTCTTACTGAATTACGCTAGGTAGCAAAGAGGAATGATATTTTTAATTTACTGCATAAATGTATAGGTACATTATGCAAATATCAAAATGAAATAGCTGTTATTTGTAAACAAACGTAATATTTAATTATGTGTTGTCGAAAACATACCAATATTTTTCCGAACTCAAACATTATTATTTTGTTTAAAGCTGTACTAGATAAAATAACTTACAATGTAAATTTGAAACAGTGTCGAACTGTATTCTATGAAATATCAAAAGATGACACAATTTAAAAAGAAATTATACTTTAAAAATATATAATTTTAGTTTTTCGAATATAGCTCACCGTTTTGTAAACTTTACTACACCATATTTGAGTTGAGTTAGCGACATTTTTATTAAATCACATTAGCTCTGGACTTCAAGCCAGCGTATAAAAATAGGCATAAAATGAAAAACTTAAAAATTTATAAAACGAAGTATTCGAACAAGGTATCTGTCAACCCGTGCGGAATTGAGTTTAGTTAGATAATAGTTTTAGGGTCTGTTTCACAATGTATGGATAAAGTACCAAAAAGCTATGCAACTCATAAATTATTCGGAAGATAAAAGTTCCGAATAAGAAACATCGCTTTTTATGACGAATAGCGTCTGACAGTCGTGAAACGCAACAATACTGTCTTACCAATAAGTACTAAATTGCTTATTTGGAACTTATGTAGAACTTATCCCTACATTGTGAAACACACCCTTAGTAGGATGTTTATCCTGAGCAATCGAATAATAATCTCAGCGGGTTATGAAAGGTGCCCGTTCCTTGAATGGAAAGGGAATAGTACCTAACTGTTACATAGCTAAAAATAATTCTCACGTTTCTATAACTGACTTTTTATTTTTACGAAATTACAGTTGCTTCACCCCAATATTCGCGTTGCATAAAATCGTACGCCTAAATTGAACTCTTGTGCTGTAGATGACACAATAACTGATTGACCCACTCTCAGTACCAAACAACACAAACCAATTGAATGAACCCATAGGTGTATTTGGACTTTCTTGCATATGTATTATTATTTTTCGTAACCGCTCGACCGCGACCTCTAGGCATAATTTTATATTAAAAACATTATATATGGCAAGGTAGCAGCAAGGAAAAGGGGACATTTCAAGCAAACGTCCGTTGTCATTTAATTTTAAAAGTAGCATAATTTATTTCAGTTATATTTTGTCTTTAAAAAAAATGTTATTGTTAATAAACATATTGATGAATTTCACAATGCTCTTAATATTTTGAATTAGCCGAATTGTTATCGACTGAAAAATACTATTAACCCGCATTTACTTGTGTTAATATTGCGATTACCCTGAGTCCTCTAAGATAAATTTAAATTCGCAAGGTGAACAGTAAACGATGCGCGCACTTTCGTAACTAAAATAATCATTTGAGTTAAAGTGGGACAATTTCTAATCCATTCAACACTTAAAAGTGGTGATATTGCTTCACCATTGTGTCACTATATCTCATTATACCGTGCCAAATAATTTTTATTAATAAATAAATAACCCACCCCCTCACAGCGTCAGATAGCATTATGTTTTGTCATATACAAAACCAATTATGTGTGCAATGTGTTGATTAAAATATGAACTATTCAAATACATATTTGTTGTTTTATTTATTTTTTTAATCTATAATGGTGTAGGTATATTTTGTCTAATAGGTAAAACATCTGGGAATAAAGATCAAGCCACCACCAACTTAGTGGCCCTCAAAATTATACTGACAAAAGCTACATTCATTCTGGCTTATACGAAACATAAAGATGATTCTCCGGGATAGATATATTTTTTTATTAAACCAAAAGTAGTTTTATATTAATAAGGCTAAATACTTTGTCGTAACCTGTTAGAAATGATCCTTGATAATTACCATGGTGAAATAGTTAATATAAGCTATCAATATAGTGATTATGCAATGAATAATACAATTTATTAAGTTTCTACATCCAACTACACTTATAAGTAACTATGTTATGTTAAAAATTATAGCAAAAAGTTTTTTTTTCTAAATTAAAATTGGCAAAAGCACCACTTAGTTTAGGTCGAGCACACCATAGTTTAAGATTTTTTTTAAATCATTAAGGACTAAAAGCTGGATAGACTGTAAATTGACCATTTTTTATAGCTCAGTTTCATAATAATCTGGACTTCAAGAAAACTGCATAGATTGAAACTAAATGTGTTTCAAGATTTACATTGCTAATCCATAACTTATAATATTGTTAAACTTTTATATGGAAATTATATGTATAGAATTATTTTTTTTAATTAAAACCAAACACACATTTATATTAAAAATGATACTGGCGATTGTTTAGATTTTTTTGGTGTTTCAAACATAATATCCTCATTTTCAGTTCTTATTATTAATACACAATAAATTAAGTAGCAGTAATATTTATTACTATTATATATGGCTGAGAGTAAGTTTGGTGTATACAACATAAGTTACAGTAATATGTTATTATAATGTAGCTTAAATCAGAGTCTTTTTAGTCAAACTTTTTTCTCCCAATAAAAAATGTATTTACACAGTAGGACACATTAAATTTAGTAATTGTAGAGAAAAATAAGTTTCCTAATTGAAATTGAAGATACTCTAGAAGCAATGAGGTATTTTAGGTAACACAAATAACATGTAACACATTTATTAGAATAATTATGTTTTATATTGTTTATAGAGCATCAAAACAAAATAAACCAGGATATACTAAATAACTAACTAACTTATCAACCAATACCAACAAATCTCTGATCATATAGGAAGTACACAATTTCCTTGATAGTAATGTTTTATTAATGATTATTATCTTAAAATATCACACTACCTTATTATATTATCAAAGAATTGATGAATGTAAAATCTGATCTTTTTATTTACTATTTCTTTTAAGGGCAATAAACTAAGAAAAAAGAAGTGCAATATGTAATTTAAATACAGATTTAAATATGTACATTAAACTAGTTTTCAATATGGGCCTCAATTTATAAGTATCTAAGATATAAAGATAAGTTTGATTCTAGTTCATATAATTACCAATAAGATACTAAAACAATAATACTTAAATGTCTTAAACATTATTGCATGTATAAGAAATTTGTTTACCATTTCGGTTACGATAATACCTTATAAGCATGCCAAGGGGTCATGAGGAGAGGCAAATATATTTCATTTGATAAAGGATTATCTTCGCTTGAGAAATATGTAAAACTGTGTTCCATAACCTCCGTCAATCTGGAGGTATACCTAGAGTTTTAACAGAATTGATTAAGCTCATGTGATTTATTTATTTTTAAGAGCTATTTTTATACGAAAAAGTGCTCGTTTAATTCATTAATTCAGTATTAAATTAGTAAATGCGTATGATCTTTGTATACAGCTGACATGAAAGAGATGGGTCGACTCGACGCACAATTGACGGTCGAAGCGCCAAATCACAAGACACAGATGCCCCAATCGTATATAAAATTTAAATGTTTTATTAGTTAAAATATACCTTCATCTACTCCTTAAAAGTGTTTCCTCCAACTCGGATTAAATATACAAGCAATAAATCACTGTAAACACACAATAGCACAATCTTGACATACACCACATCAAACGTCCATTTACCGACTACAGCGACAATCGACACTAGCGGCGTATTCTAGAACCTTTTCTTTGTCGTTTTAGGTGGCTAGAATGTAGTATATATTTATTTTACACAGATGAGCAAATGGGGATATCATAAAATGAGTGTGCCAAACTTCAAATTTAAGTTATCTATTCTGTCTTTAATTGTCATGATAAATTTATTATTTATTAATATTTTGAACGTATTTATTAGATCCCGTAAATAGAGTATAGATCTAGATAAGCTTCTAAAATAACAATAATAACTAAAGAGAGAAGACATTAATGTGAAATACTTAAGTGCGAGCGAAACAGAGTATCAGTTTTTCTGTCTCTATTTGCGTATCGGGTTTTATTTGTTTACCACCGAGCCCTTGGTGGTAAACAAGTTTTCACAGCTTACTGATAAATCTGTGAAACCCAAGTCAAACCCATATTTTAATTGTGTATTTAACGTGTAAGTCATGGTGAATTGATGCATTTGGCTGTAAAAGCTATAGTGAACAAAAACAACCAAACATAAACTTTCATCAGTAATTTTGTCACGACTCAGTAACTTTGTTCAAGAACTATTCATTCGGATGTGTATTTTGGTCAATAATAAGCAATCTTCAATGAATTAATACTTCGACACAACAACACTTCCAAACAAACGACAATTCCAAACATATATTTCAGTGCAAACCGGCTAAATTGCGAATCATGTTACCAACGTCAGGCAGTTGGCACAAATCGTGTCCTTTGTAAATAGTTGGGTTATAATATTCGCTATCTCACACGCTGTACGCTAATGCCTGGTCTATACCATAGTCCGTCTACGTTAGATCCAGTAACATACAAAAATATTTTGCCGGCTTTCATATTTATAATTTTTTTTTAATTCGTTCAGAACTTTATCAGAATTTAATTACTTTTAAGAGTTAATTTTTTTTTATTCTAAAAAACTGAATCACTTTACTTAGATGTTTATTCAAATTAAAAGTTGGTTTTTGGATTTCCATCGTATTAAATGCATTGTTACTCTAGAAGTTAAGCTTGCTATTCTCAACGATGCAACATAGTACTTTTTAACTGCGTGTTTGTGCAATCACAGAAACACTTTGTACCGCATAACTTTTTATTGAATGATCCGGTGGGCTGATATTTATAGTTTGACAATAATATCACGAAAGCAGGCATTGTATCGACAGCACAAAAACCATCAGTAAAAGGTGTCTACCAAGTTAATTGGTATTTGTTTTAATAGATCGGCGTTACTGCATATCGAATGCCTAAAAACGGTTGTTGTGAAATATGTACTCAATTTAAGATCGCAAGAAGTGTTTAATGCATAAAATAATATGATCTCCTTCATCCACGCGTCGAAATTTTACGTCCTTAAAATTTTATTATGTAAATTCAACCATTGTTTTAATCAAGTCACCCTTTGAACTCATACATGTGAATGTACAAGTTCATTAGTATATTTAGTTCGATTAGTTACCGTAAGCATAATTTACGTCAGTGCTTATTTTATTTTGTTATTAAAATGGTGGAAATTAGTAAGTTTCTTGTAGATAAAATACCAGAATTAAAGAATTTAACTTGTATGCAGTTAATTCATCCCGATACAGACAGCTGTTTCCATGCGTTTCTTATAATGCTTGAAAATTGCCTCAAAGGCAGCCTTATATTTTGGGTACCCATTCATGCATTTCCTTTGGTATGTATAAATTTATGATTTAAAATTTTCAATAAATGTTTGCCATCCATTTGCAGGTGTCTTTATGTCGTTTATTTTTAAATTAAAAAAAAGTATTCGATAATTATTAATATTGTTTAAACATATTGTTATTAATTGAATTTTTATTTTCATGAATTTCTTGAAGTGACGTGGAAGGTGGTTTTGTCGATTTGATACATTTAAGAAAAATACGAATAAAATTTGCAAATATTTTTTTAAATTATTAATTTATTTGCATTGCGTTGCAGATAATGCAACAATGCGTGTAATCTGTAACATGTTTTCTTCGATTAGAAATATGACATTACTATTCGCTTATGTTTTGGCACTGATAATTATGACAATTTACTAACAATTAGAGTTTTGTGATTTTCTGTAGGACTGAGGGTCTAGTCAAGACAGATTAACAGTAGTGTATGTAGAAAGTCGAAAACTAAATTTGTATGAAAATGACAGCTAGTGTCGACAGTTGGTAACAACAACAGATGTCATTTTCATACAAATTTAGTTATCGACTTTCTACATACACTACTGTTAAGCCGTGTTGACTAGACCCCCTAGGGATGTTTTAAACTTGGTACGATATTGTGATTCAAAATCGAGGATTGGACGTCATACATTTGATGCAAGATCGATTTTAAATCATCGTATAATAAAAAAAAACAGCTTTATTTTGGAGCTTTTATTTTGGTTATTTTGATATATTTTGAGAGTGCGAGAATTTTAAAGTTAATTATTATTAAGTCATAGTATAACACAAATAAATTTTACTTCAGATTTGCTAATATGTAATTTTAGTATTCAATTATTTTGGAATTTGTTAAATTGGTTGAATTCGATGTCTGGGCTTTCAGTTAAAGCAAAATTACTTTTTCGATGACCTTAGTAACCATTGTCATTTATTTTTTGATGCTGTTACTCTTGAGAAAACACTTGTGGAAATCTCTTGTCAGAAATATTATTGTTTCCGTTGTTATATGTATTTCTCTATTGCTTATGATCAGAGTTTTCTTGCAATTTACAACTTTTAACCGCACAGTCAAAACATCCCACTTCTAGTTTTTCATAATTTAAATCTAGGGTAAAATTATTATAGACAATTGCGTGTATGTCTCACTTTATTTTCTTTTTTGTATGTTTTCCAAAAAAATATAAGTCCAAAATTCAAGTTTTCCAGTATTCTTGTTTGTCTTTCTGTCACATATTATCTAACAAAATACTAAATTCCAATAGCCATAAATATTTACAAAACAGCGTTGTATTTTGACAAATGAAATTAGCAGGATTTTGTTGTTTTAAACGTAAACCATCAGGATTAGAATTTCAGACTTAATAATACATTTTGTCTTTTGGTCAAACGAGCACTATCCGTTTCCGTATTCCGTCGAAACCAAAAACTTAGGACCACGAATTGATATTATGAAAAAAAATATTTGTGATGTTAGTTCGATCTTCCGTTCAGTTCACATGTATTCGATTTTTAACCCTAATTCAACCGGATCGTATCAACACGGCCCTAGTGACGAATGTGGGGGTTATCTTTCCAGGGGAATTAAGATGTCCAGGGGTTTTATTAGGGGATATTATTAAACGCACGCTTTCTTACAATTTATAATTTAAGTAATCACTGAACCTTAACCAATATAGACTCAAAGCATGACTTTAACTTTTACCCCAAGATAATAGCTCAACCGGAATAGTACAAAGTTTTTACAAATAAGATATGTTAAAAATTAGGTAGTGCCATTTTAAGTGGTCTAATTGGAATAAATGATTTGATTTGAGGAAAAGCAAAAAAATGTCAGTTAAGAAAACTAAACTTAAAGGAACAATAAGTTATTTATAGAATTAGGTTTAAAGTAATAAAACCATAACTCCAAAAATGTTTAACTAAATATTTGAATGTATTTTGGATTAATATTTAGAAAACCGTAGAAAACCGAGTGTATAACAAAAAATTAAGGAGTTTTTTGTCGATATTTCGTGGTAGGTATTTGAAATTGGTCGAGGAACATTTTGTAGAAGTCGGTACTTTGTTGCAAGATCCGGGGATTTCCCCTAGATTTAGAGGTTTCTCAACCGAGTGAGGGGCAGAATATGGGGAAAAAATATTTGGGGTTTTTTTTAGGATAAATTTCAAAAACACGCCAAGTACCTACAATTTTTTTGCAATTGTTCGTTGAAACCAGAATCAGAAACGTAATAGTTTCTGATTTTGGAACTAAATTGAAGTACGAACACATGGTAAGAATATGATCCGTGTGTTTAACCTTATTAATTGTTTATTAGTTTGAGCTATCAAAGAACGATGTGATTTTAATTAAATACAAATTCTATAATTACATTAAATTTCGGTAATAACACTACTCAAGAATTATATTTTTGTTGAAGGGATTTTTGATCATTATTTTTTACAAAAAATATTAAATGCCATTGTTCTTATGGTGACCCAGATTTCAGGCCTCGTATGTCCTCAACATGATGATGGGCGGAGGAGGGTCTTTCTCTACTGGTGAGGGCAAGCTAGGGGATTTCTGGTGGGATATTAAATTAGTCTACTTGCCAAGACCATCTGGCAACACTGAGTTTGTCATCACTGCTGTAGAGTGTAGTCCGAAAACAACTTTAGATTTAGATATTGTTGACCCTTTTTACTTGTAAAGTTAGCTTTTGTTTTTTCAATCTTCGTTATTGTATTTTTTTAAACACTTAGAAAAAAATAGAGGGATGAAGGATTAATTAGTAACATTTGATTAAATAAGGATCATTAAGGCTTGAAACATATTTCCTCAGTAATTGTTATCTCCCGAAGGCACAGTGAACCAATTCAAACTTCATGTGTGTCTTTAAATTCACATTCAGTGAAATACTGATTATTAACGAAGATAGGCGGCTAGTTTACTAATTAATAAATAATTGAAATTAACGGGAAGAGAAGTTTGATGTTGGTTCTTATTTGAATATCAGTGTTTCTAAGTTGTAGTTTTATTAAAAATATTAACTGAGAAAATGGTTGAAGCAAGTAAATTCTGGTTTGAAAAATCATGCAGTGATTCCGACTGTCATACTTTGATTCATCCCTGGACACGGACTTGTTCCAATGCAACTTCGTCTATGCTATTGAGTTGTATAAAGGGCAGTTATAAGTTTTATGCTATGGTGTATATTGTAAGTGTTAGAATTTCACCCATAACCATTCTACTTCTATAGGTTAAATATATTTATCACCTACCACCGAAATAAGGGCTTGTCAGCTATTATATAATAACTTACTTGTAAATAGATAAATTCAACTCACAATTTGATTATAAAAGTAATTATAAAACTTGTTTTTAAGTTTTATTAAATTTATATCCCTATACAATTGTTACTTAATTAGTGTAGTTTAAAATAATGTCAAAAAATATTTCAAATAATTATAATAAAAATAATACAATAATATTTAAATATTTGTCTTTGTGTTTTAATGTCAACAGTATGGTTCATGAATGAAATACATTTAAGTATGTAGTTTTGCAGTAAAATGAAGCAGGTTTAATTTTGTTTATAGGTTGTGGCTTTTAGGTGTCGGTAGAAGTACAATAGAAGTGATCAGCATTCTGAATAAATATTATATTATTTTAAATATTCTGAAACAACTATTGCTTCTCCTGATCAAAAGCTGGGTCTGAACCTACTCTGCTGTAGAGGAAATTTCATAACTTCCTAAATGCCTTTTTTTGTTTCAGATACAAATTCTTATGAGAGGAAAGAAATTAACCAAAGAGGATGTATTGGAGCAATTTAAGCTTTATTTAAAATCTGGAATTTTTGGTCTTACTGTTGGTAGTTCATTTGTAACTTTAAATTGTATATTTAGGTAACTATCTTGAATAAGTTCTATGTCTTGTTTCTAAATCCATATCTTTGAATAATACTTCAAATCAAATCAAATATCTTTATTCATTTAGGTAAACATGTACACTTATGAACGTCAAGAAAAACAAATTAAATTAACTGTAAATTTACATTTACAACCAGTTCGCAAGTCAAGGGCGTAGAGCGGGTAAGAAGAACTGGCAAGAAACTTTCCGCCACTCTTTTCAATCGCCAAGTTTTTAATACAAATTGTTTGAACTGGAGCAAATCAATCCCAAGGATTAGGGTCATTTAAGTATTCGTCACACGTGGTTTATCTTCTGGAGCCTGGTTGGTCGCACACTCAAATTAGTTCTATTACGCGTATTATACTGGTGAAAGTCACCATTTGTTTTGAAATTGTTTAAGTTTTTTTGTACATACAACAAGGCTTCAAGAATATATTGACCGGATAATGTCATAATATTTAGTTCCTTAAATCTATTCCGTACCGACTCCCTCGGGGAAACACAACAAATACCCCGAACAGCCCGCTTCTGCAACACAAATATGGATTGAACCTCTGCAGCAGCACCCCACAGTAGAATACCGTACGACATAACGCTGTGAAAGTAGCTATGGTACACAATTTTAGCCATATCCTTATCAGTAAGCTGTCGGATTGTCTTTACTGCATATGCTGCAGAGCTCAGCCTAAAGTAAAACTTGAAAAAGATGTCATGGTTTCTTTATAAATATTTTATAGTAAACATCATTTTATTTATTTTGGTTAATTATGTAAAAGTATGTATGAGATTAAGTTCTATTGGAAATACTTTTCGTATTGTAGGAAACTGGTCTTCAGTCAATTTACATACTACACAACAGTTCTCCTGCCATGTACGTTAAGTGGAGCTGCAGTCTATTTTGAACCACCATACAGAAGGGTTATGGTTGCGAATCTTTTTGTTAATCTGGTGAGTTTTAAGTTCATAATCATTTTAATATAGCCAAGTGACAAACAAAAATTAGCTAGGTAACATTTTTCTTAGTATATTTAATTAGCATGTGTTTTTATCATATATTAATAACTATTTGATACCAGATCTTTAAAATTATTCCAAATTCAAAGCTAGTAAAACTGAAATGGACCATAAAAGTTAATTAGAAACTGTCTTATTACTATTAACACACACACACACAAATACACACACACTTCACACACACACACACACACTTCACACACACACACACCACACATTTCTTGTAGTTTGCTTATAAATATAACTTTTCCTCTTTATTCTATCTAAAAGTGTTATATCCAATTACCATTTAATGTACCTACTAAATATCTATTATTTAAGTATTTCTTTTTGCATGTAAACCTGCCTAATATTTTACGATAGCATATACCTATGGTACGAAAATCTTTTTGTTACGGAAGAGCGTGGCCTCCTAACACAGGTGTTTTTACACTTAATAGAAGGTCGCAACCATAAAATGTTTTTTTTGTACCTTTTTTGTTAAAGAAATAAAATATTTTTCATTTTCATTTTCATTAAAATAAATAATGGTTCTGTCAAAAGTAAGATTGAGTATAATAGCAATTTCTTTTCTTTTGAATTTAATGTATAGCCATGAGTGACTTCAATACAGAATAAAATAATAATATTGGTCTGTCTCTATTAATTTGTTCCAGCTATCTTTTTCCTTAACATAAAATGTATTGATTTACTATTAAATACTTGGATTATTAGTCATAAGTGGTAATTTGTTATATAGTATGTCCTTATGAGTTTCCTTAAAATGCTACAACCAACTCTTACAGGAAAGGATAAAACAGAGAGATATTTAAAATATCCAGAAATTGTTTGTTTGATCCAACATATAAAGGAATTATCATGTTCACATTAAATATGTGTAGATATCTTAGTGCCTATAGGAGTTTGAACTATATATCGAGACTATATTTATCCTAATTTGTTTTCAGGTTTTTGAATACTGGATACGCACATTAGAGATGAAAGGCTGGCTTCGGCGCTCAGCTAGCCGAGAGACACTTATATTTATGCTGGGTAGTTCTCTCTTCTTCTATCTTATGCGTTTAGACAGAGATAATAAAAAGAGGACGCCGTTATTCTGGTAATTTTAGTTAATAAATTCAACATAAATATAAATTATGTTTTTTTCAACTGAAACTGAAGTATTTTTGTAGCACCTTTTATTTCTTTTATGTTTAAAAGCTTCTTTTCTGTTCATTCCAATCCAACTGCCTTATAAGACTATTTAGGTAAAAAAAATTAATATTGATTCAGTAGAAATATATTTATTAAAACAAACGCCGCGTACGTTATTCTCTTCTGCATTTTGTCACGTGTTTTGGCTTTTTTCCCTCTTATATAAACCACCTGTTTTGATTAAAGGAATGTTAAACTTCTTTTGTTTTCTCCGTAATACTAGATCTGTTACTAAATGAGGAACCAGTTGTTCCTAGCGTATAGTTTTGTTCCTATTGTCCTATTTTTCTGCCACATTGAGGGCTAATGGGTAGTTCCTCTTCGTGGCAGTACTTTTTCTACATTTCATTGTTTAAAGTTTCTATTACTCTTTTTAATGATGTCCTGACTAGTATGTATTGACGTTATTTGTAAAGTTTTTGACTGAGGGGGAAATGTACTTGCACAGGAGCATAGAGAAATTACTTTTGTACTATAATGCGCACTGTATGATGTATATTATGCTTATGGTTCCTACAGTTGATAAATATATCCCAGGTTTTTCACTCCACCGCGAGTTTCTAAAGAAGTTGGCGAACCAATCGACGGTATTAAGGGTAGGAGTGATGCCTGTCCACATAAGGGACCATGTGTGAACTATATTTTAAAGGTATGTTATTATGACTTAACAAGCAGACCTGTGTATGTCTAGTTTATAAGGACTTGAAACACATATTTCTTTCTATGACAGAATAATTGAAAAATTAATATATTTCATACCCACGTTTACCTCCAATGATTACACCTCTCGGTACTTTAACATTTAATAAATTAATGAATCACTCATACACTCACCAGCCAGCGGCGCTTTGCGACCCAAGAACCGTCTTGGCCTCCGAAACATGAATCTTCTAGCGTTCTCTGTCCTGTGCCACCTCCCGCCAATTTCTGGCTTTCAGCTGCAGCAGGTTAAACAGAATGCTGTTTATCTAGCGGTACCTAGCCAACCTACTGGTCTTCTACTACTACTACCTATTACCGACCGGATTATTCAAGCTTTCCCCTTTATGTTGATCGTATACGACAAATGTGTGATTCAAATATTCGAAAATAAAATGTCGTTTTTCGTGCTGAAACCTAAAGAAGGAAAAAATAATTGTTCTGTAAAAATACTGTAGTAAACACGCCATTATGGTACAATTGAGAACGATACTATTTTGTTCTAATTGTATTTACTCTTTCGTTTGAGACCCAGTAACACATTAAAACCATGATTGAAAAGAGTGACAGACAGTTTATTGTCTTCTCTGTTCTAGACAATTGGTTAGAGAACTGGCAGTAAATTAAATTTAGAAATTTCGCATTATCTTTATGATCTTTATAACTAGACTGAGTTACATTAATAAATTATATTTTGAAATTATATTACAACTAATATATGAAATTCTAGAGTCACTGTTTGCAAACTCCTTCGAAATGGCTCGACTGGTTTTCGCGAAATTTCGTGTGCGTATCAGTTAGGTCTGCAAATCGGACAACATCCATTTTTCATAAATCTAAATTTTTATTATTATGTTTTAGATAGATTTTTTTATGATACAGTATAAAAGCATGCGGGGTAGCATAGCATAAATTTCCATGTTCGCACTATTAATTAGAGGGGTGGGGTCATTGATTTTCTTATTTGGGCATTACGTCAACAGTAATTATTTACATATTTAAACATATTACCCACACATGGTCTAAGCTTGTAAACGAAATGATTTTTCAAGGATTCTTATAAAAAATTAATAAATTTATATACTATAATTTTTGAGGGCTTTGCTTACTTTTGCAAGGTAGGGGGGAACACTTGAACGATACTAAAAAGGTAGGGTAAGTAAAATCACATTAAGGAGGAACGTAGTTCGCGGGAGCACCTGGTATTCTTATAATACTGCATTGGTGTAATAATAGAATGTTGAATTTCGAAATTTAATGAACGAACAAAGTTCTTTCCACCTATTTTACCACTTGAAGTCTGCAAATTAAATCGTAGTACTGATTTTCATAGTCAATTGTATTTTGATAATCGCACCGCATAAGTAACTTATAAGGAAATCGTTGTGTTTCCTGTTGTTGAAGGTAAATTTAGATTTCAGTACAATGTACTTGCCGTATCTTTATATTATCTTATACTACATAGATTTTGGTTGTTTCTATTGACTTTTTGTTCCTGCCACTCTCGTGATACTTTGAATACCAAGTGAGAAAATCTTTAGACAAATATATTTAAGAGGTAAACTTTAACTCGTTGTAAATGTTTATCTATATATTTACAAAAATGAAAATATTATTTAAACATTAACTTTTTTTAATTACTATTTTCAGGGCGCAGCGCAACTGTTCGGAGTAGGCTGTGCCATGTCAATGCTTCGCACAATCATTCCAAGAATTTTGACGCCGGCTAAAGCTCTAAAGTCCTTAAAGCTGTCGCATTTCAAGCTTGGGGTTTTCTTCGGTGGTTATATAGGAATTTATAGGGTAAGGTATTATTTTCTTAACTTAACCTTGTTAAAACTAAACAATATATAGGTTAAGCTATACAGATGTCATGGCCAGTAGCTAACGTATAGAAGTTGTATATATGTCGCAGTAAAGTAGTTAAATCAGAGAATTAATTGAATCTCTAGACAGAGACTTGATTAAATATCGATCTTTAATTAATAAAGATCGATATTCAATCAAGTCACTAGCATTTATATTTAAATAATTGAATGATGTCATCATAGTGATTGTACCTGTAACGCAAATGTATTTTATTTATTTATTAGAATTCCTACAGCTAGTCATAATATTATTACAATTATGTCTAAAGCCCAAAAAGTGACCCAAAATGTAATAATGCAGGTTTATTAAAATTCCTTTTTTGGTATACAAACAGAACCTGTAGCGTACTAGAATTGCCGTTTCATCATAAACACACAAAATGTATTTAAAATTATTTGCATTGCACTTGCAAATTGCAATAAGCATAAGTCAAAGATTTAATAAGATGATTTGGTCCTTAATACTCTTTGTTATGTATTTATTATGAATATTTTTTTCATAGATAATGTCATCTAGCCTATTTTACTCGAGACCCGTCATGGGAGTTCAGGTAGTAGCAATGTTAAAAAAAATATAAGGTTACGTTCTTAAAGTAATCAATTAAAAAAAGTATTTTTCTGAATAAATGAAATGTGCAAATATTACTTCGCCGCTTCTCAACGCTCAGATTCTAACTGAAGTTTCTAATTTATAGAAACAGAAAAAAAAGATATCCCCTAATTTATTCAACTAAACTGGTTCTAAACATTGCTGTTTAAAACAAGAGTATTTGATTATTCGATTATTTCAGCTGATAGTATGTCTGTTATGCCGCTCTACGGGACGAGACAGCGCGTTACATGCAGTCCCAGCGGGCTTCCTGGCCGGCGCCGCGCTTAGGGCTTCGCCCTCGCTGCCTATAGCGCTCGCGCCTCTCACGTCTTCTCTACAGGTATTATGGCACCTTATGCATAAATTATCGTGGAAATATGTAAAATGTTTGCTACTGTATTCAAAAGTAATGATTATCTTATAAATCAATGTAATGTATTTTTTATGTCAGCGTTTGTTAATTTTTGGAGCTCTCTATTGGACCTTGGAACTCTTAAATATGAGAAATTTGTTTTAATTGTGTATTCTTCATAAAATCAGATTCTTGGTTCATGGGGCTACCAGAGGGGTCTCATACCCGAGCAGTGGCCGTTAGTAGAACTAGTCTACTGCATATGCCAGGGTATACTTTTCCATGCCAGGGTAATGCATGAAGACGCTTGTCCACGCTATATCATCAATCTGATGCATACAGTTACTTCTAATAAGTGAGTATTTTGAAATATTTTAGCTAAAAAAAATTAAAAACAAATGATTTTATTACAACAATTTAATAATTGATAAAGTATAGTTTGTCTCTTTCTATTAATTTTTTTTTGCTGTGTTGAAAAGAGAGATTCATAAGCTAAAACAGTGCAATTAGACTCATTATTTTTTATGAATAAAGGGGATTTTTTAATGAAAAATAAAGGGGATTTTTTGTGTGAAACAATATTCTAAAGCTTTTTTCATTATTGGTCATATTAAACACTTAGCGTAAATTGACATTTATATCGTCTTCCTTAAAATTCTAACTCATTTATTAAAATACCGTCGCTAGGGCGTAACTCAAACCCGTATTCTAGATCGGCACTTAACCTGGTTTTAAGATCCATCAAACCATTTCTCTATTTGACAGCGCCCATTCGGAGACTAATTAGACCTTTTCAGTGGTATAAGTTATGCCCAATTTCCCACCTTTTCTTTCATACGTAACACAACGTATGACGTACACAAAAATCCCGAGGTAATTAACTGATTTCTCTCGTTAACCGACCATAATTAAATTTTTTTTTCAGGGCGGATGAAATCCAGGGTGCTTTTATCCAGAAAATATTAGCGCATGGCGGTGGCTTGTAAGGGATAAAATGACGGTAGCGTGATAACCTGTGTTGTTTTACAATGAGCATACGGATCAATCTATTGAAAAATCAATGAATAGTCCAACAAAAAAAAATATTTTCTATAGTTTTGAAATGAAAGCGAACGATATATGTTCGTGTTTCTGTGTAGTATAATAAGCTTACCGAGCGCTGGTCAGATTAAAAAAAATGGATTGAATGAACTCAAGAAATCTTAAAACTGTTAGATTATATTTATTTACTTAGTAAATGTAAACAAAAAGAAATATAATCTGACAGTTTTAAGATCTGTTTGTAACAGTTCTTAAAACTGTCAGATTATATTTATTTTCTTAGTAAATGTGAACAAAGATTTTTGTTATCATTTGTATTGTTACCATTATAGAAACATTGAAATTGACTTGAACTATGCTATTAAAATTATTATTTAATAATATACAAGTTTGAAATACAAGCGTGGCAAAGGACGCAGTTGACCAATTATGGCCTATGCCACAACTATGATAATATGTTAATATAAAATGATAATATATTATAAAAACATCGCAGAATGTGTCCCTTAAATTAAATAGGAAATTGTGATAGTCGGGGCGAGGTAGTTTTAAGATTTTGCATTTAGATTTTATTGTAATTTATGGTGTTTTAAATATACACTCATATTTTTATCATGGGAATTGGTTAGTATAACCCCGTAACCTACAAGTACTCAAAATTCCAAAAAAGATGCCTAATAATACTTTTATATCAAAGTATTATCGCTTGTTATATATATAATTTTATGTATCAAGTGTTATTTCGTCTTACTTTCTATAACATTTATTTTATGTGAAATTTAAATGAACAATTAGTTTTATTAGTATTAATATATAATTATTGTCTTGCTGTTTAAATAATATTTTATCAGTACAACATTGAACTATATTTATATAGGCCATTATATTATTTCGTTTCTAAGTATAATAGGAAAGATTTTTGGAATTCTGTAAATCCCGACTGGGCTCAGAGTCTGCTATTTTAGACTATTTTAATATACTATTTTGAAGGCTAAGTACCTACATTTATTTATTCAAACTGAGCAATTTATATTTCTGTCTCAAACATATGTAAGATGCGGCATGCGTACATATGCAAATGTTACTTAAACGAAACTTTTCTTAATATATGTAAAACAATCGTTGCGTTCGTTAATATGAAGTATGTAACGTATTGGTCCAATCACAGTCGAAATGAGCGCACAATCGTTTCGGCTTTACAACACCTCCCAGGAAACGAGCCGGTTTAATTTCGATAAACTTGTCATAATGATCAATAGAGACTATTACTAGCAAATACGATGAAAACTGTGAACCGATAAATTTTGATATTATTTCTATTAAATGAGAGAGGATTTTATGAGCAGTGTTGGCCTAGTGCCTTCAGCGTGCGACTCTCATACCTGAGGTCGTAGGTTCGATTCCCGGCTGTGCACCAATGGACTTTCTTTCTATGTGCGCATTTTAACATTTTGCTCGAACGGAGAAGGAAAACGTGAGGAAACCGACATGTCTTAGACCTTTAAAGTCGGCTGATCACCTACTTGCCTATTAGATTTAAAAATGATCATGAAACAGATTCAGAAATCTGAGGCCAAGACCTAAAAGAGGGTGTAGCGCCAATGAGAGAGGATCGTATTTTATAATTTAAAAAAATGGCAGTTTTGTTTTTAAATTTCCCTTGAGTAATACTTGCTTCTAGTAAAGGAAACAAAAGGTGTTAATGTCGCAGCCAACTAGTTTAATTAGCCGCTTAATTGTCAGCCTGACAATTTAACTAGGGGCCTGAACGATGTTCAGCTAGTTGATTAAACAGCTAGGCAAATGACTTGGATCGATATTAATAATAAATTCAAATATAATTAATACAAATTAAAATAGCAAACTCGGGGCCCAGCTTCAAAACTTCTACAAAGACATTTGATCAAAGAAAACTTGACGCGGGTAGATTTAATTTTTTTACCAGTTATTTAGATGCGACCATTTTAGAACAAATTAATATAGGTATAAGAAATGGTTGAAGTGACATTTTAAGTGGGTTCTATTTAGGTTTTTTACTTTTGTATTAGATAATTTTCTATTAATACTTCCTTGTATTTTCTTAAGTTATTAAATTATTATGTACTAGGGACAGAGAGTGATTACCATTATTATTGTTATATTTTTGGATTAAATGATTTTTTATGGCTTATTTTTTTTTTAGTAAAGAAAACAATTATAAATCGTATTTTATTGAGCTTATAGCAGGACCTTATGGCATATTACCCAATTGTAAGTAACCCAGTCTAGAAAATATTGTCTGCTTAAATTGTAAAAAAAACTCTAGGCTTCTATTAAACTCCAATCTACATATTCATGTGGAAAAATGTGACTATTTCATAAATAGCAAATGTTTAAATAGTAATAAAAATAATCTTAAAAAACTTTTGACTATTATCTAGTCCAATTCTTCTACCCTTGGACCACTAGAGCGAGCTGAACGAGCGCAGCTGGGTCCACCAGCGATATTGTGAAGTTTCATCATAGAAGATTGACAAACGGCTTGCGCTGTCTTCAACTGATTTTGGAGTTCTGACGTTGAGGCATCGGGATGAGAGTCCATCCATTTAAGTTGATTTGTACATTCTGTAATTACTTCGTTCTTTTCGCTTTCCGTAAGACGATTTCCGGCATTTTCTACTGCCTGTAATCAGAGATGCAGTATTTTAGTGATATCTGTTTGATTAAATAGTTTTTGGAGCCAATAACGAATTTTATGACAGTATTATTATTTTTTATTCTATGTTATGTTCACGATTAGTAAGTTGTATGTAATTATAAGCTGTACGGATTTATTTATGCCATGGAAATGGATTTCATTTTAACCAAAAACCCTTAATTATGCTGATGATTTTGAAGTCGATAGCATTAATACTTTAATAAAATAATGTGATATATGTCGACTTTTAAAAATCCTGTCAATGTTGTGTACCTATACTTACCGCTTTACAACCAAATAAGTAACTCTCCAACTGATTACGAATTTCAACACGTTCCCTTATAACATCATCGTCAGCTTTAAACCGTTCAGCGTCATGAAGCATTTTATCTATCTCAACTTTGTTCAAACGCCCTTTATCGTTCGATATAGTTATGCGTTCAGATCTTCCAGTACTCTTATCTTCTGCACTGACATTCAGGATTCCATTTGCATCAATGTCAAATGTTACCTATGGATTTCCATTAATATAAAACTTGTGAACTGAAACGAAATCTAATATATTAAAGCAACCTACTTCTATTTGCGGAACTCCTCTTGGTGCTGGAGGTATTCCAGCGAGATTAAAGGTTCCAAGTAGGTTGTTATCTCGAGTCATCACACGTTCTCCCTCATATACCTTCAAAATAATTATTAAATATATACAATAAATAATATTCTTATGAAAAATAATTATAAAATACATTTTACTGTAGTGCTTTAAATTAAAATAGTTTTTCAGTTTACCTGTATTGTTACGGCCGGTTGGTTATCAGCATACGTTGAAAAAACCTTTTTCTGTGCTATAGGGATTCTCGTATTCCTTTCAACCAGTTTAGTCATTACTCCTCCGGCTGTTTCTATACCTAAGGACAATGGTGTCACATCTACCAGTAAAACATCTTGTAGCCGTTCGTCTTTGGAACCGGTGAGAATTGCTGCTTGAACCGCTGCTCCATATGCCACAGCCTCATCGGGATTAATTGATAGATTTAGAGTTTTGCCTCCGAAAAAATCCTAATAAAAACATTTTGTGAATAATTTGACATAAGTAGTAGTTAAAAAAATGGTTAAAGTTTAGAATTATTGTATTATACTTGTAGAAGCCTTTGTATCTTTGGTATTCGTGTAGAACCTCCAACCATAACGACGTCATGTATTTCCCTGGTATGAAGATTTGCATCTTTTAAAGCACGCTCAACTGGTGCCAATGTTTGTTTAAATAAATCTGAACAAAGCTCTTCAAAGCGAGCTCTACTTAATTTAGAATAAAAATCTATCCCATCATGCAATGCATCGACTTCTAGACTGGCTTCCGTGCTGGATGATAGTGTTCTTTTCGCTCTTTCGCATGCTGTCCTTAATCGCCTTAAGGCTTTTGGATTTTCTTTTAAATTTTTTTTAAATTTTTTTTCAAATTCTGTACTAAAATGATCAACCATTCTGTTATCAAAATCCTCGCCGCCTAAATGAGTATCCCCTGCTGTCGATTGAACTTCGAAAAGGGAGCCTTCAGATATTTGCAGTATTGAAACATCGAATGTTCCCCCGCCAAGGTCAAATATAAGTACATTTTTTTCTCCACTAAGATTTTTATCTAGACCATATGCTAATGCAGCTGCCGTTGGTTCGTTTATTATTCTTAGTACATTTATAGCTGCAATCGTCCCTGCATCTTTCGTAGCTTGTCTTTGAGAGTCATTAAAGTAAGCAGGGACTGTTACGACGGCATTTTGTACTGTACCGCCTAGGTAAGTTTCTGCTGTGTCTTTCATTTTTGTCAGAACCATAGAAGATATTTCCTCTGGAGAAAACTTTTTCTTCTGACCTTTGTACTCGACAACAATCTTAGGCTTTCCGCCATCAGAGATTACTTCAAATGGCCAATGTTTAAGGTCTTGTTGTACTTTTGCATCATCAAACCTACGTCCGATGAGACGTTTTGCGTCGAATACTGTGTTCTTAGGATTCATAGCTATCTGTTTTAGAAAAGTAAGAAATTATTAAACTATGATAAGAAGTCTTTATTGTGTATAAGCAAATAACAAATGAACTTTTAAATAAACCTGGTTTTTAGCTGCATCACCAATAAATCTCTCAGTTTCAGTAAAGGCGACATATGAAGGGGTAACTCTATTTCCTTGTTCGTTTGCGATAATTTCAACCTTACCATTTTGAAATACTCCTACACAGGAGAATGTTGTACCGAGATCTATACCAATAGGGGGTACAACCATGTTGGCCCTTGGGAAAATCTAAAATTAATATTAATAACATGTATAAAATATTACCTAGTGTAATGTACTTTACACGCATAGGTACATAGGTTCAGACTTTATAGTAATTCGTAGAACGATTTCAAACGTAATCATCTAGAAATATAAGCTTACTGAAATGGGTATTATAAATATTTGAGTTTACTAAAATTGAAGCTGCATCATTCTTTAGGATTAATTGAAACAGGAAACAAATATATTATAGTATGTAAAAATAAGGATGTGAGACTAAACTTTCAATTGAAAGTAAAATGATAAGAAGATATTTTGTGCGTTAAGCGAACAGTCAGAGGTATCTGAAGGAAAAAATTACCTTTTTATTATGTTGACAGCAATCATTAATATATTATAATAGTTATCATCGTAATACTACAATTAAAAGCAGCTTCTCATTCCGTACAGCCACTAGTATATTATTTTATAATAATTATGTGTACTATTTTCTCAATTATGTTTCTATAGCTCCTTTTGATAGGTACATTTATTTACCTAACTTACCAAGTCAGCAGGAAGTCTGTTTCGGTGAGTGTTTAAATTCAGTAGTAAATTGTTTTCCTATATTATTGGGTTACATGTTTAGGTAAATCATATATATTTAATATATGGTAAATTCATATTGATTAAATTTAAGTAGATGATTTAAAACAGAAATATTAAGTCCATATCAAACACATTATGTTGTTTACATTGACAGCGAATGTCAGTAAACTGCGAAGATCTAGGATACTTTTCCTTTCTCTATTCCTATCCTCTATAATGACATAGGTACGTCTAAAATTGCAATGCAATACAACATTATGAGTAACTTATTATAAAATATTGTAAGTTTATTTTATTATAATTAATCTAAGAGTGTTTTTGTGTAAATATTGCGTCAGATCCTTTATATTTCTCTTTTAGTTATTACCAAGGGATAATAAAACTCACATAACAAACCTTTTAACCTCCTGGTGTGATCGACGGCCTTAACGAAGTTTGCTTGAGAGTGCTAAATGATGCCGTGGAATTGTTCCTTCACGTCCATCATAATTAAAAAGTTACCATATTTAGAAAAAAAATATACAGGTATCATGGAAATTTATAACTGCAGCTTACGTTGAACTCGAAAATCAACTTAATCGTATAAGGAACTAAAATTTAACTACCCCACCTACCTTTTCATAACAAAGCTAGCTATCAAGCTATAAAATGTTTTTGGAAGAAAAATTACAAGTTCTAAAACATTGTTCAAGTGAATACTTATTTATAACGTTCATTATTTGTTATAAAATATTGTTATCTTTAAGTTTATCTAAATTCGAACTTTTATTCTTTAATTCAATTGAAGAAATTGAATAAATACTTTGTCTCACATATTTCTAAACATGTTGCTATGGTTACTTAATTAATTCAGTGTTTTTTGGAATATACTTAAGGGAAAAAAATATACCAATCTAAATCTATTTATTCAGTACCACATTTCAACGCTTTCCTTTCTTCTTCTTCTTGCTATAATCAGCAGGATGGAATCCCCTAGCTTGTAATAATTCTTGTACATTATGACATGCGTAGTACACGTTATCCATTGCCGCTTCAGTTAGCATATCAACATTACATCTGCCTTTAGCTTTGCCCTTCTTCACTCTCACTGCACCTTTTTTTCCTTTTTTCTTATCTGCACCATCTTCTTTTTCCTTTTTTTCTTTCTTCTTGCCTTTTCCTTTGCCAGCCATGTTTGATGGGTTCAGTATTTGGTTGGTGTGGATTATCGATTAAACAAGTTGATAAATGATGTTATAGTTATATTACAATTTAGTTATGCCTTAGCAGTGGTCAGGGAATGATGATTTGGCAAAAAAACAACATTGCTTTTTAGAAAATTTATGTAAAACAATATAAATGCATCTTTGTCAATAATATAACATATAAAACGTGTCATTTGAATTCATTTTTTAATTTACAAATAACACAATTTTTAGATAAATATTATTTTTTTGTGATAAATATTAAATTAAATTTAATAAACTTTTTTCGATCGTTATTTTTAGGTTAGGTTTAGGTTTTGCATATCACTTCAGGTCGTACAATGGTTCTCGTAGAATCTGTTCAACTTCTACTCGATGAAGCACTGATGTGCCCACCGCGGGAGTAGCCGCTACAGATCGGCCCGAGTATATTAACTGGAATATTTATTAATAATTAAAAGAATTCTATAAATATGAAGGGTAAATGCCTCTTTTAAAAGTGTTTCAAGAGCATACTACTTAAAGCCTATTTCTAGGTGTTTCAGGTATGATCGGCTTTATTTAAGCAAAAAATAAGGTCTACATTATTTCTATAATAATTTTTCTTTTAAGGCAAGTAAGGGCCAGTTATTTACAATGATTTTCTTCTGGGTACTATTAAGTCTTAGTTGCGAATAAGGAAATAAAAATCTTTTGACAAATTCAAACGGAGCTGAGAATTACTTAATCACTATAGTCAGCTAACACTTAAAAAATCTTAATACGATTTACGTTCTAATAACTATGGTCGCGACTGTAAGATACTTACTAAATGAATAATTGACAAAGATCCTTTGAATTGGAAATCTAATGAAATGTTTGCTTTAGTTAGGTTTCAGATTTAGTTCAAAATTAATATCAATAATAATACCTTTCTTCCCAACATGTTTTCAAAGCGTGGTTTGATAAACGTCCACGCTCCCATATTTCGGTGTTCCTCTTGACTCCAAATAAATTCTGAAATTATTCGTTTTAAAATATTTAATAAACCCTTATAATTTGTTTCCACTTAAGTTCTATAGAAAAGCTGTATAAATTTGACTAACTAAAATAACAATAAAACTTTGTTCCTGACAGAAATACTGTATTGACAAAATTGATCCAATGATAGACTAAGCCCTACACTGCTACCCTGTGTCACCAGATTACAATTATTCCGTGATACATGATGCATGTTTAAAAAAACGAAGGAAAAGTTGTAATTGAAATAGCAAGTAATTTAAGTATTAAAAGTCTCCAGAAAAAGGCATAGCTACTGGAATTATGTCGGTTCAAAGATATCGCAGTAGAGATATAATTTTTTTGAATAAAAAATAAACTATATTTTTATTCAAAACGAATAACATAATACATTAAAATATATCTAATAACTAACCTTAAAATGTAATAATTAAAAAATATTATTAAAAAGAATCCCTTTAGGCAAGGTTCCGAAGATACTGGCAGCGTTCCCCCTTTGAATATCTAGACTAATTCTTTGTGCGAGGTAGCTGCCAGCTCTTCGTTCTCCTGTGATGTCGACTAACCTTTTTGATAATTCCCTAAATGGCCTTAGTATAATTTGTATTTCCAAAAGAAGTGTAACGCCTACTCTTAACAATAGGAGTTAAAAAATATGTCAAAAACTTTACGACTTTCTTCTAATCAAGGAAATCTATAGGACAGTCCAACCGGAAATGAGACGGGGGAAATGACGGCCAGAGCGCAATGTGCGACCAATTGCATTTCAACTTTAACTGGGTTATTGGAAATGGGAATTCCGTGTTAAATCTATTTTATTTGATTTATATTGTTAGTAGACTATATTATGAAGTTGAACATGACTGATATTAAGACAAATATAAAATAGGTTTGAATATTTCAGAATAATTTCCTTTGAAGTTTTCATTTTAATAATAATTTTGTGACAAACTTGATCTAACGCTAGTTCCTACCCTGTGCCGTAGGAGGCATCATTACCTAGTTCTCACGTATACACTATAGTGCATGTTTAAAACAAAAGAAATATATAAAAATATTTGTTAAAAAAGAGTAGTCTTAATGTTTAAGCAAAATAAACAAATATGCGTGAGTGTTCAACTATGTGACTGGTGTGTGCATTTAACTCACTCTGTCTGGTCTGAGTTGAGAGAATCATACCAAAATTGTAGTAAGGCTTCTGTAGAATCCAAATCCAAATCGGCATACAGTTTATGTATTTTGTGAGGTTATATCTGCTTAGTTTGACAATCTCACAATCCGAAGATCGGGAGATTTTATTATAAAAGATGGAGTTTATTGAGTTGGTTTATAATATTATTGACACTAAACTGACCCACATTTTCTCCTGCAGAAAGTATAATTTAAATAGTTCAGGAAACATTTAAGTGCTATTAAGGAATAGTACCATATTTCGTGAATTATTACAGTAATCTGAGTTATACTGAAATATTGTTCAAGGAGATGGGTTGATAAAGCCAATAAAGATTTGCTATCCCCATTATGTCTTTCCGCGGACAGCCGCACTGAACAAATCTTTGCAGCGTAATTATGAATGAGCGAGTCTCTGACTCACAACAGACTTAGAGACCACGAAAAGTCTGTTGTGCTCACGACATACTCTAGAAGTGATGCTGTTCATTCCTTTTTAGGTCTGGGCCTCAGATTTCTAAATCTATTTTCTGTTCATTTATTCATTTTATAGGCAAGTAGGTGATCAGTCTCATGTGTCTGATACATGCCATTAGCTATTTTGGTCTAAGACATTTGGTAAAACATACACAGAATGTCCTGAACCTACTACCTCAGAAAGGAGAGTCGGATGCCGAATTCCGCGTAAACCTAAGACAAAATTTCAGAATTCATTGAAATGAGCATAAGTGGGGAGGTACTAACTTCTAGCATTGCTGTATCTATCAAGTTCCGTCTGCAGTGCGTGAACCGGGAAGGGACAGAGTGACTCGACTCTGATAATTGCAACGTCATCTATCATACTCTTCATTCTTTCTTTGTGTAGTTCGTAATAATGTTTGCCACTGACTAGAATGACGCGTCTCACGCGTAATGGATCTGCTACGGTATCACCTGAAAAAAAAACTCCAATTTTGATATATCGCTGAGACTCAATCTTTACAAAAAAGATTGATATAGCAACAACCTTTTTCCTGTGGCATAAGTCAACGTAAGAAACCAAGATCGAGCGTGAGAATATTGTCAGTTAATGATGTGTATGGATCAGGTTGATTACCCCAACCTTTTAATTAAATTTTAATTTCCCACCTTCTAGATCCAGTCATCCGATCCAGCACAATTGTCTCTCGTTTCAGATGAACGCGTCGCGTCCAAAACTAGGACTGTATGTCCATTAATAAGTTCTCACCTCACTCATTGAAATTAATTTTCAAAATTTTTATATTTTACGAATCAGTATATTGGAATATTTTTCCAGGTGTAAATACAATTTTCCTTTATGTAAATTATTAATATTTTATACACGCATAAATCAAAAGTCAAGACATATATTTGTAATAGAATTAACAAATGACTTACCAATCACAGGTTTGAAGAATGTTCCCGGAGCGAGGTCAGAAAGTGGGCTGACCGCGTCTGAGGATCGCAGTAAGATTTTCGGAGCCACCACAACGAGGGGCTTGCGGTAATTCCTTACTACCTAAAAGAAACTTTGTTTGAAAATTTATTTCGAAGGGTATCAAAAGCAAAAAAATATTTTTGCTTGTAGGTTTTGCTGGTTTTTATAGACGGCCGTTATTTTATATTCATACTATGGCCTTGATAGATGAGATGTAAAAACTAAAAACAAATGCAATATTCACTTTAATTTAAATACACCTTACCTGTCGTCTCAATAAGTGGAAATACTGTGCAGGTGTAGTCGGATTAACTACATGCATACATACAGCCTCTGAGTCAGGGCTCGTCTCCGAGCTATCTGTCATCTGAAGGAACCGTTCTATGCGACAGGATGAGTGTTCAGATGCTGCACCATCGTAGCCATGAGGTAGGAGCATCACGAGACCGTTGCTTCGGACCCATTTTGCTAGAAAATTCATACACAAGAATGTTTAACAGTTGCCACCAACATAAATTCTATAGTAAAAATAATAAGTCATCAAAAGCTAAAACTGTTTTCGTTCCACTAGTCGACAGAAGATTTTTTTTAACATTCTTTCAGTTATTCAATATTAATTCGGTTCATATATCAGTAATATCCAACCTCCGTATATAGGCGTAGTAATTTTACACCAGATACGTGATAACAGGTACCAAATTAATCCATAAATAATTACCTTGATAATACATGGCTTAATTGGCTGGTATGAAGTAACTATAGTCATAATTTGTTCAAGTGGAAACATTACAGTGTTTGGATTTTATGTTACTCAAGCATAATGTAAGCTTTCTACAGAAATCCAAATCAGGGTGGCGGTTTCAAATATATAACTAATGTACAAACTAAACAAAATATTTCAAAAAATATATATTATTTTTAATTTTTTTATTGTTATTTCATATCGCTAGAATCCATGTAGTATCAGTGTAGATTTTCCATTGAATGTGAATAAAGCGTATTCCAAATCGATATGCAATATTATTCAAAACTCTGACGTTCGTCGACATATGAATTTCATTTAAGTTTCAATGTGTAGCGTATGAAAAGCCAATAGGAACAGGAATATTGTCCGAACAGATCTTAATTCTTATATGCATATAGGCTTAGTTATTGACAATTCACGAAAGGCTTTATATTTTACTAATACAATAGCCGTAAATTTTGATGTCTTATTTAATGCAGTTATTGGTAATGTTAAAGGTATATAATTAAAAGCTACTATTATGCCTGTTGAGTATTTTTATTATATTTTGTCTTCGATCAATATCACGAGGCTCTAGCACATAAGCCTCGTATTCATGGTAAACATTTGCTAACAACACTGCGTGGTGCAATTATACGGACCTCACAAAATAAATTATTAGCACATTGCCTTTATTAGTTCCTCATATTCGTCGTTTATATGATGAAATTCATTTTGGCTATATTTTTAATATAAAATTTGTAAATTTTATCTATTTGTTCATATCATGTTTACGTCACTTTCTAAGTGACATACACAGTTCTTACAAATTGTATGATGTTTAAGGCTTATTCATAGAAGTGAAATAATGTAGTTCAAATAAACTACTATTTGTAGCTTTATAAAAGATCAAAAAAGTTTCTTCATAGGTTAGCTTACATTCTCCTGAGGCAATAAAAGCGTCGACAATGATTTGAGCACCGTTATAAAAATCTCCAAACTGAGCTTCCCATATATAAAGATTTTCTGGGTTGTCGAACGCCATACCGTACTCAAAAGCCAAAACTGCTTCCTCTGACAAAATTGAATTCGCTACCTGAAAAACAAAAGAATTTTAAAATAGTCGATACCACATTAATGGACGTATTTTTCGTTTAAAGAGGTACTGCTTGCGTCTTTCAACTAAGGTCTGAACATATTATTTTTGTTTATCTTAGTATCACACATTAAAACCAAATGTATAGGTACTACGCATAATATAAAAACGTCGACGTTTATCAGTAGCTTAAATTCGTTACTTATTTTAATTATTAATTTTAATAATTTATTCGTTTTTTATTAACATATAGTTAGTCAATTATTATATTAACCATATTATATTATTATATAAACAACAGACTTTCAAAGCTAATAAATAACTTTTGCGATAAACAAAACTGAAATATCTCGTCAGAGTTAGCTTTTTGTGATGGAAAATATTGGAAACTCCGCGATGGGACATAAATAATGCATAAGGAACAAGATGTATTTTTATCGCCCGCGACTTCTTCTGCGAATTTTTATAAAATTATGGAAAGTAAACGTGAATTAATTCTATTTTAACATTATTAAGCATGCGTTTTACTAAGTTTTACTCAAATTGACAAATGATTCTATTAGAACTATACATAATTTTGCCATCGGTTGACTTCCAGAAAAAATACCGGGAATCGCGCACCTCTGTACATAATGTAGTCCTCAAAATTCAAATAACAATAAATACAAGTATTATTCTTCTAGTCTTGTATCTTTTTTCATTGTAATAATTTAGTTTGCCGTTTTTTGTGTAACTTAGCGACTTATTATATATTATTATAATTTGTGTTATTTTCTAAAGAAAGGATTAATCTTACTATTTAATCTCATCCATTATAAAATCTGTTCGTGTTTAAAAAGTTTCGTTTTTGTTTTAAATGAATCGTTCAATATAATAACTTCGCGTTTAGATCTGTAAAAGATGTTTTATGTACTCGCAATAACTGACCTCTAAAAATCTCTTCTGCTGATCATCAATATGGTTGAGTGGGATGTGTATGGTCTCCGTATTTTGGTCCACAAGCATCACGTGTCTATGAGAGAATGTTCCACGTCCTACGTCCTCACCGCTCAGGCGGACGTGACGACCTTCCATTAAAAGAGATCCTGGAATTTTTCGTGGTATTTACTAATACTTCATTAGTTTTGTATAGAACCATGCATTCTTTATTTAAACTTCCAGTTTGTGTCGGTTGACCATGGCTCGATCTTTTTATATACAAACAAATGTAGTCTATGTTGTTGTTTGATAGTAAAGCAATCTAACGAATCTTTTAAGTCAAGTCAATTCAGTAGTTTTTGAGTTAATTCGTTGGGATTGTTTCCAATAAAATTAAATGATACATTTCATTCCAGTTTTTATACTTAATCAAAGCGTTGTTTCGTTCAACACGCTAATCTTAAGAACCACAAAGTCAAAGTAAAAGTCTGTGTTGGTTAATTCATTTATCAAGGACTTAGTTACTACTATTATTAACTTTTAATGATACTGATACAAATTTATAAAAAAAAAACTTTTGAAGGCAGTATTGTCCCGACTAACATTAGAATATCTAACCATCCAGGTTTATTTAAAACAATATTTGTTGCTCCTTTAAAAACATGATACAGATATGCATTGCGCCCCGTGTCATGAACCTGCGTGTCGTCAATGCTGTAATATACACGAAAAATGCTAAGCTCAAATTTAACTTAGCTAAGTCGCAAGAGTTTTACGTACAAAACTTTTTCATCGGATGTAAGGGCCTAACTGCTAATGGATTTGAGCAATTTAGTGACGTCACTCGAGACCTTTTTTACTATGTACTAATAATTTACCAAAAGCCATTGCCTCCGCCGTTGACCAGTCAACGTCCTTTTCTTGTGTTATCCTGCTCAATCTATTTTTGACATGGGTCTTCGCAAGTTGAGGATGGATGTTCTGTAAATTTGCAAAAGAAATCGTGTTAAGTAGCCACAAGTGCCAATTTTTCTAAATTATCGCAGTTCGAACGATATTCACAATATTTAATTTGTAAATAAACTGTCAACTTAGCTGTTTAAATTAGTAACTCGCAAAACTAAACGATTTAATTCTAATATAATATGTAACCTTAAAATATAATAACTAAAATATATTATTAAAAGGAGTTCCTTAAGGCTCCGGTTCCGGAGATACTGACAGCGTTCCCCCTTTGAATAGCTAGACTAATTCTTTGTCCGAGGTAGCTGCCAGCTCTTCTTCGCTCTTTCTAGCCATCGTCTCTTGTAATTCCAGTCGGCTCAAGTAAACTTGGCACGTTGACGGTGGTAAGGGGATCGGCGTATGATATCGTTGGGTGCGGCAAGTCTCGAGAATTAATATTTAATTTTATATCTTTGAATACCGGTATAGATAAATAATATAATAAAAATAAAGAGAAGTGGTATTCAACCCGAAGTTAATAAATTTTTTATTTGAGAATCACTTAAAATGCAATTTGGCGAAGGAGTAAACATTTTGAAAGACATTTAGCTTTAAACTTATGCTCATAACTTGCGCATAACTTTTACTATTTTGCATAAACGATGCAAAATAAGTGAGGTCGTTTTCACGATATTTATAAGTACTTTAATAAAATGAATATTATTAACCCTTTTGGGAAAACGTTGGGTCTGACTTCTGCTACAACTACTTCAGAGCTAACCGCACACCGCATTGTTATTGATCTAAAGTGCTAAACGCCCTGTTCTGAAGTGGTTTTTTCGAAGATTTTTTTAATAAGTGCACTCTTTTGACATATTTAAATGAACACTGAATAGGCCAGGCAGGCTTTGCATACACAATCGAAATAATTAATTTTAGAATTTAATTTGTCTACATGAATATTATCGCTGATTTAATACTGACGCATGGGGACATAGTTTTTGTATGTTAAATTTCCGAATACATGTTCTACGGGTAAGTAGTATTTTCCACAATCATTTAATAATTTTTACCACCAATATTAATATTTTAACGAACTTTATAGCGTTTAATCAGCTTCATTTGTCAAAAGATGTCAGAAATTGTAAAATCATTTCTTATTTTAATTTCTCTAAAGTGTAGCTAAATGGCATTTTCATCACGGTCATTAATTCCGAGTGAAGATTTATAATGCGACGGGGTTTAAGACCTCTTACCAAATAATAATAGGAAAGAGTTAACGATAGACAGTATACTATTACAGTTTTTATTAAACGGTTTTATTTAGCTCACCCCGTTTGTTTTATTCTTTTTCTTGGGTCAAATTTAGTAATTCAAATTTCACCCTCTTCCAGTCAACCGATTAATCTGAAATTTTGTATACACTTTGGATTTTGGTGACAATACAATTATGTTTATTCATTATCATTATAAATTCAAGATGGCCGCCGCTACAAAATGGCGGATAATTTATGTTTTATTAATCCCATCAATATGGGTATCAAATGAAAGGGCTCAACAAGCAGAATACAATATACGATAAAAAAATTGAAATCCAAGATGGCAGCCGCTACAAAATGGCGGATAACGTAGGTTTTATCAATCCCATCAATATGGGTATCAAATGAAAGGGCTCAACAAGCAGAATACAATATACTATAAAAAATTTAAATACAAGATGGCGGCCGCTACAAAATGGCGGATAACGTAGGTTTTATCGATCCCATCAATATGGGTATCAAATGAAAGTGCTAAACCAGTAGAATACAATTTACTATGCAAAATTGAAATCTAAGATGGCCGCCGCTACCAAATGGCTGATAACAATTTTTTATCAATCCCACCAATATGGGTATCAAATAAAAGGGCTTGACAAGAAGAATACAGTGCACTATACAACCTCAATATTTAAGATGGGCGCAGCCACCAAATGGCGTATAATAATAAAATTTAAATTTAGAAATTGAATCTGTAATTTAGGTATCTGATTAATCCAGCCTGAATCCACCACCCAAGTCAAGATTTTGTATCGTGTTGAGGACTTCCATGGTGTCTTATTAAAATGTTAAGCATGATGGACGCTCGATTAAGGCAAATTAAGAACTGTGAAAATGAGTTTTTTAGAGAAGTAAACGTATTACTTTTCGGTGATCTTTTACAACTGCCTCCTATAAAACGATCAGGAACACCTGTTTTCAAACAGCCCGAACATCTCCAACCAGCTACACATCTCTGGCGTTTATTCACGCTGTGTGAATTAACTGAACCAGACTTTTATTGATATTTTGAATGCTTTTAGAGTCGGTGAGCTAACAACCCAACATTTTAGTATTTTAATGGGAAGACTTCTTCAAGACACGAGTGATGAGTTTGCAATAGACAAAGCGTTAAGGGTATACCCCACAAATCAACAAGTTAACGACCACAATTCTCCTGTATTGAATTTGTACAGAAATAATGGTGCTCGCATTTACAAAATAAAAGCGCAGGATCAGCTAGTACACGCCACACGAAATGCAGACAATGTGGATATAGCTACTATAATACCAGCTGATATCAACAAAACTGGGGGTTTACCAGCGGAACTGCAAATATTTGTGGGGGCAAAAGTCATGCTACGGTCCAATATTGACGTTTCAAAGGGATTAGTAAATGGCGCTATACTACATCGGCTAGGCTACATCAACGAAATCGTTTGGCCACAATTTCGTCGAACTCAGATGTATGCAACAGATGTACCTTCCGTCCGAATTGATTTCGCAAGAGACGGAGTACATCTTATACACCCGAAAGCCATACAGTTTCCAGCTAAGTACAATTACGGGACGGCTGAAAGAAGAATGTTGCCTTTAATACTATCATGGGCTTCTACAATACATAAAATGCAGGGCAGCACTGTGGATCACGCAGTCGTATACTTAGGTGCGAAACTGTTTGAAGAAGGTCAAGCCTACGTGGCTCTTAGTAGAGTAAGATCTTTGCAGGGACTACGTATAGAGGAGTTGGACTGCAATAAACTAACGGGCAAGAAACCTTGCAATAATGAAGCACTAAATGAATGAAACAGAATGCGAAATAAAAACTAAAAACTAGAAAATAAAAATAGGTAAAAAAACTTTTTAAGTTAAACGGTTTTATGTTAAACATACATTGCAATGTTTAAGATAAATGTACTAAAAACCAAAAAATAATAAAATAGATACAGTCGTGGGAATTATAAACATATGCATAGACTAGACTAAAATAAAAACGTGGGGCACGTCAACTCCATGTAATGGGGCATCTCCATGTGATGTCGAATGGTGTCTTTGTTAAAATCGTGAAATTTAGTGGCCTCTATGGGCAGTACGGTTTTCGCGGACAGGCAGTCAATTGTCTACAATCGTTGATTAAAATGTTTGTTTTGTAATGTTACACTTTTATGTTATATAAAAATAGGTAAAAAAACTTTTTACCTATTTTTACATGACATTATTAAATTACGTTGCCTATTAATTTCGCATATTTTAATGTAGTTGAGCGGATAGCTTTAAAGTTAATGTCATCTTGATTAGACAGTATTATTGAAAAAACAATTATATATCTTTCATAGCGTAAACTACCACCAAAATTATGTACTTTATACAGTTCTCGGTAGAATCTTTATCGAACCGTTGTAACTATAACGTCTTCCATTTAAAAAGTTGTATCATTGAAATTAAAATAAACAGGAAAATACGAAATTTTCAGAATTACGAAGCGAGAGACCATTACAGTATCTATTGAGTTTAAACGATTCTCTAACAAAACCGTTTGAACAATCTCTCCGATAAATAATTTTATTTGTTGTCTTCTGTGGGTAAAGCCTCAACGTAATAAAACACCGTACTTTCGAAGTAATAAATGTAACAATAAAATTTTCACATTCCAAAGTGTAATTTGAAATTATCTTCAAAAGCATAAGCTTGTATATGGGCGCAAAATTAAAAATGACAAACTGCAATCTGATTATTAATTGAGAAAATTATTGTAGATAAAGAAACAATATTTAAACTTACTGTTTTGTTAGAAATACATACACACGCAATCCGAACTCTGAATTAGTTTCAAATAAGTTATTAGTTCTATTAAACTTACGAATTCGCTTGGGAGGCTGACGGAGGCTTTAGCTACAGTTTTCAGTAATTCGGTGTTGACCCCCGTATCCCATATTTCTACAGCCTTCGGAGCCGCACCAATCCCAGACCACTGCTCTTGATAATACGTTGCCTGAAACGAAAAACTAATTAAGTACATATATTAAAAATATCGTACATCTTAAAACATTTTTTAATACATTCTTTCAATGAGTTTAAGTGATAAATCTAATGGAATATGTTAATGTTTTAGTTGTACTGACTTTGCAATAGAGTGTTCATAAAAATAATATTATATAATAAATATATATTTATTGAATTTTATTTCGAATTATTATAAAAGTTCTAGAATATTTGTATTATCTTAAAATTGGTTTGTCACTAAGTAACTCGTTTGTAACGTAATGTAGTAAGCGTTGCACTTACTAACTTAAATTGTTTAACTAAGGTTAAGGTTCTTTAACTGAATTAGTCAAAGTGAAAAGTGTATATAAATTCACAACAAAAGTTGTGTCTATTATATAGCCAAAGCAGATGATTAATTTATTCATAGATGTGCAAAAGATAAATTATTGGCGTGAACGATACTGATTAATTTTGGTATAGTGATAATTGGAAAACAACTTGACTTTACCGTTTACACTTCAGCAGTATTGCATAAAAACAGTGGCTGCAAAAATATAATAACAGATAATAATATACCTAATACATATTTACGATACATATAAAAGGGTTGATAAAATAAATTGGCTTTATGGCTAATAATTAATAGACTTTCGATGTTATCATATATAGTTTTAGATTATTGACAGTAACTTATTTATTTCAGTATATATATATATATATATATATACATATATTCCACCGATATAGTATATATATATATATACTATATCGGTGGAATAGTTTTTGTTTGTTGTATATGTATATATATATATATATACATATACAACAAACAAAAACTATTCCACCGATTTGGAACTATATCATTGTGTAAAAATTGTTGTAATATTTTTGAAATCGGTGGAATGGGTAAGACGTTAGGAATTATAGGAATATTTACTTTTGGTGAAAATATACTTACTTCCGGTTGATAGCTGTGTGCAATTTCGTACTGCGACTGTAAGAACTTATGATAGTTACTGTTAATTACTTTAACTTCTTCTTCAGACACTACATCTTCGGATATTAACTTATCTGTGTAGACATCCGGTATGGATCTGAAAAAAATTGGCTTTCATAAAAATAATTAAAATAGATACTCATCAACTCATATGTATGTGGAATAATTTAAAACAAATATATAACCATAATTACATAAAAAAACACAAACTAGCTTATGAAACTTTTAGTTATCAGAGCATATTATATATGCCCGTACTATATCATTTTAAAACAAAAATACATCTATGTCATTTTTTTCATATTATGTAACAAAAAAATTTTTTTTAAAAAACATTTTTAACGAATTTCTTTAAATTATTACATAATAGGCATGGATAAAAATCAAGATTTTTAAAAATATTTGTGTCAATAAAATACTCACTTTCTACTATGAATAAGCTTGTAAATGAGTGGGTTTGTAAAAGTTGGATCATCAACTTCATTGTGTCCCCATCGTCGGTAACAGTTGTAGTCAATGAACACGTCTTTTCGGAACATTCTTTGATATTCAAAAGCTATGTTCGTGGCCCTCACGACCAGCTGAAATGTTTTAATTAAAATTAAACATGCTTTAGGTACGTTTACTTTGCAAATTAATTTGAGGAATTTAGTAATTCGTGGTAGTAAAATTTCTTAGAAAAGTAGAACATAATTCTTTAAATACAGCTAAGAGATGTAAATAACTGTTCTAAATAAATACCTGTAAGTACATAGAATTTTTCTTTGTAGCTGTAATTTAAACTGATAGAAAGCTATAGAGCACTTACCCTGTTATACGATATTAAATACATTTTGAGGTGACTAATTAGAGGATACAATAGATTTTTATGTATAGTGTAAATGTAATGAGAACTTTTTGCTTCGAGATTTTTTGGTTACTTTATTATGTGACTATTAAAGTCTTGTTTTTGTATGGTACAACAATTTAAACCATACGGATATAAGGGTATATAGGTTTCGCGGGTAGGGGGTTAGTTTTATAGGAACGCGATTGGAATTTATTTTACAGATTAATACTAACAATTTATACATTGTTTAGGTTCATTAAGTTTTAAGTTAAAAGGAGCGGTTTTATCAAAAATATTATACCTGTTGTGCTAAAAATAAACATGACACAGACATTAACAGATATTATTAGTACTCCCGATATGGTTTAAATTATCTATAATTTAACTTTTGATCTATTTTTAAGACGAGGCTTTAGTTTTTGCTAGTTAATCTCTCTTGGGTCTTGGATAATTAAGTTAACTAGAGATCGCGCGGGTGGTTTAACGATCACAATTTTCCGAGTCATGTCTCAGCTTTCTACTGAAATAATGAGTTTTTATAAAATATGATTTGTATGTTTTTACAGTCAGTTGACATACTTACGATGTGCTCAACTTACGCATGCGAATACTAAAATATTTTTATTAATAATTTTCACATATCCATATTTTGGTGTTCTTGAAAAAAGATTTTCGCATCTGTTTCATCATTATAAGTTTTTTCGAAAAGGAATGTCGGTGATAAGCCTTTTGTGCCATTCGCACATATACTGATAGTCCATTGGTGCAGCGACTAGGACCTCTCGCTGAAGACACTAGGTCAACACTGCTTCTTCATCCAAACAAGTTTATTATAAAATATTTGTAATTTTCTTGAAATGATTTGCAATGTAAATACGATTATATAATCATCATACTGAACCTCCACCTTTGCTCTTGTACTATACAAATAATTGTATGTTAATTTATAACTAATCAAATCAAAATGACTTATTCTTTTAGGTAACAAAATGAACACGTATGGACGTCAAAATGAAATACATATATGCTAATAATAATGCTAAATGCCTCTAATTTTACATTTACTGCCACTGTTCCAATCAAGGGCGTATGGCGGAAGATAATTATCACTAAATAAATTCAAAGCCCTCGTTAAAAGTAAATTTATAAATGTGACGAATATTTAAATGATCCTAATCTTTGGGATTGATTTGCTCCAGTTCAAACAATTTGTATAAAAACTTGGCGATTAAAAAGAGTGGCGGAAAGTTTCTTGCCAGTTCTTCTTACCCGCTATACTCCCTTGACTTGCGAACTGGAAGTAAATGTAAATTTACAATAAATGTAATTTGTTTTTTTTTGACGTTCATAAGTGTACTTGTTTATAAGAATAAAGATATTTTTGAGTTTGAGTTTGAGTAAGAACAAGAAAGCCAATCGTTTAATCGCCAAGTTTTTTATTTTACACAATGTTTGTAAGGAGCTGCAAACATTACACCATGTCACATCCTATGTAATTAACAATTAAAAAAAACGAAGATCCATCCTCTATCAGCAGTAGTCACGGTGAAATGGAGCACGCACATCTAAACCAAAATTATTTATTTATTTATGTTAAAGTGTTTCATGAACATGACTGACACCGTTAAAATACATTTATTATTATTTATGCGCCCAAGGACTAACTGATCAAAAGAATTAATATAATATTTTTCACAACTTGATCATAACGAAGGCAATTTATTTATATTTATTCACTGTTAAATGTGAGTTAAGTGGAGTTCGTTAAAGCCTTATTAAAAAGCTTCGTTATAAAATTAAATTTACGGTTTTCTAAATATTAATTTTTATTAGTGTCAAATTAAAATGATTGTTGCTTTGTAGAGAATACGAGATTTTATAAAAGTTTTTAGGTTTCAATGGATATTTATTACAAAACTGTTATGTGAGCTTTTTAGGCGAAGTTTAACATGAAAAGTTTTTAATATAGGTTTCAATCCAGAAGTCAGTTTTTGTATGTTATAAGGAAACACTCAGAATAACGTTTAAAATCGCGCCAATAGAATTCGCATAAATTTTCATAAACACATCTACCATCTATATATATCATAAGACTATTTGTTATACTTTAAGACAAACCGAACAATTTCAAATTTCTCGGTCTAATACAAGAAGATGCCTACAAATCATATAAGTAACCCGATTTTTCTTCAACTCTTATACAGAACTCATTTATATATTTACGTGTTTAAATGTGTGTTAGTAAAAGTCTATATATAATACTTGTTAACTGTATTATTTGTTTTTGTTTAATATTATGTCTTTGGGTTTCATGTATTGAGTAATTTTAGATATGATTGTTATACCTACTAGCTTTGGAAATGCTGGATATCTAATAAATATTATAAATACATTTTGTGGATCTTCAACTCATAAAATTATTCAATTTGAGAGGTATTTATTCAAAGTTTCGGAGCAGTAGAGACTGCCTTCAATCCTTCAAATTCGACACATTTGGAAAAACTCACTACAAACTCAGCGTCGGTATTCTGTAATCTCCCATGGTGACAATTCCAAAGTTTTTGTATTAAATTTCGATTGAGAACAATCGCTATATGTGTCTTATTTAGACCTCGTGACCTCTTAGCAATGGATCACAACCGCAAGACTTCCATTCCATTACGTAGTGGTCAAATAATTTACGCCTACCTCTGGATGGTCTCCATTCACGTGAATAACTGGTACCGATATGGCTTTAGCCAAGTCCGTAACATATTTGCTGGATCTCCCACGTTCTGCTGGCAATGTGAAGCCGATCTGATTGTTAACGACTACATGGACTGATCCGCCCACATGGAAGTGCGGAACTTGAGACATCATTAACATCTCTTGGTTGATGCCCTGACCAGCAAAGGCAGCGTCACCATGTACCTGTTAATTATTAAATAAATATATCTTATTTTTTTATTAAAATATCTTTTTTATATTATGGGACACCTGCAATCCTGAGAGAAAGCAGGTGTTTTGTCTACCTTTCAGGGAAAGATAAGATAAAAAAATCGCAAATGAAAAAAAATTGTAAATGTCCCTAAGTATGAGTATCTATATTTTGAAGTTTTGATGTAACTTAAATGTATCATTCTGTATACAACAAAACACACATTTGTGTCAGTTTCATAGATTTTTTGCGAGGCAGGCAAGATTAGGAATGCAAAATAATTATTTTTTCAACGGTTTTCGAACCTAGAAACTGTGAGTGCTGGTCCAATAAACTAATAGATGCGGTAACTTAAACAAAGAGAAAGAAATCGTAAGAAAACGTTCATAAAAACATGTTATGAAGATTTCCTTATAGACTCAAAACCAACGAAGTATTGAAGAAGATCTCCAAGAATTCAGTACAACTAGCGCGCTTTACTTTACATTGAATATTCATATGTGATGCGGTCCAATACAATATGTCAAATTACGGGTTTATTTAAGAAAATATTTTTCCATAGTTTTGTTTGTTTTTTATAAATCTTTTTGCTGTAAAATGTATCCTGTAATCCATCTTTGGCTATATTCTCAGTGTATTTGTTTGTAATTATATATAATTAATATTAGCTGTAGGAGTACTAAATAAATAAATAAATAGAGTGATTCTTTAAAGCTAGACTGGGTTTTACACATTAATGAGTACACATACAGTTTACATTTATATTTGATAATAACAATGATATGGAAAACTGTGTAACTATAGGGGAATTCGACTACAGCAGCTCGAAATTATAATTCTCCCTTGTGTTCCAAGTTTAAAAACTATGATGCCACTGTAAACTGTCTTAATAAGAAAATTTTAATCTTGTCTTACGGTGTTATTAACAGTAGATTTAACGCTTAACGAGATTAAACCCGCGGAAGTTTGCCGAAGCCTCAGACTCTCAGCGCTGTATACAATATCATATGTCAAAAATGTATTCGAATGGACATATCGAAGTTTTTTAGCGAAGTGTCTTAAATTATCTGAATCTTATTCTAAATTAGTTGGAATTTGAACATTCCGACGAAGATCTATGCTATGAACGAAATTGTAAATAAATTCGTGTGTTTAGTAACTTTACCTGTACATTCAGGACTTTGTCCCCAAAACGTGATGTTTCATTAACTGAGTAATCTCCTTCAAGTAATTTCAATTGTTTAGATCGTGCTTTTCCCATAGATACGGGATTTCCTGCCTGCAATTATAAGATTTATTTTTAATTTCAAAACGAAGGTTCTTTAAAGTAAATCCAATCGAGTTATTAATAACTGGTTCAAAAAGATATATAATCATTTATTGTATTCTATATAGGCTAATCATGATTATATATCTTTTTGATATATAATCATTTATGATTAGCCTATAAATATAAATAAGTTAATAAGCTCTGTAAACGACTATATAAAAAATAATTACCTTCCAGAGTGCTTTAAGAATATATTTAATGATAAAATTGTGATATATACCTCTAAATGTGACGGATTGTTAATCATAGAAAATTTAACTGATTTTCCTTCTACTCCCAGGTCCACCGAAGCACCTAAAATTGATTAATAACCTTGACACTGAAGTGATATATTATATATAACTTACATTTAATACAAATAACACTAATGCCTTAGTGTTATAAATATGAGGGGTTTTCTAGTTTATTTTTTAGGATTAGTTAACCTGGAAATAAAATATTGACAAAAATTGTTCTTAGACGCCATCTTCTATTTGGAAACATTTCGATAATTTAGTAATGATATCCAATACTATGCATTGGAAAATGCGCATCAAAATGTACATATAAAATAAATAAAAGTATACTAAAATTACAAATTTCATAAATTTGATTGAATATTAAATATACTTTCAGTTAGAAATAATGAAACAATGGTAATCCCCTGCATTCTTTAATATCCTTTTTCATGGTTCTTTGCATTTGAATTTAAGAAAATCTCCAAAACATGTTTTAATTCTAAAAAATCTATCATTATTCTATAATAATTCATTTATCAACAATATAAACCTGCCCCGAAGTTTTGCTCGCTTGAAATGACATTTGATGTTTCCTATTTTTTAACTTCTTTGAAACGTCCACACAAATTACAATTAATTAAAGTCTTTAACCTGGTAAATAAGACGATATTATTACGTACTTAAATGTGTAGCAATATCACATGCAGCGTTCGCCTCCAATGGAAACTCCGGGTTACCATTAAACTTGTGGAAGATTTTGACAGGCGGGCATTTTAATTGGCTCGTCAGCAGATTTATTTTGCCCCTGTGTGCCATTGATAGGGTAACATATTCAATTCCCTCTGTAATATAATACAGCTTCGTTACGATTTACATAAACAATTGTATGTTTGGTTTTTTCATTGGGTTTTCTAATGGAAAATTTTGGCTATGCAATCATAGGTAATTGGAATTGCAAAACCAAACAGAAGGCAATTTGATTTATTAGTACCGCGACTTGATTCGAATTACTTTCAATGTTATTTTCTTTAGGGTATCTTCTTATTTATTAAACAAGGTATGTCAATGGGCGGTTGAATAAAATTTTACATGTAAATACAAACAAAAATAACAATATTTGTACAAAGGAATTGTACTTTTACTAAGAAAATTCTTATAAATTAAAAAGATGTATTAAAATCGAGAGATATTAAGATAGGCTGCGAGTAAACTTTGAGTCAGAGAGTTGAATTTATGTCTGTCTCGTCCCATAGTCAACCTAATACGTATGATTTTTTTAGTAAAAACGGTACTGTGTTTAGGCGTGGAATCATATGTTCATATGTTCATGTATCCGTGTGACTTTTCGAGCGTGGTCGTATTTATCAAAATTAACCAGATAAACAATCTTATATCCGAACAATATTATATTTCCGAACCAATCCGACTTAGGGTCCTTCAAGAAAAGAGCATACCAATTCTTAAAAGGCCGACAACGCACTCGCGAGCCCTCTGCCATTGAGTGTCCATGGGCGGCGGTATCACTTAACATCAGGTGAGCCTCCTGCCCGTATGCCCTCTGTTCTATAAAAAAAAAACGTAAAAGTATTGTTACACCGTTAAGTTAAACTGGTATCTTAGAAGTAACATACCAGAACATGTCCGTTGGATAAGGGTGGAAAAGAAAGTCAGCAAAGACTCAGCCCCTTCACCACAATATCTCTTTACGCTGGGATATTTCGTGGAGAGGAATTTGTCCCATGTCTGAGTCTCCAATAGTTCCTTCAAGATTTGGCGCTGACGGTCCTTTGAAATCGCATCTTGTGTGTTTTCTATTCTTTGAGTAAACCATTCTCGTTCAGCATCTGTCTGAAGAGAGAACAATTAAATTGACGTTATAAGTGGTGGCTAACTGATGAAACTTTTCGTTTAGAAGTCAGTTTTTTTACTGTCTATTTGCAATTTTCAATCATTATTCTTAAATCCTTTTATCCCAAACCACCCGTCACCATCACTTCTGATTCCGGGAAGTAGCTTCGAAATCAAACTATTTGCTTCATAAAAAAATAAAAATAGGTTCTTAATTAAATCTAAAATAAATTCTTTGTATACGAAACGATATTTGTCTAATCTTGCATATAAAAAATACACACGCCTGTCTATATTTTTGAGTATTTTTGAATTGTTCAGTTTTCGTTTATTTTTTTTATTTCCAAATATTAAGAGGATATCCAAATCCGAAGTTTTTTAACATTTGTAGCACGAACATCGCTACGTTATTACGTGTCTAAAATAGAAGTCTCAGAAGTGAAATATATAAAATAAAACAATCTTACTCACTTCTAAGTATGAAAACTCATATGAAATCGGGCCGCAGTATAACTTTTCTAATTGCTCCACTAAGTTATTTACAGGCTGCTTTCCGCTATGACCATACAATAGTCCCAAATCTACGTGATCGTTAGAAGATAGTCCGTAACGCGATAGAGACAGCTCTTTAATATTTCTGAAATGACAATTACTTCACTTGGAATATTAATCTATGACAGTAGACGTCAATGTCTTAATTTGACTATACTGTATTAAATCATTTATTAAACATTTGTAAAGTACAGAAAAAATACTTTTAAATTATTTATTTTTCCATAAAATAAAGCTATTTTACTAGCTTTTAGAATATTCCCTCAAACAGCTAATGCAATTCTATGTACACTAGTTCACTCGCATAATGATAGCCAGAACATGTACGAATTAACTAATTTGTTCTCGTTGTCTCTTCATTTATATTTTTAGAAATATTTTTTTTTTACATATTTTTGTATTTAGATTTTACAGAGACCATTTACATGCCCATTCATAATAGGCACACATATTACGGTATCAGATAAATACTTTTTCATACAAATACTATTTTTATTGTAATGATCTATGATATCTTTGTATAGGATTTAGATATCAATTTTTGTATTCAAATCAACATTTTATACTGTGAGGAATCTTGATATTTATATTAGAAATGTATAGAGTTTAATAAATAATAAAATAAAACTCCGTAAACCTGTTCGGTTGTTTGTAATCAACATTATCAATAGTCGCCCGAAGGTGCCCGTATGTGCGATAAGCGTTGACCAGTTGCTGTGCGCGGCAGTTTTCGTATCGCCTTAATGTAACTTCTTCTGGTAAATCTGAAATTGTTTATTTTCATGACAATTCAAACAATTTGTATTAAAAACTTGGCGATTGAAAAGAGTGGCGGAAAGTTTCTTGCCAGTTCGTCTTACCCGCTCTACGCCCTTGACTTGCGAACTGGTAGTAAATGTAAATTTACAATTAATTTAATTTATTTTTTGACGTTCATAAGTGTACATGTTTACCTATATTAAATATAGATATTTTTGAGTTTTTAATAGCAATCGATTTTATTTTTGAAAATTAAATAAGATATACTTTGTTATGCATTTCAATATCAATATATATTTACTCCATTAAGACTGTTTACTTCTAAGAATTAGAAACGCTACTGTAGATGAAAATTAAAACGCATTGTCAATAGATAAATTCAAACAGTTATCAAATTCGGTCAAATTAAACTCATGTTGTGTTGTGTTTGATGTCAACATACGCTTAACTGCAGATGTCAGATTGTCATTTAACATACATAAAACCAGCTGTTTTTATCATAACATACCACTTTCATTTACCTCCCGGGGTCGATGACCGAACACCCCTACTCCCGAATGGTACTTTAATCTTCCATATTTAAAATCACGCGCTGTCCTTACACCTTTAATAAACGCAATCATTTTCACTTTTCACCACATTTCACACCAGAAACTTTGTAATTGACTTTAAGTCTATACTGTAAGTTCACAAGCGAGAAAAATATAGTAGTTATTTTACAACTAATTTAAATAATTTAATAATTTTAACTTTGATCAAATACATATATCAAATCACTAACGTATGTAAATAACGGTTTTAATTTCATTAAAAGCATTAGTCTAAAACATTCTTAGTTAACAATTTAAATTTGTAACTATATAAGTTTTCGTAAATCGTTTTAGATTTAAAAATAAGCCTGTTTCAAGGTCAAACTGAACGTGCGCGGACGCAGCTCCACAGCTGATAATGAACTGACTTGAGAAAGAGATAGCGCTATCTACAATCTATTTATTGAGTAAATAGGCATATTGTTTTAGATCATTGGCTTGTGTAAATGACTTATAAACAGATAGAACACATTTTGTTGATATAATAATAAAATACGTTTAATAAATGATTGCAAATCAAATCGAAAGGTGACGTCAAGTGCTTCTATTAATTTTGTTGTCATAATTACTATTTTGGCATTGACTTAGATTAAATAATCCTTATCACTCGATAGCAAACTGTTTTTGATAACTGTGTTAGCAACAAAATGGCAAAATAACGTGGAATATTTTGATAAGATAAAACTCAATATCTACTTATTAATAAATATATTTTTTAATAATTCATAAGCAATGAACATGTTTTTGTAATAACCAATTAGGGTTACTTTAAGTTTATTACAAAATATTTGATTAGATAGAAGATTTGACTATGAAGATATAACACAAAAGAAGGAATTGTATTATATTTTTCTACAGAACAGTGTAAATAAAGTCAAACAAACATTGAATAAAAATAAATGGCTGTGGTGCTATATCCCTCTAGGGGTCTCAGTCTCGGCCTCAGATGTTGATTGGTATTTTTTTTATTCATTAGCGTTCTGTAGTATTCATATACAGTGTATAAACCATGTGACGTCATTCGATATTTATGGAATAGAGAGAAACGTATATTAACATGATGTTTATAATTTATGAATTACTCCCCTTTAGTTGGCTTGAGTTACTATAACAGTTAAAACGACGATTCTAGCCAAATAGCGGCCACTCTTTATGACATCAGAAACTTTGAGCAATTAAAAATGTGCACTGTTCAAAAATCCTATCTTGGTCACCAGCGCTAATTAAATATTTAAATTAGTTGGTAGTACCTACCGGTGACTCAGTGCCTCGCTCAACCTGTAAGTATCGCAATACAGGCAGGAAGTGCTGCCAGTTTAAAAGGTATATTGCCATAGGGACCAAACTTTTTAAATTTTGCTATTTATCTAATTATTATTATTACTAAACATGATCACGATACGTAGTTAAAATACCCTCACGTACACATAATGTTTATATATATATTAAATGATATCATAACAACAAACAGTAAACGAACTACGTAATTATAAAATGTGGAATTGCATAGTGAACTTCATCACGCTATAGATAATGCATTAGCTGTGTAAATACAAAGCGATACAATCTTAATAATTTCATCATGAGTAAATTTTTAAGTCAGTTTTTAGTCAGCGTAGTACTATTCATAGTAAAAATACAAAGTGTGTCATTGTCCATCTATACATAATAATAATAAAACATCGTTTATTTTTGAAATGGATAGATATATCTTATCAAGAAATTAAATGATATTTTTCTGGATATTTAATTTTAAATAAAAATAACAAAATCTTATACGTATTTAGGCAAATAAGGCAAACAATTTATCACAAACGACGGGCGTGAGGTAAGTTGACATGTGAACTGAGTTTTCAATATAAAAAAGGACAGATTTCAAGCTTCTGTTTACGAAAATAAAGTGTCAATAAGTAATAAGTGCACGCAAACATACAAATTGAAGAGTAACAATATAATTTACTGTAAAGTAGTTTAACTAAACAATACATAAATGGGCATGTATAAAGTATTAAGTAATGAAGATAAAAAAAATCATTACTTTGCATAAAAGGTATCGCAAAACTAAATTCCTATAATAAATTTATTTTCCTGGAAGGAACCAGGTTCTAACTTAACCTATTTAACCTACTTTCAACTTAAAACAAATGTCTATAATATTTTTTTAGGAATATATTCAGTCTTAGACCGTATGTCTAAAAGTATATTTCGACCAACGATAAGTGATATGGTTGTGTATAAGCTGAAACAAAGGCTACAACATGTGTGTGATATGAGCAACTTGCACGGCATTAAACACATTTGTTCCTCATCATACATATCTTGGCCTAAAAGGTACGATTATTATTTTTCTTTATATATTTAAATATATATATTAATATTAAACCTTCATCTGTGATCAAATGTTTAAAAAAATCTTTAGTTCTTAAAAATCGAACCCCGATGAAATCACGGATTTAGGTCCGGTGAATATAAAGGATATTCCATCAATTCGAAGCCTGCTTCTTCAATGTTACCCATTGCAACTCCTGGCGTTTCGGCATTATTTTGATTAACCAAAATGACTTTTTCACCGGTGGATCGCCTTAAATTCTTAGACCTTGGAGATGACGGTCTCTTTAAAATCTCTGTCTGTTTTTTCGTTTCTGGGCCATAATAAAAACCAAAATGTGTTTTTGTGTCTAAATCTTCATTACTTCTGCTACAAAACAAACAGTAACACGGCGATCAGCCAAGATAATGTTGACAATTTTTTTTTATAATTTATTGAAACACTAATGATTTAGGGCGTCCCGTGTGGGGTCATCGTTTATGGAAGTCCTTCCACACTTGAACTCAACGCACCAACGCGCAACCATTGAATGTTTAAGAGCATGAACTCCTTAGTTAATCCTCCTTAAATAAATAAATAAATAGTTGCTTTTAAATCAAGACAGATTTACCAACATGATGACAAAGTTTTCCAGCAGAGATATTTTATTATCGCGCGACGCAATTCAGTAACATCTATTTTTTAAAAACAAAAGACTATTGATTACATTTTATAATTATTATCACTAATGTCTATTCTTTATATCTGTCAATATTTATTCCAAGTTTTTTCTTTCCCAAGAGGATATGTTGCACTATTTACTGAACACTCTTTTTATATTTATTATGGGTATTTGGTTTAAATTAATGAAGCGACTACGGTTACATGATGGCTTGATGAAAATAAGAAACAACAAGAAAAAAATCGTATGCCTCTAAAGTTCGTTTACATTTTACTTTATATGCCTCAAAATTAAGAGCCGGATTTAGGAGCCGGTACCATCGACTAGGTATGATCATACATATATATGTAGTATATACTTGTATAACAGAAATTAGTAAAATCCTATTTAAAATGATTCTATTTTTTTTTCAGAATTTTTTGGCTTGCAATACTATCGGCTTGTTGCTTTGGTGCTTGGTCTGTCCTCAGATCATCTTTACGTTTGCTAAGTTCCGATGTAATGTCCTATTCTGTGGACACAAATTACTTGGATTGGGATACACCATACCCCGCTGTAACGGTATGCGAACAGCTTGACACAAATCGAATAATGACGTATTTAAACAGGTTCGTCTGTTGAGTTTTTTGTTAGGTTATAAATTTACTTATATATTTAAAAAAATGTAAGCCAGTGGTACAATGAGACTTTAAATCTAGGAACATACAAAATTAACAATACAGAGGCCTAAAGATAACTAATTTCAACATTTTGGAAGACAGCTGAAGGAGAAGCTCCTGCGAAACTGAGTAAAAGAAGAGAAAGGAGTCAAGTTCACTATATTCTGCTGTAGAGTCAAAACTTCGCGTGGACGCGGTCTTTCCCTAGTTTAGGCATTACAGGCCTGTAAGATACAGGTCCCTGAGCTAATCTAATGAACTAAGGCTTCAGTAAAGTTAGGTATTTTCCTTTACAAACCTTTCAAACAATATGAAACCTCAAATATAACTGAAGGCTGTACCATAGTGTATCAGTATCTATACGTAATCACAAATAGGTACAATTACGCCCGGGCTCAATATTCGGCATTTCAATAATTGCTACGAGTTATAAAATTCGTATACAATCCTCCTCTCCAACCCTGTATAGAATCCACGAATAGTATACCTGTTCAATATGTATTTAGTAAATATATGTTACTTTATGCGTGGTCCCTCGAGCTAAACTAAATATCAATCTATTACTTAGGAATTGCTATTTCCCTATGCAATGTGCTGGGACAAAACTGCACGGTTTTTTTTAATGCAAATAATTTATGAATCCTTCAAATGATTACCTAATGTTGCAAAACCATTTACAGAAACCACCTCCCGAATTCCCTATCAACATTTTACAAGGAAGTAACATTCTGGAATATGAAGTACTGTCGAACGTGTACAAAATGCGATATGAATAAGACTTGTGCTGAGGGATTTGTAGATGATATTAAGAGGATTAGACTGAATTGTTCCAACCTGCTTTCAGACTGTTGGTGGGATAATCAATATTTTCCGTGTTGTGACAGGTGAAATTATAAGGTGTATTTATAGAAAAGGGGATTATAAGTTATATGAAACCTTTTTCGGGCCTTTTCTTCTCAATTAGGAATTTTACGTACTTACATTATTATTTATTAATTTTGCTAACAATCATGTCTGCATTTATAAAAAATAACTTCTGTAAAGTACCAGTGCTAGATTTATTCACAATAAATGAATGTCTGATTTGCAATTTTAAGCTTACGCGTTAGGACTACAAAAGACAATTCAATTAAATTGCTTAAGTTTGACTCTGGCTAATCTTACTTTAGATAGATAGTTTAATCGTCTTATTTAGTGAGGGGTTTCATGAGTGAGATTTTCAAACAAGCACAACGATCGGAAGGGTCAAAGTCATTCATAACTAACAGACTAACTAATTATCTAAACACAGTTGTTAGGCAAAGCACTTTTAAAGCATAAATACGTTTAGTATAATAAGTAACGCAAACACATCTCAAATAAGAAACACCTTTTAATATAAGTACAGAATAAAAGGCCAGGAAAAATAACGCGATAAATTTAAATTTGCAAGCGGAAGAGTCCTTGTCTCCAATTTAATTAATTTAATTTACTTTGTAGATTTCAACCGGTGGAAACGGAATACGGAGAGTGTTTTAGCTTTAATTCTGTACTGAATGAGAACACTGCTCTGACAGTTAATAAGGAAACTGGGACACCAAGTTTGATTTTTACCACTGTTGATGCTAGTATGGTAAGATTTATAAAAAGTACATTTAGCATAAAAGTGCTGTCATATAATTTTAAAACGCTTAACATGAATTTATTATATTCAGTACAAAATCGGGTGGATCTATAGTTGATGATTTAAGTATTTGCCACGCTTATAAAACTAACTGACTCAGCTTTAAGTGAGTAAAATGTACAGCATTGGCTGGTACAATAACTATGGAAGGACAAATTCAAACAAATTTTAAATAACAAATATCATATTAAGAGTAAAATAATTTAATATTAAATTATTTTAATATTACTGATATTCGTTATCGTTACGTATTTATTTATAATAGTTACTTACTGATGTCCGGTAATGTTGTGAACTCGAACTTAAAATATATCAAAATCCTTAAATAAAGAACTTTTACAAATTGTTATTATCAATCTGTTAGGTTTTGGCTTAAAATATTCAAAATTTTCATTTAAATTCATACATTTATTCGCATTGTGCTGTACTCCAGTTGTATGTATAGAAAGTAACTTTGTGTTATAATCAACAGATACGAATACACGCGTCCGATGAAATTATTTCCGTTGATATGGAAAATATTTTAGGACGGACTAGCATTTTGCCTCTACTCGCGAATCTAGAAGCTATATTGAAAGTAAGAATTTTTAAATATCTACAATAATTCTGTCTTTACTAAAATGTTAGCTTAATTTTGCTGTTACTGTATGTTGAAACTATCATCTAACTTGATTTTAATAATATATTAATAATCCAAAATATAAATAAAATGAAAATCAATGGCCTACAACCTTTTCAGGTCTGGGCCTCAGTTTCTCTATCTTTGTCATGTTCATTTGTTAATCAAATAAGGAAGTAGATGATCAGCCTTCTGTGCCTGACTAGGCCCTCGACTTTTTGGGTCTAAGGCAAGCCGATTTCCTCACGATGTTTTCCTTCACTGATAGAGCGAAGGTTAAATGCACACAGAAAAAAAAACAAAAATCATTTATTCATGTATGAACACAATGTACACTTATGAACGTCAAATTAGAAATAAACATTGAATGCTTCTATTTTTACATTGACTGCCAGTTCTTAAAACAAGGTCGTAGAACGGAAGAGAAGAACTGGCAATAAACTCTCCGCCACTGTTTTTGAACAAATGAAATTAAAAATAAATCTCTGAGGCCGAGTTTCGCGCCTCTAATTTTATTTTAATTAGTAATTTCAACTAGTTAACTGAAGTCCACCTTTTCTTTACCACATAGGGTATATGTGACGTGACCAGAAGTCCCGTTTTAATGGGAATGTCCCTTTTTCCAATTACGATGCGACACGTCCCGGTGTCCCCGCACTGTGGGACATGAAAATTTGAGCAGCAGTATATAAAAATCGTACCAAAAGTACGATTTTTCATTCATTTACTTATTTGGAATCGTCACCTATTTTTAAAACAAATTTGTTCTTCTGATAAATGTAAATATCACTCAACATGTTAGGTACCTACCTATATTTTACTCGTTACTTTTAAGCGAACTTACGATTTCTAAATAAATAACTTTAAAAAGTGTTGTTTTTATTGACTACTTATTATGTTACCTAAATTAAACGAATGTCCCGTTTTGGGTCAAATAATAAATTGTCACTTCAAGTATATGTATAGAACATTATCTTATAGGCACTAAGAACACTTGGTTAATTCATCGTAGACCGAATTTAACGAGTATCTAGCATCTTCGTAAAATATTCGTATAAAAATGTTTGGAACACACAAAAACTAGTTATGTGTTCTTAGGATTACACAATAATTAATAATTTCTTATAATATTCCAAATATAGTAAAACTTTTTTACAGGTAGAACAGACAGTAAACGACGCATCTGTAAGATCCGTAACAAAAAAGTTACGTAGTTGTTTGTTCAAGAACGAAAAGCCTTTAAATGTCGAGAGCTGGCCTTTTAAACTTTATACATATAGTGCATGTAAGCTTTATTGCAAGGCCCAGAGTCAGTACAATTATTGTAATTGTACTCATCACTTTCTATCTAATCTAGGTAAGCTTGTTATGCCATGCGGATACAATAAAAAAATAACGATTAAATAAAGGTATTTATTTCCAACACACAAATATACAGTAATTGCAATATTCTTAGATACTTAATATTAATAATTGAAAATTGATAAATAAAAAATTAAAACAAATTAAAATAGTTCGGCAGCATTTCGCATTCAGCAACGGTGTTATCGTAAATAAGAATGAAAACAATTAGCACGACGTATATCTTGTTGATAAATATATCAATAATTTATTAAACGATATAAATATACATTTCTTAAAAAGGGTTTCATCTCTGATAAATTTAGGTATATATTTAGGACAAAACATTCAATTGGCAGTCAGGTTTTAAGATAAACCCCGTTTGATAATCTATGAGATTTAACTTTATACTACACTTAGTAATTCATAACCAAGGTCTATTTTTATTAAAAGTATGTCACTTCAACGCTTTCCAGTTCGTTTAGTTCGAACTTTGGCATAGATTTAAAAATACAGTTCAATGAACGCGTATGATTTGAGACAAATTTTTATACAATTTCACTTTAAATGCACTTTTTATTTCAGTTAACTTACCTGCCTGCAATGTAACAGGATTGGCCTGCTTAAGTAATAACAAAGGTTTGGTCGTGATATTTATGATAAAACAAAAGCATAAATGGAAGAGATAGTAGAATAGTATAGTGGATATTAAAATGTCAACTGTCAAGTTGAGATAGCTCATTGTCACAATGACATAATTTTCGTACTTTCTTATACTCATTTTTTTAAAACAGTATTTGATTGTTCTAGTGATTTGTAAAGAATAAATAAATATTTATTTATAAATGACGTTGGTTTCAGATGAGATTGGAAAGTTCAACTGTAGTTGTCCCATGGGATGTGATGAGACATCATACAAAGTGACGCACGTATTTTACAAGTATTTTTTTTCCTATTTAAGAAGTCTATAAAAAACCCTGTGTTATTTGTATTGAAAACTATTTTGCTTTAAATATTTATGTTTGCTTTTTCACATTAGTGGCGGTAGAAAACTAAAAACTGGTTTTTAGAAATATTTAATATAAGACCTATATATGCCACCACTTGTTTTAAAACCGACATTTTTTTGTTAGAACTGCGATGGCAACATTCAATATAAACTTAACTAACACACTTCAAATCATCTAGGGTTTTTAATAGGGCCATTGAATAGGAAAAAAAATAGACAAGGAACCACGTATACTCCATACATATGTAATCTAGGTTTTTATTTTATTAAAACAACAACACATCATACATAATGCTATTAAAGTGTATGTTACAAGCAAATGTTTCGAAATTATATGACAATTATGGTTAACGTAAATGTTACCAAAATGTACAATGAAATACAATAAAAATATTTACGATTCGGGTTACTAAAGAAGTTTGAAACAATCACGATCGGAACCAATTCAACTGTTTTTATTCAATGAGATAAACGGAGAACTTAAAGGGAAAATTCAGTTAACATTGGGAAAATTGAATTTTCTTAAGTTTCGTTATCTTAGCAAGTTTCTTGAGAAAACCGGGGTCTAAATCAAATTCGTTCGTTCACGCGGATAACTTTAACCTAAAAGAACAAAACTGGGGTACAACAATTAACATTATTTTTTTTACATAATCCACAGATTTAGACATGTGTTGACAAAAATACAAACTTTAATTTAAAACCACAACTAAATTTTATAAATGTAGAAATTACAAATTTTTGTTTAATTAAATGTTTTGTGGGTAGATAAGACTAATTGGATATGTCAGCGGTCCGGTCACGTAGGCGGTTACGTGACGAAAATGAGGGTAGGTGGTTAAACGAAATATTCAAAAATTAACGGAGAGAAAAGAAAGCAACGGCATGCTTAACACGTTACTCCAATAGCATCGTTATTAAATATTAAGTTTTGTTTATCGTTACCGTGAGATACATTCATTAATTTTCTTTTATAAGAGTCATAATTCAAGATATTCGCTGTTACATAATTATTGGAAGTATTGGGATCGCTATTGAAGTTATCTCGCTTGCTGATGAGTCCAAACCGTATATGTGACAGTGCAATGTCTTTTTCATCTTAAATGATAGTATTTTAATTTTGGTAATATTTGAAAAATTCAAAAGAACAGATCAAATAAATAATAATAATATTGTCTGTTTACACTTTTAGTCGTTCCAGTAAAGCAGAGAATGTTGTGCGTTCTTCTCGTAGTGTAGTTAGATTTGGTCAGCTTCCCACCATGAGAGTCAGACGATTCGCTATACGAGACAATCTGGGACTTGTTGGTATGTAATGATTGATTTAAAAGAATCCAAGTTACGAATAGTTAATGATCTGCCATCTATTGTATACATATAAAGTAAATTTTCAGGCTTTTTTTTAACGCACACAAGAATATTAATTATTCTAGAATCCTACTTATTTTATTTCAAAAGTAATTACCTAACGCGCTACTCGCCGTAAAGATCACGAAACTCTACTTGCATATCTTTGTCTTCCCAATTACTTATGTATTTGTTCTATTATGAAACTATATGTTTTTTATAGTGGACATCGGCGGCGTTGGAGGTGTTTTTTTCGGCGCTTCACTCCTAAGTCTAATTGAATTTATTTACTTATTTTTTATACGTCGGTAATCTCATATTATAGTTATGTTAATTATTATAAATGAGCACTTGGAACCTTTAAAAATATGTAGTACTTTCTGTAGCTGATATAGTAAAATTGGTAGAAGTTATATTCAATAAAGATATTGTGTCTTATCTTTGCAATTTGTTGTTTTATTACTTTTTGTGATTCTAGGTATTTTTAATTTTTTCAACAGAATACAATTATATCATTTTATTAATAGTGACATCGAATTGCAAATCGTCTCAATTTATCTTCGTCGCCCTGCAGCAACGAAGTAAAATAGTAAGAAAAAAGTCTGTGCTTTTTAACTGGGAGACATCAAGCCTTAATGTTATTTCAACATCATATAATAGGTATTAAAATGTATCTTTAACATTATTTTTTAATCAAAACGTAAATACTTGTATTTCTAACAAGATCTTAACCTTGTATAGCTGGTACAAATATCAAATAATTATTGTGAAAATAAAATATTGCAATAAATTTTAAAACTCGCCTCTTAACCAGAATACCCTTAATGGTTGCAACGTTGAGACACGCTCTGGTGTCGCCGGTGTTGTCTACAAAATTAGTTAAATCGTAATTTAGCTTTTACCGAGCCCGGGATAACTTCTATCGAAACAAAAATAAATATACATTTTTATTTTACATTTCTGGCCCTGGGATCCCGAGGTATCATGATCGGTAGTCAAACGTGATAACTAACGACTAAAATAAATATTCCATCCCAATCCAACAACCTAACCTAATTTTCACCCCCCTACAATTGAACCCTATTTTTTATTTGTTAACTAAAAACTTATAACCTAAACTCTGAGATAGGGAAAATCTCGCAGAAAAACCTAAAAAGTTGGCATTTTTTTTAGATTTGATATATTGGCATGCAGATTGGAGATCGATCTTTAGATTTGAATCAATCCATCATTGTTTATAATCATATATTGGGGATATATCAGTAATTTTTGTCCTAAGACGACTATCTCTATCGAGTGAGTGTTATAATAAAACTTCAAAAACACTTGCATCTATTTAATCTCAATGCGCTGAAATCGTGAATCGAGTTGCTGAAACTGCGTTTTCAAAAGATACATTCACTTCTCTCCAGCTTGATTTATATCCCCACGAGATATTTCGGTACTTGTAACAATGAGAAGCTCTCAACGTCTATGAATTATTGTTAGAGTTGAGCATTGCCATGAATTATAAACTGCTTCCCTTACGAGTACTAGGCAGGAACGCTAAGGCTTAATATTATACTTAACGTACATTTCCTTCCACATGATCACGACTTCTATTCTAACTATTATACTTCTTATAAATAAAAAAATAAATAAATAGCCTATATTCGAATACTATATTAATAAGGATAACATTAATTTTATGTTATTATTGTATTTAATATTATTACAAGAAATCGTTCTCTAGGCCTCGTACAAATTCTTCCACGTGTCTCTCTATTATTTTATATTTTCAAATCATTCCCCACAATCTCTTTTATTTCAACTTCCCAGTATTCTGTGGCGTCCTCCCTTTTTCTCCCCACGAAGACATTCCAATTAAGGGTATTTTGAGTGTAATAGTTTGTTAAGGCTTCGTTTGTATTACACTATTTTTCACTTTGTTTTTAATTTTTTAAATTAATTTTCAACCAAAATATAGGAGACTATATAGCCCTTTGGCGTACTCGATATTTAATTACTTACTTACTAATTTAGTAATGCAAGTATTGAGCTGTGTTTTTTAATGTTGGAAAGCTTATCTATTTGGAACTTATAAGAATAACTCTGATAACTTTGAGTACAGTACATACATTTAGAAAGCTGTAGATTTTTCGATTCATATCAGTTCTTAAAGTATTATTTAAATCGTCTCTAGCTGTAAAATTGTTTCAGGGATGTTAGAAGAATAAACAGATTAGTGGTTTAGATGAAAGATTATATAATTTATTAAATATTAAAATAAAGGGGGGAATTAGGAATATACATTATTACATTCACTACAAACTCAAGAAGTTTATTTCATACCGTGGAGGTTGTTAATTTACATGTAGGAAACACGAATATTTGTTAAATAATTAATATTTCGTATGAATTTAATAGTGATAGGGTAAAGTTAAATGAAAACCGCAAAATATACCTGTATCGACTCTGTGGTTTGTGTTTATGACAGAGAAATGACAATGAAAATAATAAAACTTTTGAAATAATGGCGAAATTACTCAGTTTTATAATACTAATAATTTCACTGTATACGTTTACTTACCAGCAAAGCTGGCCTGGCTGGAGTAAAGATTCTATGCAGGCCTTGAGTAAGTATTTAAAAATTTTGTTTAAGTCTCACTACAATCTTATATTTTTGAAAACTCTGGAAGAAGGACTTTGTAAGTGAAAGTACAAAAAATCTCACGTTTTATTTCTACTGGTAGCGTTGATACGAACGTAACTACTTTATTCATCTATTCCTATTAATTATATAAGTTAATTTAAAAATAATTCCATACAATTTTATTCAAGTATAGAACCGCAATTTTGTTCGCAAGTCGTGCTTTCCTTTAGATACAAATATATAAAATCTATCGTTACTTTTATGGTAAAAATAATTATTTACATTAAAAAATCTAATATTTTAGGATGACTATATGGGTGGTGACTCGTCAAATCGTTTCTTTAAATTATACAGAATATTTATTTAAATACATTGTAAACAAACATATAATGAAAATTCTATCTATGTGAAAATGACAGTGCGTTTTTAAGATTAAAAGGAACAGCTAAGAAATACAAAATACGTATATAACAGTATTGTAGTGTTATACGTGTTAAATCTCCAAATCTAAATATTTTTAGATTTGACCTGTGATAAAGCAGAATGCAGTCCACCTTGCAACTACGCTGCCCCACCCACTTACTGTCCCACCATTTTGCCGAACTGCTCAAGCGGCTGTGTCTGCATGCTACAGTGTCAAGCACCGGTCATAACCTGCTTCAAGCTCAAATATTGTCAAAAGAAGAGATGGTTTTTGCGTCAGAAGAAACAAAATTGAGTGTGAAGCTTCCATAGTGTACATGTTTTACTTTGGGCGATTATAGAATAAAATTTTACAGTACTTACAGTTTCAATGATCTACAGAAAACCAATACACGAAGGCATTAAATCATCTAGATAGAACGAACTATACCAAACTTATATAGTAAACGAATCCGTCAATACGACGGCTCGAACGTTTGTATTTTCCATACTATTTGTAAAGTTGACATGACGAATTTTATTCGAACAGTGTAATAATACGACATCGTTACTCATTGTATAAAGAAATTAAATGATCGTACGATATACGAACACTTCTTTCTCAGGGTTGTTTCTACAACATCACTATTACAGTAATTACCTAATTTAGTTTATTATAAAAGTCCATACTCATTCATTCCCCGCAAGTAAATAAATAGTAAAATATATAAATATAAACAAAATATGTAGTATTTTCATTAAGTACGTCACTGAAGGAAAGTAGGGCGAGTTGAGGGTCATTATGAACCATTGAAACGTTATCATGAGTTTTGCACTTAAGAGGGCGCTAGTGCGATTCACATATAAAGTAATTGTACTGCTTTAGGCTGACAATAACTGTTTAATATATTTTATATCCTTTATAAAATATTGTTTGGAATTAGTGGCTTAGTGATAAATTTGTATTCTAGGCAATTAATACTTGTTCCGGATTGTAAGGTACAGGTCATGATGGCCTCAAAAGCTGCTTTATGATAGAATGCCTAAAAAAACAAACAGATTTTATCTGCTTTATGAATCACATGGAAATAAATTACTTTCTACCAAAATCCTGTTCGTAATATATAAACAAAAAACAAGCCATAACCCTTTTCGGTCTGGGCCTCACAGATCTGTTTCATGACCTGATAATATGCAAGTATGTGTCAGTCTATACGTCGTCGATTTTTAGGGTCTATGAGTAGCCCGTTTCCTCACGATGTTTTCATTCACCGTTTGAGCGAATGTACAATGCGCACATAGAAAGTCCATTGGTTGGGACCGAACCTACGACTTCAAAGAAGAGAGTCGCAGGCTGAAGCCACTACGCCAACACTGCACGCTCTTAAATATATTCCAATATATTTATGCTCATGTTTAAATAGTGTTCAGATATCGAGCAAACATTTAGGAAGTAATTTAAATAATTGGCATATAATTTCTTATTATTTTTGTGTCTGCAAACTTATAGATAAATAAAAGTAATCTTTTCCTATGAAGCTTTTTAAATCAAGTGTATTCAGATTCTCTCTCTCTCAGATACCGAACAGTATTTAGTACTTAGAATTGTTTTGTTTTGTTTTATACAGATTGTGATTTTTTTATCTCCCGGTAGGTTACTCCCGCGGAGTTTTGAAATTATTTTCATCTTACACTAAACCAAAAATCATTGGCATTCCAAATTTATTGTTTGTACATTTTAATATACAAACAATAAGTTTGGCCTTTTGGGAAAATTATAATTTATATTCTAATGTAATGTATTGAAGGTTTTATAGGTAAGTATTATAGAGTCCTATATTACTCACGTGAAGTAATGAATGGTTGATAATTACATCTTGAAGCGTTTTCTAGGCATTTAATATTTTTATTTCAATCCATTTAAATGACAACTGTTTATAACTATCGATGATTTAATTATAGTCTAAAAACTGTACCGAAACTTACATTCTACATCACTGCTGTTTGAAATACATAATTTGATGAGGGTGATCCAAAATATTGTTTACTAGTCCGATCTTCATATTTTTTTGTTAAGTCATTGTTGTGATTTACTCGGGTTGTAGTAGTTTTTGTTTATTATATTTGTCAATAGTTACGTCCATTATTAAGAATTTATAACGGATATATATTTTTAGTGCGTGTTTAACTATTGTGAGGCAAGGTATCAATCAGCATCAGTCTAAATAATTCTCTTTTTCCCAAAAAAAAAAGGCTGACAATAATGTGTGCCTGTCCTGGTAAGGTGACATTATAAATAAGTATGTAATCAGGACTTTCTATTTTAGTGTGAATCGTGTATCGACGGCATCCTAACCGTTCTTTGTGGTGCATCTGCGATGACGTCATACCCTGAAACGCTCTACAAAAGCTTATATACCTGCAGGCACCTTTAGGCCAGTTAGTGCTTAGACGGGACGAGTATCCTCATTTTAGTTTGGACGAAGCAACATTCTTCCTCCACAAACAACTTTTTATTTGCGTTATTTCTTTAAAATGCAAAAAGAACATGTTTGAACATCCCACTAAATATTTAGCCGTAAATCAATCACATAAAACGCAGCCGAAGTGTTTTTGCAAAACTCTTAGAAGTTAGTGCTTTTTAACTACTGAATTATTTACTTAGGCTTAGCATTTACACATGTTTGAAGGTAATCAAGTGGGAGAAACTGTTATTTTTAAGAATTTTACAACATGTAGAATGGATCGAATGCTCGGTGGTAAATATTTATTTAAAATTTACAGGCGGAATTACATATAGTATCTAAATTCTTTCTCGGACAAACCTAAAAATTAACTTCGTGCTCTTTTTCAATATAAAATCGTTTTAAAATTATTCATTGTTCGTATAAATTTGAATTAACCGACATTTATTAGCGGTAAGATAATAAAATCTACGTGAAACAATGAATGTTACTGCGTTGGTACATCTTTAAATACTTCATGACTGCGACGTCTAGGTGGACTTCGGATATTATTTTTAGGAATGAAATTGAAATACGATTACAAATTCATCTAAAACACCATCTAACTCTATATAAATAAGTGTAGCCACATGAAACACATGAAATAGAATTTCTACCAATCTTGTTTTTACCAAAGAATTTCTCAGGTTTTTATTTTTACCGAGCTTCTCTATTTCCCCTAAGAATCGTAGTAGCTGTGTCATTGAAAATTCACAATTATTTCACTTTTTGCTTCGTGGATGAAGCGTAATTGATTGATCGGCGACGTTAAGCGGCATTCGGCGTTCTTTGATACTCTCAAATCTATAAATACAAATAATATACAATAATTAATGTTACCATACTTATTTGTTTCAATAAGCTGATTTACAGTACTTTATTAATAAAAATTCTCATTATTCTTTCAAAATTTAATACTTGTATAAGATACTGAAAGTAAGCAGTTACTAAAGGATTAAAATAATAAACGTTGCATTCAGTCGATTTCGATAAATATTCAAACAATATATCGACATACAATTTAGAACAGCTACGGAACGAAATAAGGTCAACCACACAACACTCCAAAAGTCCAACTATTTATTTACATTTAAGACCCTAAAAATATCAAATACATATAGATCAAAGAATTTAATCAACAACAAAACTGTTTACATGACTTCGAGAAATGGGTCGTTTGTAAATAAGTTTTTTACTTTACAAGACAGCTTTCTGAATATTATTAATATTATGTTTTTTTATATTTTGTATTTTACGTATATACATTGTAAATATTATTGAAATTATATTAAAAAATAAATGTTTATATAATAGTAATACGTGGGTAACACTGAAAATGTATAAAGCTGGCCAGTTAGAAACATTGTTAATGAAAAAATTTTTTGAATTTCAATTTTAGCACTCTTTGGTAACCTAATGAAGTACATTGCATTCATTTGTCATTTGTTTTTGTGAATTGGCGGCAAATCTAAAACTTTTGTTACACGTGAACCTAACGCAAGAAAATTTTCGTTCAATGATTTGACTTTATGAAATATTATGACTTTCGTTGTGGGCTTACACAACAACAAATGTATGATAGGCTGCGATTAGCATTTCATAATGAAGCCCCATCTGCATATGCCACTATTGATTATTTAACGAGTTTAAGCATTGACGTAGCTATCTCAATGATGACACGCGTGTGGGACGTCCTTTAACAGCTACCACTGAAGATAATATCAGTGATGTGCGACGCATGATAGAGGAAGATCCGAGTGTGAACATCAGCAGATACGGGCAATTACTAGGCAGATACTAGGCATTGGCATAAGTCAAGTTTAAAAAAATATAACACGAGCGTTAGGGCGTCATGAAGCTTTGTACTAGATTCCCCCCCATAACCGACGACCAGAAACACCTTCGCATGGACTTGTGTCGTCAAATGTTTGATAGGTTTAACGGCGGTGACTCAAATGCTATATTTGACATCTTCAAAGGTGATGAAAGCTGGATAAAGTGCTACGAACCCAAAAGCAAAAGAACATCACCGTAGTCGGTGTTTCCTTTCGGCCAAATAAGGTAAAGAAAGGAAGAAGTCAAGGAAAATAGATAATTGCCTCATTCTTTGATTGGACAGGTCATTCGCCATAGTTGTACTAGAAGGTGGAACCACAGTTACTGTAGACTGGTATATCCATCGCTGTTTGCCTTTTTCGTAGCGTTTTCTTGCAAAAAATTCTACAGCAGCGCCCTCGAAGCAGAATCCTCCTTCACCACGAAAATGCTTCAGCGCCGTCCACAAAACGAACTGTTGAATATTCAGTAGGTGGCGAAATAATAAGTCATCCGCCGTACGTCCTGACCTGGAGCCCTGCGACTTTCATTAATTACCAAGAACTAAAGATAAAATTCGAGGCATTCGCTTTACGAGCCCTGAAGATACGGTAAAAGCTTAGGAAAATGTAGAAGAGACTCCTAAGGAAGAATGGGCCCACTGCTTTTTAATGATTCCATCGAATGCGAAGATGTGTAGAGAGGAGCAGAGATTACTTAGAAAAAACAATGAAGTGTTGGCAACTTTCTAGATTAAGCCGTTTTTCATTTTCTAAACATTTTCAGTGTTACCTAGGTATTATTGCATTTCTTAAGGCTTAGATTCAACAGTGGCCAATCTGTTGTTAACATTTTAATTTATTAACAATTTAATGGTAATGAGTGGCTTAGGATTAGGAACAAATATACAGAACTTTTTAGACTTATTCAGATAGCAGTGTTGACCTTCAAGGTGCGCACCACACTAATGGACTTTTTCCTTAAGTGCAAATATACCCAATACTCACATTGTACCCTAAAACAGGAGTTGGCAACGGACATTCAGCAAAATACACATATAACTGAAAATACAACTTTATGGATCAAGGGGATGATTGGAAAGAGGGCACCCCAAAAAAAGATGGAATAAAGAAATAGAGGCGGCAGCAGGGATCGAATGTACAAAAAGGCCATAGACGGAGTCAGTTGGATTAAGCTGGAGGTGACCATTTCCCGTGAAGGAGTTCCGATCAACGGTAGTTGGGATATAGAATATAAATAAATAACTAAAATGTATATTATTATCACCTTTTGTCATGATTGGAAATTAAACGGGTTTTATTTCTAAAATAGCACTCGCTGGTACGTTTAATGAAGACATGGTGAGAAAACCCAAATGCCTTAACTCCAAAATAACGGCGATATGTGTCAGCACAGAAAGCTGATACCCTAATTGCCTATTAGAAAAAAACAATGGATATTAAATAAAAGGTGTACCCGCCGCTGGTTAATGGCATAGTCTTTACTTAAACATTAAAAGTAAAAGGATATTAAATTAATATTTACAATAACTTTAAGACTAATGAAACAAATAAATAAAATAATATAAAGTATAAAGCAATTAAAATTATTAATAAGTTTCATATACATATTTACAATACTAACTTGATGAACCATACATATAGCAATAAAACAATCAATATTACACACAAGTAATTCGCCTCGGAAGAAAAGCAATTAACATGTGGCGTAAAAATTGGTCCTGGGTACGATTTATGCCGACATTATTTGATTTGGTAGCCTTAGAGGTCTAACCTAGTTGCAAAATTGGGTTATGAAACTTGAAAACACTATATTTACAAATGTATTCCCGAAAACTATACTATAGTTACAGTTGGTCTACGACTATTGATTGACATAAAAAAAAACATCAAAAACCTTATATAGATAGGTCAATACTAGTAGAGTATTAACTTCTTAGCACTACATACACAATTAGAATCACGGCTTAACTAAGCTGTCATCATCAAGTGGGTTCAGAAGGAGGGGGATGATCCTTGTGGTCTTTATTTAGAGGGCTGTTATCCGGTCCATCGCCACTGGCACCACTGTTCACTGCGACTGATGTAAGTGGTACCTAAAATTCAAGAACCGAAAGCTGATGATTAAGAAAACTATAAGAAAGCTTTTCGAATTCAAAATATATATTTACAACTGAACATTTCATATTAGTGGATTTATAATGTATAAAATTTTTGAGTTATTTTGTATATAACCCACTTACTAAGGTAAGTAATCGTCAAAGTACATTTGAACATTCGAACGCACTTCGTTCGTATAATATTTATGCTGATCTTAAAAACTGAAACAGTATCAAGGTATTGTTATTTACGAAGACGAATACGAAACTATTTAAACAGTCTTTCAATGTGATTCAAGAATAGCCGCGATATTACTTCGTAGGATATGTACTATTAGAAAGTTAGAGTTATTCAAACAAGTTATTACTTTGGGCACGATATTTTGATATCTTTTAATTAACAAGTGAGACTAATACAGCCTCCTTTAATATCCTTTTCATTAAGTATTCAATTTAATTTTGAGTATATTTTGGCATTCATTTACAGCTTTGGGGCACTTTCAATGGTTGAATGAAGAAATTATTGACTTATGGCTTAAATTACTGAGTAATTATGTTGTTTAATCAATTAGATTTTTTTATAATATATATAATTTGATTTTTTTAAGCGTTTGTTAGTACTGTTTTTATATACTTTTATCTGAATAAAATGGGCATCTACTAAATAATGGGAATAGACAAACCCAATCCTTAAAAACACCTTTATTAAGACTAGTACTTATTGTGCACTAACAATAAAATAGTAATAAATTAGCTTGAAGTCTATTTTTCCTTTAATAAGTTCAGACTTATCAATGTTTACCTAACCTAAAACCTGCCAATAAAATATCCTTAAAAAATCTATATTATGCAGTAAACAATACCTAATATATACTAACTTACCTTATATTACATATTTTTATATTAAACGTACGTAATACTAATCGATAAATAAGAAGCTCTCATTAAATGTGGTACTCGTAGACATCCATTATCTAATTAGCATGTTGATCACGTGCGATGTTCGGAATTAATTAATACCCTTACCTCGATAGGGTCGCCTGGAGGTGTGGGGATAATAATCTAACAGCAACTACACACGTGAACTGTTTCCAGGAGAATAACCGTAAGTTGCGTGACGAAAGAATGGCGTTTTAACAGAATCCGATCCACTCTTAGACATGTGATTCATCAGATTTTTAGTTATTTCTCTTTGACCAATTACAAACAAGGAAAAACCGCCGTTCTCTTGTGTTTTATTTTACTATCTAAACTCACACCTCGTGCGTGTACGTGAAGAAACTATACGGTCCACTTCTTTTATCATTTGCATAAGCGAATTTAAAACGTACTAATATATTTTTTTAATTACAGCCAAAGAAAAATCTCGCTTTTCTCCTTGAAAAGTCTTTTTTTTTATCTAAATAGCAATTACAGATTTAAATCTTTTAAAACAGAAAACAATTTTAGCAGCTAAAGGTTGAAGAGAAAACACGTTTTCATTGGGTGGCGTATTTTTTGTCGTGATCCTATAATCATAGAAAGAAAATGAAAATATGTTAAGGAAATATTTGTTCTAAGATACCATAGACACAGCAGTGCATGTATGCGCATCTGACGGGCGTGGTGGTGAAAGTGCAGCATCATATCTCAAGTCCAGTTGTACCATGTAGACAGTAGTTGCTAAAGTTGTTACTGAAATCGACAATTGGGCTACTGCAACACCGATACAAGTTTTCGAACCGCATCTGTAAAAGTAATATATATTTTGGGTTATTCTTTATTGAATAAATTCTTCATTTACTAATCTGTGTCAATTTAAAACCTAACTGTTACATTTGGCCACCAAGACAGACATTGGAAATTAAAACCCTACTGTACTTTTATTTATTTAACATAGATTTGTCGACTTATTATAATATAAATAATAGAAATCTAAAATAAATGTAAAAAGTTTGGTCCCTGTGGAAGTGTACCTAAAATACTGGCAGCATTCGCTGTATTGCGATATTTATTCGAGAAACCTATTTATTGAGCAGGACAAAAAATGTTGTCTGGTGACACAGATAGGCATCTGTGTTTTCCTATCTCTTTTGTATATTTAAGAGATAAACAAATATTTCAGTTGTGATCCAACAAATTATTTAATATAAAAATCTAGTATTTATTCGTTTCAGAACGTAATTTTAAGCCTCTTTGTCTGGGCTGATTCATCAATATAAACCCTTTATCTAAATTTCTCCTCTGACGAAAAATTGGACATTTGGTCAGGCATCTTATATTAACAAAGGAAGATTAGGTATAAAGTTAGTGTACTCAAAAGCAAACTAAAGTAGCTGTATAGTGCTTTTTAATACTAAAATGAAGCGTGATAAACTCCGCACATTTAAATGTTAATTTCGTGAACCTTAATACGCCTTACGCTTGCATACAATGGGATGTTTTATTCTACGAACAAATCTTGACTTTGTATCTGGTTTCTATAACTGCTTTAATGATAAGCTTTATTATGAGAAAAATAATTCGAATAAAATAGTGGTTAAATAAATTCATTAATGCTACCGGGTACGCTAATTAGCTTTAATGTATGACAGAATATATGTTCTTTGTAATAATGTACTTGTAATTGTATGACAAATAAAATTTGATCCTAATTCATAACCTTAAATTTAAATTGCCCACAGACATTACATTACATTTTGAATGACACAAGAACGAATAATTATAAATACTATGTGATCATAAAGTGTGTTATATTTTATTGTCATAATTACTATAATATAAGTTTTAAGTAACGGTTCAGAATATTAAAGCCATTGATATAAAATTGGTTTTATTAAATGATTATTAAAATAAAATAACCTTGTTTGGTTTAGCTACGAACGTTATATTATAGAACATGTTATTTTGTAAGGTTGACGAACTGAATAGAAGGTTTTGAAAAATAGTAGCAGTCAGATATTCTGGGAAATACGAGAGCGCGTTTCATTTCCTGGCCTGAGTAAATATTCGAAAATGAAACTTTTTGTGTTCTTGCTTTGAAGGACCGTTAACTGTAAAACAATTAGGTAAAGTTCTCTTTCTCAAGTAGAGCATAGGACTATAATCTTTCAAGGGGCTTTCTGCACGTAGGATTTCTTCGGCTTATAAAACTACCGGATTTATACAATTTGCATTCACATTTACATTCAATATATTTAAAAAGCATTTGGCATCAACGGATCTAGTTCATGCGCGCTATTTCATAGTCGCCATTATGTTAGTCGATTATTTTGCTTTTAGAGTAAAAAAAATTATATAAATAATAAAAAAATATTAAATACTTAATTTTTTTTGTAAAAATATGTACAACTTCGAAATTCAAGAACAAATTGAACTAGTCATAACTAACTTACCCAATATTCATAAGTGTTCTTATGCAAAACACGAACATAGCCACGTGTGCCCCAATAGCGGCTGTCCATAGTATTGTGAGGGGCACCGCAGCGCACGCTGATGGTCCCAGAACCCTCCAAGGAGGACCCCAAGATCTGGAAGTTCTGGATCTAGCTGAGACCCACCCACCAAACCCTCGGCTGTAGTATACCGATAATGCTGTTGGAAAAAAAAATTGTTCAAATATTATAATTTTTGTACATGTTTGTTTATATATATTACATTTAATTTTATTTGTATTTAAATGACATAGTTAACCGTTAACCGCCAATTAGAATCTCTGTTATAATTACGCCTAGAATCGAATGAATACACATACATATCTGGTGGCTCATACACCCCGGCAAACTTTGAAATGCATTTATGGACATATTTTATGAGATTTTTAAAAGTATCTTGGCCCTCAATTATTTGAACTTTAATTTAAATTGTCCAGTTATTATTACTTATAATTTTTTACGCCTTACAAATTTCAATTCAAATATACATAAAAAATATAGATATATCGGACATTAAATAGAACATATAATACAAAATATATGTTCTATTTAATGTCTTGTTTACAAACACATAGTTAGATTCAATCTACGCACACGAATCAAACTAATAAAGTGATGATATGACCGGAAGAGCAATTTTTGCTGTCTTACATTTATTATTATATCCGGTAAAGTCCGAAAATTATGTAATCTTTGAGTTTTGAGTCTAAAATTTGTAAATTATTAAATGTGAAAATTAAATGATTGACAGTCGTTTAGATTACAACAGTGTTATTTTTTATTTTATTTTAACAGTGTTAAAATGTGTCGTAGGTTCTATCCCCGGCTCAACACCTATGTATTTTCATTCTATGAATTTTCTTTAATATTCGCTTGATTGGTGAACGAAAACATCGTGACCAAACCGACTTTCCGTAGACCTAAAAAGTCGATGGCGCGTGTCAGGCACAGGAGACTGATCCTGATGCCTAGGTAACATTTCGAACCCCGAATGTGCGCCTATGAATATTCATTTCTGTGTGAACTTAATAGTCACAAGGAAGAAAAATATAATAAGGACGATAGGGGCAAGAAGACGGATTACAATATTGCTTAGAAAAAATATTAAGAACGAAGAGGTGCAGGAATATATATTATTAGATTATTAATATACTTATTACTTATTTACGATGATATTGTTTTAACAAATCTTAAAAGTGTAGCAAGATCCATTATTACCAGCAGCTAACACGGTGACTGCTCCGGCGGGTACTCCCAGTCCAAGCACGGGTTTTTGTCTTTCTTCTAACCAACCCACAGCACCAACCACTAAACCCCCTATACCACACACAATCTGCAAACATTCCTTCTTTAAAAATATATAAACAAAGGGTATTTTGTCTATCATAGACAGTACAAAGAATATAGTCATTAAGATTTTAAACATTAAACATAACACTATCAACAAAACAAATGCATTCTTTCTTCTTTCAAAACTCCTAACAGCTTCTCTGAGAACCGAAAAAATATATATGGCCAATATATTTGCTAATATTAGACTTGAATTACGAGGATACATTTTTTTGTGTGTTTGAGAAATGTTTTAAAAACAATATTATAAATCAATACTCGGCTTTTGTAATTGTCTTTTTCAATAAACTTAAACCTGTATGGAAAAGTAATGAGGATAAGATTTGGCCGGCGTTCAAATATAATTGAAGACGTATTAATGTCATTTCAATTCAAATTATAAAAAATAAACGATCAGGTACCTATAACAGTTTTTGAAATCGTCTTAATATCCTTGGTCTATTTTACACACCAAAAATTTAAACAATAAAATAAAAAAGTATTTAATAACTAATTGAAGGTTAGTTTATATAACCGCAATTGTATCTACAATTCATAATTAAATGAATATTATGAATTTGTAGACTCATTCAATGACAAGTGCTTTTCGTGACACGTTCACGTATTTTGTACTAAAAATATTGCGCAAGGCTGCGGTACTGTCTGAAAGTTTTATTCACCGCCAATTTTTAAAGAACATCTGAAATTTGTCATTTATCATTATTATTATATATTAAAAATCAGGCACGAATTTTGTCCCCATTTTTTTATACTCTAAGTGAGTTTGTGTGTTTGAATAACGACTGTATGGTACGGATCACCTATATGCCTATTTATAAAGAAGTTAAGACCATGCCATGACCAAATGTAATTATTTATTACCAACCTGTAAGACCCGGACTCGGAGCGCAAATGCAAATGGGTATAAATGGAGATCTCCAATGCCGTCATGCTCATCAGCTCTGGAGACTCCACTCACAGCACTGCACACTGACTGCTTACGCGACCACATCACCTTTGCATTAAATACTGGGAAGGAGAATCTTTTGATGTATACTACAGGATACTACAAAAAGAGCTTAGAGAACTTTAAATAATTAATATTCATCCAATGGCACATTCATGGCTTTTGCTTAGATGTGATTTTTTTAATAATTGTTATAGTTAGTCATCCCGTATGTCGTGGCTTATGTTCGTTTTTTTCTTGATTAATTATGTATTCGCTGGAATTATAATATAATATAACTTCGTTTAATAAAAGTTGGCTATAACACACATCTAAATCAGGTACTACAAGTTTATGCTTATATTTGGATATATATCCAGAGTCAACATAATCTGTAATTTTCAATAGCGAAACCGAATGGATATAAAACATTGTGATCGCTATCGTTGTCGCTATTGGAAGTTACAAGGTAAGGGCACTGTTTCTTGTTAAAAACCGATGACACACCTATTTACATTACTCGATATAATAATAGACGCAAAGAAGTCAGCCTTTCGTGAGAGAAATTTATATTTTAATAGAAATGTTTAGCTCTATTTAAGTTTCGAAAATATTTAATTCGATAAATCTCGTATCTGACTGTTGTTCGTGGTCACCGACCCCCGCTTAAGCTTAGTTGAACGAGGAGATAAAAGGGGTAAAACTAACGATAAATTTCTTCGAGATGTTATGGCCGATGTAATACGATACTGTAACCGTCAATTTCTTTTAACAAGAATATATTGTCAACTCAAATAACAAATCCATTTCGTGAGTAAAATACATAGTTTTACGCCATATACGAGTAAAAACAATTGCAGTTTTTTTAATACACGCGTTGACAATAAAATCCCAATTGTAAATTATAGAATTCGATTTAGACCTATAATTTAAGACAAAATCCAGTGCCGGTATAGTGAACTGTATATGTATGCTAACAATTTTTAATTTTCAACGATAATTTCATGGTTTTAATAAAGTTTCTGTACTTGGAACACGATGGTGTTAAATCTCGGTATATAATATGACTAAGGCGTAAATATTTTCTCAATACAACGAAAATTTAATTTATACCAGCCCATTAACAGTTTCCATATGTAAGGTATCAGCGTTCGAAATTCAAACAAATGGATAACGATATGTAAATACGTCAGCCAGCTATTCGTTGTATAAGAACGATTTATTTGAAGCTTTCAATAATGTTGTAAGTTAATGCTATTTTTTATTATTTTTATTTATTTATTTTATTTATTAACACTTCGTTGCATTACATAAAAGGAAAAAAAATATTAAACAGTTTAATGAAAAGCAACTGGCGACCTTATCGCTTTAGAGCGATTTCTTCCAGACAACCACTGTGAGTAAATTACATAAGATAGGCAAAAGTGCAAAAATACATATTACAAATACAATAAGAAGGAAAAAACATTCTTAACAAAAACTAAAAGAAATAAAAATAAACTAAACTGATATACATAAAAAAAACAAAAAGTGCACATGAATCATGATATGATGATAATCTAATTCTTAGTATAAAACAATTTTGAAACAATATAAATACCTAAAATACTTTAACTTAAACGTGTCTAAAAGATCTGGGGAGTTTTTTAGAAAAAAAGATTTAAATGTTGTTTTTATATTGACAAAATTTACAAAGTGAAACTTATATCTACTAGACAAAGTTTTTCGGTACATTTAACGTCTGACGCGTTGAATATGAATTTATTACGTTTTAGATAAATTACGGTTCAAAAGCTACACACGAATTGAATATTAATGAAAGCTTACCGTTATCAGACATTTGCGATAAAGTTTGGAGGCTTTTTCACCTAATATTAAATAATCACAAATGAATGAAATTAGGTTCTAACTTGTTATACATAATATTTTTTGTCAAAGTTTTTTTTGAAGTTATACTTTGTAACACCGTCGTCTTATCCATATATATGGTTTGATTCCCGATCAAAAAATACTTGTTCGCGGGTGACACACTTGCTTAAAAAATAGTTATGTAAAATAATTTACAAAATAGCCAAAATGTCTACCCCATGCCCCATTAGGTAAACGTGTAACTGATTCTCTTCTTAAATCGCTATAAACAGCTAGACACATTTTATTACCCATTTAAACGACTTAACTTATTACTTATTGAAATCCATATTATTATTGCATACATACTTGGACAATAGTCGATTCAAAAGATTGTAACAATTAATAAATTCACTAAAATTATAACGATATGAATGTACTTATTTTAGACTCGTGTCAACAAGAATTTATGCGTCCCTTATCAAGTCAAAACTTCATTTTAAATACAAAACAATCATCATAATGAATTCATCGATTTTAACAAAAAATCTTAATCCTAGAGTATTCCTTATAACATCCAACGAACACACCTGATTTCAATATAACCGCGTTCACAAATCGCACATTGAAAATAAATAACTGGCGAATCTCATTTCAAAATACAGTAAAAGCATACAATTCAAATTCAAAGCTTTCTACATTTTAGTATAGAATATAATTTTAAGTCAGTATAGGTAATTTCGCCTTCTACCACATAGCGATCACGACCGCTCTGTCAAGAGCGTACCGAATAAGAACTTCTTCGAATAAGAATAGGTAATTTAATCATGGTAAAAAATAAATTTGCTTGCTCAAAAGGGACGGTAAATACCTTCACGTATTTAGTATAGATTTAATAAAGAGGCCCGAAGAGATGTCCATTTGGTCCGTAAAGCAGAAATTGCTCAGCTCATTGGGCAACGTTTCGATCACAAAGAGGCGTCGGGGGAAGAAAATGCCTTGCTCATTAATATTTTATGCGGCTTTTACGAGGTGCCATTGTTTGGTTCTGAGATACCAATAATATACAGGCATATCACCAGTTGTACAAGCGGGTTATTCACGAAACTGGATCGATTTTCGGGTAGTTGATTTAAGAAAAAAAGTGTTACTTTGACTGTATTTTGAGGAATAAATAGGATATCAACCTTCTGATGTACGCTCATACATAAATCTAGTGCATCATAATGTGGTCAAGTACTGAAATAATATTTTAGCTGGACATTTAAAGAAATGGTCACAGATCATACATTTTTTGTCTTTGACTTGATGGTTTTGTTTGCCTTGGTAACGAACAAGCATAATTATGTAGATAGATATATACGTCCATAGTACACAGCCTATTAAATAAAGCCTAAAAGTACCAGTACCGAGCTAAAAGGATGTAGGGAAATTACGCGGCGTTAAAATATATGAAGCCAGTCTTAAGATCATTAATATGCTTTCACATGACTATAAAAAAGGCATAAATGTATCGTTATAGCAATAAAATGTGGCGAAAACTCGTGGTTAAATTTAGATAGCCGCATCAACATGTAATTACTAAGATTACTGTTTGGAATATTAAAAATACGGCGATGTAGCCATTTTGATATTTTGCCTTGAAACTTTTTAAAATTGATTTATCAATTTTGTCATACGGTGTACTGATTATTTCATTACTTTAAACATGATAATGAAATAAGCTACGTGTCTACGGCTTTATTCCTGAATATGCCAAATATTTTTTAGGAAAAACGTATTAACCGTAATCTTTTTCTGAACAAAATCTTATATTGATATTATAAGATTTTGTCTATTGATAGCTCTACTGTGGCTGGGTTTATGTCTTTGAATTCAATTCGTGTTTCCAAATGTTTCACGACGTCAAAATAACAGAACACAAAACATCAACCTATAATTTAGATTCGGTATGACAAAGGCAGCAATTGTTTTAATAGAAGACTATTTCGTTGTAGGCTTAGAATTTATTTTACCAAATCCTTAAAGCTCTTAACAAATCATTAAACATTTTTATTAAATAAAATAGACGGTGAGTCAGGCATAATACATACATCTAAAAAATTACAGCTTTTTCAATAATAATTAATTGATCGAGTCGTGGTCCAGTTTTATATCTTGGCGTTTTGTTTTTGTAGGTTTTTTGTAAGCACTTAATACTCATTCTAAACCAATATCGAATAGGAAATCATGGTCTAATAGGCAATCTCCTTACCGGGCATTTAAAGATAAGTATCACATCACTTCACTGACTTTTGAACCCACTGATATTAAACACAACACATAGTTTAGCGTAACAAATATTCTAAAAGTTATGAGTAACTGAAAGGACGTGTACCCTATTTCGCGTTTAAGTGCGTACTGAATTACAGTTTCAGCTGAGCGAAGTTAGAGGAAATCTTGGTGATAAGGTCCATTGCCCGCTAAATATATTTCGACATTAGTACTTAATTTCTTAAAATGCAGATAGTCAGGTATCGGATCCCTGTGGAGAAGTTGAGAATTTAAAAGTTATGAAATAGAGGCTGCACAATGGAAAACTAATTTATTTTATAAAAATTTTTAAAGGACCTAAAACTTAAATATATTTTGTTAATGTTCAGCTTTAAGACGGTGGGGATTGTTAATAAATTTAGTAATAAAATAAAAATAAATATATATTATACTACAAACAAACACCTATTAAAAGCTGTGCGCTCGCCGTTAAATTTTCAGTGTTTTTTTTATTGATAGAAAGCTACTATGTGTAAAAAAATTATTTCTTAAATACTTAATGAACATTCATAAACTTTCGATATTAAGCTGTATTCTATTTTAATTAGTGGTTTTTATAGAAATTGTATGTTTTTTACTTTTACTGTTCGGTACAATTACAAAATTATTTCTAAAAATATAAAATTGATTTCCGGAAATGTATTAATGAAATGCTTCGAGGTGTAGGTAATATTGAAATTTTATTTGCAGATTCATTCCAAAAACGTTCGTTTCGTCATTCGTAAAACGATTTTCTAAACGTTGGCGTCACAAATAAATTGAAAACGGGAAATAAATATTTATGATTTGGATTCTACATATTTGTGTTAATCTCTCAATAATCTTGTCTATAGCAGAGTAGTCTTGAGCGTGCGACTCTTATTTCTGTGGTTACTGGTTCCAAACCTGGCTGTTTTTATGGACTTTTTACATACAATAAATAAAGTGACAAAGCCGGCATATCTTAGGTACACAAAAGTTGAGCACGTATGTCCGGCACAGAAGGCTTGCAATTGATGCTTTTAATGATGTCTAGCAATACATTATAATATCTTTGATTTATGTGATAAACATTTAATTAAAACGTCTCTGTAGCCGCACTAGGCCACGACTATTGTAAAGGATTCGAAGCACCAAGAAATAAATAACAGTTAGGTAGAAGTTACTTTGGTAAATAATTCTAGTCGATTGACTCGAAAATCTACATTCATAAAGTGAAATCGATTATTTGCTTGTGATTTAAAATCCACTGCAAATAGTCACTATTAACTTAATAGTTACTATTTGCAGTACCTTTCCTTTGTATATTTAGCAACATGTTGGTATTTAATTAGAAAAATAAAATCTCGTTAATATTAGTTGTGAGATTATGGTTTATATTTAAAAATATAGGTAACGTTTTTATCAGATTATTTTTTGTATCTAGCAATGATATTGAGACAGTAAACTTTGATCAAAGCTGTGGTCAAAGGCTAGCAAAATCCGCCTTAGAATAGCAATTTTTATAGATGTCCCCTTTGCCCAATAGTGTCGGAATTTGTCTCCAGGGGACAATCAAAGAAACCTCACTAAAAAGGACTAGTGCCTCTGGCGTTATGAGCATAGCTTTTAAAATTCCTGAGGGACTTGACTTTTCTTTAGTTTTTTGAGTATTGCTAGATATCTACGAACTTTGTGCTGTTTCTCCGTAGATTTTCCGTCCATTTCACAGATACCTTAGTAAATAAGAACTAAATATTCGCAAACGGCAATTACTTCAAAGTACGTACACGTCACCTATTGAAGGTAGGCAAATACAGCCATTGATCAAGCTAAGACCCGCTCCCATATTTGATCTTGTGTTAAATAGAACATGCCTGCAATTACTTAGGCCTAGGCGAAAGGTACACTCAGGGTTATCTTAGTCTTAGGCGCAACTGATATCATAATGTATATGTTTTATATTCTTTATATTTATGGATACAGACAAGTTATTATATTAATTAATTTATATAGTTTAATCTGAAAAAGATAAAAACTTAACCATATAGTATGAAGCATACTTTTATATTATATTAGAGTAATATCACGAGACAGGCGAAGTACCGACGAATCATGACCTTCTTGATAAAAAGTAAAAATGACAGTTTCACTCGGGATTATTGACACCTGAAGGCAACGCAAGCTTATTACTTTTTAAATTACGTAAAATATTTTTTATTCAATTATGCTTAAGAGAAGGGATCCATCCGTTCCGTTTCCAGCACCGACTACATCAAAGGATTTTCGAGCCATTGCATCAACGGATGAACTGAGCGAGCCACGCAGGAAGAAATTCTGTCGTTTTATTTACGATAAAGAGAACAACTTATATTGCGGAAGATCGTGTGTGAGTTGGATTTGCATTATAGTTTATTCCATATTTTATTTAATATTTCTTTGCACATACACCTTGTTATTTCTCTATGTTTCCCTATCATTGATAAAGTATTTGGACAAATATGAGAGCAGTGACAAAATCGAACTCATGACTTATTCGCAACAAGGAATAGGACTATCAGCAACGCCGACATCTGTCAATACTCTACCCGTTATTTCATATAAAGCCGACACTGATGATGATAAGCAATACGTTGAGGTATTGGATTCTTTCTTTAAGCGAAGAAAGAGATCAAGTGATCTCGGACCTTGTGGGTCTTTTCCATTTGGTTATTGGAACGAGCCTTGTATAATCATACGTATAAATAAGCAATTAGGCTGGTCTGCAAAACCATTGAAAAACGATACCAATGATATTCCTCAGGATGTTAAGAATTGGATGAAGACAGACCAGAAGCTATGGCTACATTGTCATGGCTTTCATTCGTATGATAAAGAGCATATTGGAAAGATTACGTATTATCCAGATCCGCCTGGTTTTGATCCAGGATTGTATCCAATTAACATGACAGATGACACACCATTAGTGGCGGTACAGATAACAGATTTTACATTTGGGATATCGTTGGCGGTTGAGTGTACGTTGTACTATGACGGTGGATCGTCATCTATTGCGTTTTTACTGTATGTAACTCCCAAGAGGAAAGTAATTTTAAGTGTGTAAAAGTTAATATTTAGATAAAAGAGTATTGTATAAATGATAATAAAATATTATACCTTGTATTTTTTGCATGTGTTTTACTTCTGGGTACCGGTGGGCTGCCGTCGCCATATATTGAAAAGTGGGGATTGAACACATTAACTTCATCAATACTAAAGATTAAGACAAAGAAATGACGTGAATTTGTGCTGAAAATGTTTTTAAAAATCTTAGTTATCTAATACAAGTTTAATTGCTCTTTAGTAATTATTATATTCGAAAATATGTTATTCAATATAATGCAATATGAATGAATGGATTTATCTACCTATAGTAATAATAGCAAAGCATTTTCCAGTAAGCATGTTACACCCAGTTGTGTCGTTTGTCTCGCCTCGCATAATTGAATGAGACTTCCCGCAGCCCTCATAATTGGACATTGAATATTGTTCTGGATAATTTGAAATACAGGATAAACAAAGTGATACTTTTAAGTGCGAATTTGTATAAAGTATATTTGTTTTATTATATATATTATATTTATGTATATCAGGATTTGTTTTATTCAATTCATATTTATTTAATATGTGCACACCTATGTGTGCGACTGTATACATGCTTTATTCTCAACCCCAAAATGACGAAAGAGGTGGGTAGATCTTAGTCGAATTTAGACGTATATAAATTCATGAATTATTCATATTCATGAATTATTCATATTCATGAATTATTACAAAAGCGAAACATACCACGTTAATGTTGTACCTCACATTCATATACAGAAAAATACAGGGCGTTATCTGTATACAGAATCCGTAGGTCGAGGCCTCGGCATGTAATTTGTGTTAACTGTAGGCGCCCAAACTCATTTAGTTCCACTCTCCTTAATTATATTTCGTCTATTCGGAAATAACCATTCATTTGTGTGATCATTTGGTCAATGATTATAGCCTGGCTTTAGGGTGTCTTAGATAGCTTTTTTATGAGAGTGTTGCTAAAAGATTTTGTTCCTTAATAATACTATAGCGTTACGGTAAGACCAAGGGAATCCAAGTTTCGACTACAAAAAAAAAACAATCGGCGCTACTACTTTAGATCAGATTTACTTGTTATGTAATAGGCCAACGAGCAGGAAGGTCACCTGCTGTTAAGTGACACAGTTCCTGTCATTGCCGTAAGGTCTAATTGGTTCGGAAAAAGTACAGTAGGCCAGCAAGTCATCCTCTGTGTGCAGTGTTAAAAGGGATGATTAACAGAAATTCCCTTGGACAGCTATGGCAAGCGACCAGTAGGCTCGATTTTCCGAAAGGCTAATTACTCGCCTTTTTGTTTTCTTTTTAATATTTCTCTTCACCGTTCGAGCGAGTGTTAAATACTCACTCAGCGCCTCTCGGTCAACACTGATCTGGTTTAGACATTGGAATCCATTTGTACCAGGATGTGTATAGTAGTTGATATGGTATGTTTATTTAAAAAAATGATATGGTGATAATATCTATGTAACATTGAAATTGTTTAGAAAATGAAAAACGGCTTAATGTAGAAAGTTGCTAATACTTTTATTGTTCTTCAAAGTAATCTCAGTTCCTCTCTACACATCGTCGTAGTTTTGTGTTTGATATCGTAAAAATCGAAGTTTCTCTAGTAATAAGAAATCTAATTAACCAAATTATTAAATACGGGCTTTATCCAAACGATTTAAAACAGGGATGTGTTAGACCTGTCTTTAAAAAAGGAAAGAAGTGTGACTATGCAAACTACCGTCCTATTACAATACTATCTTCTATTAACAAAATAGTAAAAAATATATAGGGGACCAAATTAAATCTTATTTTAAGCAACATGATATAATATACAAGAACCAATTTGGGTTTCCAGCAGGCAAAAATACCTCGGGGCTGCTATCGCGTTTCACGGACGAAGTAAATAATAACCTAGATCGTAAAAAACATACTCTTGCTATATCTATCGATTTTTCCCGCGCTTTTGACACTTTGGATCATAAACAACTTGAGGATAGACTTTATCATATAGGAAATCAGGGGCCACTATTATTAGTATAGTGTTCAGATTATATATACTCAGCGACGTAGTTCCAATATCTGAAGGCACTGCACAAGGCTCGGCGGCCCTCGGGCCTCTCCATTTTCTGACGAACGTAAATCAAATGCATAACCAAGTTGAACACTCCACTTGTTACCAGTTCGCAGATGATACATGTTTGTTAATTGGAGATAGGGACCCTCATAAAGCTATTGAACGATTACAGTCCGATTTTAACAATATTCTAAAGTGGTGCCACGACGCTAAACTTATACTTAATATTGATAAGACAAAACTGCTTATAATTAATTCAAATGCCATCAAGGATGCCACTGGTATATCATTGGTGGCTCACAAACACGCATGCCTCCAACAAATCAACCGTGTGCAGGTGCATTGAAATAGTTGATAAACAAAAATACTTGGGATTAATTATCGACAAAAACATGCATTGGAATCAACACATAGAATACGACTGCGATAAGTTACGACAGTTTTTGGCGCAAATTACAATACTAATCGTATCCCATTTAAAACCAAACTTTTACTTAACGCGCTTTTTTTTAAAAAACTGCTTTAACATTTTTTTGTCGCGCTCCTAAACAAGACTGCTATGGTTACATTAATACAAACCACAGCGATTTTCTAACGTAACATATTGTTATATACTATATTATTTTGTAAAATAAAGAGATAAAAACGCTACCAACAAAATTTAGCTGTCATACAAAGTTGCAGATTGGTCACAGAAGACAAATGAACTCGCTTATAGAAAGAAAGAACAGACTGTCAGAAATGTATATACTTCTATTGAAGTTTTTGAGACTTCTTTACAAGTGAAAAAAAATTGTACCACATTCAGTAGTTCACTACATTTATTTATAAATAATAAATACATTCCGTTTTACGCCCTTGATTTGAGAACTGGCAGTAAATGTAAAATTAGAATCATTTTATGTATATTTCTTTTCTTTTTTTGACGTTCATCAGTGTACATTATGTTACCTATATGAATAAATGATTTTTGTTTGTTTGTTGTTTGTTATTAAGGATAAAAGAAAACAATTTTAAATTTTTAAAGGAATAATTTATTAATACGCTAATGATCATAGATTATTTTATTTCACACTATTTTAGAGATTTGTTTTAAATAGTGAATACATTTAAGAAATACCTAATTATAAAAACACTTCCAATTTCTTTACCGTAGCTTACATTCTTTATGTACAACAATCGTTATATTTAAAAGTTATATTAAAATTTAAAAATTGTACTAACGAATATTTGCGGTGGGTTACATGGGAAAATTCACATACATATTTGTATTTTATAAAAATTAACAATAAAAACAAAGATAAAGATAAATCTAAAATATATATTTAATAATTTATTTAAAAAAGATTTGTTTAATGGTTTAATGGAACATCACTTGTAAAAAATATTCATACTAAATTGTGTTCTTTATTTTAAAATCAACGTAAATAATTATAAATGATACTTTTAAATCATATTTATTAATATTTAACCTCGTATATTAATGTGTAAAATATGTTTAATATTCGTTAGTATAATTTGATAATATCATATAATTTATGAAGGAAAATTGTAATGATTTATGTTGATATTAATAATTTATTGGCACTAGCTAAGTTCTATCACATTCAGAAGTTGTTATCCTATTTAGTTAAACCAATGATAAAGTTTTAAATCATTACAGGTACTTTAGTTGTATTTTAGAATGATTTTGATGTAAATAAAGTTCAATTTAAACAATATGAACACTTTAAATATAATAATACTATACAAATACATAACAAGTATTTGGTACGATGCTTTAATTCATAAAAATTTAACTTCGAAGTTTAACAATAAAATTTCATTTGGAATAAATAAAAAGCATTCAACCGATAATTTTTAGTCATACAATTCCCATGTTAGCAATAGTATCGTAGGCTTATCAAAAATAGAAGGATTACAGTTAATATATATCACAAAATATATTCATTGTTACGATTAAACTTTGTTTTCAATGCCTTGAGAAATAAACTTAAATCTAGAAGAACACAATTGAAATGAACACACAAAAAAGTGCTGTAAATTTTAATAGTATACTTAAGTCTACTTAATGCAGAAATATAAAGAAAGGCAAACAAAATCCTCAAAATACGGCATTGAAAAAAAGCTTCGATAGGCCTGAATTCATGGACCACTGAAAGAGAGGTAATTTTAATTCACTCATTTCCCTAATTTAGCTTAAGGAACTATCTACAAAGACAAGCTTGCAAAAAAAAATAAGTTGCTTCTAAACTGATAGGTAATCTGAAAAGAAGAATAAGACAGTTATAAGAAACAACAGAAGAGTTATTATATTAAACAGAAACAAATAATGGTCGATGAAACGAATACCTAACCTACAAATAGTATAGTCATAGAATGTTAGATTTCTACTTTATATTAGACTTTGAAAACATCCAAACAATCGTAGTATACCCATAGAATATTAAACTGACATCCAACGATTTTGTACACTCAAAAGAGACTTATTTCTAGGAATTTAAACATATATTGGCATAAAAAGACGTGTCCTAATTTATCTGCACCTTGGGGCTTAGTCTAGATACCTTAACAGTAGTTTATGCAGGAATTGGAAAATTTGTATGAAAATGACAGTTCGTGTCGGAACGTTTTCATACAAATTTAGTTTTCGACTTACTTTATACATTACTGTTAAGGAATCTTGAAAGCCCCCCTTACATTGATTACAGGCCTCAGTATTGCCAGTGACAATTTTTTTTTGAACTTCTATGCATCTTATATATAATGAATGTTCTTACGTATGTATCCGGTCAGATAAATTTGTGACAGTTAAATATGATAATGAGCTCTAGCCTAATAAGGAAATACATCTATAAATAATACACTCTATTAATGGACGAACACATATCATTCGAGCGAATGCAGTCTACGATTATAATTAAGTAAATATTCTACAAATTGAGGAAATTGTAACTAAGTTATATGCGCATTCCATCATTCAGTATATGTTAGATGAGATTCTATTTGCAAATACAGTCCTATAAGGATCTTTGCACTTTATTACGTTTAAACGCCATCAAGAAGATTAAACAGTATGTTCATTTGTCGTGGAAGGTTATTTATACTAGCACCACCTAGTAATGTGATACTAAACTTCTTGATTTGTATTAGCGCCATCTAGAGAAACAATATTCAAACACTTTGTCTGATAGTCGTGAGCGTTAGTTATACTCTAGCGGTAGATTGAATATTGAAAGATTTTGTTGTGCTTGTATAAAAATAAATAATATTTTGATACAAAAAATTATCAAAATTGTTAGAAGTGTTGAAATTAAAATATATAATATTGAGACCCTTATAAGACTGTTTCGACTGATTCGATATCAAAACTTTAAAAGTTAAAAGGCGAAAAATGCATTTTTACATTAGTTCCATACAATAATTTCATTATTAAAATTACTTATGTAGTTGTCAAATATAATAAAGAAATTATTGTAACTATTCCTATTTAGTAGTGCACATAATTCTAAAAGAAAACATAGCGTTCGATTACTTAGAGATCACATCACATTTCAATACTTAGCGTCACCTTAGCACTACTTTCTAATAGGCCACGTGGAGGCACATCTACTCAGTTTTGGGCTTCCCAGGATTGACTTTGGGGCGCAGGGAACCTCGGGGAATGTCATGAGCGAGGCTGTCAGAATTTTCACTGGAATCGTCCCGAATGTTGTCATGCGAATTTTCCCGGATGAGATTAACGTGATCCCAGTTACCACCCCTCACGTAGTTACGGAAGTAGCGAATATTGTCGCGAACCATAACTAATTCGCGATAAAGTCCGTAACACCAAAACAAACCTCAAATGACAAACAAGGCGACGACCAGACCGAGAACAGTCATGATGTTTGACACAATGCTGTATCCCTTGCTCCAGCTGCAGTCCAGCTCTTTAGAAATTATCTGAAATAAAATTTAAGGTTTGTCGGTCAGTAAATTGCCAAAACTTTACAACAAGTTGTGTAAAAGGTGAGATGACTATAATTAATGTCTTTGCTAAAAAAATACCATCTATGACCTACGAACATCTAAAGTCTTTGTCAACTTTACGAAATGTATTAAAGAAAAGCTGTGTAAAAAGGCTTACTATAAAGTTGTAAAGTGATTATCTAGTTGATAAAAGGGCCTGGGACTAGTGCTGGGCAGGCTAGTTCTAATTAATTTGCTGTATTTGTTTTAAATATTGTAGAATTGTTTGATGATTTGCTTTTTTTAAAAGAGTACCGAGAGTTTTTTACGCCGGCTTTTTCTCACGGCCTCTGTCTTCTTTGCCGATGAGTAGGGATGCCAACAGGTTAGAATTTAATGACGTGGAATAAGTGATGCCATGATGATCTTATGTTCCAAAATAAACTTATTTTTTTTTAATAATCGAGGAAGTAAAAGTCTTATATACTCACATCACTCAATGTTCGGTTCTGATAAGAGGGGCAGGTAGCGAGTCTTACGTCGTCTAATGCATCGCAACTAGATGGACTGTCACAAATATACTGGCGTCGTTTGCGATCCCAAGCTTGTATCCAGCTAAAAATTAATAATAATTATTAGCAATAATAAAATATGAACATAGTTCCCAAAAAGTGAAAAAAAATTTTGAATTGTTTCAGAAAATATAATATTAATTATTCTATATACATCTTTAGACCATAATCTGTGAGGTACAATTTTTTTTCGCTTTCATGTTAATATTGAAATTTTTTTTAAAGTTTATTTTTGGGTAAAACTTAAGTCTATGATAGAGTATATATACAACTTAATAAACCTACCCTATTCCACAATCACAGACAAGAGGATTGCTAGCCACGAGGATGTCATCGAGGAAGAGGTCGTTTGGAACTCCAGGCCACTCCTTCCGAGCTGGGTTTGGTAATCTCTTCAGCTGATTGTTCCGTAGGTCCAAAGACAAGTTCTTGATACGACCGTGCCTCCAGAATACTTCAGACGATATATCCTCAATGCTGGTGTTGAAAATTGTTAGCCTCATCTCTCTGGAGCATGCGCCCTTTAAAATATAATAAAAAATGGGTTATACTTCTTACATAATCAGTAAAAAAACAATAATAGAAATCCTTACACGCGAAAATCAAAGTTTCTGATTTTTTTTCTCTTTATTTTACAAAATAATATATTATATCACAATATGTTACATTAGAAAACCGTTGTGGTTTGTAAAAAATTTGGACAGATTCTGAAGGCTAATGAACATGTTATATTTATATCACAGATGTTTACGGAGAATATATTTTAATTTAAATTGGGAAGATATAGATATATAGTCCTGTAACCCCATAGGTGGTTGGCCAGACATGATATTTTATGCGCCTGGATAAATAATTCCACCAGCTACCGACCAATCTCAAACAATAAATATGTCGCTGTTAATCGAACCCAAGACGAATGGGGATATCAGGGAGATACGCGTTATTTTCTTTTAAATTTTTATATGTTCAAATAATATTGCATCTAAAATACAATGTACGTATATATTGCCCTTACAAAAATAATTTTCTATTTAAGTTACTTACATTAAGAAGATTCTGTGAGATGAACTTCAACTCTCGCCCGGTTAGCGTAATGTTATCCAATTTGCATGGCAGTTCGCCTTTCATCTCGTTTCCTAAATCGATTTGTGAGTTTTCAACGGACAAGAACAAATTCTCTAAGGCGGCGTTCTGTGAGGTCATTTTAGGGATACTGAAGTCTCTCACGTTTCCGTTCACAGAAATCTTTAGAGTTCTCAATCCATACATTTTGCTAAAGACGCCATACTGAAATGTATTTTTAAGTTTCACGAATAAAGGTTGGCATTTTAATATTATCATAGTTGAAGCCGTGAATGACAAATTAAATTGTTACAACTAACATTAGAATTATTTTTTTATAAACGTAAAGATTATGGTATCAATGGTGGGTTATTTTCCAACATGTAATTTTATATGTACAAAATCATTAAAATACATGAGGCGGTTTGTATGTACACAAGTATAAATGATTAATGATTCCAAAAAGCCCTAACTTTTCACGGCCCAAAATTATAAACTATTTTTTGTTACCGATATTAATTAAAATATGCAAAGCGATTCAAGTCATACTAAAATATTCTATAGTACCTCTAAAATACTCAGACGAAGTCTGGTGACATCAAGGTATTCCAGTCGTGGTGATAGTCCATACAAACTGGTGTTCATGAGGGCTGTGATTGGATTGCCCGATAGTGATAACCAGCGAAGATCGCTTAGCGAATGCGTAGCCTATAAAAATTGTATTGGTTTTTAGCGCAAACATATATATAATAGTAATCACAATCTTTTACTTGGTAGAATTTTTTAACTTTTTGATTTACATATAAGATTATATAGAATATATAATATAGCTAAAAGTTAGCTGAAAATAATTTGTAGTTGTCGACTATCAATTAGAGTATTCCTGAATACCAGCGCCAAGACCCTAGAATTCGCAGCATGTGTTCAGGAATAGATGACTAATATTCAAACTGGCTTCATCAAGGAAACAGAGAAATGCCGAAGTGAACAATTTTCTGCCGACGAATAATATTCAGGGTCAAACGACGGAGAATACTCGTATATTTTGTCGCTTTCTTCGATTCAGAAAATCGAAATCAATGGAGAATGCCAATATTTCTTTCTTTTCTTACCACGGGCACTTTAGTTAGGTCGTTGTATGATAAGTCGAGTGCTCTTAGACGCGTCAAATTGGCAGTTGTGTCGGTTGGAATTGAGTGGAGATTGTTGTACGATAGGTCCAGAGTTTTCAACTTCGGAAGTGGTAGAGATGGTATCTAAAATGAAAACACAATATTGCTAGACTCAATCTTACAATTATTTATAAATAATTATTGCACTAGCAAGGATACCTTTTTATAAATTGAAAACTAAACTAAACATTAAATTAGTTATCATAAAATTCTGATAAAAAACCATAAAGATATTATTTAAAACTCTAACAGGTTAGACATTTTTTTTAACAACATGGGTTACCTAATAGATAGCGCTGCGTAGGTGCTTAGCGTATAGTGTGGGGGATATAAATATTTATCAATTTTATTTTACTAATTAAATCATCTACCCAGTATTTAGATCTAGAAATGGAAACATCGCTTGGAGCGAAAAGTATTTAAAAAATTACAAAGCTACTTACAACTTGCAAGCTGACATTCTTTAGTCCCAAATATGACAATCTCCGCTCCAGTCCTTTGAATATATTTCCACTCCGGTCACCGTTAAACGGCAGGTTGTTGCTCAAATCCAACCAACGAAGTTTCGGTAACGCACCGAACGCGCCACTCTCAATTCTTACCAAATGATTATTGGATAGATCTAACCACGCCAAAGACTGAAAGTTGTTTGACCAATTAGCTCAAAGTATATCATGGAATATATCAATAATATTTGATTTTAATAATTACAACCCTGCCATATAGTGTAGATTGAAAAAGAAAATATGTACAAATTAGTTCAAAGCGAATACTACAACTAGACATCTACTAGACAAACAAAACAAAACTGTGAAACAAGCAAACGCAATATCGGAGAACAAAAGATGCTTCAAATATTTTGACTGTCATAAGCCAAGTCTAAATTTAATTTAAGAAGGGCAAGGAAAGTAAAGTTAGGGCCAAAGGGCTAAAAGAATTTGGAGCGAATGGCCAATCCTCTACCTTGTAGAATATGTTCTGCGGATATTGCTTTTTATGGTGGAAGACTCTGGATTGGTCTCGCCTAGCGGTGTGGTACATGTAATCATCGTTGTAGTCGTTTTCCTCGGGCCAAAACTCGCCGGCCTCGGAGTTCTGGCGACATGCGGTATACGTTAGCAAGCTACCACTGGCGTGTCGATGCATATTATTGCTTTTGTGATTTTAACCTAACCTAATCCAGCAGAAAAACCTTTTATGCTGGATTGCTTATGGACACGCTTGTGATGCAAAATTTGTAAATGGTTGATAAAATAAGATCAATCGAATAATTTATGAATGGACAACAAAATGAAGGCATTGCCGTCTAATGTCAGTCGGCAGACAATTAATAGTTAATTAGCATTTTGAATGAATACACAATTAATTAAAGATAACAATAATATGTATCGACTTCATATCACACTGGACACACAGATACAACAACTACAAATTACAATGGTTAGTTATTACTAATCGTTGTAAAGGAAACAGATATTGAGCACATTATGTAGAATTATCTATATGTTAATGAAATTATTTATTTTTTCTTAAAAAAGCGTTGTGTTCAAAATCTGTACCTTGCACTATTATAACATGAATGTTTCGTGTTGGTTTTATATCTCCTGTATTACAAAAACTTCAAATAAAAATAATAAACATTCATGTTGTTCAATCAACGCATTTTCTTTCTTCCAATAGAGAATATTTATGCGGGTAGTAAATATTCTAAACTACCCACATTAATTAAGTACAAAAGGTTATAGTGTATATAAGACACAGTTCGTTATTTTTGAAAACAGAAAGAGCGTTGAATAATAAATCAAATTACTGAGTGAGTTGAATTTGACAGTCGGTACATTAAGCAAGGATATGATATCTACATCATCCAATTCTTTACAAAATAAAACCCCAGTTGTGTTAATCCAATCACCTTATTTATATCTGGAACATTCCAGCATTGCAAATTGTGAAAGGATCCGTACAAAAAAACTGTGGTAAAACGTATTTTTATTGGAATACTTACCCTAAATCGTTGGACCAAGTCAGGAATGGCTACAGCGGGTACCGTGTTGCTGCTAAGATCTAGTTCCACAAGATTTGCAGCGGCACCTGGTGATAATGCGTTCGTTGGCATCCTTGATAAGTCGTTGTTTGATAAGTCCAACCTAAATAAATATTTATCCAAGTGTGAAAATTAATGTTTTAGAAAAATTTGAACAGTATAAAATAGAAGATTCTCAATTAAAAAAAAATAATCGTATCAAATACTTCCAGAACTGCCCAGATATCATTTTATATAAAAACTTTTTAATACTCCCTATACACATACAACAAATTTTTCTTTCTAATTAGTAAATAACACGATAAGCATATAAAGGGACCAACAACAGTTCGTGATTTAAGTATCAAGACTTGTCTAAGCCCCTAATACAATACCTTTCTAAATTTGCCGACAAAATGAGATTGTCAGCCAGATTCCGAATACGATTATGGGAAAGATCAACTGAGGTCAACATTTGCATATCGTGGAATACTTCAACCGGAAGTTCAATTAGATGATTATGTGATAGATTCAAAATCTGAAAGAAATACATTATTAAAACACGAGTCAAAACACAACACAACGCACATGGACATGAAGACAATTAAAAGGTGATTTGGCAAATTAATGGCCAATGAAGATGAATGTTACTTCATTTGATCAAGTTACTCGTAAATAACCATTAATGATTAAACCAAGCCCGAGTCCACATATGTCCATCTGGAATTAATTAAATAAAACATTGTTTCAAGAAAATATAAACAATGGTAAAAAAAATAAAAAAAGCAAAGAGAATAAGATCAAACACTAAAATCATAAAATTCAAATAAAAATATTATTTAAGGATTTTCAAATTATATATAATAAATAGGGTACTATCTTAAAATAAAAGGAAGATTAATGTGACATGAATCTTTTTAGAAAATTTCTTGAGACTGTCTCTAAAAACGGAATGTTATATTCAGCGAAATTTACCTGCAAATTCTTGACTTTTTTAAAACAATCGTATTCCATATGGAATATTTGGTTATGAGACAAATCAAGGTACTGTAACATTAGCATAGATCCAAACACTTCTCTTGTAATATTTCTTATTTGGTTATGTGACAGATGCAGTTCAGATAACGTTAGGTCAGCATGCCTGAAAGAAATCAACGAGGAATAAACAAAGGAAGAAAAACGTAAGCTTATTTTGTTTATATTAGTGGTCATGTTATTCGTGCGCTGTGGACTCCTTAACTGCTAAACCTATTTCAATCAAATTTACACACCGTCTGCAGTTTGATCCAAATTAAAAAATAGATTTTCTTACATATCTATAATTATTCTACTGTACATGTGTATGTCACTAAACACCTCTTGAACGTCTAGACCGATTTGAATGATTTTTTTATGCGTTTGGAGGGTACCTTGGAACGTTTAGATTTACAAATCAGCCCGGTAGATGGCTACAGTCAGTACTTTGATTCTTTGTTTAACATCCTAATCGCTTGAAATATCCTGCAGGACAACGTTTATGGGGTCCGCTAGTTTTGCATACTTTTGCATATTTTTTCTGATTATTGATTTGAAACATCTATAGCCGCACGTAAAACCGATTTCTGGCGTGGCGACGCATTCCGTGGCGACGCATCGCCACGCTATATGATGGTATATACATACAATCTATATGTCGTAGTAAATTTTTGTATTTAATGAAAATGAATGTTTATTCAATAAATAGTCATCGTTATCTGGAAAACAAAATCGTAATATTTTATTTTATCATTATGAAATATTTAGTTCCTATCACAATCTGTTCTTTTTTGCATATTACTTCACAAAATAATTTCGATGTTTCACATCTACCAGACGTCCCGTGATGGCTCACATTTTTTTTTAATTTCAGTAAAACCCATTGTTACTATAAATATAAGGCTCAAAATATAGTAAATAACAACTTACCTAAAGTAATATGGAGCAATGTAGGAGATATTGTTGTGAGAGAAATCCAATACTCTTATATTAACTGATACTGTTCCGAGACCTAAAATTACGAATCCTTTAAGTTTATATTTTAAAACATTTACCACAATCGAAAAAAAAATAGCGCTAGAACGTACAAAACAAACGATACGGCGACGCTGTTACAGCTTGGCCGTGCGGTAATTTACCCTTATCTGTATTTTCTGGGAAAATTAATAGCGGAATTAGATTGAGAATTTCAAAATGATCTAATGCCAAATGGAACCAATCGATCGAAAAAACGAATTCCACCGTTCAAAAATTTTCCCGGAAAAAACCAATAAGTCCGGACCTTAAACTACACCATTGCTATCAATTTGAAGCGTCGTCGAGAAAATTGATTTTTTCGATTGACGTCATCAATGATACCTTTATGGTGATGCTGAAGATGTAAATGTATATGAATATTGATGATTTTATGCCATTATTAAGTGAGATGACGGTCATGACATCGAAAATCCAGTTATCTCGATAATGTCCTTACCACTAGTCGCTTGAAAAGAAATGAATTAATTAGAAAAAGTACAAACAAAGATAAGGAATAATAAAAGTCACCTTGATCATCCACTGATATTAAGCCTGAATCGGATGCGAGATGAAAAGAACAAAAGGAATAGTAAAACCAAGAAAAAATAACATACAAAGAAGTAAGATACGAAGAAAATAAACTCATAAAAAGCACACACAATAATGTTAATAATAATCAGTATAAGGGTCTTAGACAAGATCCATATTGGTCCGGAGAGCAGGAATTTGTATGCAAAATGATAACATGACTAGTATGAACTAATGCCATGCTAGAATAAATTATTTTAGATGTCATGATTTTTTTTTGTCTCAGGCCCCGGTTAGTAAACTAAGCATTTGCAAAAGCGCTGTAACTCAAGAAAAAGTGAACACGACATACCAATTTTTAAAGCTAATGAACCTAAGTAGTTTTATAATTTTTTTGAAGTTAGTGTGTCACTACCAAATTTGACTATATTATTATACTAATTATTAGAATAACAACATACATTTTTGTAACCCTAACTTAAACTATCCAAACGGTTTATAAATAATTTTAGATTTTCTCCGTACCGTTAGTATTTTCAATTTCTAAAAACTTAAGTTCAACTGAAACTCAAACTCATATTCTGTTAAAATAACTTACTTTGCGCTTTAGGTGGTGGGTAGAAGTTGGATGAAAAGAAGCTTGGTGCATTGGAATCAGTCAACGACACTATTTGGTTGAAGGATGCGTTCACTTTAAGGGCAGTTGCAGAACCGACTTGATCGAATATCGAGAACTTAAACATTTCTAGACGGTTGAAAGATATATCTAACCTGAAAACATTTCATATTTAATATAAACTTCAGATAACTGAGTTCCAGTAACATTTTAGCTGTTAACTGTTATCTTAAAATCAAGTTTATAATCTAAACTCTAATAATAATGAATGTTAAAATAACAAATTAATAGTATTTTTTATTTTCCATTTTTGTAAGCATCGTTTGACCAAAACAACTATATTACTACAACATCGTGAACATATTTAAAAATAGAAAAATAATACAAGCTTAGTTACCCAACGAAAATGTCGTTAATATTTACTGAAAGAAGAATATTCAAATTTACTTACTCTTTTAAAGCTGGTAAATTTTGGAAGGCTTCTTCGCTAATATCTCTAAGCCTGTTACCCTGGAGCCTGATCACTTTCAAGTTATCAACGCTCATAAATGCCCGTCTTTCAATGGTATCTATCAAGTTATCTTCGATTTGTATCTCCTGTAGTTCTCTAAGATCCACGAAAGTGTGCTGAACAATTTTCGTCATTTTGTTAAACGATAGGTATATGCCTTGTAATTGTCGGTGGATGTCACCCTGCAATAAAAGTATTACGTCACAATCATATTGTCGTAGTAATTGAACATTACACCAGCCAACCTTAGAAGTGGTTGTGCACTGGAAAAAGACACAAACACAAGTGCTTTTTGACATGGCAGATGTGTTAGTAGTAGATCTCTTAGTATTCAGTAACATTACCCGAGAGATTAAATCCCGCTGTTGAAAAATAGAACACACAATACATTGATGTTCTCTCTCATGAGTGTAATTCAAATTTTTGAACAGTGATATAATTACGTAACTAAGATCGCTCGAAGGCGTTAAGACCGTCAGTTGCCGTCCTTTTCATTGCATTATATCTAAAGCTTCATTAGTTGTATGTCGTATGCAACAAAGTGTTAGCAAATAATTAATCTTAAAGTCCCAATGTATAATGATATTGTGAAACATGAATTTTAAATTTTCATTTAAACTGTACAATACGCCATTTCGACACAACAGAAATTTCGTCACCTCATAGTAAGTAATACAGTGAAAACCGTTGACGACGACATAGTTTAGAACAACATACCGGTTATATTGACCAAAATCAAAGGTTTCGGCTGAATTTTATTCTATTAGGTCTTAATTACAACACTGTTACGACTGTCGCTTTTTACGACCAAATATGAGTAGTCCCTTCGATGTCCTTATCACAGATTTTGACGTAATTACAGTTTATTCGTGAGCTGAGAGTAATTGAGAGATTAACCGGCTGGGTTCATTAAGGATTCTCTAATTACTGATTAAGAATAATCTAATGCCAAAAAAATTGAACGGATGACCCAAGAGTTATCGAAATCTAATAAATATTATTTAAATAATAATAAACACGTACTTGCAAAGTTCCCTTAGAAAAGTGCTCGATAAGATTGTCTTGAAGATTCAGTGTCCTCACGTTGTAAAGGAAATGGAAGGATGTATCGGGAACATTTTTCAGTTTGTTATTACTCAAGTCCAAATGCTGCAACTCGTTTAGCGCTTTAAGCGGCTCAAAAGGTAGAATTTTTACGGAATCTGCTAATCCGTTCGCAATTTTCAAGGTCGTTAGGCTATGAAGCTGTTAAAAAAGCACAATTTTATTGCAAACAACTTCTATTAATATTTATGTACATAAAGTAACAATCAAATTGACTTTCTAAAATACAAGTTGATTTCGATACGTATACTTTGTATATACTAAATATTTAACATTGACGTTCAATATATAATATATCACAATATACCCAGACATCAGTATATCGACAGAAGGTAAAATCAAACTTCCAATGAAAAAGTTCAATTTGACATTCAACCTTGGAGAAATTATTTAATCATATTAATTGTCCCGTTGTATTTAAATAATAAAAAATTGCTACTATATACATCATATTAAATTTATATTAAATCCTTTGATTGAATTAGTGAAAAGTTTTTCGTTAAATTTAAATTACCTCTGCAAACGCAAATGGGTCGATAAAGTCGATTTCGTTTTCAGATAAGTCCAGGCTTTTGATTGTCCTCACGTGCTGGAATGCACTTGCTTCAATTTTGGTGATGGTGCTTCCGAATATTTTAAGGTCTTCTAGCTCTAAACCATATTCGATAAAGTCTTCTGAGCTGATGCTGCGACGTATTAGTTTACTCACTGCTAAGTATCGGAGAGAGCGCATTCTGGAAGTATTTTATATAGAGTCAATATGTTCACAAATTATGTATTTTTGGGTTTAAATGCGTAACTAAATACTGTCAAGATAAAGAAATGCGACAAAATACCGAGTTGAAGAAACTATAACTGTTTGTCGTAAATATGAGTTTGTTGTGCTCGTCTGCGAAATTCCGTATAAATGTGCCTATGACGATTAACAAGTTAAATAATCACTTCTATTCTGGGGAATTGGAATTGCACATTCATTTCCATCCTTAGTCAAAGTCAAAAATCATTTATTCATATAGGAAACACAATGTACACTTATGAACGTCAAAAAAGAAATATAGTACATTGAATGCTAATTTAACTTTTACAGTTAGTTCTTAAATCAAGGGCGTAGAACGGAAGGGAAGAACTACCAATTAACTCTCCGCCACTCTTTTTAATCGCCAAGTTTGTTTTGTTTTATATAACGTTTGTAGGAAGCAGTAATTATTACACCATGTTCCACATGACATCTTAAGTAATAAATAATAATAATAAAAACAAAGATGTGTCTCATATTGTCAAAGATCCTCTATCAGTAGAAATGTAGATGGTGAAGTAAGAGCACCGCATTTACATTCTCGTGGAAAAAAAACACGGAAAAACATAGTTGGAATAACTAACGAATTATTACGATATATGTTATGTAAAGAGAATCGGGTAAAGTTGTGTGCAGCTTTAAATAATGTGGCTTTTGGTTTCAAATAAACATTTAAAATATGCGCTATAATGAATGTTACCTTCGTATATCCTGCAGACTCATTTCAATTGGAGACGATCCACTGATGTCCAAATAGAAGAGTTTGTATTGGAAATTATTCACTGATGTCACCGAGAAGTCTGAGGGGTTGCCGGTTGATAGGAGGTTGGTGTCCACCTGAACAACATTGCGATAAAATAACATCAACACAACAACGAACAACAAAATCTGGATATTGAGACAATAGTATACAATATAAAATGTTGTTATAGAGGTTCTAGATTTTTCCAGAAGCTTTGTTTTTGTTTAGTGGCGCAGACATACTAAGTTCTTTTCTATAGACAGGTGTAACGAAGTTCATTCCTATATTGAGTCTACCATTGTCATAAACTAAGTATATGGGTTATTCTAAGCGTGTCTCTGTCAAAAACAATGCCCAATGGCTCATACTGATTATAGAATATTTGAATGAGTTCGCGTTCATTCAAATATTATCAAATATAAATAACTCTGCAACTTCAAATAACAAAAAAAACTATCTTGCATGGAATGTACTCTTAGCATATAATATGACGTCTTCCGTGTTAATGAAGAGGTATCAGGGAAATTAAATAAAAGAAAATTATATTATCCATAACAACTATACCTTATTCTCCCTCAGATTTAGGAATCTCAGTGAATCCAATTTGTTCAGCATGAATTTTGAGATCATTGTGAGGTTGTTTTCAGATAAGTCCAGGTTTTGCAGTGTATTTTCCAAACCAGCGAATGACGCAGGTGATAATTCCGTCACCCCGCAGTCCCGTAACGAGAGAGAACGAATTTTAGCATTGCGGAATGCGTCTTCCTGGAAATTGATAAAGATATTTCGTGATTTTATTACATATTTAAAATTTCTTATATTGACTGCTAGGCTAGCAACAGCTATGTTGCTACGAATTACGAATATGCTATTAAGTTTTTTATATATATTCAGTGCTATATATAGTAATATAAGTAGATTTACTTACTCTTATAGTATATATTGGGTTCCCATCCAGGCTGGTCGTATTCAACACATTGAAGTGTTTGAACGAACTCGGTAGAAGTATTCTGATGATGTTATTGTCCAATCTGAAAACAAAATGATTTATTATTTCATAAGTATAGGAAACACTTTATATATCACAAACAGTATGACAAACTAACTGAATTGTAAAAAGGTATTTATTTGCTTACTGCAAATAGCATTTCTTTTCATATAACCGTGCGTAAATACATAGTATAATGTACGAATGAAAATCAAAAAATATTTCCCGTTATGGGTTTATAACAGGATTTAGTACTTAAATATATTATGTACCTGATAATATATTTAAGTATAAAAACTGACACAGAAAACGCGTAATAGAACTAATTTGAGTGTGCGACCAACTAGGCTCAAGAAGATAAACCACTCCTTACATGGAAATTGTATTCGTTTTTACAACAAACTCCCAAGCGAAATTAGAAAATTAGCACTAAATAAATTCGAAGCCCTCGTTAAAAGTAAATTAATTAATAAAGCCTTTTATAAATGTGACGAAAACTTTAATGATCCTAATCCTTGGGATTGATTTGCTCCAGTACAAACAATTTTTATTAAAAACTTGGCGATGGAAAAGAGTGGCGGAAAGTTTCTTGTCAGTTCTTCTTACCCGCTCTACGCCCTTGACTTGCGAACTGGTTGTAAATGTAAATTTAAAATTAATTTTATTTGGTTTTTTGACGTTCATAAGTGTACATGTTTACCTATATGAATAAAGATATTTTTGAGTTTGAGTTGGACGTAGAGCGTCAGTTGGTCCTGACCTTTATTTCCGACACCACACCACATTGGCCTAAAAATTATCAAAGAAACACAAAGAGTTGTATCAATAAGGTGCATCATGATTTCCGACACAAAATCTCAAAGAAAAAACGTTACCTCAAAGTATCGAGAGATAAAGTAATGCCGTTCAGCTCATGGGCGGGCAGAACTTGCTTTATCAAGTTTTTAGAAAGATCCAAGTAACGAAGCTGACGTAGTGGTGACAGTTCCTCGTACGGAATCAGAGTCAGTTGGTTGTTGCCTAGAAGGAGCTGAAATAAATGATAATAAGTTAATTAATCAGAGATGCAAGCTGAATGCGTATAACTAAAATTTAACAACGGTTAAAAAACTGTTCCTGGCAACTTCAAATGCATGGCGTAAAATTAAAATGTTATAAAGAGAGGCATTTCATACATATAACTTCTCGTATGAGGACAGGTTATCTGCTTGTGGATTAGTCAAATGATTAGGCAGCGCAACGAATTGTACTTAGCAGTTTCTTGAACGTGAAACAGTGATAATGGTTATCCAAGAGTGCAATCTATTGATCCTACATTATCATAGTTCCATCAATATTGCTAATAGGTTATGAGGTCGTGACTGTTGAAATCACCTCTTGAGTGAGTACAAATCAACTTTACTTTTAGAAAATATTGTCTTTAATTTACGCGAGAATTACACAGTGGAATTAAATGTAACTGAAACATATGCGTTTCTGCAATCGTGGTCACTGAAAGAGGTATTCAGTTTATTATCAATTTTTAGATACTTGAGCGTGGGAAATAAATTATTCTTAAAGGTTTTAGTGCTAGCTGTAAATTTGACAACTGCCTCCGTTGCTGAGTAATCACAAGAAACTCTTTCCGATGTTTGTGAACTCTTTTGTTTTGGGTTATCATCCCCGGCAATAGTTTAGAAAATAATGAAAGGCATTAAAATTTTTCAGAATTAGTTTATACAATACAAATTTTGTTATCAATTCGACGCCATTCAAGATATTTGCAACATATATTTCCAACACCACACAGGCCGGCATTGCAAATGAAAGCCATATATATGGTGCTGTAATTCTCCATGGACAGCGAAAAGCACTTAGTTCAAAGTTATCTGGTCATTTGCCTCTTGTTTCATAAAAAAACCTAATTTAAATTATTTAAAATGTCGTCGCATATGTGTGTTGGTTATATATGCCAACCTTATTCAATCGATGCATTCCATCACGGAAGACACCACTATCAATAACAGATAGATGGTTGCCCCTCAAGTCCAGGGTGTCCAGCATTGGAAGACCAGAAAACGCGTCAAGCGGTATACTTGCGATGGAATTGTCAGACAATATCAACGTATGCAGTGTGTTCTCTAAGCCACGCCAGTTATCTCCAGAGATATCGGTTATTTCATTGCCTGAAATAGCAAAGAGACAATTGAAAAGTATGTATTAATCCAGTATTCAAAACATAAAAATCATGCGTCCCGTATTCAAAAACTGTTACACAATTATTTTGTTTAACATAAAATCTGGAGAGGATCTACTTCAAGGCACCATGGCCTTGAAGAAGGCCCCAGTCCCCAGTGAAAGCCATAGGCTATATTTATTAATAAAAAAAATTACTGAGATTAAAAAAAAAACACATCAATCATGATGTTGGAATCTCTGAGATCAATCTACTCATAGCGATGCGCGACTATCGAACTGAACTGGGCAGGTATTCTTCTTCGCTTGTTTTCTGTCGGTTTAGTTTTCGCTTGTGCGTCTATTATCCACATTACAGCCTCACAAATTCAATAACCCCCTTGCATAAAATAGCTTTATCACCTTTATTTTTTTTCTAAAACATTATTTTATGTATAGCCTGCCGTTTATAAAAATATATATATGTATTATAAAAGGCATACTGATCAGTAATAAAACCTATATAACGAAAAGAATAATATAATACAAACAAATATGAGCTATAAACGTATTCCTTAGAATTAAGCGACAGGAAACAAGCAAATAGTGCCTGCGCGATTATGTTTCAATCTTCATAGATCATGTGATATAATGGGCCCAAATAAATATATTATACCATATTCCATATAACTTAATTGGAGTCTCGAATAATGCTCAGAATAAAAGTAGGTCACATCATACATTACGCCACTCAGTTCTAATATCGCATCTTAACGATTTTACTAGTCTTTGTTTGCCTTCATCTGTATACTGCTTGAAAATTAATCAATAATAAAGTCTTTATTAATAACATTTTTTAATTTATATTTCTACGGTAAATTGTTTGTCGATGTACGTCAATTCTCACAGTCGCACTCAGTCGTGGGAACTTTTTTCAATTTACCACGTACATTGTTCGTGATATTAAATTTACAATAGTTTTCACCAAATCAATCTTTTTTTTAAAACAAAACAAAATAATAGTCATAGAAGATAACGCATTACATTAATTTATCTATATAGTCCCAAATAATTGAGTACCTTCACGCATTACAACAGAATTGATTTTAATCTGATAGACTATATTTTTTGTAAATTTGTGTGATTATTCTTTTTGATTTATTTTCTAATGGACTTAGATAGACACCATGGAAAAAGGCATACACTGCATTATGTAACGCAGAAACTTAAAAAACGGGAACACGGTGATTCACGTCATAATAAAAGTATCGGAATAAGGAGGACACTTACTTATCCTTGCAGTACAGACTCTATTTAGCATAATAATGCTTCGAGTATGACGCGTAAAGACGCCTACGGTCGAGTAAGCAATTCCCATGTTTTGTACCACTCGACCTATTAAATGTCTTTGGCAGAAAGTATAAATATGCAATGTCTCGATTTGCAAACCGTAAGGATTTTTCGCTTTCTAAGGCCTTTTGTAATAGAGTTGTTTTAATGTATCAATAGATGGCGTTTTTTCAAACAATAATTCCTAAAGAAAATACAAGACATAGTATGAAGTTAAAGAATAATCAGAAGTTATTATTTGGATTGCTGAACAGAACTATACTGAACGGGATAATTTCGCCTATAAAAATACACGGGTGGTAGAGGGAGATTATTATAACTACTTACTTTTTATAAATAAGAGATTTTAGTCCTTGAAATATTTTTATAAGCAAAAGCGTATGTTTTTAAGGCTATGATACTAATACATACTCATATTGAAGCAGAAGAAGTCCTCTGTTAAGTCTTTAACATGTGCTTTTACATTTTTTTGGTGGATTTTGGTTTGTTTGTAAAAAATAGCCAATGGCGCACTACAAAAAAATTAAAAACATCCTTACCCGAGAGGTCCAGCAAGCGAAGCTTCTGCAGATACCTCAGCGCTCGGCTCGGCACTGCCGCCAATCTATCCTGCTTCAGTTCCAGTTCCCATAACGTGTTGTCCAGACCATAGAAAGCTTCCTCGTGAATCGACTCTAGTGGATTTTCATTTATCGCCAATCGATAAAGCCCTAGAAATAAAAAATATTGGTACTAGAAAATACTATCTGTGCCATTAGCTAAAGTCAGAGTTTATTCAAGCAAATACATTCTCACAATTATTGAATACTACGACAATTCTTTGTACGAACGAAGGCTGTACATTTCTGCTCGTTCAGGCTGTCTTAGTTTTAAAAGTGCCGCGTTATCTAAACTGTCACAGTTACAAACCTGAGAATATAGCCAGTTAGTAGACTTCCTTTCAATTCAACTTGCATTTAATTTGTATTATACATTTGCTACACATGAGTTGAATTAGTGTAGCTACAGTTAAAAAAACCAGGCCCATGAACAGTATTTTTAAATTGAAGAAAATAATACATTATTTTAAGAATAAAAATCAATACAGTGTTTATTACGTGAACGCTGACTGAGTTTTTATACCTAGACGTCCGGATCATACGAACTTCGTAAATCATGGCATTAAATGATTAATTAAGGATTTACGATAAACATAATTGAATGTAAAATTCGTACAATATTTAATTATGTATCAAAATTAAAACAAAGTTATATTCCCAACATACCCGTTGACCAATTTACTAGAAACAACATTATTACTAGCATTGTTGATACAAACTTGTTTGTAATTATCATGTTATGTCAAGGTTTCATAAATTCAATGAATTGCTAGGTAAAACGTGTACCTAGATGATTATACCTACAACTAGGACTGAGGTGCTGTTATTTGATTTTCTTGTTTATATATTTATAATGTAGCAGAACTATTCTAAAAATATAACAATAGATTTTATATTATTCGTAGTTGGTAACAAAAGATGCAAAAGATATGGAGAAACAGGAATATAACAAAAGCCACGAAGACCAGGCTCGTGAAGATACTTATATTCCCCATATTTCTGTACGCAGCCGAAACGTGGACCTTGCGAGATGTGGAAAGGCAGAAAATAGACGCTCTCGAAATGTGGTGCTGGAGAAGAATGCTTGGGGTATCGTGGACCGAGTTTCGTACAAACGTCTCGATACTTCAAGAACTCGGTGTTAAGCAGCGTCTATTTTCAACAGTACAATCTCGCATCCTTACATTCTTCGGTCACGTATCTCGGCGTGGCGATCAGTCCTTAGAACGCCTTGTCGTCCAGGGGAAGGTGGAAGGCGCTAGACCGCGCGGCAGGTTAAGTCCGCCGTAGGAGAAACACTGAATCAGTGCAGCAGGATGACCTCCAATAGGCAGCGGTGGCGGAGCGTCGTGAAGCGCATCACATCTGCGCCTTCTACTTCTACTACATAGCGATCACGACCGCTCTGGCAAGAGCGTACCGAATGAGAAGAAGTTGGTAACAAATCTCACCTGAATCTAATTTACTTAAGGTCTATTTCACAATGTCCAGGTAAGTTCCAAATAAGCTATTTATTACTTATCGGTAGGATAAACAGTATTTTTGCGTTTCACGACTGTCAGATAGCGCTATTCGTCATGAAAGGCGAAGTATCTTATTCGGAACTTTTATCTTTCAAATAATTTATGCGTTGCATAGCTATTTGTTACTTTATCCATACATTGTGAAACAGGCCCTGAGTATGTAGAGTTAGGATTAAGTTTTTTATTCGTCGTTTTTAATCATTAAATATGTTTAGGTAAAAAAAATTGACGATTTTTTTCAATACTAAGTAATAAAGAAAGCGTAAGTGTATAGTTTGGGTTATCTACTAATTCGGTTAATTTAATAATAAGCGCCCAAAGTTGTTTATGCATTTAATGCATTGAGTGTTTTGGCAAGCGCAACAAAATTTTCTTTGTGTTATGGTGTGAAAACATGATCCGCCTACAAAATATTCGAGGGATGTTTGCAATGTTTGCGAGATCTCTGCAATCTTCCATTTTCGTTGGTTTCGTGTTTGATGGGAAATATTGACCCCTCAATCAGAACTTTTTTAATAATATAGGAAGTTTTTATTTTATATTATAGGGGGCAAACGGGCAGGAGGCTCACCTGATGTTAAGTGATACCGCCGCCCATGGACACTCTCGATGCTAGAGGGCTCGCGAGTGTTGCCGGCCTTTAAAAGTAAAAGTAGACATCGACTTTTGCATGGTATTAAGTAAATACACATACATGTAATACAGACAGTCATACTTCTAAAATTAAGACGTTAACGGCACTGACAGACCAATCGCTTACACACAAAACAGAATTGGTTGCGCTCCAGATGACTTGGGTAAGTCTAGTGTAGTGTCTAAGCTTACTGTTTGATGTAAAATGATATCATTAATATCAAGTCTAACCTGTTGCTTGAAAGAACTGGGGCTCCAGATCCCTGATCCTATTCCCAGTGAGCTGAAGTGTGAAGACCTTGGAGTTGTTCACTGCGGCCGGGACTTTCAGGATCGGTACGTAATTACAGGTCACAATTCCCAGGTCCCCAGCGGGCTTGGAGCAGGTACAAAGGGCTTGAAATAAGCATGGTGGGTGTCCCGTATCTACGTGTAACTGAAAAAACATATGTTTTTATTCAAAGTTATACAATATATATTTTTTGAAGTCTTTTAAAAAAGTCAACGGTTTAATTGGACATGAAAATAAATTTGATACGCATTATATTCCCGATTTTATTATGCAAATCCATCCGTGTTTTGTGTTACCCAAATCATGGGTTTAAATTATTGTTTTTTTTTTATAAAAAAAATATATATAATTCTTATTATTTTAAATACCTTTAATAAGAAACGAGGAAGAATTTGTGCTGTCTTAAAAAAAACTGTGTTTAACGTTTATAATTCTAATTTTACACAAATACAGAAACGTATATCTATATATTGTTGTATTGTAATGTGTATTATTGTGTTGTGTATAATAGTAATGATTAAAAAGGTGTATGAATAAATAGCGTGTATTCTCTTTCAATAAAAACGAAAACAAAACTGCAACGTTTGTTTTGTTTGACAGTGTTTAACAAACTGTGAAACGGATTTTGAATAACTGTTCACAAAAGTGTATAAAAGGATTTTGTAAAAGATTTTTTACGCATTGAAAAGAATTCATAATATATCTGTGATTTTATTATTATGTTTTATGAACTTATCGAACATAAGTTGGTACAACCTATCTTTCAAACAAAAATCTTTCGCGTGAGGGAAAAGTGATGAGAGTAAATTTTTACAATGCGCGTGCACAGCGTCACAAAACACAAAACCGACACCCTGAAACTAGCTATAATCAACATTTGAGGTTTTTTGTGATATTTTATTAAACATTATTTAACTAGACAATGTGTTTTATAATAAAACTTCACCTTTTCAAATTTACTATTGTTAGTTTCGTTTTTTCTACAAACGTAGACTAAAATTTTTGATAAGATTTTCAGGGGACAAAGGGACAAACGCACATCACGCTCTTCAGTTGTTTATTAATACCGCCGCCAGTGAAAACTCTCAATTCCAGGGTTGCCGGCTTTTAAAGAATTGGTACCTTATTGGACCCTAAGTCAAATTGGTTCGAAAATATTTTAGTATGCGGTTCGCGGTGATGCGCGGCAAAAGCGGCCTTTGATAACGCTGAGTGTGGGTCTGTACGACGTCGAGGTGATTCTGGTGAAATTTCGAATTGTGCCTCGGCGTATGACGTCGAAAGAAGTAATAATAATACGCAATGGTAACTGATAAAAAAGCAACAAAGTCTGGACAAACCACGGCGTCCATATTAGAAAGTGAAAAATTATTTCTATTCATCGTGTCCACAAGAACACTATCATAGGTGGTTATAAATGTTTGAAGGATGAAGGTATTTTCATTACACGAAATGCCTATTCAGAGTAAGGGTCCGTGAAATTATACTTGGAAAACTGAATTGTTGAATTGAAAATAGAGGAATGGACAGAAATTTTCGCAAGAACGAATTTTCAATTCAGCGACGCCGAATTTTTATTCCGTCAATAAAGTTCCAGTTATTAAGGGATCATGATGACTCCCACAGGATTTATTATAACTAATTCTCTTGATAGAATTTTATGTTTCTGATGAAGACAATGCTTAATAATAAATATTATTTACATACTACAATGTAAAAAAGTCCTGTCATTTTCAAGGCTTCTCCCAAGAATTATAGAAGACAGCGAATACTTATACGTCACTCCAAAATTTATCAAAACTGAAATCAAAATATCTATCGCTATTATAGATACTATTGCGGGATTATATGTTTGTAAGAAATATCTGCTGTAGGTACTTTTCATAAAATATAAATACTACCATTTACTAACTCTAATTATTATTCTCGAATTAATTGGAGGACATTTAAGTGTCATGAAAAACTGAAATTTGAACTAGGAAGAGTTGAGACGTCAGTAAGTGTACTTCATTATAAGGACTCTTTAATAGTTGCGACAGTTAAAATTGTTGCTAAGGGGTTAAGAGCAAAGCAATTAAATAAATAACGTAGTAACTGGGAATGTTTATATAATTAATGTTAAACTATCTTTGAAATTATGACTACAACATTATTGAAGTGTATTACGAAACGGTCATAACTACATCAAATCAAGTTCGCGCGATTGATTTAGCCTTTACATTCATATGTTTTAGTTAATAATAAGAACAACAAAGCAAATGATAGCAATCAACGCACACTTCAAGGTGAAATGTGCCCTCTTGATTTTCCTACACTCATAAATTGTAATATGACATTTTCATTTCCGATAATGTCTATCAGTTATCGACTACACATTCTTTAAAGGTAACACAACTGATACTTTTATATGAGAACCCTTAAATAAGTCAAGCTAGTTTCTTGTTAATCCAGCGTTACAACCCGTAATTTAATAACATACATTTAATCATCACTCCAACAACCAACACCCAATTCACAGCAACAACATAAACAAAAGTACTCTCAGTATTTCATCACACTCATAGCTCCAATATTATCGTACTAAAGGGAACGGAGTATCACGAGGAGTCAGTATCTTCCAATATAGATATTTTGCATGCAATTTCGTTCTAATTCTCTCAATTTCCTATGGTATATGATACTTTGTAAATCAAAGTTGAGTTAGCCCTTGAATTTGTTGCACATATTATTTAGAGGATGTTTAAGTGTTTTTGTAAATGGTTTCTTAGCGAGAAATCATTCATTACTTATTCAGTATACCATTACAAGATAACCATTTATTCTAATCACTCATTTCAATCAATAAATTTTGATACCATTATTGTTATAATTATTGATAAAATGAAAAAATACTTACTTCTAAAGCCCCTGATAGTGAGGCCCATATCATTAACAGGAATGCGACTATTACCATAGTATAGCCTAATTTGATGATTGACATTAAACTCTGAAACAAAAGACGGTTTATTAAACATTATTATAGGTATGTATGGTATGGTAAATTCAGTTTGATACTTGAGACTAGGTATATGATATACTTTCCAAATATAATTCAAATCGACAGCCGTAGTAAGCCATATCATACCACTTGTTAATAAGTTTAACCATAAGTTAAATATATTTTATAATAAAATGTTTTTGATGATTAAAAGATACAAATAAAATATTGGATAAATAATTTCGAAATAATCTATTGAAATTTATTGAAATCGTTTAATTGCTAAGATAGTGGTACAATTAGATACACTAATTATAAAAATCCGCCACATATAAATCGGCATGCAAATGTCATATTAATTTTATAATGTCAAATAACACAAACATTCACATATATAATAAATAATAATGGGTAAGTTTAGTTATTTAGAATTTGTGTCTGTTAATCTAGATACTCGCCCACGCTATAACAGCACCTAGCCTTTAAAAAAATATTTTAGTTTTGATATAAATTAAACTAGGTAAAAGATAATGAAAATAAAAAAAAAATTGAAAAAATTGTGTCGAGCAATCATTGGCATATGGCAAGGTGCGAGTTACATTTTGTTACCAATCTCATCATTACATTATTGTTACGATTCACTGCAGCCTGCACAGTCGATTGCGCTATTTACATAATTCGTTATTTCCGGCGCCGAGCCGATCATCGAATTTTCATCGATCCAAACGAATTAATGCTCTCAAATCTAGTTTCTAAAGTATAAAGTCCTCTATCTGTATTCACATTGATTCTGCTACTAAGCTGAATACTGTATTGTTGAATGTCACAATAAATCCTATATTTCCCTGTGGTCTCTGCTTTGTATAGGCTGGTAAATAAATAATTTGACAGTTTACCCAAATATAATTTCTTATTTTGAGTGTTTTTTTTGTTATTAGTACCTGCTCCAAATATTAAAATTAACATTTTTCTACTTAAAATAATTTTCTGAAATAAACGTTGCTTCACAATAAATATCAAATATATTTTATTGCTAAAATCTAAAATTTGAATCTGGAATTATCTAATACAATATTGCTATTAATAATAACAGATACTCATTTTATCTATATAAATAAAAATAAATACTTCGAAGCCCAGTACGTTGGTTTGCAAAAGGTAAACAAAGTAAAAAAAAAACACGTTATGGCAAAACAAAGTTCGCGGGGGCAGTCAGTTTTTATAAAATACGTATTACTCCATTTAAATTTTATTAATTAGCTATTTTTTATGCGATATTTTTTCCCAGGCACTGATGTGAGTATATGTTATTTAATAAGCAGGGAATCCTATAGCGGGGAACTTCTTAACTTTAACAGAATTAGCTCCCTGTTTGGCTTATATAAATTTAATAAAACTTTGTCCGAAATCAATGAAAGTTGGCTGATTAAAATGGGCAAGTTTCGAAAACATTAAAAGAAAAATACTTTTCTTCATTTATTTTTATTTCAGAAGGTGAGGTACTAACCTCACCTTATAAATATACTAATATTGTACTTGCTTACTGAAAGTACTTTATATTAAGAATTTTTGCTATTTCATATCCAGTATACATATACTAATAAAAACTGATTATTTCTAATAGCAGTGGTATTAGTTGGGCATACTGTGTTTTCATATGTTACTTTTTTTAATGATAAAGTTTGCCAACGCTCGGCACACTGATACATTGGTAAAAACAAACACAAAATAAAAATATTAATGTGACAAGCACTTAGAGGCAAACATGACATTCATTTAATTATATTAGAAATGTCCCTGTTCGTACACAGACATATACATACTTTTAAATCGAATGTAGTAAGTAGTAGACATGGGGAGAAATTGGCTGTGCCAAAAATAAATTTAGAACTGTTTCGGAAAAACGCCTTTTGTATGGCAATTAAAATTTACAATAGATTACCGAAAGAATTAAAAGATCTTCCGACTAGAGTCTTTAAAAAGCGACTTAGTGCATTACTTTTAGAAAAAATGTACTACTCAATAAACGATTATTTGTGTGAGACATGGTAATTTATACAAATTTAATTATGTATGATAATTGACTTAATTGATATGAATCTGACTAATAATGTAAAATCTAAACTAAGATAAATTTGCGCGCCACTGTGTGTGGCAGAATAAACGAACGACTGACAATTGTACCACCTTGACATTTTGTACCATATTCTTGCAATGAATAAATTATTATTATTATTAGGGCACATACAAACATCAATCGAAACAATTAGTTAATGTATTTCATTTCCATACATTATTTGCCTTAATACAGACATTACATATTCTGTATTCCGAAACCGCCAACATTGATTGTATTTTTAACTATTTCAGGTATAAGCCTCGACGTATGAAGACCATAATATAACCGTCTCTTGAGCAGCCTAAATTTGATGGAACCTAATATTTTGGCAAACATAAAATCAATCGTATTTTTTAAATGTCAATGGTGAATCAAAGCTAAAACAAATGCAGTCAATTGTATTCAGAAACCATACATAACTAAAAGTATATTTAGATCGTTGAAGTGAACATGTTTCCGAATGGTCATCCTCAAATTTTTGCCTAATCATCAATACCCTGTTCTCAGATATTTGAAACAAAATCAGATTGCCCAGACTAATCAATTGTTTGGATTTACGCTATAAAGTTAACGAAGTAATTTGTACAAAAATTTCCATAATAAAAGAAATCGTTTCGGCTTTGTTTTAGCCTCAATAAGTCCCTTTCTTTGTTCAACGTTTGTTATCGCTTAAATAATCCAGACTGCGATCATTCATACCTACTTGTCCCTAAATTAATTGAAATGTGAATTTAAGTTCATTTTTATTCTTTAAAGTAAAAATATAACATTTTTGCTTTAAAGAATGAGTGTCTGACAAATTTAAATGTCTCGGTCATATTTAAAGGACATTATTTACGCTGTATTATCGCGCTTATTAATTTAAAAATAATTTGACGTGAAATGTTTTAATATCTTTCAAAAAAAGATTGTACCAATTCTTAAAAGGCCGGCAACGCACTCGCGAGCCCTCTAGCATTGAGAGTGTCCATGTGCGGCGGTACTACTTAACATCAGGTGAGCCTGCCGTTTGCCCCCTGTACTATAAAAAAGCGAGGCTATGATATTTGCGTAAGTTTAAATAAATAAATGTCTACCAGACTCGAGAACCCATCAAGTGCCCTGAACACGGTCAGTGCCGTTAAAATTCGTCGACGCATCAGCGTCGTTATCTAGCGAAAGCCCTCTTATTCATAAAAAATAGTCTATTTGCACTTTGTTTACTAACAGTACAGTTTCTGTCAAAAGGTAGTCGCTGCACTGAGATGAAAAGAGACAGATCGGTACATATTAATCAAAATTAAAAGAGATAGCTGTGAGATATATATCATCACAGCTACTTTACAATTCGTTGAACAAAAAGTGTTTTAGGTTGGGCTAAAACAAAGGCGTCAATACCCGGCGAAACGAATAGTAAAAGTTATAAACGTAGTTTTTATTGGAAGGAGGAAGTTGCCGGCCTATAAACTATTTTGGCTACTTCGCTGATCAATCGATGCAGGCAATACATAAGGCAACAATTCCTATATGTATAATTGAACGGACGCCAGTCAAAGCAATGCCCTGTAGGTTTCAATACGATACAACGAAATTTCCAACCGCACTGTGAATTGAAAATCAAGATAATGTATCTCGGCAATATTTTGCAACGCCTTATACGTTTTTAGTAAAATAACCTTTAACACTCTTAACAGAGTCTCTTTTTATCATATTGTTAACATAATTTACCAAAAAATACAAATGAATAAGACTAATAATCAACTGAAGTTACTTCTGTGTCCAACTCTCGTTTACATATAGCGTATAATATTTTGAATACTGTCTTGAACAAATGCTGAATTTAAACCATTTGTTTTAGTTTATATAGAATTAATTGGTATTGTAATCGTTAAACGATTAATTATTTATTTTAGCAAATATCACTCATATTTTTCTAAAAAAGCCGCCCGCGTATAGAAACTATTTTGGATACTAAAACCCTACGAAAACTATTTGACCGAGAAAATCATCTGAGAATGAAATATGAAAATATGAATCAGATATAAGTAAAAATAGAAACATCACCATTTTGTATTAAGTGCACTTTCCCATAAACCTACATCGGCGTCACTATTCACTACACTTCACTTCACTTTACATTAAACTAGTCTTAAAATCGTTGCCAATGGCTTCCTTTTCCGGTCTCGATAAATGTATCTGAAACAAAGAAATATTAATTTAATATCAAGAGTCCAATATATTTCTTACATATATTCAAGGTTCCTACAGAAAAGCATGTTTCTGCCACCCATCATTCTAGAACTCTACTGACGCAACTCTGGAACTACTGTCTGTAGACATTTTTCTGAACCAGTAGGTACCAAACAATATTACCCTCAATAACACCAAAAATGTGACACCGCTTATAAGTCTATAACAGACCCTAAACAGTAATATCAGCAGTTTTGTGTTAAGACGAAAGATAGAAAACAACTGTTTAATTAAAAGTTCCCATGGAAAAATTTCGACGAACTAATAGTTAATGGAACTGTCAGCGATCAGACATGAATAGTTTATATGTATAAGTTCTTCGTTACAAACTATATTAACTTCGTATCCTATTTTAAATTCACACAACGTTACTCAAGATTAAACCATTTATTAGAGGTAGTGAAATGGGTCAGTTCGGGAAAATAATACTATATATTAAACGGAGAAGTACATTAAAACTAATATTGGTTTAGGCCTGAAATAGCTTAAGTTATATTTTGATTATTGTTGCCCGATATTATCCGCTTATGTATTAGTCTATTGGGCATTTTAATGCTAAAAAGAGAAAACTGGCTCAATAAGAGAAGCAAAAAAAAGTTTAAGGAATTTGTATGCTACATACGGTCTCAATTATAATTAGAGCTCATATATAAGATGTTAAGGGTATACAGTACTTTCGTGGGATTTAGTAATAAAAAGAACAAAAAAATAAGATTTTTTTATACCTCAAATAATACTTTCCTTAAGTAATAATAATAATCGAAATCAGTAACACTACTTATATGAACTACAAAAGGGACAATTCATTTCAAGAACTTTTAATCGTAGGTGTGTAAAGGCTTTGTTTTCTAAGGACACAAAGAAACACTTGACGCAAGTGCTAACCTCGGAACTAGGCTGTATTCTTGCCATAACATATCCTTTGTTTAAAGGACGAATAAAGAATATTCACAAATTGTGTTCACTCTTTTCCATTTTTAAATGAATATATTTATGTAAAATATTAGGAAAGAAGTATTTTCGAACCAATTCGACTTAGAGTCCTTTAAGAAAATAGCGTATTAATTAAAACCTAAACATAACAATCAAATATACAGTATTATCCTACAGTATTAAATTTAATAAACTTGCTACCAGCTACACTATTTACTAATATAACTAGAAACAATATTAAATTTAAATTAAAAATTATTACATAAAGCAAACAATTATAAATTACGCATAACAAAAATTCAGACATCGTCATTTAATTCATATTTGAATATTAGAACGCATCCTGTAGTCGATTGAGAATTCTCGTCAAGAACAGGTTTCTTGCACCGGCTATCTATGAAGCGGCAATGTTTCAATTGGTTTATTACGTTGTTTGTGCAATTTTTGATGGTTTGATGGTAAAAATGTTTTATTGTATATTATGTCACTGGCCTTAGTATGTATATAAGTTAATTATCTAAATATTTTCGACGTCCTGGTGGACAGAAAAACTGTGTCCAGTTTGTGTTTCCACCACACCAACTTCTTCTATTTAAGATTATGTATACAATAAATAAATAAAAATAAATAAATAAACCATTTCCTTGACAGTGTAATAATAAAAATAATTAAATTAAATTTAACTAAATTTAAAAAGTTTGGTCTCTATGGCAGTGTACCTTTAAAGGTGGCTTAGAAAAAAATAATAAATAAATGCTATCAGCGATAAAGGTAATATAAATATCTCTGAGAACTTGTTGTCTAGAAATATTGTGTCATTTATGTAATTAAGATTTAAATTAACATCGACGTGCAACTTTGGAAAACCCACGAAAAATATAAATTGATAGTAGACGGAATAAATGCCTGTTTGTTTCTCGTGTTTTTATTTATTTAAATATTATCTATTTAAAAACTAGTACGCAGATCATATAGGCTATTTATGCATCTGAAACGGTTACGTCTTCTAGTAGTTGTTACGGTTCCAACTTCCAACTCATTACACAAAATGCTTTAAAAACCTGTAAAAGTTACATAAAATATAATTAAGTTGAAGCTTGTTTAATTTTTAATTGAAGGCGAAAAATGTTCTCTCACAACAAAATTACGTTTAAAATAATAAAATGTGAATGAAATGAGAATTTTCTTCGCTGCAAAAGAAACGTTATTTTAAATGAATGGTCAGTACGCTTCTGTTAACCCTTTATCGCAGGAAATATAGTGTTTTATTTATTTAATTACAACTTGTTGACGGTATGCTTACTTTACTATCTATTGTAAACTGTTATGTAACGGAAAACTGAACAGTTTCTATAGGGTAGCATAGCGAAAAGTTTCATATGTTGTTGATATGTCACTACAAAAAGGTAGACTTAGTAAAAATCATATTAAGGCGAATCGAAGTTCGCGGGGCTAGTTTGCAATAAATGTATATATACGTAGAGCCAGCACCCAGATGGCTTATTTGGGGATTATATTCAACATATAAAAATGGTATATTATGTCTATTATATATACTTTTTAGGTTTTTAAATAAGTAACAATTTTATCTTTCATCAATCGATTTTATCACGTCAATAATAACATGACTGGTTAAATGTCATTTTAAATGTGGAACTATTGATTGTTTCAAATGCATTCCTTTAAACTACATGGAGATAATGGCTTATAAAAACTTTTTTAAAATAATTGATTAGTATATAGATTATATTTATATACTTAACTTAAAAATAGTTTGATGTTACCTCACTCGATCCCTAGAGAGAATTAAGCTATGAACAATTTGAAACGAAACGCTGTGCGGTCTAATGACGTGTCATTATGGCGTGTTGAAGTTTCAAAGAGATACCATATAAATAATTATTTTAAAAATAGTTAGTACGTATATCATTGTACATTGTGTAATATGTACAAATATTATATTATACATTTCAAGTAATTCTAAGCATTTGTTTAATTTTTTATATTCATTGATAAAGTATAGATTTTTTTAAATTCTATGTAGGTCGCGTTTTATCGGTTATGCAGTGTTTACAACCCAACTTTTCTTATTCCCAGTGACACAGAAGAAAAACTACAACATGATGAATGTGTTTGCCCCATTTGTTCATCTAGGTTGCGGTTCAGTCCTCAACCTTTGGGCATTGATACCGTAAGTATAATGACGTAGTCTATAATACATTAGGGGCCTCATAGCCAAACGGTTTTTATATGTAGCCTCGGTGGGCGTGGGGTACCGGGTTCGATTCCCGGTTCGAGGGCAAGTATTAATTTAATTTTTAATTTTTCTTCGGCCTTTGGTAGGGTTGTACGGTACCGGGTGAGTACTTAAACCGTACATGGAAGGTATGGTTGAATTTCATCGAACATGGCATCGAACTAAATAATAGTAAGGAGACTGTGTACGTTCAGAACGTAGCAATACGTTCTAGGCCGAGGATGGTAATTACAGTGGTCAGTAATTCAACATTCCTTTAAAGTCATAATACATTAAAAAAGAATTGATTTGTCAATGTTAAATATTCAATAGCGTTAAGCTGTAACTGAAACGCACAGGTGGGAATAAATCTCTGCGTTTTAATCCGGACCGTGTTCAATAATCTGTTTTGTTTTAAAACTCAGTACAATACGATTAAAAAAAACAGATGCGGAAAGAGAACGATCGTGGGATTTGAGGTCGCTGCAACGCTACGTTTTTGATATCTTTCGCACTATAATGACATAATTGTGTGAACAACACAATTATGTCATTATAGATAGATATCTTGGTATATGGTGTGATTTTTTTTATGAATATAGATGTAAACTTTAGAAAAAAATAATTATGATTGATCGCATAACCATAAAGGACCTAAAAGGGGTTTCATAGTGCGGAACAGGGTGTAATTGAAACCACAATAACTAACATAGAAAATGTTTACAATAACAAAATTAACACATCTTATTTGTAGTATTAATATTATAAATTCGGCGGTCTCGTTGCGCACAGAATGAATATTATTTAGATTTTTTAATGTGTAAATATGGAAATAAAAATATTATTTTCAAAAGGACGCTAATTTTAATCGTAGGTTTTGTTTTCAAACACCGTTTATTATATTAACACCTTCTAACGAACCTTTTTGTAATTCAAATTTAAACAAATATATTATAACAAAATTCCACTTATTATTAGTTCAAGCAAAAACTTTTGTAAATAACTTTAGTACATAATCTAATAGGTAGTAGGTAAAAAAAATCTCAGACGGTATTTGCGGAAAGGCCCTTAATGTGAACCACAACATAATATTGGTATATTGTACTCAACCTGAATGTTCACCTTGGTATAAGAATTTAATGAATCATAAGATTACAGGTAAATAACATTACATATAGCAAAAATGTATGAATCATATATAGAAAGATTCGTCATATTTTGTTAGTTAATTTACGATAATTGGTTAAAATGAGGCTTAAGGGTAAGAGAACATGTATGAAATGATAGACTACAATATAAACTAGATATTCCATCTTGTAAAGATTGTAGGTATAAGTTATTAGTTGTTTATACTACGTATTTGCGTGTTGTTCTCACGAGTATGTAAGTGCGTGCTGCTATTTCACCATGCCTCCTGCTGATGGAGGACAAATCTTTGTTTTTATTTTATTATTCTTTATTACTCAAGATGTCACATGGTACATGGTGTAATGGTTGCAGCTCCTTACAAACATTGTGTAAAAAAAACTTGGCTTAAAAAGAGTGGCGGAGAGTTTATTGCCAGTTCTTCTCTTCCGTTCTACACCCTTGATTTGAGAACTGGCAGTAAATGTAAATAAAATTAGATTCATTTATTGTATATTTCTCTTTTTTTGACGTTCATAAGTGTACATTATGTTACCTATATGAATAAATTATTTTTGACTTTGACTTTGATAATCAATATGCAATTTTCGTTGATTAAACGTATAATCGTCTAAAAATATTATCTATGATACATTATGTGAATTAAAAATATATGCTTTCAAATATTGACACAATTATATATATATATTACAATAATAATAATTTGTAATATGGTATAATTGGGTGAGCCCAAGTCACGTTTATTATTGAAAATTCAAACATTATCGTAAAATATTTTTTGCAAAAGTATATTATTGTATACAACTGCTATTCCGTACTAAGTACTTATTGGGAATACAGGCAAAGATTTTATTCGATAATGTGTTTTTGATTTGACATTCAATTAACGTATCATTAATATTGAGTAAGATATTATTTGTATCACGTATTAGAAAGCGAATTATGCGTCGCATTGTAAAAACCAGGTGTCGGTAATGAACAATAAGCAGTTAGCACACACTCCATCCATTTTTCAAAAGCCGCCCATTATATTAATGTTTAAGGGAACTTAACCTATAGTATATATATATAATATATATATAATTACTCTCATATTCAATCACTTTAGTTTTAAATGGAAAATATTGACAACAAATTTAACAATGAAATGGAATAATTACTTTACTTCATGTCATGTCACAACTCGATCAGATTTTGAATATATTATTGTTATTAGGTCAAATCTAGTGAACAAAAAAGAACAGACTTTTTAATGGTAACAATTTTAAACTTGATAGAAACCTCGGATCGAAGAGGATCAAAAAAATCTCTATTAACCAAATATAAAAATTAGGTCAAGCAATTTGTAAGTTAATGTAGCGTTAACCAAGCATTTGTTAAGATTAAGCATTTTAAATAACGATGTTCTCGCAATGGGCCTGGAAACGGAAAGACGAAAAGGTCGTATGAAATTTCATCAATTTTGTTTTAAACAACGATTGAATTCTAGTTACATTCAGTATTCTGTAATTATTAATTTTATATACAGTTTGTAAGTACACACACCCATTTTGATAATAGATAAATAAATAAAACTTCACAGTGATTAAAAAGACCGCACGTCCAAGTTGAGAATGACACGTTTAAGTACTGCACTTACTCTGTTATTCATAACCTAACCATGCCAATAAAATCGTAAATTCAACCCGTAAATTCAATCTATCCGACCTTGATTGAAATAGTAAATTTGTTGCCCACAAAGCTCTAAATAAATAGAATACGATCGCATGTTGATTGATAGAATTACAAACAAAGAATCAAGTGGAACATCGATTTTCTAAATTGACCTAGGATTCAAGGTGAGTATTTTTTTACTGAGCTTTTAATGGAAATCATATTATAATGTGTATACAATAAATATTTGACATAAAAAAATCATTAACACAGGTTTAGAATTTTATTTTGTCTTTGTATTTGACTATTTGTTTGTTATACTGGAGACGAAACGTACAGGTCTGTTTCTTGTTTTCCGTTCTCAAATATTAAAATTAACAAATTAAAAATAATTAAAGAACTGTTTTAGAAACCACAACCAGAGAGAACTAAATGGTTAACAAATCATAGGTATAGCACTGGTTTAATATATTTCATTATTCAAACATAACACTACCAATTGTAGGAGTCATTATACTTTTGAATAAACGTATAATAAAACGTATAATGCATAGCTAGTCATGCGTAATGCAATGCATTACGCATGTCTAAGTAACATTTCCAAAACAAATTCACGTTTAAAACTATACTTAGACTAGCTTTGTAATCTAAGTCAATAGGTGAAGAGGTCAAAGGCCTATATTTATTTAAATTTGTAAGGGTCTAAGCGATCAGTTTATCACACAAGGGGAAACTAATCCAACTTAATCTGTCGAAGAGAATGTCTAGTTTAGATTCAACGATAAAGCACACTTCTCGTTGAGAAAATTTTTGTTGCTAAGACGAAAATTGGTTTAGGATAAGCTGATTTCAGTCGAATTCATTTTAACATTGCGTTATACTTTGTTTGAATAAACTATAAATAATATATAAATTAACAATAGGAACAACTATGATACACAATTATACAGTTTTAATGTTTCTAAGATTTATGGCAAATATTATTGCGGTGCGGTACTTTGTTCAGCCTTTTTTGGGAATGGAGGAATTTACAACACAAACACGCGATAGATACAATAAAAAGTATAGTGAAAGATGAGATGTCTTTAATTAATCAAACTCAATTAACACCAGAAAGCATAAAAATTATATTTTTGAATTTATAACGCAGATATTAGCGTTTAAGTTCAATATAAGGCGCGGTTATTATATGAAAGCCGTAGGATACATACTATAATATAACCAGTTTCAGTTACAGCAACAATTAATTAATATTTAATTATACAAGCATTTCTTGTACGTGAGTTAGAATTGAGAATTCAAAGCATCACCTGAAAGTATTATTTAAACGATATCAGATATAGGCAATGACCGTATGAATGTACGTAATGGATATAGTCTTTAAGGAACAAAGATTCTTATAACGCTTGTGCATTCATATTCTCGGTCTGTTGACAGTATGGCTTCCTGTAAATGGATTTCCTTTGTTACTTTAAAAGCAGAAGTTGTATTGTTTCCAGTTAGCGTGGCATACAAATAGACAGTACGTCGTTATACCTGTATTTTATTTATACCAATTTCAGTTAACTCTTTAAGATGAATATTGAAATACACTTTACTTGATATTTTAGTTATAGAGATTTATAAAAAATATTTTGATATACATATTTGTTCACAGATTAGATTAATGGCTCTGATAGACTATATGATACAATTTGTGCTGTGTTTGTAGTAAAATAAGTACAAAATGTACTTATTTTACTACAAACCATACTTATCACCAACTACGTCCGAGAATACTTGAAAATATTGAGAAGTATTTTATCTTGATTAAGTTTGAAATTACTTTAAAAAGAGGTTTTCTAATTGTCTAATTCAATATTTTATAATACTGTTATAAATCAATTAATATGATTCTTTCATCACTCATTAAAATGGCGTGACCAATTTTTATTAAAAGATGTGTGTGTATTCGGCGGTAGGCATGAAAAGAGTTCGTAAACCATTTAAGATTCGAAGGTTGATCCTTCCATTTTTTTTTTATTATTGTCACCAACCCCCATTTTTATATAGTACTTAGTGGAATAATCAATTTAATCTTTATATTATAAAACTTTAGTGCAGTTTTTGCTTACATTAAAGTAGCTCACCAGTATTGTGAAAATAATAATTTTTCTTTTTTTTACACTTGTGTTGATAAATGAAAAGATAATATAAGCCTTAGTTATCTATACCCATTTTTATATAATAAATGAAACCATTATTCTCGTATTATTATTAACAATGTTAAATATTAGTTACATATAAGAAACGTTATTTTTTTATTAAGCTTTCCTATTCTTTCCTATCTTGGGTTAGCTGGTTGAATCTCTTCGTCAGATCATCTGCCCATATTTATATCATCACCTTTTTATATCATAACAACAAATAAAATAAAGACGTTAATAAAACAAAATCGATATTCAAGGTAAACGTTTTTGCTCGTTTAAACCAATCAACCAATTGAGGAACTTTGATGGAGAGTCTGTCGACAGCGGGGAAATCTAATTTTGTTATCCAGCGAACTATTGTGAATCCGGAAAACTGAAAGGCAATTATCCAAGCTGACGTTAAAGTTGAACTAAAAGGAAAATAGTGTAAATACCTCACAAACAAAACTATTCAATTATACCTTGTCTAACGTAACATACTTAGGTTATGTACCAAGCGAGGATTTTAGTTTAAACTATATCCTGTATAGATATCTATCCTGCATAGCATATATGCTGCATATTAAATATCTACATTGACAATTCGATTCCTTATTTTTTTAAATTTAGAAAGAGCTAAAATGTATTTTTATCGCCCTCATAAAATAATGACGCTTCATTATTTATAAGGAAATGGTATTACGTCGCATTAGGGCTGTTATTACGTTGACCTGCAATATCGCTTTAAATGGTGTTAGTTATTAATGAAAAGACAATGAAGCAAATTTCTCAGATGAGTTAAGTTATTCGATAAAAGTGATTAATGAAAATTTGTGAGATCCGTTTCAATGTATACCCATCGAAAACTTGATCGCGGTGACTGATTAGAAACCTCGTTGATATGTTGAGAATTTAAGGGTTTCACAATGGCCGGATAAGTTCCAAATAAGCTATTATTTGGAACTTATCTACTTATTGGTAGAATAAACAGTATTTTTGCGTTTCACGACTGTCAGATTGCGCTATTTGTCATGAAACGCGAAGTATCTTATTCGGAACTTTAATCTCTCGAATCATAAATGTTTGCTTTAATTTAGTGGATAACATATCAATTATATCGCTTATTCAATTGTTAATCGATAAAAGAAACAGATTTAACTTAAAAATTTAAAAATACTAACTCAAATCCACCTGAGTGGAAAATTCGTTGTACATAAAGAATTTACAAAATGAATTTTTGCAAAATTCCGTTCACAGCGAAGTTGACTTAACTTTCCGGTGATTAATATATTTAATGTTTGAACCTCTACCTTTTGCCCTGTAAACTTTACGACTCAACGAATTGACCCTAATTTATGCATCTAGGAATCGGTGACTAACAACCAAGTTCACCGACTTTAGGAACTTAAAGGAGGGTAATCAAACAGTTGTTTTAAAAGTTTAAAAGATATTCATTATGTTTCGAAGTTCTAAACACATTTCATGATATGATTTCACTTATCGTTAAAAATATTGCTTAATATTACATCTACGAGTATATACATGAAAAGTTCTTCATTTAATTCAAAGTTCAATTTGTGGTGATGAGGGACGGAAAGTTATGAAGAGTAATATCACAAGGGATTTAAAATGTTAGCGACATGTTTTACATGTTACTCCTGAGGACCGCTGGGTATTAGCGAACAAATTACGGTCTTTATGTGAATTTTTCATAGGCTAACCCTTTGATTAAACATTCAAAAACACATTCCTATTTACGAAACAAATTATTGGTATCACGTTCATGGCTTACCATTAAATACTTATATCAATAATTAGCTTTTAGATATTTTATTACACTGGCATAAAGCGTCTTATGTCATTCGTTTTATATAACTCTTATTATTAATTACGTATATTTTGTTTTTTTTGCCTTCCTTTTCCTTCTTCGGCCTTCGGAGCTCTCGTATGGCCACGGAGATAATAACTCATTATAAAACATTCCTTCAAGACCTTTACAGAATTGCCGTATATTTGAACGATTTAGTTGTTGTTCAAACACTACAACCCCAGTTCTATAACAACACCCTAATTAAGGAACACAGAATGGTTAAGCCAAAGTTTAACCAGTTAGTTTAGACTTTAGGCGAACGGATTCTGGCTACGACGTGACACAAACTTTATCGACATTCGTAACATCGTAATATAAAATAGCCTAAATAGCCTATAGCCTGGCCCCTTCCAATCTTCATGGAACCAACAACAGAGCTGGTGCGGCTTGTGATGCGGCTGAAAAAGCTAAAGCCTGTAAATACAGGGGTCTAGGCTCTGAATATGATTTTGTCCCATTCGGTGTCGAGACCCTTGGTCCGTGGGGTCCTAGCGCGTTAAGGCTTTTTAGGGAATTATCAAAAAGGTTAGTCAACATCACAGGAGAACGAAGAGCTGGCAGCTACCTTGGACAAAGAATTAGTCTGGCTATTCAAAGGGGGAACGCTGCCAGTATCTTCGGAACCTTGCCTAAAGGGACTACTTTTAATAATATTTTTTAATAATTAAATTTTAAGGTTACAAATAAATATTTATGTAAAAACATAATAAATACTTCATCATATATGAATTTAAATAGTATGTTAAAATTTACTAAAATAGCCTATTACGTAAAAGTAAAATTCTGTTTTTCTATAAAAAAAATGACTCTAATCATTTAAGAATACGTAGATCTCCAGCGTAACTGAGTAACCAAGAAAAAGAAACAAAAATGTAAAATATTTAGTAACTAAATAAAGGATAATTGAATAATAAACAAAGCATAAACAAGTAGAAATACTATACTTATTCACACGATGAAAAACTTGAACTTGCCGAGATTTTACCTAAGAAACTAAGGTCGCAAACCTGTTATTTAAAATACAACTTTAAATAATACAGGTAAGGTTCAAAGCAGTGTATCTATGTTATTCACAGTGGAACAAGTTAGGCTCTGCTTTGTGGGTCAACATAATGTACAGCGCAATATCATGCTGCAACATGAATATATGTATGTGTTGATAGATTTTGCATGGCTCCAAGGAAAACAGAATTTTCTTGATTTCTAAAATCAGCTCACAATTTTCTTTAGCTTAATACTGAAACAAAATGTTATTTACGAAATAAATAGAATAGGTGTATACAAAGGGATTTCGTTTAATTGTTGAAGAGATTTGTGTAGATACAATTTATAGAAAATAACTTATAATTTTAAAATACAGGCTGTAGCAGTAGGAATCAAACAATAAGTTGTAAACCTTGTTTTGTTAAACACAACGTCATGGCACACACTGCATATGTGCATACAATTGTATAATACTTTTAATCAATGTTAAACACATAAAATATATGAAAGATTTAAATTATATTTTATATCGGAAATTCACTACTAACCGTATAAATCAAATATTAACGCTGCAAATATTAAACATGGATGGTTTAGGAAACTACATTTTGTTGCATGCGTCCGTAAATATTATAGTGAACATAGCAGCAATCATCTTTACGAATACGACATGACATCATACCTTTCATCAAGTACGCACCTAATTTATTATAAGAAAAGGCGGAGAAGAAATCGAACTTTCAATAGCTTATATATCTATTTACTATAAAAGTACAAAGTAACGTAAAAAACTGTGGCGATACAGTCTACTAAGTCTTGATCTTAGATGTCTGTATCTGCTTCGTCATCATTATTTTTTCTAGCTTTATGATTAAATAATAAATTTAAGTAGGTATATTCTGTACCTGATACACGCCTTTAACGTGAGACTAAAGGTAAATTTTTTTATTTTTTATAAATACTTTCTAGATAATTCCCCAACTATGTAGTCGTCGGAGTTGGTATCTCGGATAATAAAACACTACTCCCTATTTCTTTTAACTACTTTTTGTTTGACCTTTACAGCAAATCCCAAAAAGATGCCTCTTAATTTAATGTTGAACATTATTTCCTTTAAATTCGTCTCGTTACTTTAATGCTCATAGCTTGCTCAGTGTTAATCCTATCGTATCCATCGGACAGTCGGTCAGAACATATAACACCGTCTCCTCATCCGTATTCCGTAAGGAAAGGCAGCACTTTAATTCTGAATCTATAAAGGTACGGGAATCCACCATGACCTGTCAACACCTGGGTAATCGGCCGTTAATATATTATATTGTATAGTTGTAGATATTTATTGATTACAAATTGAAAATATTCTGTTCGCTCTTGCAACGAATTGTTAACAAAATAATTGAAAATGTTACTAAAAATATATATGCAATCCATAGATTATCTTGACTCTTCATTCCAAGGTAATGTTAATATCAGATGGTTTAGTGCGGTTTCCGGTAGCTTTTGCAAAATTCTCTGCGCAAGAAATGGTATATATAAACTGCTTATATTAAAAAACTAAATAAAGTGTGAATTGCATATTAGATTGTTTTAGACTTAAGTGAGTTAGACTTCTGTGGCTTCGCTTGAGGCTGGATTGAAATGATATAGCTAATAGTCTATCGCGCTTACGTATTTCTATGGGTTCAAGAACTGCTCACTACAGTGAAAACTTAAGTAATTGTCTTCGGAGATTAAGTGATTTAAGACTCATGATTCGTTTAAGTTGGTAATAATATCGTCATATTCAATATGATATGTAATAACTTTAAAAATTAAAATAAAATACAATTCACAGCCAAAATTAAAACTATCCATTCTTCCTATTTTTTTGTTTATCAATATTTTAAAGAAAAGAAAATGCTTCGCGATTACGACAAAAGGAATTGCTTTTTAAGAATTTGGTCAGTAGGGCGTAGTTATTGTGCAATTGCACCAGAAAAATCCTTAATTTTCTGTATACTTCGGGTTGGATATTTTTAATAATTAAAATATATCTTAAATTTATTTTAGTTATAAAAATTATCAGCCGTAAGTTTATTAAGTTCCCTCACCGATTTACTCATGATAGTTCATTTCTATTGAGACCACCATTTGCGCTGATCATGTTATATGTGCACAGGTGCACTATCTATTTCATAACATAGCATGGAACGGATGTTTTAGACACGACCGGAATAACGCGGAGACTAGGCGCGGAACTAAGTTTAACAAAGAGCGTACAAATGATTAAAAGGCCGGCAACGCACTCGCGAGCCCTCTAACATCAAGAGTGTCCATGGGCGGCGGTATACCTGATATCACATAACATCAGGAGAGCCTCCTGCCCGTTTGCCCCTGTTCTATAAAAAAAAACATGTACATCCTTGGCTGCGTTCAATCAACGTCCAACATAGGACTAACTATAATTGTATACGTTTGTATATATATACATATTGGCTTTTAACTGCAGTCTCACACAGTCCAACATTCTTACCACTAATGAGTTTTATTCTATATTATAAACACATCAAGGTAAAGAGATGTATAGTTCGAGTAAAGAACGTTTCATAGTAAACAAAAATAATTTCATATGTGAGTTATAAAAGAATTTCCTTAAGACTGAAATCAGTTTTGCATCAAAACGAAAACAGCTTTTGTTATTATGAAAATATCCTCTTATTGCATAGATATTAATTTAAAAATGTACGGTTTAATATATTATAATAAATGCATTTGGTTCTTTTGTTTATTTACCTTAGTTTCCACTTCATGCTCATTTTCACGTAAACCGCCATTCAGAACCACAAACGGGAAAGATACGATGACTTAACAATGAGTAATATCCTTTGCACTGATAATAATATAATTGTCTGCGCAGGCGCCGCGGTTAATTGCATTAATCTGGGCGTGGGTGCAGCAGGTGACTAATTTGTGACGATTCAAGCATCTGCTTTCTTTTTAATTTGATATGTCAATTGTCAAATAATCGCTGATTGTTGCGTTTTGGTAACGTTTGAAGATATAATATTTTTACATTTTTCACACACCTTTGTAGTCAAAGCTTCTTTAAATAAAAGACTTGAATGCGTCTAACGAAAAGTACTTCCATATCGTATACTAACATAAATTATTTTACAACAATATAAATGAATAGGCAAATATATTTTTATGTCAGGCGAACCTGCATATACATTATACACCTTGCAGTGAGTAGAATGCAGACAAACGTTTATCTGTGTTATGATATAATAGGAAATATTCAGTATACAGAAACACTCTACGTATCTTCGACGCTACTTTGTAACTTTGAAATATGACGTCAAAATGACCTACTTTCGTTGTCGAAAACCTAAACATTAAGACTTAGGATTTATGTTAAAATTATTACAAGCCGATAATAAGAAAAGATAATTATTAATTTATTTGGAGATAACCTACGAGTTTGAATAAATGAATTAGCTAGTAAAAAGAAAAGTCAATCAAAAGATGTATTGATTCTAATTTTAGACTATTAAACTAAACAAATTTAAAAAAAAATCTTGTTACACCAACATTTTGTCTAGATGTTTAAAATAAATTTATTTTGTAAAATCAAATAAATAGGCTACTATAATATAAGCTTTCAACTAACTATTTACAGGTAAAACCAATATTCATTTTGTCAATTTTATCATATTCGAAATTTCCAACCTTTGCTACTTTAATTTAAAACCCAAACAGCGTTTTTAAGTTTCACTTATTCAAAAGCGAAAGTAAAGTCCATTCAACCATCTTACGCCACACAATTGTTTAAAGTATGGCTCTTAAATCTTGTGTCGCCGAATCGTTATTATTATATTAAATATAGGTCTCTGCGCTATAATATGGACAAACCCAGCAGACAATGGACTCAGATACAGTAATAACTATATAAATGGTTGGATGTATCGGCGATTAATATTGTAATCAATCCAGTCAATAAGGTTTACGTAATTAGCCTTCAAGAAGTTGTCTCCTAGACCTAACCTTACCTAATATCCGAATTTATTTGGTCACTCCATCGTTTTCACTTATTATGTTCGACCACAACAGGTTTCTTTGGTTACGCATTTGACATACATTTTATTTTCACTACTATGGGTTCACGAGTATTGATTTTGTGGCGAACAGCTCTAATTAAATATTGTATTTGTGTTACTGCATATGCAACTAAAGTAATTTTTTTATACGAATATTTTACTTGACATAATAATATTACCTATACTTTTATATTTAAATTGAGTCTTAACAAATATATATAACGATTTTAAATATAAAGTTACCAAAGGACCCGAATTCTATTTAGTATTCAATTCGAGATTTTCATTAGTATCCAGAGAAAATTAATTATTACCGCTCCATTTAATGCTGCATCTTTATAAGGCACCTATAAGTTATATCTAGGTTATAACATAAATGGAAGGTTTAAATAACTTTGTCCTTCGACAAATCGTAGTTATGCAGTCCCCACCGCTAATACCGTGTCAACATTCTTACGCAATAAGACCTCGAAAGGCTCTATTAGTTCGAAGCTTATTGAAGCTTAATGTCTAGGAAATAGAGTCTTAATTTGAACAAAATAAATATAGGTACGAAGGCAGTTGCATCACGTATGGGAGAATTCTTTTCGAATCTTTGTTGCGTTTATCTGTTATTTCATTATTGCACGTATTTCCTTACTAAAAACTTCATTAATATATTAAATAAATCTCAGAATATTGAATACGTTAATTTTGTTACGTGTTTTGTTGTTTCGTGCACAAACCTACATAAAGGCTATCCAACAATTTTCAGTATATTCTTAGCCCAACGCTTTTTCTCTTTCAGAATGTTCCTCTCCTTCATCTTTAATTTTCTTGAAAACAAAATTTTCACAATCAAAAACTTTATACATTCACTTAGTATCTTATCAACATCTTCTAAATCGGTCCTATGCTAAAACCGAAAATATAATTCTTGAGTAACAGTAGTTTATTTATATAATTGTAAGTAGAAACATTAATATGTCGTCAAATCGAAGGGACTAACTACGATACAGATAAAACTAAGCATCCTTTGGTTATAGTAACAGTTATAAATTAATTCTGTAGTTACTTACTAACTAATAAAATATATTTTTTCTTAAAATTCACATGATTATCACTCAAAAGTACTGTTCTTAAATCTATTATTGTATTATTTCACTGCTGTTTACAAAGTTCCACGAGACTGTATTAATATTTACCTAAGAAAATAACTATTTAAAAAGACCGCACCATGTTGCAATATTAACGAGCTTGGGTTTTATTTTCGATATCAATTAAAAGCATTGTTGGCGTAGTGGCTTCAGCGTGCGATTATCATCCCCGAGGTCGTAGGTTCGATTCCCAATGGATTTATTTCTATGTGGGCATTTAACATTCGCTCGAATCGCGAAGGAAAACATCGTGAGGAAACCGGCACACATTAGACCCAAAATTCGACGGCGTGTGTCAGGCACAGGAGGCTGATCACCTACTGACCTATTACGTTAACAAGTGATCGTGAAACAGATACAGAAATCAGTGTATTTTATGTTTTATTCACAAGCATTACTGCCGTTACAATATTCATTACCGTTTTCATTTATATTTATACATGGACGAATCTCTTATTTACATAGTATTTCTTTCCCAAACTGAACCGTAGATATTTCAAACAATAATATTGGTACAATACATTGAATAAGATTTCTTCACCAATGTCACGGAAACATTGTCTTACTTGAAATCCTTTTTTGTATTATCATAAAGTCTGCAATATCCTAGCCTTCGTATTATAAGGAACGTACATATATTTCTTTTTTATCAAGTAAATATTTGAGAGACACATGATCCCGATTTTATGGCTGTTAATAAATTGAAAGGTCGCAAAAGGTTAATCTTGTAAAGGCTGTGTCAATCTATTCAGATGCTCAGTAGCTCTGGCATAAATTTGAAAATATTATGTTATAATAATAAATTGTAATAATTGTATGAATAATGTAAGTATTTCTTGATTTTAAGAGATATATTTATTGATACATAAAAATATACCTAATAACTAACCTTAAAATTTAATTATTAAAAAATATTATTAAAAGGAATCCCTTTAGGCAAGGTTCCGAAGATACTGTCGGCGTTCCTCCTTTGAACAGCAAGACTAATTCTTTTAATTTAATTTAATTTGTAATTTTTATGTTTAATTTTTGGATTTCTGATATTAATTTTTTTGTGTGGTGATTATAGATAAACTCGAAAGTTTTAAGCTTTCACATATATAGTAGAAGATGTATATCGGCTAGTAACTTAAATTATTTATTTATTTCATAGTAGAATACGTTTAAATACAATGCCTGATTATTTATTAATTAAATATTCTTTCCTGTAATATGGCTACTAGGTACTACCTAGTGTCTCACGCAATTTGCATTTAATTGTCTCGCTTATGACTCGATTTGACACTGTTTATCAACCCGCATCGTAGAGGTCGTGCATTCCAATCACTCCTGTTCTTCAAAGGAATTTGCTAGCACTTCCTACGGTAAAGGAAAACATCGTGACGAAATCAGCATGTCTACAATAAAAAAAACGATGAGACGGAATACTGATCATAAACGTCTCTAAAATAAAAATGATCGAAGGAGTGGTTTTAGACCCAATAGGTTTATATTATTATTAATCAAAACGGCATACCCAATAGAAGTTTTGTTTAAACCAAATTATCTTAACATTAAAAAGCCGTGTTTATTATTGCCATATGAGTGGTATAAAGTAACAAATAAGATGACGCTGCATTTTAGTTAAGTGTATTAAACATTATTTAATTTAAATGTAAACGATACTAACGTGGTAATTAATTTAAAACTAGCAATGTGTAAAGTTATTTTATTCCACTCCCGGTTGTCTCGAGAAATAAATTCCTATTGTAGAAGACAATTTTCCGTCTGATTTATTATTCAAAGCCAGTGCATCAAGGTGTTATTTGACTCGGAGCAATGTTGAATTGTTTTGTGTTATAGAGCTGCTTTCGTTGGTTTTATTTTATTTATCTATTGTTCATTAACAAAGCCATAGAGACCGCATAAATGCAGACGACGGTGTGGACATTATGGCCTGGACTTATCCTACGTAAGTCTTAACGCATTTAAATTAAGAATATTTTAAAATTTTATATATGTAATGCTTTCTAGACCCAAGGCTTCCTCGGGAACAGTGCTTTTCTTAAATAGGTCCGTTTACAAATGGACGAACCAGTAAGAGATTAAACTGGCTTCTTTGAATGAATATTTTCACATTTTTTTAATTCGTCATAATAATCTGGATTACCGGACTAACCTGTAGTCCGGTTATAGACAATTATGACGTTGATACCAATAATAATCTGGATTATCTAGATTTAGTGGATAGCAGTGCTCAGTTGTTGAGTACATAATAATTTCTTGACTAAGCATTTATGACCGGGTATAATTTTTTTTGTGAGAATTGAGTTATTTTAGAGACTGAAGATCCACAGTCCATTCAAACCTTGGTGTTTATATATTTCTTCATATATGTTACATAGTATAGGTACGTGGGTTTATAATATATGTAAAAAATTGTGTCAGTACAATTATAGGTATATAGGTATTAAGGAAAACACTATGGAAAATCTCTTGGTAAAAAAAACTTCGCTTGACATGTCTTAATACTAAGTATGCATGCCAAGACGGATATAAATAAAACTAAACTTATTTGTAACATAATAGTAGGAAACTTATAAAATACAGCAAAATAAAAACAAAACAAGCAATGAATGAAAAAGCCTGAAGGGCGATTATTGAACGAAAATGCACCAACCGCCCCTGAACTTGACGTCATCCGTTGCTATAGCAATGCTCCGGGGAAAACTCGAGGTCACCAATTAACTTTTTTTATTCACGTTATTTTTAACACAGCTTAAACCACGTTCGATTTTTAAATTAACAACAGAAAATAAAAACACAATTTTTTTAAACTTGGAACACGAAGCGCGCGTACTTGTCAGTGGCGCGGGGCAAACTACGCAAATGTCAGCTAACTCGGCACATGTGCGAAGCTGAGTAAGGCGGTGTGCACAGTCGCTCAATTTTCCCGCGATTGGGAAACGATAAGCCGTTCATTAGAAAATCTAATTACGGGTTTTATAACTTAGCCTTTAGTTAATTAATTATATTAACTAAGTATCTCTTAGTTTGAAGAAGTTTAAGGTCACTCGTTAATGCGATATAGAAATGATGTTGTAATTATTTATTAAAATGGGTTAATACTTAATTATTATCACATGTTACTATAACGACTACTTCTAAGACTTTATCTTTATTTTTATCCATATTTCAGTAAAGCATATGATTGAAAGAATTATTATATATCTTATATTTCACTATCACCAAGCCACATGATAATTTAAAAAAAAGATTGAATTAAAAAATATTTTTTGAATTAAATCACATATAAAATTAATAATATAATTTTATACAATATTATCTACACCTTAAAGTTCAATAATTGATATATAATGAAATATGTGGTAAATTGAAGCTTTTCAATTTCGACGGCAGTAGGAAAATTGATGCCCAGAAGGACGCAGCTTTACGAGCAAGCGAGATGCAAAGCATCAGAGGCTTCAGGCTATACCGCTTTTCTCGTTATATAAGCTGGCCCTGGAGCCAGGCTGCCACCCTCACTGAAATCACCGACATTCTCAATACTTTGTCTTGTATGGGGCAACCAAACATTTTATTAAATGCCAACGTTTTAATTGAAAATTAAGGCTTTAGTAAGTCAATAGTAAATAATAGTAGAGTTATTACAATAAACTTATTTCCTATAAAGGGTTAAGCTTCGATATTCAAATTCAAGTGTGTTATTGTTTAATAATTTTGATATTATTTATATTTCTTTAATCCCATTAACACGTATGAGCATAAACGCAACACATATCTGTGTCGGTATCTTGGATCACCTCAAAATGTTAAAATTTATTAAATATTATAAATGAATTATAGTCGGAACTGTTTATTGTATTCCTACATAACAATTGTTATATTTACGTGTCACAATTTTAGTAGTGCACGCGATAAGTCACGCCGGGAATTTATTTTATTATATAACTTCATATGTTATGGCTTGATTAACTATAATGGCGTAAAACGTAGAATTATTATCTATATTGAATATATAAAATTATATATATATTGAATTACATTGAAACTGCATTTCTGATACTATGTAAACAATTAATATATAGATACGTACTACGTATACTACGTACATATCCAAAGCCCAGTTTGACATACAGACAATACAGACATACTCAGAAATATATAATATGAGTGACCTTTAACAGTGACGTTTTCTCCATTCTATTTTAAGTAGTTGTTTCACAAAATAAATAGTAGAACACATCATTGTTATTTTGTAGTGAAAATTATTCCATTACAAATGCTTTCAAATAAAATTCAAGTTCGAAAAACGTGCAGCGTGATATTGAGATGCGACCTTGACCGATAAAAATAAAAATAATGAATAGTGCATTCTGTAGGCTTACCGGTATTTTCTATTTATAATAGATTTATTCGTTTTAATGCGACGGCGATTTTATACAACCAGTATGGCTCGAGACTGCTACTTTCATTCTTGGCTGTAGGTTCGAACCCCGGCTGTGGATTTTTCTCCTATGTCCGCTAACTCTTGCGCGTACGGTGAAAGAAACCTTAAGGCTTGCCTTACACACAAAAAGTCGATGACGTTTGAGGCAAAGAAGGCTGCCTCGTAAGAAAAAAATTATCACGAATCAGATACAGAAATTTGAGGCTTAAATGTGCTACGCGTATACTTAAGGTTTCTTTGGATAAAAGCCGTCTTTTCTTAGGAAGCGTATATATAACAAATAGTTTAGTAACTCATGTTTTTTTATAGAGCAGGGGGCAAACGGGCAGGAGGCTTACCTGATGTTAAGTGATACAGCCGCCTATGGACACCTTCAATGCCAGAGGGATCGCAAGTGCGTTGCCGGCCTTTTAAGAATTGGTACATTATTTAATGAAATATTCTATTATTTTAAAAGAAAACACTGTTTAGAATTTTGATTCGTTTTTCAGAGCGCGTCGCTCGCCTAGCCTTAGTTTTTGGTACGTGTATACTATGTAACATATGGGACCTTTCGCTACACATTCATAAAATATGAGAAATATAAATATATCAATCCGAGGTAGGTAAAATTGGTTTTGGGGTTACTTTTTATTTATATAAATAATATACAAGTTTTATTTCAACAATATTTATTTAGTTAGCAGTAACTACTGCTACACACCAATGGGTGAATAAATGATGTATGCTATCGAAATTAAATTGGCAGTTATTTTACTATATTTTCTTTTATTACTTTCTTATATAAACGTGCTATATTTGATTAAAATACAATAAATTTAATTGTTAGTATAAGGACATAAATGGAACATTTATAATCAAAAATTTGGCATCGATACTGGGTAATAGAGCTAGGATTACATACTAAAAGCATTAAACAAGTAATTTAGCTAGTGTAAGTCACAAGTGAGCAGGTGAAGCACACATTCCAGGCTGAAGTACCATCAAATGACTTAGGTCCAATTACGAGTGAATAGCGTATATATAGGCTAAGTTTTTATTAGATAAGATGTACTTGATTAGGACCTAGGTTAGGTCGTATTGTATTTTACGGTATGACCTGTTGTCATAGAACTACCTTAGCATGGCAATAACACTAATATAAAATCGCTTGTAACGAAACAGAAACAGGTAAATAAAAAAAATATCTATGTAGATTAAACATGTATAGAATAATGCATAGAGTATCTGTTCTATCAATTGATGTTATATCATCAGCAAAAACAGTCCTCAAATAAATCGTGTTGTAATTTAAAATAGAAGAACGGACTAAATATATTAAATTATTCAGTAGCAAACTAGTAATAGCAATGGCCATCTCGCCTCATTAAAGGCGCGTTTTTTGCACAGTGTAGAAGCATCGGAAGTCGGCGAGGAAATGTTACCAGACTTACAAACGCCACAGGGACAATATTATTTTGTAGAAAGATATATTAATTAATGTAAAATGTAGTCAAACCTTGGTACAACATACATTAAATACAATTTATCAGTTTAAATATTGTATTTACAATTTTCTTATGCTACAAAGTAATAATAAAAATTATTAATAAGGAATTATAAATAATATTATTTAAAGTTGTAAAAATATCCAAATTATTTTTCTTGTTATAAAAACGCTATATTTACTTATTTGGAACATCATCCAAGACATATATTAAATGATATGTTTCCATCAAGTTTAATTTAACTCTTTATGTAATTACAAGTCCTTACTTCAGAACACTAATGTCGAATTGCTAACGTAGCAATTATAACAATTTTATGTTTCAGTGGTATGATATCTATCTTTGCAGACGATTATAAATAATCACAACTCGGCCAGTGTAACCAAAAAGATTCTCGGCATCAAATTCAAAATCAAAATCATTTACTCATGTAGGTAACATAATGTACACTTATGAACGTCAAAAAAACAAATTAAATGCTTCTTATTTTACATTTACTGCCACTTCTCAAATAAAGGGCGTAGAACGAAAGAGAAGAACTGGCAATAAACTCTCCACCACTATTTTTAATCGCCAACTTTTTTCTTTTACACAACGTTTGTAAGAAGCTGCAACATTGCATGTTCCATATGACATCTTGAGTAATAAAGAATAATAAAATAAAAACAAAGATTTGTTCTCTATCAGCAGGAGGCAACAATACGCAAATACGTAGTAGAAACAACTAATATCACCGCATATACGAATTCAAGTGCGACCAGTCACCACAAGTAGCACCCATTCACGAGTATGTTGTCTCATCTGTTTGGTTACTCTGTGAAACCAATAACAATTGCTATCGAATGGTTTTAGAATTGGTACCTAAAGAGCCTACTCAAAATTAATCATAAAGATTTACCACGTTTTCCCTTTATGCATCAAATTGTTTAGAAAATTATGTAATGCATAAATTTGTTAAAACGTTCTCGGGTTTTCTGTTTCGTTACAAACACCGTCAAACTATTAGTTATTATTTAATAAATATTATAAAATAGAATGTGAACTAAAACTATATTTATAGTTTTAATCTCGCCACGATATACGATTATAACATAATTTAATGACCAAAATGATTCCCGATAATGGATTGTAACGATGAAAGAGTCGAAGAATAATATTTATCGGAAAATGACGTTAAGCCCACATTCAATACAACTTTTGACAGTTTTCCAATATCAAGCAAATTATGACGGTCGAGTTTGGTTTACGATTAGGTATAACTTTAACCGTTTATTTTTAAACATGAACTTTAAATATATGGGATTTATTTAAAGTGATAGTATTTTGTATTTACGTATTAGTTAGGCATGCATCGCCTTTTTTGCCGATACCGGCCAATATTTTTATACTCTTATAAAAATATTGGCGATACCGATACCGACGCGTAACATTAACTTTTTAAATTGAAATTTGAAAAGTATCGGTGTATCGGCAATTAAAATATGGCCGATACCGATATACCGGTTCCGATATCGGATGTGTCCCTAATTTAAATATTACAGTATTTTGTGTATCTAGAAAGTAAAAGATCTTATATTTTACATAATTAATTGAATTGAAACGAAACAGTTGCGCTTCCATCCTTAACCATTAGAAATTTTTCTGTGTAACATACACGGTGTTAAAAAAGAAAGAAAAAAAGTCGTGTTGAAGCGGCAAGACCACTAGGAACTACTGTTTGTGAATTTAAATAAAATGTAAGTCACTGAAGACTTGTACCTCAGGGACAACAGTTCGCGATACGTTACAAAGCTATATACATCAGTCTGCATTAGTCTTGAGACCTGTTTTCCTCGCATTTTTGCCAATTTCCTTTGACTTTTTTTGTTTTAGCGAATCGAATATGTTTTTAGCTTAATGAAATAGAAAACTTTCTAATGCATTTTTTTGTTATCAGTCTCGATGACAATAAATTAAATTTTAAGACATTAACCTATTTGAAAAATAGTATATTTAAGTATTTTTTTTATGTAGCGAGAAATGTAAGCGATCATTTTCAGAGGAAATAAACGTTTTTACATTGCACTTGCGCCTGTGCACCATTGGACTTTTTGTATATGTATCCATTTAACACTTGCTCGTACGGTACAGTAAAACATCTTGGGGACACCATACGCATACCTTAGACCTTAGAATGCCGACGGCGTCTATCAAGCACAGAATTCTACACCTACTTGCCAATTATAAAAAAAAACAAATGATCACTCAAAGATAGCTTCACCGATTCTTTAACCAATTTTAAATTCTATTTTCGTCCTTACTAACAATATTATAAGTACATAATGATACGTAATTAACTACGTAGTAAATACACGGAAACAGAGATATTAGCTAATATGAAAATGGATTTAAAATGTACGTAATACAATAATCGTATTAGAACGCTTAATAGGTTTAAAGTCAATTTTAAACGAAGCTCTAACTATGCAGATTTGTAATAGACAAATCTAGAAAACATAGCGACTGAGAAATATAGAAAATTTCAAAATATTGAATTTGATTGTCTCTCAAATATATTAATATGAAGAAAAATACTCTTTGCCAATATAAATAAACTAGCCTGTGAATAGATGCACCCCGGCTGTGCAATAATAGATATTATATCTATAATGTATGCGCAATTAAATCTGTCAACTGACGACGAAAACTTGTCATAAATCGGCTTGTGTCAAAATTATCGAATGATGGGAAGAAAGACATCTGCAGCTCAAATTTAGTATTAAGTTTAGATTCAAAGTCATAAAATTAATTTGTCTCAGTAGCCTAAGTATTGTTAAATTAAATTTTTAAAGTATTTTAATTAAAAAAAGGTTTTTAATTACATCGTAAATAAACATGTTTAATTTAATGCATTTTAGGATTAAACAAAACTATTATTTGTAACTTTTAACACTTATATACATTACTTAACAGGCTTAGGGCTGACATATTTCTGCGCCTGTTTTTAAATGATGCAGTAATCAGCTAGAAACCATTACTGTTTTCGTTTATCGAACTCGGGGAAATGAAAACCGACTTCTATTTACCTCTAAGCCACGGCATTAGACAATTATAATCGGCATGTCAGCTATTCATGATAAGACATTAAATTAAATCCGATTGCACACAATGAAGTCTTAGAAATCTGTAACCTTTTATATAAAAATAGTTGAGAGAAGAATCCATAGAAGCTTCACATCGTTCTTGCAAATTGAGTTATCTGAAGCCATAATGTAAGGACAGAATGGCCTAGCAGGTGGTGTACAAATTGTTAATTAGTTAGGTAAATAACTAATTACATGCACGAATTACTAATAACTTATCACTAATATGTTACCAATTTGATAAAACGTCTGCAGTAATTAAGGCCGATGCATATAGTCACAAATTAGTTGAATATTTATTTGGACTGCCGTATTACACCGCGTCAAATATTATAATTAAAATAATGTCTTAATTATAAAATATTTATTTTATGGCACTACTACTGAATTTAGAAGGATCGCGTTATAAAAAGTTATAAACTAACATTTATTTTTAAGTATATACATATATACATTTATTTGAGAATACATATGACATATATGATACATTAATAAATGATGGTTCCCTTATAGTTCATAGTTCTGTCGCCATACATAATTAATTGCGACCATGGATAGATTACATGTGCTGTGCATGAGACTTGAACATACGACCTAAACCTTGAGAATCGTAGTCTTACAAGCAACGATACCAAGATTAATTATTCTAATATTACAATTTTTTACATATTTATGTATATGTGTATATTGAAATTGTATGCACAGAAAGAAGACTTACCTAACATAATCAAAGAATCCTATGCTATTCAAAACTAGTAGCTAACACAAATCTGATTCCCATTAACTTTTGATATCGTTTCACACAATTTAAATTAGCAAATACTGTATCGTTGGATTACGTGTTCAGTCTTCTTTAGTAGGGAGTAGAGCCATATGGTTTCTGAAATTACATGGGTTGGGTAAAGTTTTTGGATTGTATTCGTAATTTTACTATAATAACACCCTTCAACCAAACAAAAACACTTTTAAAAATTTATATCCTGTTTACAGAATAGTGCAGTACCGAATCACTATGACTACTGTTATGGTTACAGAAGCCAAGAAATGCCTCTCTTATGACATCAGTAATAAGGAAAGAAAATCTCATAATACTTTCTCAAAATAGAAGTGCAGTTTTTGTCGTCGAGTAGGGATTATTTATAAATAGTTTACCTGTATTTTTAAACGTTTCAGTTCACGCTTTTGTTTTTGTGTTTAATAAAGACTATTTACTGAATAAAAGGCGAACGAAGTATATCAAAAAATAATATTATTTTAACTGGCAATATTTTTATTTTAGAATAAAAAGATAATTCTAAAAAATATGATGGAACAGGCTCATCGAAATACTTGTTTAGATACATAGAGTGAGTCTGGTGTAAATTAAAATTAGCACCATTGTATGAGTCAAGTGAACATTTTATTCTTTGTTGGAGTTGGCAAAGTTTTCTCGGTGGCCCAGCGACCTCCCGCCCCCATTACTCAACTAGGTTAAAAAATCAGGAACAGCCTTCAACAATACGTCTAGGGCCAGAAATTTGATTACGTTTAACTGTTGTTCGTGATATGGCGTATGAAATTTAATGTATAATGCGTTCTTCAAGTTCAGTTTTTGTAAGAATTAAGTTTTATCTCTTCAACATTACATACATTGAGCCGTTTTTAATTAATTTAACTTAAAAAACATTGACTAATTCCCTAAGGAGGTTGAGTATCGGCTGTTAATCTGTATTAAAATGAATGCAACAACCTTGAATTTTTCATTCATTAAAAGCAAAACTTTTAGACGCTTAACACCGCAAAATCTAGCGGGAAAATGTACAGGAAATGAGCTCGCTCAGAAAATTACTAACTTTCCGTGCTGGGAATTTATATTTTATTTTAATTTAGATGCGATAATGTTCATTATAAAATCATTTTATAATATTTACTGGACCATTTTTTATATGTTTAAATATTAACATTTAGACATTAGCATTCGTACTCAGGACTCTATAGCTTAAGAATTTTATGTATTTAAATTTGCATCCTCATTTGATTCCCTAAATTTTAAAAGAACTTTTTTATCGTTCTTCATAGCTTGTAAGTAATATTAGGGCATGGCTTTTGACATATTCATTTCACAAATCGTGATGTTTGAAATTACTTCTATGGGGTAAAAGAGCATGCGCCACCACATAATTGCATGGCATACCATTGCCGAGTGATGAAAATATGTAGAAAAAAAAGAAAATAATTATATCAAGAAAAGAGCGTACAGATTCTTAAAAGGTCGGCAACGCACTCGCGAGCCGTCTGGCAGTGAGAGTGTCCAGGGGCGGAGGTATCACTTAACATCAGGTGAGCCTCCTGCCCGTTTGCCCCCCTGTTCTATATAAAAAAAAGGTAACACTTATGAACGTCAAAAAATAAATATACATTAAATGCTTTTAATTTTACATTTACAGCCAGTTCTCAAATTAAGGGCATAGAACGGAAGAGAAGAACTGGCAATAAACTCTCCACCGCTGTTATTAATTTTTTTGTTTTACGCAACGTTTGTAAGGGGCTGCAACCATTACACCATGTTACCACATGACAATGATTTGTGTGAGATTGTCAAAGATCATCTATGAAATAGGAGCACGCACTGACATCCTCGTGGGAACAACACGAAAATACATTGACGATACCTATGATTTTTAGTAGAAATGTATCCTAAAGATATTTATTTATTGAGTTTACGACATTATACATTCTAGTACACTTTTTATTTTACAAAATCTTACAAGACAAGAATTGTAAACATAAGTTTTACGAAAAAAAAAAAAATTAAAACATATATAATATAAGATCATAAAATAAAATTACCAGAAATTGTTGGTACTTAAAGTAGAATAAAAAAAAAAATCATCAGCAAATTAGGTTCGAGAAAGGTTTTCTCTAAAAACCGATCAGTCCACTACCGAATATATCCAGCTCCGGATGGATAAGCTGTGTTCAATCTGTTAAAATCGCGAAGAATCCACATTACTACCACCAATTTTAGTAAATAACATTTTTATGACGTTTTAAAACACTATTCAAATCCCTTTTGCGGTTTCTAAATCACATTAAAATAAATCCTTAAAAGGATCTTTATATGTTTTCACGACATACGATATTTAAGATGAATAACCCTCATTAAGCTTGGATAGCTTCCTGCGGCAGTGCCGACCTCAATAATGGTGCATTTTTAAGAAATATTCGTGTCTCTCAGTAGCTCTCTTATCCGTATGAAAATACAAGGAAAATGTGCTAATAAGCTCATAGCTACTAGGCTACGCTAAAAGAGGTAAAGGCTAGACTAAAGACGCCTTTGAAAAGGACACAGGCGTTTACAGAAATACTTTATAATTCTGTTTTTATTGGCCTAGTGGCTGTAGTGTGCGATTATCATCTCTGAGTTTGCAGATGCGATCCCCTGAGTGCACCAATGGGTTTCTTTCTATCTGTGAATTTAACATTCTCTTAAGGATGAAGAAAAACATCGCGAAACAGGCTTTCCTTAGACTCAAAAAGTCCACATGTTTCAAACACAGATCACCTCACAGGTCATTCAGAATTCTGAGGCCCAGACCGAATACGGTGGTAGCACCACTGATTTATTTGTATTTTATTTTATTGTTAGAATCCTTTAATTTGCTCACTCGTGTTCTCATAGAGCAAAGGTCTTACTAAAGTGGGTTAGTGTCGTAGTTTCTATTCCATAGCAGACTATAATAATTTGGAAATCATTTAAATAATGGCATATGAATCTAAAATGTCTGTGTCCAATATAAGAAAGTTTTACTACGTGAAGAACAAAAAATATCTTCTTATACAAAACGTTATGAAGTCCGCAAACCAAGGCGCAATCAGATTTCTTGAAAACTAATCCAATTTTTACATCTGCCGTCTGCAATGTTGTTATTATTCTCGTAAATTGGAACGTTTTCGCGTACTTTCAGTTGAATATTTAAATGCGAAATGCCGAGTCCCGAAGCTGAATGGGAGAAAAATTTGAACAATGGCGCTCTTTAGCGCACTCAATAAAGACAATAATGATTTGTGGTTTTCAGACTTACGTATTTTGCCTAGATATTTAATGCACTTAACTAGCTTCCTGTTGTGATAAAAATATACTTAGAAGACATTGGCGTATGGGTTAAGTGTTATACACTTAATATCAATTTGTTAAGACTCTTTCAACAGATTTTTTCCATTCGATTGCATGGACGCGACGGACGGCTGATAGGTTCTTATGTATGTATACCATTCTGATCTTGTAAAATACATGTTAAGAAATATTCATGCCTACTTAGGTAGTGATCTGCTTTTAACTGATCTCAATTCAACATGTATTTTTGTAGCGGCGGAGAGTTTATTGCCTGTTCTTCTCTTCCGTTCTACGCCCTTGATTTGAGAACTGGCAGTAAATGTAAAATTAGAAGCATTTAATGTATTTTCTTTTTTTGACGTTCATAACTGTACATTATGTTACCTGCATGAATAAATGAGATTTGTACATCTATATCACATAGACTGGCGAGTTTCTTCAAAATGGCGAATAATTATCTATGTATCGTGATGAATTATATATTCACTTTTGTTTCATGTGCCTTGTACTAAAACGAATTATCTGCCGTAATCACGTAATTCGCAAATGTTTCGGGCTTTAGCTAACTTCCAAGAAATATTTTACGAAGCGGGATAACTTTGACTTAATGTAGTAATCGTAGCAATTAATTTTTCTTTAAAATATGTTGTAGTTTGTTTAATATTTATTATTAGTTCTTTTTCTATTCGTGTACTTGAATTGACTTAACAATGTAATCTGTTTTGGCATTATGTATTGTCAAATTGTTTTGGACACTCACATTGCCAAATGGAAATGTATATATGTGTCGCTGTAAGATAACTTATAAATAAATAATTAAACATGTGTGAGGGTGTGATTATGACACTATTATGAAAATAAGTTTTACCTTACAAATTGTTAATTGAACTTGGAATACAAGTATAAAACCTGACACTGTAGCAGTAGCAGACACAGTATTCAGAGAATGGGGGCGGTGAAGCCGTACACCAATTACATGAACCTACTTATATGTTAAGTGAAACAAAATGTTAACATGTCGCGTATTATGTAAGCGCTAATCTGGATTTAGGATTTTGACAGTGTAGGAATTAGTCTAAACTTAAACGGCCTTATTAGTAAACGTGGAGTACGTAGTACATAATACGTCTTATTTATGATATTTGTCCGTGAAAAAAGGATATTAGACGAACACCCTTACTATTTCACCATGCTCCCATATCACCTGGTTCGGAAATATTTTTTTCAACATCCAGTATTAATTATTGTAGTAAGGTGGTCCTTGTTAGAGTTTATGGCTGCCTTTTAAGAATTAGTATGCTCATTTGAAGGACCCTAAGACGAATTGGTTCTGAATCTAGCGAGCCGCTAGTTTCATACAGATGTGATGCGCGAAAAAAATGTCTTAAAAACGAGATCGTGGTATTTTTGGCATCTTTTATTTTACCTAGCGTTTTTCCTAGCCTATTATAGAGTGTTGATTTCGTGTAATTTGGCAAGTATTTTGTGGCCGTTAAATTTTAGTTAAATTTGCATAAAATTAAAATAAAGGAATCACACTCACATATATTATTTAATATATTTGTTTTATTTTATTATATTTGTGTATAAATATAAAAATAAAAGACATAGACATAACATTTATAGCTAACTAGTGACAAGCAGGTTTTTATTATGTATTGTTATTTCCGTCGCTGGAAAGCTCCGATAATATACGTGACATCTACCATATAGACATATACCATCACGGACTTTTCTGTAGACCTTTTCAATGTGTACAATACTTAGTACATTATTTTGATAAAATTCGTAGGGTTCAGCCTGCGTTTGCAATGTAAGCGGAAAAAATGTAAATATTTACGACATCACATTAGAAACCTCAAAAATAACAGTACTTCTCCACTATTTAATGCATGTTATTATACATATAAACCTTCCTCTTGAAGGTTCTCTATCTATTAAAAAAACCACATCAAAATCCGTTGTGTAGTTTCAAAGATTTAAGCATACAAAGGGACATAGGGACAGAGAAAGCGACTTTGTTTTATACTATGTAGTGACAAAACACACCCATCACAAAAATCAAAGGGAAAAAACATAGAAAGAGAGGTAACAATTTTTTTATCGTGTTCATATTATAGAGTACGTGGTCGGGGTTCATTTTGTTGGTAGTATTGTACGAAATTAATATCTCTGACATATTCAATACAAAATAAAAAAATTCATGAGTCACGATCACCTTGACACCCAATTTCCTTTAGTTCGACCTGTCTCGGCTTATATTTCCTTACACCTCAAATTGGCGTGTTGAGAAGCCCTACGTGTTGACAGTTTCAAATTTAATGACCTGTGTTGTAACATGAGCAACATCAACAATATTAGACTATCATCATTTTAAAATCTATGCTTTTGTATTGCATCATATTCATGAATCAGTGAGATTAGCTATTTAGTTTATTGTACTAATTCGTTTTGTGTAACATTAGATTGATTTGAGAACTGGCAGTAAATGTAAAATTAGACGCATTTAAAGTGTATTTATTTTTTTACGTGAACGTTGTGTTAGCCATATGAATAAATGATTTTTATTTGATTTAATTTTTATTAAGGATTCCATTTTTATAAGATATGGTTAAGACTTCTTACACAATATATACCATTCATATTTCTTAGTTTTAGTATTTTCCTTTACTAGGGTTGGCTGAAAGAGATCGCTTGTTAGCTATATGATCTGTTGTTGTTCTTGTTGCATCCCTTATTATGTTATTCATTTTCTTTACCATAAGGAAGTGTAAATAAATAAATAAAATAGAATGCCTTCTTATACCAGTATCTGTGTGCTATTCATTTAGTAATTTTGTATTTCTTATTATTATTCTGATGCCAATTTATTACTAAAGCTTGGTTGTTGTATACTTGAATTGCCGGGTATCTTGCGCAAATCTAAAAACCAATCCAGTACGTTTCTGAACCATGACTTCATACTACCAGCTCGTTTCTTGCCTTAAATTTTTCCCATCAGCTACAACAAGATTTTGTATTTGTCTTTGTCAAAATTAAGGCCCGAAAATGGATATTGTATAAAAAGTTTTAAAAAATTGAAATTTCTCAAAACATACTTGTAAAAGAAATCGTTCAAGGCGTTCAAAACAGTATCATGATAATGATTATGAAAATACATATTTAAATCGATAAACATTTTACGTTATTAGGACTACAAAAGACAGGTATAAGTCACTATTTATAGTGATTCATACCTATCAAGAATTATAATTAGTTGAATCACCAAGTCACACTTAGTCACTATAAGCATTAAGCGATCAATGTCTATAAATATATAATTTGAAAAGACTCTTTCCTTTGTTAATATCTACCACTACTAATTACCAATTAATAAATAATTTACACTAATTACTAATTAAATATTCGTATGGAATTGTATATTCGCGGATGCTTGGCGGTCCCAAGTGAGAACTCTACTAGTGACTACTCACTTTGTCAGTCACGGGGTTGAGTTGTGGGCGAGCTAGTCGATTATGATTTGTGAGGAAGTTGCTTGAATCTGTTTAGTGCTACGTCTTCTTTAGTTGTTATATATTTTTCACACGTGTATATTGTTTCTATAACATAATTTTAACGTTTGTTGCTTGAGAACAAATATAAAACCTTTTTAATGTTTTACCGAAAGCCTTGCTACGAAAACATCAGTTTTCTATTAATGTATCTACGATACGGTCTTCTAATTACTAAAAAAAAATAAAGTAGAATAATACAATAGCTGTATCTAATGACTTTCCGATGCAAAGCGATATCTTTTAGTAACTTAACGCAGGCTTTAGACTTGACACCTATTCATATGGGAAGCGTCAAGTGGAGTTTGCAGGTTCTGCCAATAAGCCCCCTAACGTTTTTAAATCTTACTAAAAGCGTACCAATTCTTAAAAAGCTGGCTACACAGTCGCGAGCTATTTGGCATTGAGAGTGTTCCTGGGCGGTGGTGTCGCTTAGCATCAGGAATGAATGAGAATTCTCGTCAAGAACAGATTTCTTGCATCGGCTAGATAGAAATGAAGGGTCGACGTTTCAATTGGTTTATGACTGTTTACGTGCAATTTTAGTGGCATAATGTTTATAATGTTATAGTGTATATGTCACTGACCTTAGTATATAACATAATTTAATTATTTAAATATGTTCGACGTTCTCGTGGACAGACAAACTGTGTCCAATTTGTGTTTCCACCATACCAACTTCTTTTCTATTTAGGAATATGTATACAATAAATAAATAAAATAAATGTACACTTATCCTGCTAGAAGGCTTTTAACATTTGGTGCGCTTGCGTCTGGAAGGGCCCTAAGTCATCAATCACGTTTAATTTCCTCAGTAATTATACGTAATAAGGTATCCGGTAACTGTCACCTAATGCCCCTTAGTAATTGTCTGGAGTGAATAATAACTGAGAACTGACAATGCCGGAAGGACGAATTCACTATGAGAAAACGGAAGATATTTTACTAGTACCTTGTAATTCTGTTTCAATATAGGTAATATTTGAACAGAATTTCAACTTATGATATTAAATCATCATCAGCCTCTATATAGGCCATTTCTGGACGTAGGCCTCCTTAATCTTCATCCAGTACGCCCTGCACTGGCCTATCTTAATTCACTGAGAACCAAGGTCACAAAATAGTTCTGAAATTGTAATTCAAAAAGTTTCACTAGCAATATTTCTAAGTGGGCAGCTAAACATTTTCAGTGTTACCTAATATATACACATTTATTTAATATTATTAATGATAAATTAATAATAGAATAATATTTCGATTTAATTCCGATGCAATAATTACTTAAAATTAGCTTGCCACGAATTTTAAATTTCTTTAAGTGAAAATCTTATAAAAAAATGAAGATTATTACTTATGACCTGAAATTTGACTTTCAAAATACAGGTGAACTTAATAATAAAATCTGAAAACATCCGATTTTATGATTCATAACATTATCAAGAACCATCTTATAATAACAGCCGTTATGATTGAGTAACAAGAAACTAATTATTGCACGTGGCCCCGTCTGTAAGCAGAAGTTGTAAACATAGACGGTCAGCAGAAAAACTTTTCATTATAGAACTGCGTAAGAATTTTGCAATTAACAAACTTACGAGTGAGTTTCTTACTTTCGCTGCTGAATCGATAATATTAAGGAGTGGAGAGATATGGGAAACAAGAATTTCGTATGATTTTTTTTCCAATTTTCCACATGTACAAAAGATAATTTATTATAGAAAGAAGAATAAAACACGATTTATTGCCACAATTACCGAAATTAAATAATATTATCCTCTGTAGATTGCTTTTATAATACATCTCATAGTAGTGGGTAATATATTAATATAGTTTTTTTTATTTGGACCACAAAATTAGGACAAACACTGAAATAACATACATACAAAAATATAAGAGCGGTGTCGTCCTTAAAACATGTGGACACGACCATAGTTAAATAGATTACTATTAATTCAATAATCAATTTATTTCCAACACACAAATATGCATTATCTGTTTAACCTACACAATAATGACAAAATTAATAAAAAACGATTTATTATTGAAGCATATCGCTGCATTGCGATACTAATTAATTGAGCGGGGAAAACACCAGCTCAGTATTTATAATTTAATATAAAACATTTTTGCAGACCGTATTATCTGAGTTAAGAATATGAGATATTGTTTATAATAATGTATAATCGGGTAAATTGGATAAAGAGGACGAGGATGTGGGTTAAATCCATTAATCAATCTAATTTTACATGTATTTTGAGTGCAAATTTCCACATATGTAGCTTGGTACATCATTTGAAACATCGTTTTTGCACATACGACTTCTTAGGGGTGAGATGTCATACGAATGATAAAATCCAATAGATTTTTGGGCGTAGTGAAAATTATATCTAAGTCTCGTTTCCGTATGTCTATGTATCCTGGATCCAACCGTAAAGCACTCGATTTGTTGAGTTATATTATATACATTATAGCTATTGTTTTTGTTAATCTACCATGATTGATTCCAAGTGTGCCCAAGGCCTCCCCCATTTTTATTAGTGTTGAGTTATGTTAATATCATATAACCCCGGTTGCAGCCGCAGAAGACCAGTGTTGGCCTAGCTTCAGCGTGCGACTCTTATCCATGACGTCGTAGGTTGTGCATCATTGCACTTTCTATCTACGCATTTAACATTAGCTTAAACAATTAATGTAAAACGTCGTGAATTTTACACCTCACACTCAAAAAGCCGACGGCGTGTCAGCACAGGAGGGTCATCACCTACTTGCATATTTAATTGACAATTAATCATGATATATGTACTAATATGTTGAGGCTGACGTAAAAAGGATTTTTTTATTTATATCTATTGAATAACAATTTTTACATACTAAATACTACAGATTTTTAACTTTTCTCTTGTTTCAATACAGTTTAAAGTACAAAGCATAGTGGAGCAAGGAGTGCAATAATGGCTTAATTATTTACTTAAATATAAGAATTCTGACCGCTTATACACATTATAATACAAAACACTAAAACAATACAGAAAGCCAAAACAGATTACATAGATAAACAACTAATAGATAAAGATACATTAAAAAAACAAAAATTAAATCTAAAGTATACTGAAATTTAACATTTAAAAACAACAAATAATACTTAGAATAAGAAAAATCGTTTAAGAACAAGAACTCTGAGGTTTGGCCTGTATAATAATTCTGTTTAAGTCATAGTTGAGCTGCTTAACGAAATTATCTTAATATATATATTTCTTCTGTGCGTGTGTATGTGACTGAACTCCTCTCAAACGACTGGACCAATTTTGACGAAATTTTTTGTGTGTGTTCAAGGGGATCTGGGAATGGTTTAGATTCACAATTTTGTCCGCTGGACAATGTTTTTTTAATTATTTTTTAATTTTATTAGTAGTTGTTGATTTTGGAATGTTTTACATTAGATGCGACAGACGGCGCTACCATCGCAGTGTCAAATTTTAAATAATATTCGAATTTTAATTTTAGTCTATCCCGACAGTTAGCGCTGCGATCAAATTAAAAAAAAAGTTTTGTTATCATTGTGTTATTGTAGACCATGTGCTGGATCGTTAGATATTGTCATAACATTTGAATAATAATTTTCATCAAAATGGTCCAGAATGTTAATTTAGCTTATTAAAAAAAGTTTGAAATTTTCAAATTAAAGACGTGTAGACAGGACAACGTCTGTCGGTTCCGCTAGTAATAATATAAATTTGAATAGAGTTGATTCAAATACCAGTTATAGGTCAAAAAATCGTCTTCTGTCTGCAGTATTCTTATTTTAAAGTCGGTCAGAAATTCATTGAAATGACAATTATGTTCTTAAAATGCCAGTGAAATTCGGAACAATGAAGTGTTATTAAAATTTCAAAACAGCAAAGGACCAGCTGTGAAAAAAGTAATCTCGCCAAATTCGCTGCAGTGGACAACTGTACAATCCTTTGAAATTAATGAATTTTTAATGTTCTATTTTGACTATTTCTTTGTCAACATAGTATATTACAACTAGAATATGTGTTTTGTTTTATTTAATTGTAATGTAACGAAATGTTACTAACACTTCGTTACATTCAGAGCCTAGACTATTTTTTTAATTGTATTTGCAGGGTTTAGCTTTTTCTTTTAACTGTTTTGTTTAAAACAAGATGTAAATATTCAACTGACATAAAATTTACGGTAGAGGACGCTGATCAAACAAAAAAAAATCTTAAGATATTTATGGGTTCTTAAAACTGAGTGATGGTGACTTATTGTACATTTTCAGAAATGGGAATGTTATATTATAATTCAAGAATGTGAAATGTGAAATATGAAAAACTATAGGGAATATGCTGAAACTCTCCAAACTGATGTTTAAGAATAGGCCACAAGTGTAGGATGATTTAACATTAATTGGTATATTATACTTAACTAACGTTAGGCATGTATCAAATCTTGAATACTCCATTAAATAACTTCAAACCTGAGTTACATACTTCATTGTATATATTGACTAACCTAATTGGATTTACAATGTAAATGCAATGTGAAACCGTTAAAACAACAAACACCGAGGTTCTCTTTGATGTACGCAGTTCGATAAACTATCGATTCCCTTTGAACTGGCATCGCTGGTTTAGAGTTTAGACAGTACACTTTTTGTTTCAATATTCGCTTGAATATTTTCTCAACGAATTTGCCTTTGGGCCCCACTTCAATAAGTTACATTATTTGAATACATAGGTATCTACATTACTACCTACTACCCAACGACATTTTCCAATACTTCGCGATTTCTTACTAAATCAAGCCGATTGTAACACGGGCAAAAACTTCATCTACACCCAAACCCTACGCGCATACTCTCTGTATATATTATTATTAAGTATAAAACCCTTGACTTAGAGTTTCAGTTTGAAAATTATTTTGTATTATATAGTCAACTGTAAGGTTTTTTAAATATATAAATACTAGCAGCCATTTCTACGTCATAGATTTGTTTGCAACGCTTAGTTTGTAGAAGTTGCTTAGAATTGTCATTCTCGAGTCCATAAATATTGGAAGACAAATTGAGTTTAACGTATTGAAAACATCCTCATGCGAGCGCTGGATCCACTCTTGATTGTAAATACTTAATCTGGCGAATTTTTTGCACTGACAGTAGTCACATACACGTACAATTAGCACAAATATTTACAGTATATGAAAACAATGATGAATCATTTAGATGTAGGTTCACTAACATTTACAGAATGAGTCTACACTTTTACATTGCCGCCTGCCGGCCCCTATATACCCCTATACAAAATATGTATATAATAGAAAATTTTAATTGTCTTCGATATGTAATTTCTGCATTATGTTTTATTTTAGTTTTTTTAAAGCTACCACTATTCTTTGTGAATTTATTGTTTATAAAAAGTGTTATTATAATAAATAGAATTATGTTATGGTGAAGGAAAACGTCTAGAAGCACCTAGTAGTTAGAGAACGATTCAATTCAATTGAATAACGCATAAATGCCAAATGTTAAACTGTATATCTTTTTCACATATTTACTCGGAATCTTACGCTAAGACCTAATCGACACACACACCGGTGACGAGTTTCGGCTGCAAAAGACTCAACTGCTTATAACGAAAAAATTATCAATGAAACATGGATAGACGGTGTAATTGAGCGTTTGAAATCTAGTCTAGTATCTCTTTCTCATTAGTTTGGTTCAGCAGGTTTTTGCTCAATTTAATGTTTCTCCTATTTTAATTGTATAGTCGGCGCTAACTTCTGATTCTGACCCTTCATCTGTCAACAAGACGTGAACAAGTTCAAGGTCGAAACACTCCAGTTAACTCTGCCAGCGCAATACAATAGAACCGCAATAATAATTGTTCATTCAGTCTTGTTGATGGATATCAATATGTTTTTCTGACAAATTCATATTCTGAAGCATAAAGCGGCGAAGAGCAAACGTATATCGTATCGAGTGTATAACGTCGGCTATAAGGCAAATCCAAGGAATTAAAACTTCTTTATTTATTTGCATATAATTTTCATATCTTTAACATTACTACTAAGGCGACACAACTACACATCTTCGCCCATATCCTACAATTAAAAAAACGTAAAGAGAAATATATATACCTAGGTCTTATAACTATCAATATAGTAAGCAACTCTTGTGAACTCGGCCCCAGTACAAACAAATAGGTCTACCCGATATAAAATATATTTATTATAGGTATGTGTTGCTTGCATGAGTGGCGCTTCGCTAACCGTCTGGCGTGTGCGCGCGGTACATCCAAAAGTTGAGACTTCCGCCTAAGGTTTTTGCTTGGTATAACCCAGTCTCTGCATTATATCCAGACTTAACCAACTTAAAAACCTAATAAACTAAAATAACTAAAACCTTTAGACATATAAAGAGGCTGCTCTTATTTTACAAAGTCGGTATGTAAAAGCCTATCAAGGTGGTAAAACTGAAATTGATTTTAACTTTGATTTAGCCCGAAACTCGTGGTATCAATCAGACGCCCGTATATTATGCTTTTATAGGCAATGTGTTCTTTTGAGCGATATTAGTTAAATTCCCCGCATTCCGGTGATCGACGTGAACGTAAATATTTGCATATTACGACATTAATTTATAGTCTTAGCCACTTGACTCTAATCATGAAATGAATATTAGATTGTCTTTTTACGTTATAAAGTTTCCGAACCATTTACATATTTTATATAAATATAGTATGGGATTAGTCAGGATTATAATCAACATAGTTTTACTTATCCTCTTCCAATGTACAGACGATATAGTGGAAAAAAATTCAGCAATTTTGGTAAGAAAATACATTACAAGAATCTAACTAAAGCAAATTTTTAATCTGATAATACAAAAATAGTGGATCGAATTGTTTGGCCCATGGCCAGGATAAAAAATGCCACAGTTAATGTAGCAACAAAGATATTTCTTATAAGATGAATAATGTGTTTAGAGTAAAGAGTTTTTATTTTAAAAACTACATGCAGAATAATAAAGATCTTCTTGTTGATCATCGGTACTTATTTATGTATGTTTGATAAATTCCTTTGATTTAAATTATTACGGAATTATTACCTATTACAATATAATAATATAAATATACAATTAAATATTACCAAAGCGGTTATGAGAGAATTCAAATAGCGACATCTAGCATCATATACAAGAATATATTAAGGAATATCAAGAACATAACAGAACATATTTATCATAAAAGATAGTTTTAAAACATATTTAAATCGTAACAACTTTTATATTTAATATTGGAAGGTAGGAAGGGAAACTTTAATAATTTATTCTATGAGAACCAAATTTTCTAGTTATAGTAAGAATTATTTTTTAGGGTTTGAAAAATGGTATTCGGTATAGACGTGTAAGCGACATCTATCGGACAATGTAAGAAATATGAGAAATATAAAATAAAAGTAAATTAAAATTAATAGATGTTAAAGGTGGCGGTAAAATAAATAAATATTAATTATCTAAACTTAAAACTTTACTATCTCTTAATAATCAATAAAAAAGAGCATACTCCTTCCCCAAAGGTGCATCCACTAAAATAGGTGTCCATGGGCTGCAATGACTGTAGGAACTTGGAGGGAAGCCCATCTTTAATATAAGTACACAAGGTGATTTCTGTAGGTATTGGGTGTATAAACTGAGTATTTCTGAATCGGTGAGGGATTTAAATGGGTTAGTCTGGAACTTATCTGGGTCATAAGAATATAAAAGAATTCAGTTGTTTTCACTAACATTTATTTTTAAATATTTACATAATTTTAGGCATATTTTTGAAATTGTAACTTAAACAGACATTAACATAGCTTTTATAAATTGTATTTAATAAAATTTTACTTTAAGATAACTAATACCTAAAAAAAATATGTTGTTAGTGGTTTTGAAACGGCATCCAGCAAAGTAAATATTTTTAGATATAATTTACTGCGGTTTGATATATAGACTTATATTTATACAAACGTATATAATATATAACCACTAATTTACAAATCACAAAACTATATTTCTATTAACTTTGTTTGTTAAAAATGTGTATTTAGTACAATGATATTTTATTTCTCCTAGAGTCGTTGCTTCAACGACCTCTTCATTTGGAGGATCTGAAAACAATAAAAACATAATTAATTATTAGTACAGATTCTAAAGTCATAAAGAATCACATTTAAGATTAGATTTTTTATAGCAACAGTTTTAACTTTATGCCAACCGATCAATTTCTCGCCAAACGGTAAATATATTTTTAATCTATCTTTTTAATTCTAATGATTAAAAGGTATTTGAATTTGGAATATGGATAATTAGTGACAATCACCAAAGAGATTGATATAAATATTGTATGAAAATGTTACTGGCTGATAAAGAAAAAAAAGAAAAGCGCCTGAATAAAGAGGAACGTTTTCTTTGTTTTTTATGTGTTTCTTTATTTTTTCTCGCGTTTAGTTTCCACAGCTTTTACTTGAAACTGGCATAAAATTATAACTATTGCCATTATATATATTTAAAAAAAAAGTTTTGTAAGTTAAAAGCGAAGAATGTCGTTGTTTGCTAAATTTAAAACATTGTTTGCCTCGAGTTATGGAATAAGTGACCTTTGAAGCGAAACCATTTTAAACTCCAATTTTTTGAATAACTTTACTATAAATTTAAAATGTAAAAAAAATAATTATTAATGCGTTTATTAGTATAAAAATTTATTCTGTTTCTTATCTTACCAATATTATTCCATACAGTAGGAGGGAAGACGGGCAGTTGTGAAAAGACATAGACATATCTGCAATCCCTTTTAAGTCCTTGTTTAATAGCGCGTTCGGTTTTGGTTAGCTCTAAACGATACCAGCTCGCAGGTTTTCTGAAATAATATTATTTAAGTCTCGCAGGAATCTTTAAAAAAAATCTATCTCTTTTCCTTCTTATGCGTTAGAGAGAGAGAAACAGCTTGGAATTGTGCTATATAAAGCTGTTGCTTTCGTTACGTATGGATTCAACAGAGACAAATAGATTCGAACTTATTCAAAGAGTGTGACATTTTCAATACGTTTTTGGATCATACGGATGTCTTGACTGTTAGTGATAGTCTTTTCTCAAATTTCAGTATCTTGGATGACCAAGAAAATTTTAATAACAAAATTATTTGTGTGACAGAAACAAGTATATTTCTGTATAACGTACGACTTCATATGTAAAAGCTATATATTAAATTTTATTAATACAGCCAGGGTTTGAACGCATGGTCGAGTTTCTAGCTATTGAAATAAAACTTATATGTAGGAATAAGGCCTTTCTTGTGTTTTAATAGCAACTTACTTCAAATGGTCCTTTACGATATTATTAGCTATGGGCACATTTATTTTCACCACGGGATCGTTCATAAGCTGACCTGCAGATTTCACCGGAGATTTGTCGGACATGTACAACTCCAATAACCGGGATGCCATGGCCTTTAGTTGTGCTAAAATATTTTGCAATATAAAATGATTTTTTTATATTTATTTATCACGAACTCTGTAATGGCGCCATGAAAGTTGATATTATTGTTATTGAATGTCTGTCGGTATATGGAACCATTGCAATATTATTTAAATATTGATGGAACTTAAGATGTCATGTTCTTAATCTTATTGATTTCGTTAGAATAATGCTTTAGGAAATCCCGAAAAAAAATTTTTTTTTTTAATCGAATAATTGAGATCGATGCGACTTCCTAACAACAGTATGCTATAGTTAAAAATTTATATTTAATTTGTAATATGCTTTATTTTGAAATCCATTTTATTTTAGTTAAGTAACAGACATTAATAGGTGGATTAATTTTAAATATTTTAGTGACACAATTTAACTAATCATTAAATTATGTCAGTAAAACATACCAAATGATATAGTTTAGATTATAGTTTCGAGTAAAAGAAGTAAAGATCATACCAAAGTCAGCTCGCAAACAGGATTCAGCTCTAAATAAATGCTCCAAACATACATGTACTTGAGAATATCTCATTAAAAGATTTTTCCAGGGACTAATGTCGATTTCATCTGGGATTAAGGGTACCTGAAATTATATACATTCAAGGTAAAATACACAGCCTTAAGTATGGCTCTTATACAAGGGCGGTATGACGGCTATACAAGAGCGGATCGAAAATTCGAATCACACATTCATAGATATTTCTTTAAAGTGGTGGCCTAGATAGTGGTTTGATCTACGACTGTCATTCCTAAAGTCGCAGATTAAAATCCCAGCTGAGTACCAATAGTCTTTCTATCTTTGTACGTAACACTCACTCGTACGGTAAAGGAAAACAAACCGTGAGGGAACTGGCAGGCCTTATACTGAAAATTCCAGCGTTTGTCAGACACAAAAGCCGACATCCTACTGTCTGGATTTTCTACTGTGTACTATTAAACATTTCTAATACAGCAGCTACAGGAACCTAGGGTAACATCATGAACCACTAAAATCATTATTTCCGTATATCAGAAAAGTATCGGATGTGATATACGGGAAGAGGGAGGGAGGGAGTAAGTGTCGACTTTCGAAATTTCCTGAATAAGGTCGAATTTGTTTGTGTCTCTGTTTAATGAGTATATGATAAAAGAGACAGCTTTGTATGGTTCATCCTGATAAAATACAGGGAGTTCCAACCTGGTGATCTCTTTTTCTTACGTAGGAAGAGACAGATATTATATTAAAAGGATAAATTCAAAATCATTGCTGTGTGTTTGCTTACTAAGCTAAAGAGATATCTGTATAGGCGCAAAACTATTGTCATCTAAACAAAGTAGTAATGTTGTCGTCTATAATAAAAAATCTACGAAAATATTTTTGAAGTGAATTTTTTTTATCGGCCCGTCATATTTTTACGTTACGCGTCACAGTTTTCGGTTACGCGCCATCTTTGTCTTATCCCTACCACGTTTACTTCGAAGAGATTCGAAGTCAATAATAAATATAATAACGATAAAAATGATATTAATATTTCTATTACAATTAATGAAATTCTGTAATAATCTTAGTAGTGATAAATGATACAAAACGTGTTTTTTTTAAGTTTCAGACTAATTTATAAATACAAAACAAATAAAATATATATTTCTTATAACGATTACCTCATTAGCATCTTTCTTCTCACTCACAAGCCCATGTTTCTTCAACGACGCGAAGTCATCAACCGTTAAATCGTTATTATCTTCAACGCAGAAGGACTCTGAATCGAGTCGTATGGAGTTTTCAGTTGTGCCATAATTTTCAAAAGGGTTCAACGTGAAGTCACCTCCCATACTCATATCTTGTATCGTTTGATTTATCTGTTCTATTGATTCTTTAGACCTGAAAAAGGTAAAATATTTAAAGACCCTTTTTTTTATTATTTAGGATCAGGATGATAACATTCGATCTATGACGTAATTGTCATAATTCATGTAAATTTTATTGTTAATATCCGGTTAAAACGAGTTATAAATCAATTTCTTTTTTCGAATTTATACTTCTTTTGGCGCGTTAAGCAAAAAAGAGTTAATTTTTACGAAGCGCGCGTGCGCCGTCCCAAAAATCCGACACCCTGAAATTAGCTTTAGTCAACATTTTATTTTATGATACTTAAGTAAACTTTATTTAACTAGATAATGCGATATAATAAATCATTCAATTTATTATTTTTTTTTCCATTGTTAGTGTCATAGGTATAATGAAAATTTAGAAAGATTTTTATCTTGTTACAACAAAGAAGTATAACTTTTAACGCGTAGACGTACATCTGTATTGTGTACTGATGTACGTTTTTATAAAACGGAGCAAAGTGATCTGACATTATAATACAGCTCTTTTGTAAATACACAATTTTTTTGTAATTGTCTCATTTCTAAAAAGACAAATACATCAAATATTTCCCAGCTAGGATCAGTCTTTATCGGAAAGTTAAAATTTTCAATGAAATTTAAAAAAAAAGAAAATTTTAAAGTTGTCATTTTTAGTGAATTTCTTTACTTATAATTTCTGTTTCCCACCATTAAAACCTGATCTTCCTCTATAAAAGTAAATTAATGATTCGCAGATAGAGAGTATGGTATCTATCTATTGTATCCGCTAATAGCAGTTGCCCTAATCAATTGTTAAGTATCACGTAATAAATAAATCATTATAATTTGTACGATTTGTAATATTGGAATCGTTGTTAGAGTACAAATTTAAGTCTAGATCTAAATCTTAATCTGTTTTACCTGGCATCAGTATTCCACACCCCGGCCAAGAAGAAAGAATGCTCTAGAAGCGACATTATTCTGGTATATTCCCATGTCGTCTTCTCAAAGCCTACTTGGGCCACCAAAGATAACGCTTGAGGGGGACTTGAGCGTAGATTTTTAAGTACTTTTGACGTTTGAGAGTGACCTCTTGATAATTTTAAGACTAGTTTTGATAATATTGAGGTGTTGTTTACGTCAATCTGAAATAAAAAGTTATCATTTTTTTATAAAACGGGGCAAACAGGCAGACATTCAATGCCAGAGAACTTATACAGAAATCTTTTCTCGTAGCTTGTCAATCATCAAATCATCATGGGAAATTTAATTTTTGATGCTGCGCTCCTGAGAGCTACGCTACGCGTAGACTCCAGCTTAGATATTAATCCAAATCCAAATAATAGTTATTTATCTAGATACATGTACCAGCAACGATGGGATAGCTATCTCAAAAACGATTTTGATGTAACTTGGATTGTTCCCTGAGTTGGAATTTGTTGTTGGATATGACTTAGATTGTTAAAAATTAAAAAATATTGGTTAAAGATATATCTCCAAAAATTAGCATATTTGAACACATCATTTATAGTCCACTTCTATTGAAGTCACAATAATAAATGGGCATTGGGTCTTAACTCATAGTGGATTAGCTAGAGTGGCTCTATTGGATTATTATTATTATTATTGTATTAACGGGTACAGAAATAATCACTATAAATATAGTTTAAACAGTAATTTTAGGAACAAAAAATAAACACTTACAAATGGACGTATTTTTCCTGTCGAAACAAAGGAAAGTGCTTTCAAGAGAAGAGTTATCAGTTCTTCAGCTGTCTCACATTCTGAAAAGAGGAATTCCAGGAATTACCCAATACCCAATTAATTAGGAAGGACCACGACTGTTGTATAAAAATTGTTTAAAAAATTGTAAAATTACAAAAACTATTTTTTAGGTTTGTGCATATTTTTAATATAATTACAAATTTTTATTATATGAATTTTTGATTGAATTTTTAAAGGCAAAGTGTAAAGAGTTTTATAGCGTGAATAAATATCTAGATTATAAGTTTGACATAGATTTTAAATACCTAACTTAACTTGGATACTATTTGCATGCCTATTTATATGTGGCGGATCTGAGGTGTAGCTAATTGTACCACTGTTCTAGCAAATAAACTATTTGATTTGATTTGATTTGAATTAAAAAACATATTTAAAAATGTTGTAATTATCATGAATAGTAAAAAGATATTACTTAAAATTCAAAAGCTGTTGTAAAATACAATATATACAACTTTCCAGCAAAACTTTCAAGGCACATTGGATGCATTGATGCATTATGCAATTTCTGTTATGTTGCTAAAACATGGGTCAAATCCCGGCTGTGTACCAGTACACTTTTTTGATTTCCGCAATTAACGCTCGCCAGTATCGTTAATAGTAGTTCGCAAGTCAAGGGCGTAGAGCGGGCAAGAAGAACTGGCAAGAAACTTTCCGCCACTCTTTTCAATCGCCAAGTTTTTAATACAAATTGAACTGGCGCAAATCAATCCCAAGTATTAAAAAATCTTTGTTGATTAATTTATTTTTAATGAAAGCTTTGAATTTATTTGGTGATAATTCTCTAATTTCGCTTTGGAGTTTGTTGTAAATACAATTTCCATTTAAGGACTGGTTAATCTTCTTAAGCCTGGTTGATAATGTAATAATGATAAACTATTATATAGATAAGGTATTACGTTTTTTCAAGTTATTAACATATAGCAATATGAACTGACCTCTTAAAACATCCCACAATTTATAAGTAAAGTCATTACTAGAACCGTTTTTGTTCAAATCGTTCATACATTTTTTGAGGGTAGTCGTATCTTCTGTGACACAAAGACAGCCACCTGCAGGACACTCCGCGGTATAAGTATATATTTCTGTTTCTTTCAGTAGATCTGTGAGACGTTTCTCGTTGTTATAGCGTCTCATACCGGGGATGAGGTTTCTGTGAATATTTCAATATGGATATTATTATATTGTTTGTCTATTATCGGTGCCACGCCTATCGCCTTATGATTTTTTAGCTACCTTTTAGTAAGTACCAACATTATTGAAACATTTTGCTTTTCTACGCCCTAGGGACTGTTAGCTTTTCTGTTCCGTTTGTCTAATTTAATTTTGAAATATCCATAAAATTCTTCGTGATTTCAAGGAAAAAATACTCGAATTGGTCCAGTTGTATTCAAGTTTTGAACGTACGCAAAAAATCATGTCCGTTATTTTGTGGATTACAAACAAATAAAGTCTTGGAAAGTTCATAGTATTGATCATAATGGTCTAAATAATGCCTCATAAAAAAATTAAGAATTTTATTGTGTTTTATGCAAATTGATTAATAAATGTGTCTAATGTAACATTTTTAGCGAAATCTTTTTCCAAAAAATTAAAATAAAAAAACCTTTTATTGGTAATAATTTCTTATTGAATATGGGATAGTTACTGTATTAAATTTCGTTTAGTAACAACTTAAATAAAGCAATAATTTTTGCATTTTTTGTTAGTAGCACAATTAAATACCTTACAACAGCTTTTTCAAGATCAATATTGCCTCCTGATGCAGTCATTTCCACTAGAAGGTCATTTATATGGTACAATGCACAGACAGAATTCCATACTGCATTGCAAGGGCTTGCCAAATGACCAACTGTTATTTCTTGTTCCTGAAAATTTGGATAAAATTCAAATATTGATGTGCCTCCGGAAAACACACAGCATTGTTTAATGAAGACGCAATGTCAAAGCCATGAAGTGCGTTACAATATAAAAATTAAACATAATTAAATGAAAAGGTGAGCGATTTCTTCCAGGCAACCACTATATTATTAAAAATTACTGACGAGCATTTCGTGGATGATGGTGATAAAAATTCTTTCAAGTTCTATAAAGTTCTTTCTTTTCAAATAAGTGAACTAGACAAGAAAATTTTACTCACAATTGGCCAAACACTGTACAACATATATTTTGTTAAATCTACACAATACTTACTAGATTAATTTTACAGCTTATAAATGGCGTTAGTAATGTCTTAGCATTCCATTCACAATGCAATTCTGTTAGACCTCCGTGTGGAGTGTTGAGTTGTTCCTCTATATTTAGACCATTATAGGATGTACCAGCCACTGCATACTTGCAATCCACAAGTACATTCACCTGAAATTGTGTAATTTCAGCATGATATAAAGAGGTCTATAAAATCTTCAGTGCATAATATGTATATATCAGAGTATGTTTATAATTAAATGTTATCCAAGCCAAAAAACTCAAATCTTGCTGGAGAGAACGAAGGTCTTTAAAACTCTCAAGAATTTATGAAGATCTAATATCAAACTGGAAGGAGGGGTTTACAAAATCAAAAGCACCCTTATAAGGTGAACACTAATTGAAATAAGGGTACCTTAATATTTACTGTATAGAATATAACTTACTAAATCTTCATCAATTTGTTCCTGATTAGCAAATTCCTTCATAAGATTGTCAACATCTACTTCTTCCAATGCATAACAGCCTTCATAATTGACTATACCTCTAGCAAATTCATCTTTGTTAGATTGTATAGTTAGTAATAAGGGTTTGCCGTCAGAATTTGGATTGCACAGAATCCACTGAGGTATTGATTCTTCCTTGGATAAGGCTGCTTGAGTTTGTGTATATGAGTTCGCTAAATCTCTGTAAAAGTTAGAAACCGTAAATATTATTTTGATAATTTTTTACACAAGTAGGATTGGAAAATGATTTTTATAGTTATAATTTATCTTTCCCTTAGTAGAGTAGTAATTTAAAATATGTATTTATTATCCTAACTATCAGACATAAAATGCAGTCTTTCAAATAGTTAATAGGTTTCGATCTGTTTCTTGATTCCTTAAATTTTACCTTGCATTTTCTAAATCAATTGGCGTATGCAGTAACTCTTCTTTTTTCCATAGTTGTGACTCTTCAGAAAACATTGTGTCATCTAAAGTTGTATGTAAACTCAAATCTAGTTTTAGTGGAGAGCCAGTTAAATCCAACTCATCTGAAACAGTTCAACCCATATTTTAACATTGGTGTTTATATATTTCAGAATAAATAAGAAAGTCCAACTTTCTTTAGTCTTTCGAAATAATACTGATTACCAGGCTAAAATACTAACAATAGCAGTGAATAGTGACCCTACACCAAATAACCTATTTCAATCCATTTTTGACAATCTGAGATAGACATCTTAATGCAAATATTGATAAGTGTGCCAATATCCAATCAACAAATTGTAATAGAAATCTTTTAATACAAGCTATCCATGGTAGGTCGGATCGGTGTATGTGGATAAACGTTTGTATGAAAATGACAGTTCAACTGTGCCAATACCCTATCTTATGATTTTAAATTACACAATTTAAAAAAAAATTAAAAACGATATTTAATATGCAATATTAAATGTACAGTTTTATTTACTTTATTTGGGTTTATATTGATTATCAAATATGAGCGTAAAGAGCAAAGAGATTGCATTGTTTCCGTCTCCGAAAATTGATCGTCTTCGTGTGATTGACTGTCACGGTCTGATCTCAGATCAAATCGGATTCAATCTTAGATTGTGGATTCATTATTGGGTTCGGGCGTAAATAGATCTCAAAATGGTGATATTAAAAACCAATTACAAAAATATTACTAGGTACATAAAATTATATTTATTACTATAATATAATTCAGATCAACAATGTATTGTATGTGATACAATAGTCTTCACATTAATAGTATTATGATTAATAAAGATTACCTAAAAGTAATAGATAAGTTATATGAAGAGTATTTTCTACTCACCCTCTTTGCTTTTGTAACTATTTTTGTTAATATCTGAGGACACGTTTTGTTTAGCCTAAAATATAAATACATAAAAATTAACATTTAGTATATATTATATACTTAGCTTCCTGCTTCAAGAATCAAATAAACAATACCATACATTTGCGTATACCATTACAACATCATTGCTACTTTTAGTGTAAATTGATACATAACTGGGACTTATCTGTGTTTGAATACACAGTTTAGAACGTTCATCTGGCTGTTTAGAAGTAGAAAAACAATCCATTATGTAGGCTGTAAACTAAAAAATTCTGTTTTTAAATTAATACAACTCGATTCGTAATTCAAACATTGAAATTTACTGGCCAAATTTAAATGTTAAAAATTTAACTATGTTCACATAATGCTAATGTCATTTAGCCATCTGTCAAAAAATTATTGAAACTGAATTGTTCCCCTATTTATAATTCACAAAAATAATAATATTATAACGCTTATTTTATTTTTATTAAGACCCTGTATATATATTTTATTTTTGTTAAGTAAACCGTTTTTATTTATTGTAGAAATGGCTGCCATTACATAGCGGTATGTAACGCTAGATGGCGTTTAATAGAATACTAATTTGCGAAAATTGATGATAGATAGAGGATCTATAGTATTTAACAAAAAAGGGTAATTGAAATAAAAGATTATTCAATTGTTTTACCTTAATGTTAAATTTATATGTATGTTAATGTGCTAGGGCATTTATATTCTAATTACAAAGCAACAAAATTATCACGTTTAGAAGGGAATGAAATAAATTTAAAATATCTATACCTACTCAGTTCGTATTAAGTTACATAAGTACCTACAACATCTCCTCACCAACACTTATCTTAGTAAAATTGCATGGTTTTAAATTAATTAGCTTGTATTTTGTTACTGTATCAATACAATTGACGATAAAACATTTGCATATTTTAACCCTGCCTTCGTTATCGAGAAACGCTAACCTCAGATTCGTATGAGCATAAAAACCTTAACTGAAGCGATATAGGAGTTATTTATTAGTCGTTTTACAGGTATCGCAGACAGTTATAGTACCGCAAAAGCAGGGCTGGCATGATGGAAAGTAGACTTATTTAATTTTACTGGAATATTTTGATATTAGGAAAATGGTTTAATAAAAGTTTGATGAGCTTTGTGATTTTGTCTCAGATATAAAAAAGGGTCATGTACGTCCTCAATTTAGATGCTTTTTACAAAAAACCTTGCAAAAAGTAGGCAAACTATGCAAGCGGGCATGCATTCATTATTTTGCCTTATATTATATTTAATAATGAAATCAGTAAAGTATAACTCATAATAAAGCGTTCAGTGTATGTTGTTGTTCTATGGATGAAAAAGACCCATCGAAAATAAAGGAAAATGCGATAAGATTTAAATTTAACTTCAGCTACAGATTACCACTCGGCTGGATCATAGCGTTTCCCGCCAACTCTACTTTGACAAGGAACGGTTACTCCCTGATTTGATTGTAATTATGATATTAATTATTATTTGCTAATAATAGCAATATTCTAAGTCATAACATGTCTTTTAATGTACGATATATTAGACTTTTAAAAGTTATATTTACGATATGAGGATTTATTTTATGATTCTTTGATAATGTATTTGTTTTTACAAATTTTATTGAATATGTAAATACACCCCTGTTAGGTATATAATCAGATTAATTAAAACGATTCTTGATCAAGTGGGCGGGATGAGTATCAGAGCGTTACAATCGTCGTTCAAAATAGGATTTCCTAGATAAATATGTGATTACATTAATTCCTTTTAACCTGTGAGTACCTATCCTATGACGTGATGCCAATTGCAGTATGACGTAACACGTCGAATTATGAAATAACTTGACGTAATCAATCCAACGAATGAAGACTACCCACAAAAATTTTGGTCCCTTAATTAAGAACGATTATTTTTACCTAGATTGTTTTGTTTCTAGGTTTTTTTCTCATAATTTAATTTAACGTCTTGTAAAACGAAACGTGCGTGCGTTCAGCGCAACTATCTAAAGCCCAATTAATACTAAACAAATGCGAGTCCATGCCTATAGTGACATACCATCATATGTGTGTACTTAATTAAGGAATCTGGAATTTAGAGATATAAATTAAGCTATTACAAATATTATAAAAATAAATATTTGTTTATCAAAACAATTGCGTTTCATACTGAATATTGAAACATCACTTTCAAACAAATGAAATCGCGAGCGGCGAGTATATTGTCAAAATAGCCAATGATAATGGGATTCGTTCGGAAACTCGTAATGAGTTTTGTAAAACGCCACATCGAATTTGAAAGTACATGTCACTATTTGCATTTAATGGAAATAACGGATGACAAGTAATTTTTATGACAATTGGAACACCAAGTTATGAAGTTCGTTGACCCCGCTCAGGTTGGCTGATTTGAAATCGGCACACTTATTCTTATTAAAGACATAATAGTATATACATTGTAACATAAGTTGATCTCGTCTGGTTTATGTAATATGTCGTTATGGAATATCAAATCCATAACATTTCGTATTTGTGACTTATAAACTGTTTTAATGGAATGTGATTTTAGGTTAATTTATTATTCTTATTATTTAGGTAGAATAGTAAATGAAATAAATCGGAGGCCCTACAAGCTTTTCAGTTCTGGGCCTCAGATTTATGTATCTGTTTCATGATCATTTGTCAATCTAATAGGCAAGAAGGTCGGCCTTCTCTACCCGACACATGCCATCGACTTTTTTGGGACTGATGACCGCGATCGAACCTACGACCTCAGCGATTAAAGTCACAAGCTGAAGCCACTAGGGCAGCACTGCTGTATACAGCTACTATTCAACATTATTTAGGTAAGAACACAATAAATTAGCAAATGAGCTATTATAACAGTTGTGCCAATTATGCCGCATGTGCATCGCATCAGCCACAACTAATTGCTATAGCTTATTGATATAGCGTATGCTTTTCGGATAAGACACAATTTTACATTAATGTATTTAAAATTATGAAACTGCCCCAACGCGAACGGTTCCGTTAATATTGAAAAATTGCACTTCAAACTAAATTAAAAAAAAATATTAGTTTTATTTACATAAATATTTAGTAATAAAAACCAACTGAAAATTTAAGGCGAAAATTAGAAAGTTTATCTAACTTTTATAAAATATAAAAGTTCGATAGTATAATTAATTTTAATACATTTTTCAAAGCTTTATAACATCCACTAAGAGGTCGCTTTTTAATAATACAGTTAGGGAGACTTACGAGCTACGGCTTTGTGTAACTTTGCCAGAAATTATTTGGCTAATGGGTGAAGGTTAAAGATATTGTTACTTAGTGGATTTAGGGGGAAAAAATATAGATTGTCATATCTTAATAGAGCCAATTTCTTCCTACCAGTATTATTCGTTAATCATGATATTGAAGTTCGTTATCTATTTTCTAATGTGGACGGTATCAGAAAAGACGATTAAATACAAAATAGACTTGAAGGATGATTTTGGTTGACCGAACTAGGTCTGCGGTCTATCTGTATCAACTTCAGTGTATATTTTTATGTTATTTAAAAAACATCATAACCGAGAGACCAATTTGACAATTGATTAACGAAAACATATTGATTGTGTTGCGCTTTAAGGCCGTACGTAGCAGTGAAAATCTTTGATTATCGATGTAAGCGCCTTCACAGATGTCTTTCTTTAACATAATAAAGTTACACAAAGCCCTGACAAAGGGAAGTTACATAATAAGAATACATAATTCTAATTTCTATTTCCGTTTCCAAAATATTATCAAAATTTGAAACCAGATTGAAACAATGTTTACATTAAATTTTAATCACTTTTGTGTCCATAAAAGTTTTGAACGAAAATGACGTGTACCGTGAAACCTCTTTATGGTAACCTTTGTTAAAGTTTTTTTTTAATTTCCGCGTAGGGGGCGCTTGCGCGGCTCCGCCTTCCGCCCGCCCTAATGCTGGATATAAGGGCCGGATACAGCACTTTTGCCGCTAGAACTTGTTGCACTTTCGAGCTTTACCACTTTGGTCTTACGTCGCGTCGGTCGAAAAACTCGAGGTAAGTGGGAGCTTAAGATAAAATCTCTAAATGTCTCAGTTAATTTATTTTCTACTCATCAACTTCTTTACTTTAATTATAAACTATTTATAAATAATAGAATTTAATCTAATATAATATATAATGATTTAATTAAAATATATTTTATGAACTTTAAGGTCTGATATTTATAGTTACAATAAAATATTAAAAAAAATACTCACATATTCCTTTCGGCTACAACAGAAATTTGTACACAATATTTATCGTCTATTACGTAACCGATAAATCTTCTCGTTTGATACAAAATTCACCCATCTTATTCAATCATTCAATCAAACCCAATTTGTGAAATCTTCAGACTCAGGAATCATACATGGGGAAATATATTCCAGATACACATTGTATTATTAAGTATTAGATTCAGAATTGTACAATATTGTTTTTATAAAATAAAAAAAACCCTTTAAAAAAAACGATTTTATAGACAGCTCCATCAACAATTTTGTAAAAATATTTTATTAATATTTATTTATTCTCATGTTTAAAACGTTATTTTGCGTCCGTAACAGTTCATCGATACTACGCTTGAGGCAAAATTTATAAATCTTTCAACACATTTATTAAGACATCGAAATAATTTTATTTTTCAATTTTATTTGAGTTGTTTACTTTGAGTTTAAGATGCTCCATGTAATATATTTTTAATTATTTTATATTTTTGTAATATTGCTTAAAGTGAAATCATTTATTTAAACGAACTAATTACATAATTAACAAAACAGTTAATACGCCTGACATAGTAAGATACTCACTTTTTTATAATGCTTACAGCATTATAAAAAAGTGAGTATCCTATGATAACAGTACAATAATATTAGATTTTTACAAAAATATAGTTTTGTAGAATTATTATTATTTGTCTGTTTATTATTTATTTTTTGTTTTAAATTTTTCTGTGCAAAATTGTCGAGTTTTCATAATTATATGTTTAAAACGACACGTAAAGAAACAAAATTAGATAGATTTGTATTTTTAAACCACAAATAGTAATCTAAAAGAGCAGACTTATATTTGATATTTTATACAATATGTGTATAATACAAAAACCATTTATAATATTATTTCTCATATTTAAAATTTATATTTTCTATAAGTATTTTTTATTATATCCTAAAATCAGGCCACAGGTTTTTTAAAGCCATACATTTGTCAATCATTTGAAGTTAAATACAGAAAACATAAATTCATCGCCAACGGGTTTTTTCAACGACGATTATTCCCATAATTAATAATAATTCTAATATTTTTTGGAGATTATTCAACCTGCATTTTTTGTTAAATCAATAACATGCAGCGAGGATTAAGTGAAAAACTGAATATTTTTCATTCAAATTAAACCTGGCAGATATGAAGGATCAACAATATTTAAATATTGACAAAGTAAATTGAAGCACGAATTTCTATTATTTTATGAAAATTAAAACGCATCGATGATTAGTTTTTAACTTAAAATGGAGAAGGGGATGAATGGAAATATTAAATAATCGATTTTAGAACTTTAAGTACAACTGTATTAAAAATTTAATTATTGTTATTTCATCGGTAGTATTCATGATTTTTTTAGCAGCATGTGACTATCACATACTTGAGGTCGTAGGATCGATTTTCAGCTGTGCACCAGTGGACTTTCTTTCTATATGCGCATTTAATATTCACTTGAACGGTGAATGAAAACACAGTGAGGGAACCGGGTTGCCTTAGACCTAAAAAGTCTCTCCAGATACAGGAGGCTGATCACCTGCCTATTAGATCGACAAATCATCAGAAACAGATTCAGAAATCTAAAGCCTGGTCCTAAACAAGTTGTAGATTTATTTTATTTTCTTTATTGATTTTTATTTTATGCAGGGATTACATACGAATCAGATAGTTTATTATACTCGAATAATGCATATATGGACTGTATATAAATATTTTTTTCAAATACCCCTTTGTTTCCACTTCACTTTTTATTTGTTAATAGTTATTATTTGTTGTAGTTTTAAACATACAATATTTTATTTTTATAAATGCTCATCAATCATTCTGACGATTTTGTATAAAATTTAAAAAGAAATCTTCACTGCAACAGTGAAGACTACACAGGAAACGGAAATGAACAATTTGATTTCTCGCTATACTTTTCATACTTCCTTTCACAACGCAATTCTAGATTTCAGTCTATAATGGCATTATAAAATACAAAAATAGCTGTCACTTTACTGTATTAAGATATAATTTCTTCCACGACAGAAGACATGTATGGCATAAATTTTAACTTTTTAAAATGGTAAATTAAAAAAATAAAGGTATAATCCATAAATATTATAACGATGTTGCACTCATTTTTTATATGATTACCCCAATCGTTTGACATTTAAAAAATCTTCAATAGTTTAATTGACAGCGATGTTTAAATAAAGATTAATAACGCTTTAAGCAATTGGTAAAAAAGTATTGAACGAAACCGGGACGGAATTTTAAAATTATTTATTTCCTTAACCTAACTAAAATAAGCCACCTGCGCTTCATTACGTCCCACTTGTACATCGTTTCTTAACCATTTTTATGTCGCGACCCAGAATAAAGTTAAGTAAAAAAGTCTTGCGACCCCGTCAAAATTATACCCCGTGTAAAATTATAATAATATGTACATTGTGCGCTATTTTCAACGAATCTATTGTACCTACGTGTAGTTTGTATAAATTATTTTTCAACCGACTCCGACGCCCTATTAAAATAAAGTCAACCCCCCCGCTTTAAAAACGATGCACAAGAATAATTTTTTAAGGTTTTTTCTTTATTAGGTTTGTAACGAGTAATAAATCTAAAGGGTTACTTTCTAACGTGCTGCTGCCAAAGTGTTTAAATCCGTTGCAGTATTCAAATATTTGTTATTTATATTTCGCAGGAGTTTTTATACCCTTTGCACATCTGTTAATTAATGTTAAAACACACAAATCCACAGATAATAGTTTAAGCTGAAAGCTAACAAAGTGATCGCGATAGAGTGCGATAAAAGTTTATCACTACTATAATTACTAATAGGATTTTAGATAATGTAATACAATAATTAAACTGGTATTAGTCACATATAGGTAATTAGCTGAGAGTTAACATTTAGTAACAATACCTTCAGAAATTGCTCCATTAATGCTACGTTAAAAATAGACAATGATACATTCATCAGAATTTACCGGTTTTAGGCATAAATTGTAAAAAAGGGTGCATGGTATAGCTTTTTCTAAGCCGTGTTTTTGGGAAGGAATTTCATCAACACGAAATTTTGCTAATGTGACCACTACAGCCTTACTATATCCAACCTTTAATTAAATAAATATAAAGTCCAATACATAAACAATAATGTAAAAACTTCAAGGCACACAATTCCATTAGTGCAAGCAAAAATAAAAGATGAAAATGAGGATTTAAAAAATATATATTTATAAATTATATTCTCACACTAAAAAGGATGGATAAAGGGGTTAAGGGTTATAAACGAATTTTATAAAACCGTCATGACCTAGTAGCAAATCCTCCGGCGCATAGTAGAAATGGCATTGGTTTTCAGCAAAATGGTTTCGGGAATACAATCTATTCCTATAAGGGAAGATTAGAAAAATAATTTTAATGAATCATGAAGCACATTTAGAAATGAGTTTTTTTTTCATACACCATTATGGATTTCACGAGTGAACAGTTAAGGCATATTATATTAGACACAATTATTATATATATCTAATTATATTATATATATCTAATATGTAAGCCATGCTTAAAAATTAACCTATCCTGTATATATATGCCCAGAAATATATTTGGTATACATGGCGAAATTGCTAAATGAAAGATTTCGCCAGCTTTATTAATTATAGTTGTTTTATACGTAAGATTGTTATTAAAATAATAATTTTATATGTCAATCGATATTTGAACATTTATACGCAGCTGGCGTCGTAGGCCTACGTATTATGTTTGGGTTTAATACGCCGATAAATCGTTGTTGTTATTAAATTCGAATTATTGATTTGAGATTATTGTTTGAAAGTTATCAATGACGTTAACTATACCATTGCAAAATCATTATCCAATGCAAAAACCTGATATCGGCGACAAATCTTATCATCTTAAATACTATAGTATTTAGTAGTAGTAAACTATTTATTTATTTAGAAGATTCACAGCACAATACAGAAAAAGATGTAAATAATAATAAACATTTCAAAAATTTTTAGTGTTAACCAAAAAAAAGAAAAAACAGAATTTAATTTGTTGACAATGAAAGGTTGTCAATACATTTCATTCATCCTGGTTAAAATTATTTTGTACCAAAGCAGTTTTTTTGTAGTTTAAAATAATGAATATAGTGAATCATTTGTTTTATCGCGAATTAGGTTTGGTGGCGGTTATATTTAAACTGTTTTATCTGAACATATTTCAAATAAAACAGTTTGAATCTGGATAACATATTTTGACTTTAAAATTACCTACCTTACCTTAAAAGGTTTGAGTATTATGAGCTTATAACTAACAGAATTACGGGTAATAGTGTAATAGTCGCTAACAAAAACTTAGTAACTGACTAAGGGTTCACAAATCTAAATAAGATTGGACATTATTGGAAACGAGAATGTTAAAATATAATTTATGAAATTGCTAAAGGGTTCAATTGTGCGATGATTGTTTAAATTTTATGTATGCTTCTAAATATTAACAAAAATATTTATATATAATTTAACTAGTAGTTAGGTTACATAACTCGCGTTACTAGTTCTTGATAAGTAATTGATAAAATAGATAGATAGTAGTAGATAGATCTTGAGGTTTATATTCTCGCCATGAATGTAGGTTCTTGCCGCGCCTACTGCTTTAAGCCGAAGTGAGTGATTCGTAAAAAAGGTTATCAAGTATGGGTTACTTTAATTTTAACAGTTACAATATCATTATGGGCTTAAAAATAAATTAATGTAGATTTGAAATGAAAATTGCATACACGATTTGAACCAAAAATTTAATTCTTAGTATACTCTCAATCCAATTATTATTTACTACAGTTTCATCATTTCGGAGTCTAAGAAAAACAAAGGGAAGCATTATTCAATATCGTATATCCGCGATGAAATCTCTGTAGGTTCGTATATGTGACATTTTACGTTTTCCATCAGCGGAAATATTTGATTGATAAACTCTTGGGACGCCTCGATTTATTGTTTTTTATTACCCCAAATCCAAAGTGACACGATGGTATTGACAGTGAACATTTTAAATTTCTCTTACGCTCTCGGTATCTTTTTTATTAATTTGTTAGTTCTTGCCTAAAGTAGAGATTTTATTAAATTTAAACTTACGTTCAGTAAAAGCCAAGTCTTGCTTTTTATACCAATTTGCATATAGAAAGAAAAGAAGAAAAAAAGAGAATTTTTAATACAAATTGTTCGTTTTATTATTATTTGTTTATTAATACATTTTAATTACTCGTTTGCTCGAAATGTATACTGTTTTAGTAATCCAATTCAATTAAACTCAAATTTATAATGTTTTCTAGGCCAAGGTCATACAATAAAACTCTTCTTTTACGTTTTGCACGTTCATTAACAAGTTAAAAGTTCTACCTTAAGTTTATTTTAACAAACTTTTTCAATAACGTTAAACGCATAATCATGGTGAATTAAATTAAAATATATATACATAGGTTTATAGGGTTTAAATTCAATTATTACAAACTGTTCCTTACTTTACATATAAAAATAGATAAACAATTTCCAGCCCACAAGAAGTCTGTAGGTGCAATGGAATTTGCGTGAGCCATAATTTTTAGTGTCATATTTAATATTATCATCAACAAAATTCAGAGTTCGCCATTGAATATTATATTGGCAAAATAATTCATATTTTAATAGACATGAACCCTTATTAACTGGTTCGGTGATTTTCAATTAAATCGACTATCGAAGAAAGAAATATCTCAATATTACTTACACCCAAATCTTTTAAATGGAAAAACTAATTTGGAATTGATATTACTAGTACCTACCTGTCTATGGTTTCGACTAGTAAAATCATCAATATGTTCTGTTTTATGTTTAATTAGATAATGTTTTATGTTGCCACGCCCCAGATTTCATCGTATTCTTTGAAGAGCATTTCTAATCTATCTATAGTCACGGGTAGCGACACGACCACACGATATTGACCAATCACAATGAAACGAAACGCATTATCGTTTTGACTTCCTTTAACAGTTATTGAAACATATTATAATATATCAATAGTTACCTTATTGACCTAATTTAAGTATTATAATTTAAAGTTATTTTCGCCAGCACATGTAGAGGCTGGTTTATGAATTCTAAAATCATAATAAATATGTATTTTCATGAATACATCCAGTAAATTTACCCTTTTCGGTTACACAGATCACTGTGGACGAGCCCAAGACGAGACACACTAGTATCACTAGATTCAGAGTTCGGGAAGTTCCACCTCTCTCAAGCTAATTAACACATTGAGTTGACAGAATATTTTGTATTCCACAAAATTAGAAACAATGTATTAAATTGTCAGTTAAAATAAGCAATGACATATAGGTAACGTTACTTATTATAATTGATTTTGTATAGACTTTGAAACTTAAGAACATCAAGTCTATAAGTTACATAATTTATAACTAAGTTTTAAATTGATGAGAAGTAAAGAGAAGACTAGAAGGGATAAAAGATTAAAAATTAATAGAAACTTAAGACGAAGACAAGCGTCTCTTGATTATTAAGCTTCGTAAGTATTAATTATTGAAAAAGTTTAGATTAGACTTTGACACTGATTGGCTGACTGATGTAGAGCCTATGTGATATTTTAAATATAGATAATAATAAGAAGAATACATGTACAATACAAAAATAATCTTAAATTACGACAGTAAGGAGTTCTTATGTTATAGGTTCTAATAAATGCAACGTCAATAATTAAAATATTGTTAAAATAAAATATCCCGTCAAAAAACAAAACAAACTGAAGTGTTGTTTTATTGTTTCATAACTTTAGTTATCCTATAACGAATGGAATGTTTTAATTAAAGGCTTCTAATTGGCAAACTTTAAGGTTTTAAAAATGTTTCACTACTTCAAAAGTTACGCGAAGATTTTATCAATTTTTGAAATGAAGAGTGATGCTGATGGATTAATAATCTGCATATTTAAAATATAAAGTCCAATATAAGGATTGTAGTTGGATTAGAAAATGTTTTGTTTGAAATATATTACAAATTTATTTAAAATAATAAATCCACACTGGACAACCAGTGGTCTTCAAGTAAGACCTTACGAAACATGTGTGTATGACATGTTTTAACTTTAATAATTAAGTTAGTTTGAAACATTTACTTAAAGATTGATTATGAAACAGCTTCAGAAATCTGAGGCCAAGACCTAAAGAGGTTGTAGCGGCACTGATTTATTTATTTTATTTTTACTTCAAGTATGTAGGTAGATATAACTAAGAAGATTAATACTACCACGAGTATTAAGATCTTTTAATGTCGTTGTTATAATTATTGTTTTTGTCTGTTGTGTATCTATTTATTTTTATTTTAGTTATGCTACTCTTCCTTTTATAAAAAAAAATTGTCATATATCTTGTATTTGTGTTATTTCTGTTGTTTCCTTTATGTTAAAAAATAAAACAAGATATTTGCGAGAAAATTACCAGCCCACTCAAGGTTCTACATTACAATTATAACCAGCAAAACTGATATTTTCTTTACAAGAACATTATATCGCGTTGTGAGTTATGTGAAAAGTATCGTAGAGAGCAAAGCATCACAATTTAAAAAAAATGTAGGTAATATAAGTCGTATTTAGATAGTCAAATCGCGACAGTATGTAAAAAGTATTAGTGAATCATACAAATATTACAAGTGTTACTTTAAACGGTAGTCGATGCTAGACCTTATTTCTACGGTAGTCGATGCTAGACCTTATTTCTACGGTTGTCGATGTTAGACTACACTTAACATGGTTACATTCCCACAGCTAAAAACCCTTACATGAAAAATTATACAAAACTAAACATAAGTTGCATTATTTGTATGGTGCGTTGGTGGTGGGTATTTGCGTGACAATGTTACTAGATACAACAACATCTCAACCTTTTTATTTCTTTTCCTACTTATATTTGTTCTGGTCCCTAACTACTAATTACGAATCTACCGCCGCGTTTATATTTTTGATTTGCTTTTCAAGTGCCAACTGACACAGAGAAACCTTTTCGCTACCTAAACTAGGAGCTATATGAACTTTATCTACTACGCCACAAAACGCCGTTCTTATAAAATATTGTTAAGAAGTCGTTGCATTAATAACATTATTAAAGATATGTTATCCAAATAAAATCGTGCTAGCGTCCCATTAGATAACAGCACTATGTAATAAATATCATATGTACATACATTATTTCTTTCTAGACACAATGTTGAGCAAGAGGTTCCTATTTGCGTTGGGCGTTTTGGTGGCAGCTGCCTGCATCGAGGCCAGGGAGGAGGGCCCTCATGATATGGCGGATGCACTCCGTATGCTGCAAGAGCTTGACCGGTACTATACACAGGCTTCTAGACCGAGGTGAGATTTAAATATATTAAGATGTTAATAATATTATTGGAGAAAATTGTAAGTTTTTTCCGAGTTTTATGTTATTTACATGGCAGGGAGCGGTCGTAGCTTACGATGTTTTGCCAGGCTGACTATTACTTTTAAACATAACTTTTTGTTCCATATATACATATTAACAGATAGAGTAATTAATGAAAGACGCAAGATAAGTTTAATTTTCTTGAGATTTTACTCTTAGTCATTTTCTCATTCAGTCTTTGTGACGTTTTGTATTGTAAAGATATAATGATTGTAAATTATAGGCAATATCTAGAACATGCTTTGTTCGTCGACATATAAATAGACCAGAAGTTCTGCAGTTTTTTTACGGATACTTTAATTACTACGCATATATAATGATAATTCAGGATTAATTACCAAACTAGTCAACAGATTGACAAATTGGGTATATTTTTGTGTATGTTCTAATGTTAAATATATATTATAATATATATTATCTAATAAAAACTAAATTTCCGAGAAAACAAAAAATTAAGCCTGTAAGTTTGGTAAAATGAGATTAATTGAAAATAACGGTTGTTCTTCGAAATATTTTATTAAAAAAACACACTGAAACGAGACTGAACTAAGAAAGTATCGAACCTCTTGAATACTAATGAAACCCTTATTTAGAATATCCTATTTTAGTTTTACAGAAATAAATGCGAGATGTTTGATCAAATTTTTTAGTTAAATAAAGTTCTACTATGAAAATATCTAAATATCATCTTATATTCAATATATTTTAAATGGCTGAATTGAATACTAAATTATATATGAAATCGCGTATAATATAAAGAAACAGAGATTCCATCTTAATAATTCATTCAATTATTTGAGAATTCAAAACAGTTGGCGGTATAAAGACATGGTATAACAACTTGTTTATGGTATGAACTTGAAAGAACTAAGAAAAATTTGCAGAAGATTAAAGTGTGTTATTTCGATTTTAAATAAAATATGACCTTTGGCTCTGTAGCTATACATGGTAAAAATAACTGGTCTATTAAAAAGAATTTGATATCATTACAAAAAGGTGGACTTAAATACCCTCATAACATGTCATCCTTGTTTTTGTTTTTTTTTGTTTTAAATATATTACATAAGATATTTTTCCGTAATTTGGATCTGCTTTCAAGGAATGAACTTAAATGTTTCAGCATACCATAAATTAATATACAAGAAAAGGGCAAGTTTTATGAAAGATTTTAACACTCGAATATACTTGCTATACAGTCACAGAGTTACGACATTACGTTTTTATTAAGCCTCATAAAATCATAAAATGAATGAAAATTTCTGCATTGCTTATTTGAGCAATGAATAAGTAACGTAAATTATAATCCCATTTTGTAGATCTAATTACAACTACCTATTTGGAGTTAAAAATTTGGGTCAATATTAACAACGTGTTTTACAGAAACGATAGTGGTTAATTATCATTAAATAAATCTCGTTAAAGTTTCTTCTTTGAACTGAAACTCCAAGTGTAATATAAATTATTATTGAATATGATGCGACGCTGAAGAAACAAATCCTGATAATGTATACTGATATGGCTGGATCTAATACAAATCTGATCTGTAGGTTAGTTAGGCACCACTGTAGGCACACACTGTTAGGTAGGCAGCCTTATAATATATTACTACTCAACTTTCGTAGAATATTTTCCAAATGAATTTGTCCCAATTAATTGTATTTTTTAGATAAACATAATTTTAATGAATCAAACAAAGGCTTAACAATAAATTAGCACCAGCAAAAACTTGGCGAAAAAAAGAGTTTCCAGTTATTTTCTTCCGTTCTACGCACTTGATTTGAGAACTGGCAGTAAATGTAAAATATAATGTTTGACGTTTATAAGAGTACGTTACGTTACCTACATGAATAAATGATTTTTGTTTTTTTTATAAGGTAGGTAAAACAGCTTATAAATTTAAATAAGAGAGAGTGTAATTGTTCACTTTCTACCCACTCACACAGCTATTACTATAATCAAAAGCCACAAATGGCTTGACGTCTCCCGTTTCCCATTTGAAGCGTTCCCGTGGGAGTGAACACAGAATACATAGTAAAATAGCGTTTATTTGAAACGCGCTGTAATTTGGACACGGGCTTATCTTGTCCATTCGGTCCAGTCACTGAAATGATGACGTAATCACCGCTTTGTCAAGCCTCCACCTGTTGTAGCTTTTAGTTGAAATTACGTTTTGTACAGTCAACTCTTGTTCATCCACGTAACATACTACGGTTTGTAATTAGGGAAATGTTTTTAAACGACATCATTTAACATATTAAAGTTTAAAATGTATTTAGCCTTTTTTAAGATGAGTTGTAGCTGACAACATACATTTATAACTTTATTTAATTAATTTTTAATCAAAACTAACCTAAACTAAAGTATATATAAAAAATTTCATTGTTTCTTTATACACTTGCATTTAAAAAACAAAAGATGAAGTAATCATCGAATCATAACTTATTTTGAATTAAAGTCCATCAAAATACTTCTATTACTTATATGATATGAATAACTCTAGATTAAGGTTTTTTATAAAAGAATTCTCTATGAAATTAGCAAAGACATTTTTAAATGCAATCGATAATAAAAAAAAACTAAGACATTCGTTAACAATAACATTTAGGAACATTTAACGTCGTTCCATTTTTAAAATCTTTCCAATACCTAATAGGAATTCATAACAATGGACATTCTTTTTATACATGGTATTATTTCTGATCTACTTGAACGTTTTTTCTTATTTTTACATAGTAATTATACAGCAAATCTATTATTAAATCGTATCTGATTAAGAAATATACAGCTACGTTAAAGGGTGTAGTTCATTTGTAAAATAAATAAGGTAACCATTTAAAAATATTACTTACCTCTTGGAACTATAAAAAAAAAATGGATCTACGTGTGTAGTCTATACGACTGAGATATAATTCATATTATATTGTATATGATTAAAATTTTATTATACTATGTATATAGTACAGTTTACAGTTTATACATTCAGTTACGCTAGCAGCCGATCTTAGGAAGGGCCTTTTAAAGAAACTTTCGTTTCGCATTTAATAAAATACAGCTATAATAATATTATTAATCTGGTAATAAGCAACAATTAAAATTAACGACAAAAGAACAGTGTTGGCCTAGTGGCTTCAGCGTGCGACTCTCATACCTGAGGTCTAGGTTCGGTCCCCGGCTGTGTACCAATGGACTTTCTTTCTATGTTTGTATTTAGCATTTGCATTTGAAGGAAAACATCCTGAAGATACCGACATGTCTTAGACGTAAACAGTCGATGGCGTGTGTCAGGCACTGGAGGCTGATCACCTACTTGCCTATTAGATTTAAAAATGATCATGAAACGGATTCAGAAATCTAAGGCCAAGACCTAACGCGGTTCTAACGCCACTGATTTCTTAAATAAGCAACAACTATAAAAGAGATTATTCGTATTTAATTAAATATAAAAACGGTACTCTGACTCGATCTGAATATCTTTATATGTATTAATATAGATTATTTATATTGATACATATAAAATCTTGCACCAGACAGGAAAATCTGCTAGAAGTTCTTAGAAAAAAGTTTCATAACAATAAAAATAACGTTTAACATCTCTAAGCTCATGTTAAGTTGTTCGAAGCAAATAAGATCCATAAAAGTTTCACACGATGTGTACAAAACTTGTTACGGTTTTTAGTTAAAAGTTTTGTAATAACCAGAAGAAATATTCCGGACGTGCTCCTACCGAAGTTTTAAATCAATATATAAATAAAAAAAACAATGATGCTTGAATATTTGAAGGATAAAGACCTCTTTTTTTAGAATTTGGAGTAATGACCTCTGTCGTGGTTTATTTAAAAAAGGGAGTTATGTTTTCTAAAATTTTATTATGTTCAGTATTTATGTGATGCCTACACCCAACTAAGAAACTTCATTTTACAAAATTATTCTACATTCGTATGTTTTCTATAAATACACCCATGATTGAAACAAACTACGTTCAGTGAAATGATCTATAGCCCACTTTTATATATAAGTCAGTTTGAATGAATAAAATCACGTGAGGTTCATTCTACCGTAACAGGAAGTGCCATAAAAGCTGTTGTGTGTGACTGCAACATACTGCGTCATGGATTAAGTTTATAAAGCTCATTTTCAGCAAAGCGTTTTGAAATTACAATTTATTGAATGAAATATCCTTGTAGGTACAAAAATCGATTTTCTCATTTCCTTTTCTTTATGCTCATAATATGTATTGCAGTTCTACGGTTAGTAGTTTTTTTTGTACCTTGAACTCGATAGATAGTCTATACTTAAATGCCTTTAAATTACTTTATTGGGATTCTAGAAACAATTATTTAAAACAATGTTTAAAGAGATATTCGTAACAATACATTGTTACAAAGACTTGTCATATGTATCTTAATAGGAACAAAAACCTCACACAAACATTGCTAAATTACTTACACAAACAAAATTACGATAAAACTGTTTTACCATACATATGTATGATATCTATTTTGTGATGAAATAATTCCTGTGTAGGTGGCTGATTAGCTCCATACAACCCCTTTGATCCTCAAAACAAATTTAATCTTACGTTCAGAATTTAAAATAGTTTAACTGTCCCCACTCAACTATTCTCAACAAGGATTCCTCGTAGTAAGTTGTACAGGCACTTAGTTCTATATTGTGGTTTTCGTAGCTTTCTTTCTAAACAACCGTATACGACTTTATCTATAGAATAAAAGGGAATCTATTAAGATTTAAAAGAAGAGGAATGTGAGTGTAATACTTTTTTTTTTTAATTTTTGTCTTGCCATGATAGATTTCTGGTTAAGGGCATTTCTGTATTATAGATTACTTTGAAACTAATAAACTAAATATTATTTAATCATCGAGAAGCTTTTTTATAATATTTAATTACAATTCCTATAAACTACCTCATTATATATAAACCATTTAGAAATTGTTTACATTATTGTTTCCCAAACCTCTCCATAGTCTCTACGTAACGCATTCCCGTTCTATTTCCATTTTGCTCCCGGCCATACAATAAGGTTTCGGGATTAAAGGCACAAAGGCTGCAAAGAATAATCAACAAAGTCTACGCACAAATATGTCCGCATAAATAATTATATGATGTTTCTAATTTTATATAATTATTCTCAGAGATTTTTGTTTGCTTTAAATCTTAGTAATGTAACGATTAACTAGGTAAAATGTAGGTGATATTATCAAAAATGTTGTCTCTGTTTCAAAACTTAATATACTAAAGTAGCACTTAGTAATTACGGACATTTGAACAGAATGCCACAATGAAAATTTATTTCGTTTGGTCAGTGTCACTGTTAAATTGCTTTTATGAGGAACTCGGTGCCGTATTGCAAAAATATTTTCAAGATTAATGTCTTTCTAACATTGGTTTTAGGTTGAAAATATGGAAATAAATATTTCTAAATCATCGTCTTAAACAAATTTTATAAAGATTTTCTCGTAGTAACTAAAAATTGATTTGAAAAATTAGGAGAAAAATCTTTATTTTTAAATAATAAACTAAAAAAAACATGGTCAATCGATGGCCTCGTTGCTACTACGCGATCTCTTCCAGGCAACACTAATTACGACCGTATGAATACGAGAAGTACCGCACACGTACTAATATAACACATTGAATGTAATTTGTTATCGTTATTCATATTTCTCTAATCACTCCATTAGTATTGTGTTGAAATTGAAAATATTACACAAGTTATGGTTTGGTATATATGTAATAATATACTCTTAGAAAAGGCTATGTCAATTCAATACAAAATTAGACACTGCTTTACAGCAGTAGTGTCTATTGTCATGTTGTATATTTCTCTGCGAAATCCGTGTACTGTTTGATTGATTTGATACATGTTTCGGACACTATTGATCGTTGAATCGTATCCTCACAATGACCTGACACATACCTGAGTTTTTGTTGTTAATTTAAATCAAGTATGTACAGTTTGAAGTGAAATTCTTTTCTACCATTGATTTAATAATTTCTTGGATTTTAAAAACTCAGCAAAATCATGATTAAATCGTTGTATAGGGAAACTTTCTCCACATTACACCTCTTTGTGGCTCGTATGTCTAAAGCTTTGAAACTTTGAATGGGTTAAAAACTTGACGCCTCTCCGCGAAAGTCACTCCGCAATAAAATAGAATTTTCAATTTTCTCGTCACAAAGGCACTTTGTGTTTACGTGTGAATGCTATGACTCGTTTTGTGTTATTTTAATGGAATAATATTATAAAGGTAATATTAAAATCCATTTTAAATATTGTTATGTGAAATGTTGAAGTTAGATTAGGTATTTAAAAAACTTTAAAACTGCTGATACATAATCATATACATATATAATTTGAGATCGAAAACAGATTAAGCATTTATGATTAAACTCTGCAAGTTTATATATATATATTATATTTACCTATTAAAAAATGATACATAACTAAAATCCAATTTTAATATTATTATGAATGTTATCCAATAAATTATGTATGAAAAAACTGAAAAATAACTATTTATGTACGATAAACTAAACACTCTTCTACGAAAAAACTTTTTTCGAGATGAATTAGAATTACCCTAATGGACGTTAAAACCTTATTTGAGGATTACGGTTTTTCGATATTTTTATAAATAACAAACGTCTTAAGGACATTTGTGAATTTTTTATCAAAGTAACAGATTATTTGATGATTTCCGATTATATTTATAATAGTATTAAGTCGACCATTAGATATAAAAGGAATGATTGAATCTATTTGGTAATGTATGTGCGTAGGCCGCATGGAAAAGGGACTTTTATTTCTGTGATTTTAAAAGACGAAGCGCAAAAAGTCGAACTCGTTTAATAATGAGTTAGATCGAACTAATCGAGTATCATTGCTGGGTTAAAAATATAGCATATAAGAAATAGGATTAAACTAAGCTAACAAGATAATATTTATGCCTTGCATAAATATATGCGTTTGCGTAGACAATATCAATTATAGAATTAGATTTTATTAAATTTATAATTAGTTCATAGTTCTATTATCACGTGCATAGTTTCACGGAAGAAATACATATACTTGATATTAATTAATGGTTTCAAGTTTTAAGAAATTATTTTTGTAATTTTTTTATTATATAACTTTTTGACAAAAAGTTTTAAATGGTTAACATATAACTTAACTATGAAGTTATCTAAATGATAAAAAATATTTTAATATTCTACTGATAAACTTTGATTAGTTTATTTCAATAGAGAAAATTGTTCGGTCAAGCGTTGCAAATAGTAAATATCACTACGTCAATGTCAGGGATCAGTTAGTTAAAGCAAATATTATCGTTTCGTTCTTTGTTTGATATTGTCTTATACCAGGCAGGTTTTTTATATTCCCATTTCATCATTTTCATCTAAATAAGCTTGTATGTAGGTATATAAATAAAATATTTTTATTGCATGTTTACATTGTAAAGTACGTTTAATTATCAAACATCAAAAGCGGTGTGAAATTGCACTAACTCACTAGCCTGTGAGTGACTTTTTTAAAGTTAACTGATGAACAGAATGTGCTATTGTAAATGGATGAATGATGTTTTTACCTGAATCGAATAATTTTTTGAATAACTCGTTATGTGTGTATCTGTTAAATAGCGTTATACAACTCTAACATCATAATATTATGTGCATAATCATTATCATGCTTTATTATCTTTGGAGAAGTATTGAGAGAAGTAAACTAAAACTTTTTGGAACCAGCTGCCCACTGAAGTATTTCCGAACCAATTCGACTTAGGGTCCTTCAAGAAAAGAGCGTACCAATTCTTAAAAGGCCGGCAACGCTCTCGCGCCCTCTGGCATTGAGAGTGTCCATTAACATCAGGTGAGCCTCCTGCCCATTTGCCACTGTTTTATAAAAAAAAAGGACAAATTAAAGGCAAATAAGATACACCCAGCTTACTTTTAAATAAATATTATAAGAAGCCCCAAATTACGAATGTTAAAAGTTCCGAATTTTACCCAAAGTTCCTTTCTCGGATTGGAAAAATTAATTTTTCGGCCAACTTTTCTGTGGAATATGAACTAAAATATACAAATTCATTATAATGAAATGTATATATTTACTTTTCGTGTTGTACGCTTCTTAAATTACTTATGTATGCAATTTCTTAGTATCATATATGATATTAGGAAGGTAGCTGGAACAACATGGCAAAGAGAAGCCACAAATGGAGATAGATGGTAAAGCCTAGGGGAGGCCTATGCCAAAAGGCAAACTGATAATAAAGTTACCGATGTCGAAAATTAAAATGAATCTAATTTATATTTATATTATTTAATTAAATATTATTATTAATGATTAAAAGTGCATGTAATCTTATCATAATTGAAATAAAAATGAAATTGCTAAATGTGCATGAAACTGATTGTATTAAAATAAATATGAAAGGCATTGTAATATATTGAAAATTATTTATTACAAGAGAGGTAGAACTATAATGTAATGTAATGTAATGATGTTATCAGTAATAAAGGCTATTTTGATTTTTTTGATTTGATGCAATTTCTTACGAAGTGCAAGCTATTACTGAGGTAAGAAAATAAATTTGGTTCCAACAGTACACTGTTTCATAAACAATAATAAAGCCCATTAATGTATTAGCCTAAAATTTCCCGCAAATTTGCTTGAAATTTGACACTTTATTTGTTTGACACAGCGAAACAGATCACATTGAGATTGGTGTCTATCATCTGTGATATCTAAAATTGAGAGGTTAGTAGATTACTGTCAATATATCAAGTACATAAGTAGGCTGTCAAATTATATTTATTCACATCTTATAAGAATGAACTAGATCATTTCACTTGCTATAGGTTTAATCATACTGAACATTTGCGTACATTGCGAGCTTTGAGGTCATCTTAAAATTACGTACCTGGTAAAAATTATATACTAATACGTCGTACTCATTTATTTGGTCAATCAATTAATTTTAGTAACCATAGTTACCATCCACCTAATATAAAACATAACCAAGTACTGCCAAAATAAATCAAACGTTATTTTTAATACCTACTTTTGGGAAATTTTTAAAAGGCCAACAATGCACTTGCGAAACTTCAATGTTAGTGTTCATGGGCGGCCGTTTCACTTAACTGAGCCTCTTGTTACATACACACAAATATTGAAACTTGTTTTCTAAGAGGTTTTGATTTGATCAATGTTCTTGATTTGGAAGTACTTCATTAAAAAAAAACTCGTCTTCCAACGCATTATATTTTTTTTATTCAATTAATAAAATGTTTTGTAATGTAATAGTAATTTTGTAAAGTTTCGTTATAAGAATAGTAAATTTATTAATGATATTTTAGTGTTATTGTTCAAATATGTGCATGGTACATATTGATAATTTGCTTGCAATCACAAAACGGATAGAAATACATTTCATATAAAAAATAGAACTACGCCAAGGTCTGCTTTCAGTACCACATTTAAGCTACTACTCAAAAAATTGATGAAATAATCTCCCTATGCCCAATCGCATTGAGTCCAGTCCACATATCCAACAACACTCATACAACGAAATTTAACTATCCCGGTGTCGATGCTGTTATTAAACAAGCTTAAATAGTTAATTAAACGATGAAAATTATTTTAATAAATGAAGATATTTTCTTACTATGTTAAAATTTAGCTTCACCATGCTCTAGCCAGTCATTCAGACAGTACGCACGAATACTTGGACAGTATGTATAAGTAATAAAGAGAAATTAAATAAAAGTCCAATAAAATTCACATTACCTTTTTAAATAAAGTATTTTAGTAATTTTTCTACGGAGCACTATACATTTCTGAAATTGAAAATGTATTTTGTATGAGGTGTATGGACTTCTTACATTGTATGAACTGTAAATTATTAGCAGGTAGTATGTTAGGTATTTGAATTATTGCGCTAAGTATCGTGATTTTTGCCGTCAAATTCCATCGGGTCGTATCTTGGTCGCGGTGTTGTAATCGGTGTCGTCTTGGCAGGATTGACCGCCGCGACGTAGCGGCAATGGATCGGGTCGACCCAGACTTGTTAGATCGTGCTGTGCGGCTCCTACAGCTGCAGAAGCTAGACCGCATTTACTCCTACCACACCCGACCAAGGTACGATATCGATGTCGATGTTTCCCATCCCTATTTCTAGTAGTGCGTCTTCTGTCATCAGCATGTTATTTGTTTAAGGACCTTTCATTTATGTGTGAACAGCTTTCTCTATATCAACTTTATAGAATTTGACTATGGTAAATAAATTAAAATTTATCATAATAAATACAGTGTGCCCTGCCCTTCATTAATATTAATTGTTAAATGTGTTTGCATTAAGTAATTGTTGCAAACATTAACAACTATTTTATCAATAGAAAGCGTACTCGTAGTAAAATACTATAATAAATATTTGTGTTAATATATTCCGCCGTTCAACTTATTAAGATTCATATGACGTTTGCTAATAAATCTTAAAATAAATACAACATCAAGAAGGGATAAATATACAATTTGTTTTACGCTAATGTGACTTTAACCCGTTTACTTGCATTACTCACTAATTAATTAGCGAAACGTTGGCTAATTAAAATACAGTCTGACGATCTGAAACCAATATATTCCAAGGAACGTATCTCATCTTATATTCCGTGTAAAACAACACCCGAGGGAAGTGTGGAGGCGGCCTCGTGACATTAGAAAATAGTTAAACCTAATTAATATATTTACTCTTAAATCACTATACTTTATATTATTGATTACATATTAGATATTATACATATGTCATGTGTAGTTATAAAAACTGAATCAGTCTAATGAATTCTTTCGTCCTTTTCCGTCAATTTTTGTTTACGCTGTGATAAAAGAAGACAAATGATAATAAGTTGAAATTATTTTGTTACACATCGTATATTATAATCTTTTTACATGTTTTGTAGTTATCGAATAATCTTGATTGGTAACATTTTGTTGTTGCTTTTGGTTAGCTATTTATTATATTATCCCGATGAATCCCTGTTAGTTTTAGAGATAATACAATTTTACTTATATAAATATTATATCGTACCAACCTTTTATTTTTTATAAGCTTTTTTGAAACATTTTCGAGTGCCTATATTTTTATGTAGAAATGTGACACAAAGTAATTTAGAAAGAAAATTTCTCCATAATGTTAACTTCGTTCCAATCGTTAAAGCTAAAGATTTCAGTAATTTAATTCTTCTAAATGTTTTAACATTGTCAACAGGTTTGGAAAACGATCGGAGGCTTATTCAAACTGGGGAAAGGATCTTGAAGTAAGTAACTAAAAATAAATTTATAATTCAGAACCTAGTATATATCTAATCCCTCTATTCCTGTGATTTAACTAGTGTCTGTTATTTTTAACCTGCTTGTAAGCGAGGGACACTCTTTTTTTGTTAATTGTGCATATAAAAGATATATTGCATATCTTAGGGCAAGCTATAACGCCAAATATTTACTCCTACATTACTGCTACATGTCGAAATGCAATAAAAAATCAGTCACAGATTGCTTAGTCTAGTCTCGCATTAAAATCTCTGAAGTGATGTCTTAGACCCAATGATGCCCTGTGTCAGTTACAGAACTACAGGCTGGTTTCTAGCCTATAAAATCAATAAATACTTTTAGTACATTAAAGTTATATTTTCTTTTATTTATTTGTATCTGGATTCACTTGTAAGAACGAAGTGACTGTGTACCTGAAAAATTTACTCAATACGGATTTCTACGTTCAATAATAATTATAATGAAGTGCTTAATTGTTATTCACTGGCACTCGTTAACCTTTTTTATACCATTAAGGATTATTTTTATTATTATTTTCATCATATTTCGTTATTAATTGATGTCATTTCTTTTGTTTCTAATTGGAAGAAAGGCGGCATTTTTACCGCTATTTAAATTTTATAGAACCACGAGAATTTATTTGTTTATTTAAAAATGTTTGCCGATGGGCATTACAATGGCTTATATCTAGGAGCACACAAAAATTATTGTTAGTTTTATAATAGGTTAAATTTACATTAATTAATTCAGGTATATATTTGATGTAACTTCAAAGGAAACTAAGTATAGTTTGTTAGTACTATTCAAATATACTTATTCGGTAGAAACTTCATCTAGAACCTGGTACGATATCTCTGAATTTCGTATAGGTAAGATAATAATATTGTATACTTTTACTAAAACAATTCAATGGGTTTCTTGGTTAAGTTATGTTCTAAATTAAATAATTTTAGGAACAGAGGCGTTTTAATGAAAATCTAATTTACTTCTTCGAAATTTAAATCCCCTTGTATATAGTATTATAAGTATGTTTATTGTAAATAATAACATTAAACTATAATTTTGATTTTTTTTATTCCCTTATTAATTATTCTGATTTTATTCTAAATTCAATGCGCTCTCAATTATTTATGTTATGTCGCGAATTGGTTTCCTTAGTTTTTTATTATGCATAAATAATTAAAACAACGAATTATAAATACCTATACTTGACGCTGGCCAATGCACAAATCGTGTTTGAGCCAAAACAAAAAAAATAAAATCTATTTCTAGAAATGATTGGTTTTTGCATCTATAATCCACGCTACGTAAATTACAAAAGCGGCTAATAATCCCACGTCATTATTATTTGTGATTTGCTCATTGAGTTCTCAGAGCGTTTGTTATTGTTATTCTTGTACCAAGGATCAATCTAAAATTCAATTAAGTCTGAAATTGTTAGATTGCGGTAAAACCAGCTTCGTTTAAGTGTTTATGGGATCCGACAGTATAAACTATGTTTCAATGAATTTTTGTGCAAATTTTAAGTTAACAAAAAATTACTTGCACAACATTTAAAACTATTGTGGTATATATTTATATTAATATAGCTTGATACGGTAATAATAAATATTAGATATACTAATATTATAATGAGGAAAGATTTTTATGTAAGTATGTTTGTAACGAATTGGCTCAAAACTAGACTGATATAAAATTATTTCATCAATTGAATGCTACATTGTCACTAATTTATATATAATATAGACTATTTTTATTGCAAGAAAAATATGAGGTACCCTACTAATACTAAAATTGTTACCCAAGGTGTAAAAAAATGCAGACGCTGCGATAACTAATGATCATAGAACAATTAGTAAATCTTCCACAATTTTAAACAACATATCTACAAAAATTAAAAAAAAAACATGTCTACCTGTGCGAAGCCGAAACGGGCCGCTAGAATATTATATAAATATAATCGAGTGTTGGTCAAGTGGCTGCAGCGTGCGACTCTCATCCCTAAGGTGGTAGGTTCGATCCCCGGCTGTGCACCAATGGACTTTCTATGTGCACAATTAACATTCGCTCGAACAGTGATGGAAAAGATCTTGCGAAAACCGATACGTCTTAGACCCAAAAAGTCAATGGCATATGTCAGGCACTGGAGGCTGAAAAAATCATGAAATTGATTCAGAAAACGGCCTAGACTTAAAGAGGTTGAAGTGTCACTTTTTATTTTATTTTTATAATATAAGGTAGACTAAGGTAACATAGATTCAATAATCATAACCATCGTATCGCTTACATTATATAATATTATCATGATATACTCCTGCAGTTTATGGTTTGACGTTAAATGCAATATTGAATCAACTCAATATTAAATTTATGTCAAGTCGATCTTATAGCCAGGGATTTACATGCTATTGACATTAAAGATATTGAATAGATTTTATCATTTACCTCCGCTCACAGATATATTGTGTAAGCAATATAAAACGAACCACGCTCTTCTAGTTCTTTTGTTTCAAGTATTTACGAAATTGGATTTGGGGTTTAAAACTACTATACGCCTCAATTAGAGTATTTTGCTTCATTCATTTTTGTAAATAGGGTACAATAATCATACAAACAAAGCAATAATCTTTCATATAACTGTTGCACGGTCACTCTAAGATAAATACACATTATTCATCTGAAGCCAGCCGTACACACGACTGCTCCTGCAGTCGCGACCGCTTCAAGCCGTCAACTACATGATGAAATTCCATCGTGCTGTCGACCGCTCGCGAGCAGTCGCGAGGCATACACTGACTGCTCGAGCCGTCGGCGGCTCTAGAGCAGTCGACAGCTCTACGACCTCCCCATTCCTTCTCTTTTGGCCTCGTCAGAATCCATGACTAGACTGCGGTAGAAATTCAACTGCTCGAGCGGTTGGTAGTGACAGCTCGAGCAGTCAACAACCGACTGCTCAAGCAGTCAACGCCGACCGCTCGAGCGGTCCGTGTACGTCGGTCAGCCGTTAACTGCTCGAGCAGTTCATGTACGCCCGCTCTAATTAAAAATTATGATCTGGTCTACAACTAAAATGTAAAATGTGATTAAAAGGTGATATTTTAAATACATGTGAACCATTAGGTTCGATCCCCGACTGTACACCAATGGTCTTTCTTTTCATGTGCGCAATTAATATTCGCTCGAATGATGAAGGAAAACATAGTGCGGAAGTATTAAGTTATTGTAAAAATAGGAAAGAAGGAATAAGTAAATATTTTTTTGTAACCTGTTTAGTTTTAGCTTTTTGCTAAAAAGTCTAGGCTAAAGTGGGTGAAGAATAATTAACAAGATGTTTCTCGTCTAACTGTTTGTTATAAATAGTTTTATGCCTGTAACAATAACAGTAATGTAAAAAAAACTTTTCGAGACGAAAAATCACGATGTTTTGAGTCTATTGAGATGTCTTAAATTCTATAACTAATCAAATTCCAAGTAGTGGTCAAAATTGCATTGATGAACGAATTTCTGCTAAATAGATTACTAGTTAATTACTTTGTAGCCTCAAAGCCGTTATTGTCGTAGGGGTATTATTAAACTTGCTAATTTCATTAACAACCGCCTTTGTCCTGGGGCGATAATGCAAAATTGTATCACTTAAATGAATCTATTTCCTGAGAATCATTAGACATATATGCTTGACTTTGAAATTTTTTAATCAAATTTAGAAGTGTTTTTTTAGCTTTGAGAAATGAGGTATTTTATAATTTTACGTAGATTAGTCGCCGGAAAGAACTATAATGATGGCACAAACTGATAGTTCGAAAATTGAAATCGCGTGGTCGCAGCCGGCGAAATGAAATTGGTATTCCATCAAACTAGCTGTGATTCGAACACCGATTTCATAATGATGATAAGATTCTTAGTTCATATTATTAATTGATTTTAGTGTTCAAATCTTATTAACATCAATGTTTAGTTTTAAATAAAATTATATTTGTTTAGTAATAAGCGTGTATCTATTAATGTGTGTTTCTCTTACAGAAGCCAGACTTACCAGCCTGGTTGACGTATGCTAGAAGGAGATGAGAGATGCAATCGGTCACCTCAGCTTAATCCATCACGGAACTTTACTACAATGCTGCTCTGCTGATCTTTATTTACTTAGATCTCTTATTAAAGAATTGATGTTCCTATTTTTGTTTTATTAAGTAGTCTATGTACTATGTATATTGTTATTGATGTACTACATTCAACGTAAAGTTTGAAATATAAGCAATTCGAATATTAAATTGTTGTTTTATTTACAATATATGACAAAAAGAGATAAGGTTCCATAATTAAAATCAAAATACAGTAGAATTAAATATTGTTGGAATTCTAGAAAATGAAAATGGCTGATATTTATAGTAAGTAGGTAGATATAATTTAAAAATATAGATTAGGGACCTCAAAACCGGCCTTAGTCAAATATTCAACAGTTCGTTTTGCGGAGTGCTGAAGCATTGTCGTGGTGAAGGGAGATCTTGCTTCGAAGGCGCTGCTGTCGAATTTTTTCCAAGACAACAGTGGTTGACATACCAGTTTGTATATAGATAGAACTGTCTTTCCATCTTGTAGGACAACTGTCGGGAAATGACCTTTCTAACCAAAACAATAAATCATTGGCGGAAATTTTCTCGCGTTAGCATTTGATCGCATTAATGCAATGTTTGCCTAATGGCTTGAGCTTGCGACTCTCATACCTGAGGTCATAGGTTCGATTTCCGGCTGTGCACCAATGGACTTTCTTTCTATGTGCACATTTAACATTAACGGTGAAGGAAAAAAAAGCAAAAAGTGACGTCTGTCAGGCTCTGGAGGCTGATCACCGACTTGCCTATTAGATTTAAAAATTATCATGAAACAGATTCAGAAATCTGAGGGCAAGACCTAATGAGGTTGTAGCGCCACTAATTCATTATTTTTTTAGATTCATTTACACGTGTTTTTCTTTTATAGAACAGGGAGGTGGCTCAACTGATGTTTAGTGATAACGCCGCCTATGGACACTCTCAATGCCAGAGGGCTCGCGAGTGCGTTGCCGGCCTTTTACGAATAGGTACGCTCTTCTCTTGAAGTACCAAGTATAAGAATTTTAGATTTGCTGCCAATTCACAAAAACAAATGACAAATGAATGAAATATACTACATTAGATTAGCACAGAGTTCTGAAATTGTAATTCAAAAAATGTTTTCATTAGCAATGTCTAACTGGCCAGTTATAAGTTTCAATGATAACGACGTATAGTTAACCTATGAGTAGGTAGGTTATAAGTAAAACAATACAGATTAGGGTATAATTTAATACTAATAATCTCTTCTCAGTACATCGAGTAATTACAATTAATGTCTAGCTTAATTGTAAGCATAAAATTAGTTTAAAACTATATTCAGTTGCGATCAAAAGGTAATTTACATTTGAAATTGACGAACTCCGCACAAGCACCTATGACGATACAACCGTACATTTACATTACAAAACAATTCTTACATTACGCTTACACATCTAAGAATTAAAGTTATATTGACAAAAGACCGAGTGAGTGATAACAAAAAACTTCACTGTTGGTTTAGTAAAAACTTCTCTACGTTCATACTTTCGATCTTACTTCATTTAAAGTAAATTAAAATTAACACATTTTTGGTGATTGCCAAAGTCAATTGAAATGAGCAAGGTCATAGAGATGTCAAATTATACTACAAATACTACTATTATTTCTAGCATTCGAAAAATCTAGTTCTAATAAATTAACTAAGACGATGGATGACAACCTAGTGAAGATACTAATAGGGTAATGATGAATCTAAATGAAGAAAAAAACATCTAGGAACTCTACGGTGAGGCGGCAAAGACAAAGGCGTGCTACAAAGCAAGACACCTAACACTAGGCATATGTAGATGGTGAGAAGTATTTTTAATAAAATAGTATAAAGCATTAGATTATGCATCTTAGAATCCAAGTAAAGATACTTTAGTTTGAAAGTTCGTAAAGACAACAAAATTGGGGATTAAAAATGAAGCAGAAACTGTCATGTTTCAGTTTTGTCTGTTTTATAAGTAGATTTTGTTGCCGTTAATGTCTATTCCATAAATATTGGTTATATTAAAGTTGAACCTTGTCAGCACGCCTTTGTATACAAAGCCGGTAACTACGATTTAAGTACAATAGATAGAAGAATAGTATAGACGGATGGAAATTCTGGGGCACTCGCATTACACACTAGAACGCTACAATCCTAAGGGACTACGAAGGGTTACACAATCTAAAGAAAGGATTTTTGGCATCTTTTTGGATGATATTTACAACTTAGGACTAACTTTACAACCTTTGGACTATTGAATCCGAACCTCAAAGCAAATAATAAATCCGAAAAAACGTTAAAAGGACTTAAAAACAGTTTTCTGGTGAGAAATTTCTGTCATCGTATTGATCCGAGATATTTCATATTTTAAAACACAAATAGGCATAAGATACCAAATTTAATTAACTTTTTTTTGTATATCTAGCTTTACTAACTTGAACTACGTCTGAAGCTTGAAGCTTACCTTTTCTACTGCATCGCCACTATTTTTGCCAAATTGTTTAAATAAACTGTAAACTATATGTTTACAAACTCCACTGAACGAGGTAACTTTGAGTGATCAGTCGTTAAAAAAATGTCAATCTTAGAGATTAGTTTAATTACACATCTATCGTACGTCACAGCACATTTATTTAAATCAATCTTAATATATATTTACAATATGATTGCATAAGATCCTAACAAACATATGTGCTAAGATATCTTTGAAGTTGTTTGTCAGATATACTTCGTTTCAATTATTGTATTGTTTTGCCAAAGTGAACTTACAAAACTAATCTAGCTTTAATATCAAGTAAAAGTATGTAAAGCAAATTTTCAGTTTAGAAGTACCAAAAGTTGTACCAAAAATGTTATATCACTCTAAACGCAATAAACTAAACGAATGAATGTGTAACTTGTCCTGTATTTTACTTTAGTCAGGCAGTCAAATAAGATGGTTTACAAAATAAAGACTCTGAATCCAATATAGTTTATAATGACCGATTATTGTTTAAATTTGACACCTTCACGATATTTTTATCAAATTTCATATCATCTGGGTCTTCCTTGAGCAACTCCCAAAGATGATTTTTGTCAAGTATTTCGAAGCCATCTTTATTTTCTGGTACAACTTCTGATTTAAGACTACTCAAAACTTTTGAAGTCTCAGAAATCGGTGTTGACGGTATTTTGTGTATCTCTTTGTTAATAGACTTTAACGGTTTTATTTTATCAATTTTTGTTTTATTTTCGTCTGTTTTTGTGTTGAGCGTTTGGTTGTTGGTCACGTTTGGTTTTTGTATTTGTGTACGGGCTTTTGGTTTTTTTGTTTTGTAGTGTACTGATTTTATATTGCTTTTGGTGATTGCTGTTATCGTGTGAGCTATTGTAGATGTTTCTAGGCGTGACGTAGGTGAACTGACCGTAGGAGGGGCTGTTACGTTATTTCTTTCCGAGGTTGTTTGAATTTGAATATTTTGTGTGTTATTGATTTGAGTAATATTTGTTAAATTAGTTGTTGTGTTAGGATTATCGGTTGATTTAACTTTCGAAAAGTATTTGTCTTGTTTATCGCCGTATGTTGCTTTTAGAGTACCTTTCCTTCTTGGTAAAGGTTTCTTTTTTACATCCATTTTTTTCGGGTAGAATTTTGATTTTGATATCTTGTTCACAAGGTCTTTACTAAGTAAATGCGGTTCAAGATTATTGTTTATTTGTTTTTCTGTAGAATTCTTGAATATTGGGGTTTTAATATGGACATCATTTTTCAAAGTAGTCATTTCTTGATTTTCTTTTAAATTAGAATCAGTATTTAGATTAACTATATCAGTGGTAGTTTCAGGATTTTCTAAAGTTAAATTAGAAAGAATATTATGTGAACTTTTATTATTCGTAGTTTGAGTCGTAGTTACGTCGTTAGTAGCGGTATGTGTTACATTTTCGATTGCCGTTTTTACAGTGTCAGTTGTTATACTTTCCGTTGCTGCACTTTGCGTAGTTACGCTTTCCGTTGTTATACTCTCCGTTGTTGCACTTTTCGTAATAAAAGTTTCAGTTGTCTGAACATTTACTTCAGTACTAGAGTCGGTGACATTGTCACTTTTAGGTTTCCTAAACTCATAGTCCCTACTACAAATTCGTCCACATTCGCAAATATTATCAATATTAGTACTTGTTTTACCATTTTTGTCAAACCAAGTTATAAAATCGTCATCAGTGATGCCTCTAAGGAGTGGACTTCCGGGGTTTGCGTGGAAGAAAGTTTCCACTGCGAGGTCTGGCCTAGATGAGGGATAAATCTTCGCAAATGCAGGTCTAAGGCTTGTTATGATGAATTTTGATCGCGCCTCGTATGTCACACAGATGGGGCATGTGGAGCTGATCTGTAAGTGATTGATAGTAAATTTTTATTCAATTGTGTAGTATAATTTGTGTGCGTATCAAATAAGGTTTTTTAAACAAAATGTATTATTTAAAGGTGTCACACACCTATACTACTTATATTTATTATTTATTTTATGTAATGTAATGCAATATTTATATTCTAAAATTATTGTTAATATATAATATGAAAAAATTACGTTGTTCTATTCCTGTACTGAAAAATTAATGAAGTTAAAATAAAACTCATGGTTAATCTTTAGTTGTAGTCTGATTGAATATATTCAATCATTTATACACAAAAAAAACAAAATAACACATAATTCTTGGTTCAAAAACGGGTTTTGAAGCTACGGCACAGTTAAGGAATCTGTAACTAGGATAATATGAATAATGCAACTCACATTATTGAAGACGAACCAAACTGCTTCCCCGCGTGAGCCGTAGTGAAGTTCTGCGAAGGTGGCACCAGCCAGTACTACCGGGTTCACAGATGTTAGTGTGTATCCCGAGAACAGGGATACTTCCACACGTAATATTCCAGATGGCTCCTTGGCCTTCCACCTGGAAAATAATATATTTATTTTACTTGTTATTAAATATACAAGTTATTTAAATAATATATATACATACTTGAAACAAGTCTTAATAATCAAAGTTGGCAGATTTCCTTGTAGATCTTCGATGCTGCTCCTCTCTGGGCGAATCTCTTCAATGATTGCCGTTTGAATATTTAGCAATGCATTTTCTGGTTTCGGTGCGTAAGTCGAATATGAAATTGTCCCCTAAGTGACAAGAGTTTTTCTAAATTAATCACATTTATGAATTATAGAAACGCACTCAAGCTCAAGGATTATTACGTAGACCCAACATTATTAGAGCAGACTCTAATCCCCAAGGTTGTAAATCCGATCCCCGACCGCTCGTAGGTGAAGTAAAAAAAAAATTCGTGAGAAAACCGCCAGTCTTAGACCCAAAAAGACGATGGCGTATCAGACAAATACTTGGCTATTAGGAAAAACAAATGATCACGTAACAGAGACTGAGGCCCAGACCATAGAGGTTGTAGCGTCACTGGTGTTCTACGTATGATTTGTTGTTTTTATCTTCAGAAACTACCGTTTTATTTTAATACGAGACTTAGCAAGTTTAGGATTCGAACTGGAATACGCACCGTTTCCCTCTCTTATTTGTCTGTTTCTATAATAACCGAGACACGATTTGATAGAAAATTTAAATAATATATTAAGTCAAGATGTCAATTGTATTTTCTAAGATAATTATTCAAAAAAAAACATAATAAATATATAATAAAAATACAGTAAAATATACCTGTACAGTAGCACATCCAGCTCCCGTGGCGTAAACAAACACTTTGGTGGGAAGACCTGGAAGTTGAAGAGGTCTTGGTGGAGTCTTAGCTCGTAGTTCCAAGGTGTCAGTCAGTTCCATTCCCGCCGTAGCCAATGACACGGTTAAAGCCCGATGTCTGTAAAAATTAAAAATAATTTTTATTCACGCTCTCAAATATTACATGATAGAGCTAACAATCATGGGGACATATTGCGAAAAGGCGCAGCCCTAACCCTGCAACTTCCTCACAATCGAGTTGCCTGCAATATCGCAGCTCACAACTCACGAGAGGGTGCTAATGAAAGACGTCGCTTGGTTCCGCCAAACATCCGCGAATTTACAAAGCAAATAAATAATTATATAAAAAGAAAATAATAATAGCAAATAATTAACTAATTAATGACTATGTGAAAGGTCTCTGGAGTTTCTGAATATGTAACTATTCAAGCAGCTTGATCTATTTGCATTGCGTAGACATGTGGTCTCTGCATTTTCTACCGCATTTACCACTTTCAGAGAACTTGTTCTAATTAAAATCTACATCTGAGTTTGATCATCGGTCGTCGTATCACAACTGAGCGTTTTTAAACTACTTTCTGACCACCTCTATTTAGAACCAGCTGCCGATTGAAGTATTTGGGAAGCAATTCAACTTAGGAAAAAAGCATACCACTTTTTAAAAGGTCCACAACGCATTTGCGAGCGCTCTGGCAATGAGAGTGTCTATTGGCGGTATCACTTAACATCAGAAGCGCCTGCTGCCCTCTGTTACACAAAAGAAAATGCAAATTTGCTTATAAAAAAATACCTGTCATGCGCAAGCGCAGCATATTGCGCAGCGGCCTTAGTGGCAATGTAGGCGAGGCTGGGATGCCGTTGGAGTGTAGAAGCTCTGTAGTAGAGGAACCGGGCAGCCGCTTCTCCTTCAGCTAGAGCGCCACGTGCGCACGCAGTTAACAACACTCTCACACCCGCTACATATTGCTCCATTGATACAGCTTCTGAAAACGTTTTTTTATTGTTTTGTAAAATATTATAAAAGACGGCAATATTCAAAATTCATTAGGAATGGATGAAAATCCCTTTCAAGATTAGCCATAGCGATAGCGTTGCCGAATTTAACATTGATTGTCTTTGTTCCGCGCTGTAAATAAGAATATGCATCATTCTTATTTAATTATAAATAAATCAAAGGAGGCTACATCAACTAATGTGACGAAAATGTAGCAACAGTAGAAATTAAAAAAAAATCACATTACTTCATTATATTACTAAAATGCTCTAATGGTCTTCTCTTCAAAGCTACATAATTCTAAAGGGAACGAATGAGTGCTAAATAAAACACATATTATTTATGAATCTTCATAAGTTTCGCTTTTAATTGTAAAAAATATAGTTTTTATGAACTATAAAAAATTCATAGGACAGCATTATTTTTTAAATTTTTAACCTAAGAAACAGTTAGTTGAGAAATAAATATTCACCATATGAAGTAGTCTTGATGTTCCTGGAGGATTCTTCAAGGAGCCAATCCGCGGCGTCCTTCCGTGGCGGTGGCCATCCGAACTCACCCTCCGCGGTCGTCGAGGCGTTTCTTAGAATGATTAGAGCTTCTGGTACTATTGGACTCCTGTAAATTAGTACTAGAGCGTCAACATCTATCTATGTTTGCCATGGTCTTTATGTATGACGATTTTATTATTTAAAAGAGTTACAAAAGTTTTTAAGCCGGCTTCTTCTCTCGGCATATACCCTTTGTCTTCTTTGCCGATGAGGAAAATGAATCAATTGAATGCTAGACGGCTCGAGACTGTGTTGCCATTTAATAATACCCAATACAAGAGGGCTCGCAGGTGCGTTGTCGGACTTTCAAGAATTAAACATCTGTTTGGCAAGACTAGTTTTGCTATAATCATAGTGCGTTGAGCTCCCAGGTAGAGAATTAAAAAGATTTACATTATAGAAAATAAGTTACCTGGCCAGAACTAAAGCTAGTACTGTAGCGGCAAGCGCGGCTGGTGACGTCAGTTTGTGCAGATTCTTCTCCAAGTATTGCTGAGCCTTTTGTGCTACATCTGCATCTAGCTGAAATTTGTTATCAAATAATATAAATATAGGCGTTTTTGTTCGAAACTGTCAAAAAATAAATTATTCATCGTTGCTTTTTGACCGCTTGAGGTACAGCATAGTATAAAAAATAATAGGGAAAATAAAACTAAAATGCATCCTTTAAAAAATGTTTATTGAATTTATAAAAAATACTGCAGAAATAAAATTTCTCGTGTTAATCAAAACGATATCATACCCAGTCATACCCAGAAACGTCCTGACAAATTTATTCCGACCGATAAGAATATATTCAAGTTTAACTTTAACTTTAGGTCGGGGGAAGAGCAGCAACTTCTCCCCCTGCACAAACAATTTTATGAAGTTCAAAAAAAGAATATGTGGACAAATTACCTGATTTTCCACACCAATCTCCAGCAACGCCACCAAAGTCTCAGCGGTGACTTCAACAGTCCTCTCTGCATTAATTTCATCTTCAGTCATATTTCCATCTTTATCGTAATAATATTCGTTCACATCCGTTTCGTTAAATTTGAGCTCAACCGGATAATAATCAACTTCTTTATCAGCAGCTAAAGGAGTAAACGAGCCATCTGGTCTTTGGCGCTTTTGTACCCAGGTTTTGATAGACTGTAGTAAATTAGGATCTATCGGGTAGTATGATTGTATTTTGTTGAGAATTTCTAGGATTTTCACTGTGGATACGTGACTACTCACTGATGGATGGTCGCTGAAGGAATTATCGCTTTTACGGAATGATAGCAAGATTTGCACCTGAAATGAGAACGTCAATTTTTTTAAATATATTTGAGTCTTGAGCTGTTTAACATTATACTATATATGAGTTTAATACTATATTATACGAAAACAAAATATATATTTTTATTATTTCAAACATACACACATTATCTTTACAGCCTATGCCAATACAACAATGTGGAGAAACATTTAATGTTTCAATCGGGCCTGTCAAAAAGGAACTTTTGTAGTTGCCCCTTCGAATAGGTAGTTTCATATGGAGATAAATGGGCAAGAAACTTCTTACTTACTCCTTTAAAAAGGCTAAGACCTGGCATAGAAGGCTGATCACTTATGTGTCCATTAAAGCAAAGAAAAATATCAAATCTAGGGCCAAGACGTAGACGTTTTAACCCAACTGCTTTTTTATAAATTTTCATATTGGTGAATAGTTTCTACGTATGCAAGCTTCATGGAGATATAAAGAGATTTTTTGAACCATCTGTGTGTTATTATAGGCACGTGTGTGTTGACGACTGGACCATAACTTTACCAAAAGTATTTTTAGACCTTTGCGTAATAAAATTCAACCAACCTGTTCAGGTAGTTTTTGCAAAATCCTCTCTTTCTCCGCATCTTCTACCAAATGTGGAATATGCTCTAAAGCCAATAATGGCGCTAAACTTGCTGAAGCGGCTGACAATTGTGAATCCTTCCACACAACTGCCCACTGGTCTGAGGAGTCTGTTTGGCTGTACAGAGGAAGATGTAGACCTCCAGAAACAAGGAGAGTGCCAGATGCTGAACCAGGGACTACGCCGTGAGGGAGACCTAGCTCCAATACTTGGGAGAAGCCGGCTTCTTCGTTGAAGTTCCATATTCTGAAAATATTACGTTTTAACAAAAAAAATACTATATCTCCTTATTTATAATAAAACAATTTGGTTTGAAATAAATAACGGTACACCTAATATTTCACTATGTTTCTATTTATGTTTCAGTCTTTAATGTTCAACTGAAATACCTGAACCTCTTTCTGGGAATAGAATCTCGGAGGGAGCATTTTTCGGAAATTTACTGAGAGTGTTTATCTTAACATATAAATTTTCCTCACCTGAAATCAGCCTTATCACCCCACAAAGCGCTGAAGCCGACATATTTAATCCGCATATCAGTCGGCAAAGGCCATACGAGTAATGGCCTTTCATTTGGCGACGCTCCTTTTCCAACCGAGAGTCTGCCACCTTCCCACCAAACCCAAAACGCGCACCATGACGTGCCAGAACATTCGTCGTCTGTTTCTGTCTCTTCAGCTCTTGCTAGATGGACGTCGTAACCTGGAAAATTATTGTTTTTCCATAGAACTATCACGGTTCAGTTAACCGATGCCTATTTGATGCGTCTCCGTAAATTATATGACATGATAGTTACAAAAAAGTAAGAAAACTCTGTTTAAATAAAGAACTATTGTTAAATATTTAGGCTATCATCACTACAAATAGTATAAAACAAAGTCGCTTTCTCTGTCCCTATGTCCCTTTGTATGCTTAAATCTTTGAAACTACGAAACGGATTTTGATGCGGTTTTTTAATAGATAGAGTGATTCAAGAGCAAGGTTTATATGTATAATAACATCCAATAAATAGTGGAGAAGTACTGTTATTTTTGAGGTTTCTAATGTGATGTCGTAAATAATTACATTTTTTCCGCTTACATTGCAAACGCAGGCTGAACCCTACGAGTTTTATCAAAATAATGCACTAAGTATTGTACACATTGAAAATCTCTACAGAAATGTCCGTGATGGTATATGTCTATCTCTTATGGATTACCCACAAGAAATTTTTTTTGTCATTTACTTTTTACGACAAAAAATGGCTAATTTTCGAAGCGATTTTAACCAATACAGCATTAATCCTTAACCAATTAAATACCTTGAATACATTGTTCATTTAATATAGATCTATACAGCCCATTACAGACTCTTTAGCAGTGATCGAACGCGTATATTATCGGAGCTTTCCAGCGACGGAAATAACAATACATAATAAAAACCTGCTTTTCATCAGCATTGCACCCGTGCGAAGCTGGGGCGGGTCACTAGTTGAATAATAAATGTAATATCATTTCATTAGTGTCATACAAATCAGCGCTGGTACTACGTAGCTATCAATAGCTATTCCGAAGTTTTTATATTCAATTTCTTTATTGTCAATATCGGTAGCGCTGTCGTTAATATATCCCGCAGTACTAATTAAATTTACTGAAGGCGATGTCAATCTAAACCTATGTTAATACCCATTTGTCCTTCATTTTAGAAGAATGGGTTTTGGCCAAAAAAATCCAGATTGAGCTTTGTGATAATCGAGCTAGGTCTGGATATCCATAGTTGCTCACCTCACATTTTGAAATATATTTTTTTTAGTTTTTATAATTTAATTTTAGTTAAATGTTTTATGTGATCGTGCATGTAGTCGCCCTATAAGTGCTTGTAAAAAAAAAATGTATTTTTTTTTTGTAATCAATGAATATTTTTAAAAACTGCTAAAACTATGAATGAAAGTGTATACAAATTTTAACGTTCATCTAACACTGTTCACTCATAGATAGATGTAAACAATGTAACATTAGACATTAACTAGCCACGTAAATTTTAGTATCTAAACCCCGCTGCAGTTCTATTGTTGACTACAAAACATACTAACTACAAGTTCGCAAACAATTACTAGTAGTATTGGATGAACAAATATACATGAAACTGTTATTCCCTACTCTGTATTACAACTGTGTGTTAACTTTTATAGACTTTGTCGTAACATTAACGTAGGCTTTTGTTTGATTTCATATAAAACCAGTGGCGCTACCACATCATAGGACTGGGCGTTTCGTGATCAATTGTTTTTTTCATAGACAATTAGGTTAGGTTGCCTAGCGGTCTTATTAGGTGTCCGCTATTTAAGGGGTATCGGGTTCGATTCCCAGTTATAGCGTATCTGTGCCCTGGATCTAACCTACGACTGTTAGTATAAGAGTCGCACTGACACACAATGTCCTCTCATAAAATTTTATTTAAAGTAGTATTTCAATTGCTTAGCGTTCGGTACAAAGCATACATGACTTTCAATTTCAATTTGATTTTATTGCAATGATTTCGTCACAATTGAAAATAAACTCCCAAAAACTAATAATTTTTCTAAATAACCTCAATTTTGTTCTCGACTGATAACGAATTCCGGAAGTGATACTCATAACTGCCAAAGACCTCCACATTGTATTTTAGCTTTGTATAGTTAAACAATGTTACTGTTGTTGTTTTCCTTTACTCACAGTGGTTGTCTGGAAGAAATCGCTCTAAAGCGATAAGGCCGCCAGTTGCTTTTCATTAAATTATGTTTAATATATTTTTTTTTTACCCTTTTATGTAATGCAACGAAGTGTTCATAAATAAATAAATAAATAAATGTTACGTTGATAATATAAATATACGATTCGCTTACAATATAATTTCTTTTGGAGTACGTGGAAGAAGATATGCTAAATTCTTAATTTATTTTGTGCATTATTCATGATTTATATCGTGAAATAACTAGCATTTCAATTTAGATAATTCTTTTCGCAGCCTGTTTTTTTAAAAGAATTTTAAATCATCTTACCATGTTTTCCTTTAGCGATCCAGACTCGACTCCTCTCAAATACGACTCGATACATATCATCAGATGCTTCCTGCATAGTGGATAATGCCACATGAGCAGAGCCCTGAGCTCTTAGTTCAAGGACTAACCCTGCCCGGTTCCTCGGCGCAGCCACCCATTGCCACTCCCATGAACCGCGAGATGATACAGCCAGATGTTCTAAAGGAATTGGAGAAGATGGATGCGATCAATATTGAAGATATTTATCGCTAGTTCTTGTGGTCCGTTCTACGGCCTTGATTTGAGAACTGGGAGTAAATGTAAAATTAGAAGTATGTAACATTTTTTTTTTCGTTGATGTTCATAAGTGTCCATTGTGTTACCTAAATTAATAAAAGTTTTTTTAATTAAGAATTTTTATAATTAGAAAAATTGCGAGTGTTTCATTTATTTACTTTTAATTATTATTATGTATTATAATAATAACAATAATAGCCTTTATTTCAAAAAAAAAAAACTTTAAAATGTAGATATGTTTTATCATTTAGTTAAATTTTGGTTTGTCCACCGTTGGACATAGGCCTCCTCCAACCGGTTCCACTCGCGTCTGTCGCGAGCCAGGCGCGGCCAGGTAACCCCGGCAACGGCGATGTTATGTATATTTTAGGTTAAAGTTATATCGATCAAAATCTAAAATTAAATTTATTTCAAAAATATGTATGCACTACTAATTAAAAATTATATTTAACGCGACTTTGAAGGCTGACAAATGTAAATTCATAAACATAAATCGATGTTAGTTTATGTGACTGCGCCCCCCTATTGTGTATGTAGGTATCACATTGAAATCAAATCATGACTTTTATAAGATTTTAATATAATATTCACAAATATATTATTTATAATTGGTGGAAATTAACATTTAAAGAAACTGACATTAAACTTAAATGTCACTAATTTGAGTTTCTAAAGCGTAGAAACTATTTCAATTAAATTTCACACCCTTCAATAAATCGTCAATTTCATTAATTTGACATAATACTTTGGTTTCAACCTTCAAGTTTGTTAAATAGGATTTTAGTTTTTTAAAGTAGTTTATAATCGTGCGGTGTAAACATAAGATAGATAATTTTTCAGACTAGATAGACTCTTATTTATAAAATTATATAAATACAGTCCAGATTTGAATAGTAAAAATTAATGTTTAAGTTACTTAATTTAAGTCCACTTACCATTAGCACAGAAGTATGCACTCTGCGTATCGCTTCTATGCAGACCTTCTGGCAAGACCAGAACACTAGCTGATCGTATAACAGAACCCACAAGTGTTTCATTGTTGAAGGATGTATATGATACTGAACAGTTGTCAGCACTGTATCCGGTTACTTCAACTGAAATGACAAGGTGACATATTGGATTTTTTTTGATAGAACATGGCAAACCATCTCTTAACATCAGGTGAGCCTCCTGCCCGTTTGCCCCCTGTTCTATAAAAAAACCAACCTCAGGCTCATATGATATTAAGTGAAACCGCGCCCTTGTACACTCTTGATGGGATATTCGCGAAAAGCTTTGGTGCGCTTGTAAGGATACTCAATGTCAGAGGGCTTTTAATCAGTATATTAAGGAATGAGTGATTTGAATCAGTATATTAAGGAATGAGTGATTTGAGATTTGGTCGTTTAGTTTAATTTTAATACATCAAAATTTTGAAAACTTGGACTATTTATTTATACGATGTTTTCCTTCGTCGTAAAAACAAATATTAATTGCGTACTCAGAAGAAAAATTACATTATAAACGGCGGAATCAAAAACAACCTCTGAGATGAAACATCGTGTGCTGCAGCAAATACGTAGTTCGTAATACTGCTAATATATTTAAAAAAAATATTACGACTATTGTATAGTGTCTAAATCAATGTTATATAAACATAAATAAAATAATAAAATCGCGATTTTATTTATTGTATCGTCAACCCATTAACGATATAAATATATCTATATATATTTAATATTTTCTCTGAATTAATATGAAAAGGAAGGCAACTGTCATTTCATATTTAATCTCCGTCAACCCAACTGGCTACCCTATTAACCGATTGAGTGACCATGAAAAGTCTAATATCATTCGTTTCACGATCTCTTTTATAGTCCACGTGCATTGTCCCATTAAACACTGACACACAATTACCGGGGAAAAACGACGCGTCGATCACGCCAACCATAAATCAGGCTTATTATTCTGGATGGTATAAAAATAGTTATCTCCTCCTGTGTCTGGGATATTAGCAGCTGAGTAACGACACACAGTCTGGTGTATGTTTATAGAGCTATACAACCTAATGAGGTTAATAACGGTAAAGTACTTTTCGGAATTAGGTCTCGTGTTTGTTACGTTAAGAGGTTTGGAGATCAAAATGGATCCCCCTTACATTGACGTTCATGTGGAATGTTCATGAATAGCTAATTTTTAAGTATGGTAATAGAAAGTTTACAAACCGAAAATTGAAGAAACAGCGTGTAACATTTTTAAAGTCTAAATAAAAAAGAACATGGTCGGTAGCGATATAGTAATATTCTGAATAATGAATTTGGTCATTAAACTTGATTGTATCGAGGCGTTCAATTTAAATGTTAATTACTATTCATTGCTGCGGCGAGATTAATGCTTAACTTGCATTAATGATATAGTAAGCACAATAGAGGTTTTAGCTAGCGTTAATGTCAGGGTTCGATATCCAATTTATCAGACGTACTGGTAACATTTTGTAGATTTTATATACGATTTTCAATAGTGGCTTCTGCCGTCAACCCGTACTATATAACAGTGGATGAATACAATATATAATCTTATATATAAAATTCTCGTGTCGCGGTGTTTGTGGTTAAACTCCTCAGAAACGGCTTTCCCGATTCTCATGAAATTTTGTGTGCATATTGCAATTTTTTATGATACAGTTTTAGTAAATACATATAACCCGGAATTTTCAACCCTTTACAATCAACCCCTATTTTTTATTAAAAACTTATGTTGTGAACTCTGAGAGTAATTCACAGAACAACCTAAATATATTTCATTCCGGAAAACTGAACAGTCTCTGGGATAGCATAGCAAAATGTTCCATGTTGGTATGTACACCAGGTAGGCTCAGTAAAATCTAATTAAGGAGAAACGAAGTTCGCGGGGGCAACTAGTAATAATATAATATAAACTTATATTCTTTTATTTATTTTCATATTACATTGTAAAAAAATTGTTAGTATTAATTCTTTAAATACCTTACTTATCAGGCTAACTATAAATTGTCCTTTGACTATTATTATTGTGGTTTTATATGTATTTCTTTAATCTTCATGAATATTTTATAATATACGTAAAAGCCTTTCTACTGCAAATATAAGTCGGGCATTTGCAAACTTCAAATGCGTCTAAGCTTTTTAAGAAATTGAAACATTTAGGTGAATGCATATCTTACATTATTATATACTGTCTACTCTGTACTCCGATATCTGGAAATTCAACGTCTAAGCTACTCATGTAAAACAAGAGATTCGAATAAATAGAAAATCGTATTTTCTTAAACAAATATGCCTCTACTTCAGAGTTCGTAGGGTTCGATTCCCGGGCGGAGTGCGATTATTGTTTGTTTATTTATCTTTTAAATTGTTATCCGTCTTTGGTAGGTTGTACTGGAAGAGTGGCTAAACTGTACATAGCGGGCACGGTCAAATTTCTTAGACATACAGAGAGCATCAAAGATTAGAAAGATTAGAAAGAGTGAAATGTAGAATATACGTTCTAAGCCGAGGATGGCAGTTGCAAGTGGTTAGCAATTGAAGATTCTTATATGAATTTTTATATGAAAATCAATTTAATTAAATTACACTCACCTGTAATATTCTTTCTTCCAGGTGTATTTACAGCGACCCTTACAACAAGTTGGGTGCCGCCGCGAGGTCCCAACCGAAGTCTTTCGGTGACATAAAGAGCTCCAGTACTGGCAAACGCAGCTCCAGCACTTAGTGCTAAAAGCGCGGTGACCTGGAAATATATTTTTCTGATCGTGAGCAGTTTGCAGAGTTATGACCGAATGATCAGAGATTATGTAATAAGAGTACACGTCAACTGTCAAGTCAATTTGAGCTTATTTTTTTTTAATAAATTAAATATTAGATGACGGTAATGATAGCAGCTTTTCGAATAATCGCTTGGAACCTGCGACATACAAGTGCTATTTAAACTAAAATTAGTTCTAAAACAAAACCGTGCTTTTAATAAATTTCTGCTTACAAAAGTAGTGTTCTGTAAGTTCTAGAGTGGATAGTCATTTTTCACCCATAAACATTTACATACATAAACTTCATTAGCTAGAAAATACAGTTACTTTAAATGGGTCTGAACAAATGCAATCTTATTTAAATCAACAATAAACAAGGTGAAAACCAAACAACGCTAGTTGAAACCGGGGATACATTAAAACAAGGACAATGGCATTCGGAAGTTCAGTTGATTACATCTCCTTGCATAATAAAAACTTTCTCTGCACTTTGTGAAGCTTAACAATGAATTTTGAACAATTAGAAGCTTGTACCTATTATTTGTATTTACAGCTGGTATAACAATACAACTCTATAGAAAATGTTTCTGAATAGATTTTCATTTCATGTTCGTAAAATGAATTTAATACGTTTTATTAAGATTTTGTACAATTATATGTAAACATTAGTTTGTCTCGGAAAGTGGATTATTTAAAGGTAGAAAAAGAAAAAAATTCTCTCCGGCGGGGAATCGAACCCCGGTCTCCCGCGTGACAGGCGGGGATACTGACCACTATACTACCGAAGATTTGTGAATGTTTCTAAATTTATTAACTATATTATTACACAGGTAATTTGATGGTACAAACTAGTCTGCTACCCTTCAATATCGTTGCAGGTTATAATGACAAAATCTTATAAAAAATCAGTAAACTTAATCGTGATTAAGTGAAGTAATCAATTTACATTGCCGGATGACGGTTACACCTACTAAAACCTACAAAAAAGAGTTTTGAATGAAGCCCTTCTAAATATTATACTTCCTCACATAGGCTTAAATACACTAATGCACGTATTTTATTATCAAACATTCTAGCTATCAAACACATAAGCCGTGATAAATCTCCTAATCGTTGTTCGCTAGAGGCCACTAGAGCTGCACGATCCCTAATCGGTATTCGATGAGCGATGTCGATACCAAACAAATCACTCGCTGACGTAACTACATTCGAGCTTACGAATTTACGTATATAAAAGATCTTATTATGATTTTGCAAAGTAACACTTTAGAAAGGTTACCATAAATACTCATAATAATACTAAATTTTAATTTCTGGTATTAAAATGTTTTGGTAAAGAGACTTGAAATTTTAATTTGATAGTTTATTAGGCTTACGGATAGTGTGAGTAGTGAAATATGATAAAACACATTTTACATCATTGACAACAATAACATTTACCTAAAATGTTAGTGCGTAACGCAATTAAAGAAATAGTTTTCACTTTACATTTAAGGTTAAGTTTTTATCTCGCTTTAAAGTGAAGGCCGCGATAAAAGGGTTGTTAAGGAATAAACTAAAAGTTTTAAACAAAGTTATCAGAGTTAGGTGCAAGATGCCTAACTACCGCTTCGAGATGGATCCGGCTAAGTTTGTGCAAGTTTTATCTCCGCATACTCAAAGAGGAACTTTAAATATTTTGTAAATTTATTTACAAAGATTTCTAAAAATGCAAAATTCTTTTGTATTTTAATAAAACCTGGTAGTCTGTTGTTCCTAATACTTCCCATTCCTATAAAATAGATTTAGAAACCTTAAGTAATAACAAACTAGTGCCACTACAGTTATGGGCTGTTAAAACTTCCTTTTGCCTTAATATGTTTTTACTAAGCCTACCCTTTGAGACTAACCAATATATGGAACAATTTTCTATACTACTCTTCCGGAATGAAAACCTTAGTACTAAATAATACTACATTTTAATTGTTTAATATTTTTCAAAGTTTTCTCCTCATAAAAATCTTCCGAAGACTTCAAGTTTTGAACTAAGCAAAATATTTTGCGAACACATTTATTTATATAGATTTTCCGGATTTTACTTTACTGTATTATAAATTTTAATGCACTTTGTGCTCAGATTTTTTTAAATATTACGTTATAAGATAAGTGACCTATTTATCTATATAAAGGATAAATATAAATGGGTTGCAATAACTCGTATAGATAGCCATAATGTAAATAAGCAGAATATACATGTTTACGCGTGTCCTAAATAAACAGAATTTATTTTGTTACGATGTTTACCTCGTTCTTGTAAATTACGTGTTTATGTTTTTGCAGTATGTTTTGTCAATTTTCTTCCTATAAAAAGTATTGTAACTAATGTGGTTTTAGTATTGAGAGAAAATTGTTATATTATTATTATCACCTGCAGTTTGATTTAGCAGCTACCAATTCTAAAAAAAAAGTTTCGAAAGCTAAATCTCACATCGGATACAACTAGTCACTATTTTATTAATATAATATGATTTTGATACAAATCAGACATTTTTCCTCTTAAAAAAAATTTAATCTAATAATTATTTAAATTATATTTCAAACAGAATATAATAAGCGTATAATATATGTTAATATTTACATATATTATACGCTTATTCTATTCTTTCACGTTCGTAATATTATATCTATATTGTATTATCACTGTATTGTATTATCTAGCCCTTCCGGGCATATGAATAATTGGACCGAGTTATGTCATGTTTGAATTATAATTGAAATAATTTTCAATACAATTAGTTAGGTGTATTCAATTACTTTATTTAGTCAGAATAACAGTATCATTAAAATGTAAGGTACACAAATATGTATGTTATTGGTTTCTAATATCTATATAGTAACAATTTCGACGTTGTCTTGCCAAAAAAGTTATTTTATGACGTATGATATATTCAACTGCCTAAAATGTAGAATTTTGTTTTTTCTTTACACCTATATAAGTGACATAACCTCGCTGTGAACCAAACATTATATGAAACGAAAAATATGACAATGTCAATATTCGTTAAAATATTACTATGTGTTTTTGTCCATAGCTTTGGATGGTAAAACGGACTTATTTACTAATAACATACATAAGTCGTTACTACATGATTATACTAGTAAATGACATAATAGTCTATGAAAAAAAAAATGTTTTTTTTTTACATAAATGAGATTATCATTCTACAGTAACGATAAGGATCTCCACAATATTCCAAATAATTTCAGAATATAAGGCGCTAAGCACTAAGAAATACTCCTAATGTAAATTTCCTCCTCGTATTAGACTTTTACAATCCTAGTAACATTTTTACGTTTTAACGTATGTTTTCTACATGTCAAAAACGTCATAAAAACGAATTTAATTATAAAAAAGACTCACATCCATACAATTGTTAATATTGTTCGTTATCTTCACATCCACTTCGACAGTTTCGCCAACTTTTAGGGCTGGAGGGAGGGCGAAGTCCAGTTGTATAGGCCGGAAGACGTTGATGGTCTTCGGAGCAGAAAATCGAAGACCTCGGCTCGAAAGAGAAAGTGCCCAGAGTGACCAGCGACCGGCTTCCGATGGAGCCGCGATCGTGACGCCATCAGTCGATAGCTGAGTCCTGGATAGAATGGTTTAAATAACACATAGTGAACAGGATATGAAAATAAGTATTTCATGACTATTCGGCAGATATATATTATTATAGTATTTGTAAGCGCCATAAAGCTAGCTGCTACGTTATTAGGTATATTATATTTAATCGATTCAAGAATATTGATAATATGAAAAACATTTCTCGAGAAATAGAAAGCTGAAAACATAACAAGCGATAAAAGTGCCACTGTTTTAATCAAAAGTAAATGATGTTATGATATATGTAATTTTGTTACTTATATATATAATTTACGTAATTTAGTTAACACAAATTATTTTATTGGATTTTGATACAATGTAATGACTGTAGTATTCTGCAATTGCAATACAAGCAATTAATTTGTAAATAAAGCACGATCATTGTGAGATAATTAAATGTCAGAATTGAATCGTTTATCGATATTGCAGGAATACATGTAATACCATTTGGTTAAAGTACCTGTTCAATTGACGTATAGTATTTTAGTTGTTACGAGAATAAAAATAATCGGTGATAAAAATTTTCCGTTTTCATACAAATTTATTCAAAATTCCAATGAAAAATTGAACCGGCTCTAAAATGTACAAATACACATTTTAACAGAAAAATAAGAGTTGAATTCTGCTTCGGTTATTTTTGAACTCGGTGGAAATGAGTTTGTAGAATATAATAATAAAAAAAATATTAATATTTCCAGTTATTAAGTATTATATCGCTGGATTGTGTTACAATGTTATCTGCCATGAAAGTACCAGGAAAGACACACAGATCTCTGGTACTTACCCTGTAGCTGCGGATTAGACTGGACAATTTGTAAGGAAGTTGAATTTAAATAAATATTTCGGTTTTCGATTCACGGGTTATATACCATGAATCGTGACACAGTCCCGACACGAAAATGTCATTTCTAAACAAAAATATATTTTTAAATATTTGTGAGTGCCGAGAAAAATACATACGAATGACTATCTATTTCGCTTATAATTTTTTCTGACAAATTACCGTATAATGTATATCAATGCTTGTTTTATAACACCAACAAAAATCATTTATTCATATTATAGGTAACATAATGTACACTTATGAACGTCAAAAAAAAGAAATATTCATTAAATGATTCTAATTTTACATTTATATCGTTAAATATTTGTGTTTTTGATAGGATATAAAATAAATGACTGACGTGAAATTTGAAATCGATTTGCGGTCTGTGGCTTTTCAAATTACTATTGAGCAACTTACGTTTTAAATTTAGTCGACAACTAAATATAATTTGGCAGGATAAACTTGTGGCAAAGGCATCCTCGCTAATTAAAATAATACACAAACTCTCATAGACTAACTTCACCAATTAGTGGAGCAAGATGCTCGTTATTAAATTATATACCCATAGCATACAATAAGGAACATACAAAATATTAATTTATTGGAATTACTAGTTTTATCTCAAATCCATGAATAAGATCCTCCATCCATCCTAGTTATGTCCAATAACTTAACAAAATAAAATGAATGTAGAAAATAAACATTTTCTATTCAACAAATAGTAAAACTATATATATGTCATAGAAAAGAGTTAAAACTGGCATGAAGCTCATGAGATGTTAAGTGATATCGCCGCCCATGGACACTCGATGCCAGAGGGCACACGAGTGCGTTGCCGGCCTTTTAAAAATTGCTATGAATGTTTTTTAATAAATTTTAAGTCTTTGATATAAAAATCTAAAGCTAAGGCCCAGGTTTTAATCCCCAATAGGTATATATTAGAATATTTGTTTAAGAGAAATTCCTCTTTAAAACCTTTAATATTATTATTCTGTAAAGCGCAAACAAAACCAGTACCACATCCCATTTCCAATCCCCATTTCATATCAAATCAAAAAACCAGCCAGTTTGCAATATCGTATTAAATTTAATTCAATGAAAATATCCAGTTTATCACTCTGTCACGCTTCACTTGACAGAACATGAATTTACGCACTTACATCGGACAAAATTAAATATAATCAGGTCCATAATGGCAATTGTTTTAAATAATTGCGGAGCACGGGTGCGCAATTAAGTTTTGTTGTTTAAAGGGATTATTGAAATTGTGTATGTAGATAATTAATTAGGTTTGATAATTAATGTCCAATTTTCAGTATTTGATCATGAAGTGAATTGTAAAACGTTGAGGAGAGTTTTTTGTACATTTTTATGAAATTATAATTGTATAATGAAATTTCAGATAAAAAATAAATCGGTGGCACTACAACCTCTTTAGGTCTTGGCCTCAGATTTCTGAATCTGTTTCATGATCAATTTTTAAATCTAATAGGCAAGTAGGTGATAGCCTCTAGTGCCTGACAAACGTCGTCGACTTTTTGGGTCTGAGACATGTCAGTTTCCTCACGATGTTTTCCTTCACCGTTCGAGCAAATGTTAAATGCGCAGTTAGAAAGAAAGTCCATTGGTACACAGCCGGGGATCGAACCTACGACCTCAGGTATGTGAGTCGCACGCTGGAGCCACTAGGCCAACACTGCTTCGAAATTTCAGATAGGTAAATATTTTTAACGTTTTTCTTAATATTAAGTAAGGAATAAGACATTTTTATATAAGTAGAAGGTACTTATAACAAAACAAAAAAGAATTGCAACTTAGAATATTTTAAAAATAATGATTGTTTCTGAAACCGCATTCCCGGTGCCGGCTGCTTTTGAGTGAAATATTTCCCAAATTGTTTAAGCCATTTAAAAGATTTTGAATGTGTAATGCGCCCAAGAAGGTTATTATTGTAAATATCTATTCCCATGAATATATTTTGCACGTGCAATTAGCGTCTAGGTATCACTCCTTATAACTAACGTCCTTAAATGTTACGAAAAAGGACAATGCTCCTTTACTGTGCAGAGTATCCTGCTATGGAATTCCCTACCAATCGATATTAGACGAGCGCAATCTTTAAATGTATTTAAAAAGCTTCTTTTTGATCATTTTCTTTCTACCTCGTAATTAGTTCTGCTTATATATATTTATTTTTATAGGTTAACCTTTTTATTTGCTTTTAAATTTTTGTCTATGATTATTTTTATTTATTATTACTGCTATTTTTTCTTTGATTTTGTTTTATTATATTCAATTAGTTATAGTAACGCTTGTTTTAAGTTTTTAGTTTTTTGTTGCTTTTGTTAATTGTTTTTTTTTGTACTCTACCCTCTGATGGTGTTTCTTTAACGTTGTTTCTCATTAGGGTCGCTTGTAAGCGATAAGGCCGCCCTTTGCCTAATATCTTTTGTAACTGTTTTTTTATTTTTTATTTTTATTTTTGTTATGCGTGTTTTTGTATAAGGCAATAAAGGATAAATAAATAAATAAATAAATAAATAAATGCTTCTGGAAACTCACGTGTAATTAAAGCACTTCCACATCCAGAGTCTATCATGCGTAGCTGGTGGTACTAGATGAGCTGGAGACCGAACTTGAGGTGTTCTCTGTCGGTATAAGACGCCACCTCCACAGGCGCCACCGCCCACGAAAAGTGACACGCCAGCTGATACGAACTCCGGTCCTGGTAAATCTTCGTGTTCTGATGATCTGGAATTTTATGCTTGTGTTGAGTAGGAGTTTGGTCGCAAGTGGCTCAACAAAACGGCTGCATAGGGTTATGTAGAGGTGTAAGTATGTCTATATAGAAATTTCGTTATGTCTACGTATCATTATTTCGTAATTCTATTTGGCACATGGATCAGGTCAGTCACCCTAAACCACAAGAAAATGTTATACAGTGCTGACAATAAAAACAGTGAATGCCTATTTCGGTTTTCATTTGGGTACCTCAAACACCAAAGTTACAAATTTCTACACTAGCGACCGGTTGCAACCTAGATTTGCTCTTAATCTAATGTGCATACATAATTGTGTCTATAATATTATTCATTATACTTAGTAATCTATAAAATAAAAATACAAGGAACATTGTAAAAAATATACAGTCTATTCTATCTATATCTACGATTTGTAAAAAGAATGACCATCATTAAAGTGATATCACCATCATTGATGGACAGAGAACGAACGAACGACCTAAGGATTGAAGTAGCACTGATAGGTTTAAAGCAACTGAAAATAAATTCTTGCTGCTAACTGCTGCTTAATCATTAGCTTAAATTAGTAAGCAGTCCGATTGAAGCAATTAGTTTACTTTTAGTATTATTATTTTTATAGAACAGGGGCAAACGGTCAGGAGGCTCAGCTGATGTAAAGTGATACCGCTATAATTATAAGGTTTAAATTCTCTGCATAGCTCCTAATCCCTTGTAATAAATGTTGAATTTAACAAATTGAGTTTTATAGGACAGCCAACTAATATTTAGTAAAGTACTATTATCAATGTCGGAGTTCAAAGCTCTACGCTGACGTTGATGAAGTACACGTCAGAGTAGCACTTGTAGCACGTAGCATTTAATATTGCTACAATCATGGCTAGAATCTATTTTTATCCCACTTGTATACGTAGAATGAAAGAACAATTTTTATTGTAATATTAGACTTGAAAATATCGTTGGCATATTTTTTCTATTGTAGTTTCGATTTTATGATAATGGAATTTAAGTAAAGCTTGATTTTAAGGATGTTTTCTGCCCAAATAAAGCTATTTTATGAGCGTTTGATTTATGCTAATTAAAAAAGCAATGGTTTTAGTTTTGGTAATTTTCGATAGAAAATGATAAATAAATTATTAACATATTTTTGTTGATAAATACGAAATCAGTACCTATAATATAAACACAAAAATCTACATATGGAATGCATTGTTGTCTTGCGGGATTTCAAGAGACAGAAATACAAATCGCGAAATTCACAAACGAATTACAATTTACAATTAATTACTTTAAATTTATTAATATATAAAGCATTCATTTGTATCAAAATTATTTTCTTCGGGCAATATATATGTTTTCTCTTTGTATTAAAATTCATGTAACGGTGGAATTTTAAGTAATGCATTTTCTGTTCACTGTATCATTTTAAAATGTATTTCATTTACAATCGAATAAGTATACAGTTTTTTTTTTTTAAATTAATTTTCACTCTACTCCCCTGCCATAGTGTCCAGGGACTTTATATATCACTGTTACTATTTAACGCGTCGGGAATTACGCCCCGACTACATCGGTAATATTTTTATTAACAATATTCATGGGCGAGTCGGGGCGCAATTCCTCGCGAGACCCGCTCTTTCTGTCTTGTTTGCCGCCTTTATGTAGAGAATGATTTTTTCACAGAACCGTTCCAGGCACGGTCTGTGCTTTATAAGTATACAGTTAAAAACAAAAATATTAAAAAATGTAAATCACGTTAATTTAACCACAAGACCATTTTGTGTTGCAGGTAGTATCACTAAAGTAACATACTGTTTATACCGATTGATAATGACATGTCTATTGAGGCCTGAGCTCTAGTCCTAAACAGTTTAAGGTAGTATTATGCACGAACTAATCAGATTTGTTCCCGATCCTCTACCTGATGATAACTGATGTAAATGGGGAGTTTGAAGCGAGTTTAACTGTTTCTATTTCCATATTTGTATGGGTGAAATGTAATTTGATTGAAACGGTAATTGTAGAATTCGTAACGTTGTTGTTTGATATTTGAATGTAATAAATAGTAGTTAGTGATTATATACAGTATAGTACAGTAAAAAAATAAATAGCTGAAGTACAAAGTACATAGCCATCAGATTTATTTTGTTTTTTAAAGCGTATACGTCTTATAATACTTATCAGAAAAAAAATTGAATTATATTTTTTATTATTGTTTAAACATTATAAATAAAATAAGAGTCCTGGAGAGCTAATAAAGCCGCCTTTTGTCCTTATTATTTTAGTTTACTGATTTTATTGTGATATGTAATAAAGTGTTAAAATGTATGGAAATCATATAGCTACTTACGAAGAATGTCCATCGAATCGAGAATCAGTTGGGGTGCGAGCTCCAATCAAGCACATCATGGAGTCGGGGGGTGCTAAGACTCTTAGCTGGAGACTCGCCCTTGGATACCACCATCGTCTTTCCTCAATTGCCACTGCCACCTATAGACCATAATAAATGCTATAAATAAATATTCCTCAAAATTCGAAAAGATAATGTAATCACTCCAAAATGTCCACAAGGATTTAATAATTAATTTATTCATTAGTGGATTAATATTCGAATGTAAAATTATAAAGTAATGAAATATTAGTTTCATTTAGTAAAATAAAAATACTTTGCATCAACTTGGGGTTGGGTTATGCTTGGCTCCTTGAGTAGAATGCCTAGCGAACCCCGAGGGCACCTTAAGGCACCTTAAGGGCGTGTGATGTTCTGAGTTTTTAGTGGGTGAGGTCACGCTACCCCTCTGAATAGTAGAGGGATTTGAGTGTAGATCCAGCCCCACGGCCCCCGCGTCAAGTTCGACATTCTTGATGCGGGCCTGCATTAGTGCATTTCCACCTCATTAAAAAAACAATGCTTGGCTACTTCATTAATTCTTGAAATTCATCCGAGTAGAATAATGTTTTAATTATTTTCGCCATCCACACCACAACGTCTCAGGTTTCTTAAAATTTCATTATAAATTAATCTTAAAATGTTTGCATTGTGAACGCAATTTTGACTGAATTAATTATTATGAGCACATATAAACAACATTCAACTGTAGCCGAGGTTAGATGCTAGTTAATTCTAAAGGAATGCATTCTACTGACATTTGTAGAATTTAAATGGACTGGCATTGAATGGGTTTTCCGATACATTGACTAAAACCTTAATTGTTGCCTCTAACCGACAACAAATTGACTCTCATTAGGTCTTTCGTTGATTAAATCTACTATGTGGGGCATTGTATTCAATTTGTTACAATTGTACAAAATGGGGCGTCATATATTTTTAATGTTTTTTATGATATTTTATTTTATTTATTTACTGATTAACACTTCGTTACATTCGAAAAGGCGGCCTTATCGCTTTCGAGCAAGCTCTTCCAGGTAACCACTGATCTGATAATCAGGCATGTTTTTATGAAATTATTTTATTACTTTTGAGAGACACAAACGCAAGTGGCTAATGGAATAAAATAAAAAATGCATTTGTACATAAAACTTACTTGAGTCAGTACATATATGTATACAACCAGTATTACTCATTAATGAAAAAATCGTATTGTGATAATCGTAATTCATGGGTACTTTTCTTTCTTTACTTTTTTAATATTGTACTTTATATATGTTTGAATCGTTTAGCTTTGTTCCATTCTATTGTTAATATGTATTTGTGAAGTTCGGTTTCATTTATGCCGAAAAATGACATCATAAATCATACATGTTTAACTAGGTATAGGAATCAAATAGGAAAAGACTTTCTTTTGTTTTGTTTATTTGTATAGTAATATTTAAATTTTACTATAAAAACACAGCTTAGTTAAATTTATTTTGGTTCAGATTCTCGCATTAAAACGAAGTTCGCAAAACGACAAAAATATGAATGAACTCTGTTCATTATAAAATGCAAATTAACGCGCATTTTTATGCATAAACTTATTTACGTTTGAAACACCAAAAATTTAAGGAAATTAACTCCTGTAAAGTTAACAACTTAAAGTAGATAAAAGTAGAAGGAGGCGTTCATTATTAAGGGTACGAACTGTGGATTACAAAAGGAATCCGCGAAAAAAAAATCTGATGTATTATAATCATAACATACTACAGGGCATGAGTGGCCACAGGGCCTCCTAACGCCAGATAGAGAGCCATATGCACCTGCATGATCAAGCGTGAGCAATATCGAGTCACGCCTATCGCAAATACTTAAGACATCTTTGACTGTACATATATACTGCGCAACCCGAGTGATTTATGTAATCTGATATCACTAAAAAAGTATTTTGATAAAGGTTTCAACTTTACATTGAATTGAACATTTGTGTCAAGAATAAATTGTGAATGTATTGTTTTAGTCAGAGTCAATGTATGCGTAAATCTATTGTATGACTTTTAGAAAGACTCTGCATTTTACACCCAACAAAGTATAGTCTCAGTATATCTTTACATTTGTAGAACTTGTTTTGTAGAACTGACTAGAAACTAAGACTGTGTCATAATCAGCGTCCCTAATCCGGCATGGGCATTGTTTATCGTAATTGCAAGTATGCACATATGTTATTTTATAATATTTTTCTACAGATTGAGGACAGAATATTAGATAGCATTATTTTGTAAACAGTACATAAAGTTCATCCTTATTTTAGTTTTGTTTAAGTATATAAAAAACAGTGAGGCTACATTAAAGGCTGGGTCTCCGATTTATGTATTGTTTTCACATATAAGAAGGTAGGTGAGCAGCCTTCCGTGTCAAGCACAAGTCATTTTAGGCATTCCGGTTTCCTCACGATGATTTCTTTCTCAGTACAAGTGTTAAATGCGGACACAGCCAAAAAGTCCATTGGACCACAAAGGACCGAGTGGCTTCAGCAAGCGGTACGCTCGATAGATTTTAATATGTACATAAAAAAAACCTAGCTTGTTGACTATCATCGGGGTGTAAAATAAAATCATCAGACAGTGTAAAACAACATCAACAGGGAGGAGTTATTAAAACCCAAATCGTATATAAATAAATTCACAAAAATGAATCCCATCAGCATAACACATTTAAACGAACCACGAATAGGGAAAATGCAGTTATCGTATTAGCATAGTATGAAATCGGGATAACGTCAAATCTTTATCCTGGCTAGATAAATCGCTGTCATGCGCATCGCTAGCTTACAGCCGAGTTCTATATTCAAAATATGAATCGATCATGATTTTGTCAAATGAAAATTTGTCAACTACGCGTTATACTGAAAATGACTCCCAAAAAGCAATATGCATTAGTCGACAGTCAGTTTTATTGTATTAATCTTGGTTATTTTAGTATTTCCTTGACTGATATTGTATATGTATACTTTTACGTATATTATATATGCCCGAGAATGCTGGGAATATCAGGAAATATTAAAGTCAAGTTACGAGTAATTGACGGATCATTCTTATTCCTAAATTGGGTAATAAATAACCTTCTTTTACTTTTAAGCTGATTCTTATTATTATGATAATTTATTTGGATTCGATTTGTTTGTTATTTAATTGATTCATAATTTTGAATAATTACTATGTATATATAAAATAAATTAATCCCTATTTCCTTTGGTTACGGCTTAAAAATATAAAAAAATGCATGGAAAATTAGAAAATTAAAGAATACTTAAACCACCATAATGAGTTATCCTGGCTTTTGACGTTACGATGGAAAACCGTGTCAGAATACAAACAATACTATTTATACACGGGCCATAAAAACAAACAAAGAATGTTGTATATCCTAAAGCATTAGAAAAATAAACACTTTGTTTCTGAATTTTTTTTTAATGAAACCAATTCTATATCAATATTCATAGTTAAGACAGGACAACGTTTGTCGAGTCCGCTACAAGTAATTCTATAAATTTGCTCTTGTTGCAGCAAAGTATGTTTTAAATATGTTTCTAAAAAAAAAAGATTCCAAATTTAAAAATGGAATTCCCACTGCATGCCTTTGCTCAGGAGTTAATAACAGCTACAAATATCACAATACGGTAGTTGCAGCGCACACGAAAGAATAACAGGCGGATATTAGGAAAATATTGACATCACCGAATTTAACATTCAATGATTTGCTTCATTAATATTTTGTTGGTCATGTGAAATAATTGTAAAAAGCAAAATTAGGTATAAAAACGTCAAAAACTGAGACAATGCCAAACCTCAAAGTCAACAGTACACTAATTAAGGCTGGTAAACGTTCAATTTCACGCCGGGTGCCTCCCGACGTTATAATTGGTATAAATATTAAACGGGCCTGTGTAACTTGTGGTAGCTTGGTGTCATTATTGTTATTCGCTAAGGGAATGTTGTTTTAGAGGTAGTGTTTCAAATATTGTTTACTTTGTTCCCTTTTGATGAACTAAATACTAAGTTGTTATTGTGTAATGATGTCATATTACCAGAGTTAGGTTAAATGGACCGTATAATTGGAAAACCCCAAAATTTCTATTGTATGTATATACTTTTTTTTGTATATCTAGCAGTGTTGGCCTAGTGGCTTCAGCGTGCGACTCTCATCCCTGAGGTCGTAGGTTCGATCCCCGGCTGTGCACCAATGGACTTTCTTTCTATATGCGCATTTAGAAAGAATTTAATTCCCTAGAAGGGTTAAGGAAAACATCGTGAGGAAACCGGCTTGCCTTGGACCCAAATTGTCGAGCGAGTTTGTCAGGCACATAAGGCTCACCCACTTACATATAAGATTACCAAATGATCATGAAACAGATACAGAAATCTGAGGTTCAGACCTAAATAGGTTGTAGAGCCATTGATATATTATTATTTTGTATATACGTTTTATCATCATAATAAATTGTTTTAAAATTACTATAATTTAAGTGTAATAAAGAAAAGAAACAAAGGAATTAACTCTATAAATCGCGTTGTAATTATTTAGGTCATTTAGCAACATTAACCAGTTAAACTTCAGTTCCTATAATAAAAATTTAAGTTCCTAAATCTCAGTTTCATCTGCTTACACCTTTATAAAGCGAACAGCGGAAAAACTTTTATAGTTTTCCATCAGGATAGTATAAATGGCTTTATTTAAAAGTTCCGAAGCTTTATTTATCTAGGGTTAGTTCTGCCACTTTAATCAAAGGCGGTAAAGGAGTAAATATATTTAGTTAATGCAGTTGGTGATGCTCCTCATTTTTCGTATTTGATTTATTTAAATTGGTCTTCGTTCAATACCAGACTAAAAAATCGGAGGGTCATATTTCAATGTTTATAACCAGTGGGTCTGGCCTTCAATTTCTGCATATGTTTTGTAATCATTTGTTTTTTATAAAAGACAAGAATCGGCATTGCACCTATCACGTACCATTGAATTTAGGGTTTAAGGCACGCCGGTTTCCTCACGATGTGGTCCGTCACGGTACGAACGTGTGTTAAATTCATACAGCAAAATTAAAAGTGCACAGCCAGGGTCGTACGAACAACATCAGGGGCTTCGTACAACCATCAATACTCATTATTGAACATTAATAATATATCGAAATTGTACTTGTACTTTATTAACGTTAAAAAAGACTTTTAAAAAAATGGAACGATTGTGCTGTGTGGTCCAAAATGCGTAGACTTGCGACATGGTTTCACGATGTCATGTCCATTTATTTGATTAATCAGACTATGATGCAACGTTTCATCTTAACACTTGCCTCTTTCACTGTAAGTTCTCATTACGAAGTTAAACATAAACCAGTAGGCTACATATAATTATCGTTATATGTCCCATCTTCATGGAGCCAACAACAGAGCTGGTGCGGCTTGTGAGGCGGCTGATAAAGCTAAAGTCTGCAAATACAGGGGTCTAGGCTCTGAATATGATTTTGTCCCATTCGGTGTCGAGACCCTTGGTCCGTGGGGTCCTAGCGCGTTAAGTCTTTTTAGGGAATTATCAAAAGGTTAGTCGACATTACAGGAGAACGAAGAGCTGGCAACTACTTCGCACAAAGAATTAGTCTAGCTATTCAAAGGGGGAACGCTGCCAGTATCTTCGGACCCTTATCTAAAGGGACTCCTTTTAATAATATTTTTTAATTATTAAATTTTAAGGTTAGTTATTAGGTATATTTTTATGTATTATGTTATTTGAACACAGGATATATAATTAATTATGGTTTTCTGTAAATTGGGTGAAATATTCTTTCTTGTTCAAAAGATAGATTCTGGTATAAAATGAAGTACTCTTTTTGAATAGAAATTATCTATTCTTGTAATGTACGATAATGTTATGGAGAGCGGTAACATATTTTACTTTAATGCTCCAATTTCATGAGGTACACTGACGAGGCAAAATTTTCTAAAATAAAACATCGCGATCCCATTAATCTTAATATTTCCGATCAATTTCCTCTGATGACATTAAATGCTTTCAAACTCAAAACGAGCAAAAATAATAAGTCGATAATCCCTCGATAAGACCATATTTTTCTTGAAAGGTCCAATATTTTTTAGGCCTTTATTTTTAGATATTTTGCCGCGATAAATGATTAACTAACAACCCAGGCTTTCCACGTTTGAATATTTTAATACACTTTAAACGTTCTGTTGCAGTTCTTAGAAAATACATTTATTAATAGATCCTGCACTAATTGGAAGTAAATCGTAAAACGACGTAAATTGTCTCGTAGCAGGAAATATAAGTAAATAGAGATTTATTAGTTTTTTTGAGAAAATAGTCTAGGAATAGTTAAGAAATTATTTTATGGTTTGATTAATACGCCAGGAATATTTAAAACCTCATTGTAAAATAACGCGAGATGTTAGTACCACCAGGCTTGTATTGTATTAAACTACTACTCAATTCAATGTGAATTTTTGTCTATATTTCATTAAATAAATATGTTTGATGCCCTTTAACAACTTGCGATTGCAAATAATATAACAAATTAGCACCTCTTTATGCAGAAGCTTCACGTGAAAACTGGCCACATCACTGACTGGTTCGCCGCTTTCTGTCACGTAGTAGACGAGTAGAGAGCTAACTGGCGCCATGTCAGCTGTCACGGGAAATCTAAAAACAATTGCAAATGTTAATTTTCAATAGATATTTAGATTAAAACACTAGTATTAAAAATAATAAACAGATGTCAGTAAGTAATGTTACAATGAACACATAAAATGATTCGATGGATTGTAAACCCTCAACTGAATTTTCGATTTTCAATTTCCCCGAATTCAAAGGTACTGCGTAATTAAATCGAGCAGACTCATTCAGGGCCTATTAATGACCACTCGTTATGTTTTAATAACATCCTGGAATCAAATAAAACCTTTTTCGTAACTCAATAAAACATTAATAGACTAAAATTTTAAACATTTGAATTTAGAATAATTTAAAGTGATGCTTACAATTATTTTAAATAAAACAAAACCTTTGAATTAAACAGACACTGATGGCCGCTATATATTTCAAATTTAAAAATGTTTTGTCGCAAACAATACATATTTATATCTACTTAGAAGCGAAATATAGACAGTATACAGGTTCAAATTAAATTATGAAAATTAGGACAACGAGGTATTACGTCTAAAAAGATTTTGTTTGAAGTATTTTAATAAAAATAAGCGTGGGTATGGAGGTTATGAAAGAACAATGTATCTCTATATAAAATGTAGGGCGCAAGATATGAATAAAACAAGGTTTTGTTAGCTCCACTGTTTTCATAAACGGAAGATGAAATTTTTGGGTTAAACCTTTATCTTTCCTTTTTTGTGTATTTTTAAAGGTATTTGTAGAGAAAAACAAAGTGTACTTTTTAGTATAGATATTGGAATTGGGATTTTTTAGAAAAAAAATTGATAAAAGCCTGGATGGAGTATACGAACCATTCACTATGCAATTTAAGAGACACAAAATACAACTTGTTGATAGTGTTAGAGATATTTCTTAGATAAAGACAAAAAATATATGTTTATAGTATGAGCGATACAACAAGAAACACTCCCTCATAGCGATTTTTTGCCAACATTAAAATTTATTTTTCTATAAAGTAAATATCAAATCGTTTAATATATTATTTTGTATAACAATTAGCAATTAAAGGGCCTTACAATAAAGCGATTGCGCGGTGAGCGTGTTGCGCTAATTAATAAATAAAAATGATATAAATATAATTTTAAACCATTTCATAGATATCAGTCATCCATTGAGGTAGCTCCAACTTTGCCCATTACAAAGCCAAAATGTTTCCTTAACTTATATTACTTTTAAAGCAATAGTTAAATTGCTTTGTAATTGAACGAAAACTGTTGAATGGATTAAATCCAGGTGAGGATTAAATGATACTTTAATTATACAAAATATTTAAATCTTTCAACCCAAATCTAGACGTGATATTATACATCTTCTCAGGAGACATTAAAAACAATTAAAACATAAAAAATGTAACATCAGAAAGAAAGATTTTTTGTCAATTGTATTGCATAGCGTCGAACCATATCTGCCCATCCGTGTCTATTTGTACCAGGTCTTAGTTCGGTTGGAGTTGGAACATAACTTAAAGAAATTCAGAGTAAACTAGTGGTATTCCAAGAATTTAAAAATCGTATTGCGTCATTATGAATTGCGGTGTACATATCTCTAGTATAGTTTTATTAAAATTACACTGTTTAGGTTAAACAATTATAGTTACAACTTTAACAAAAACAGAGAACTAACGTGCGTACATTTATTTATTGTTTACGAAACTGATCAAAAACAGAATGCAATCGTAATTACGATAGTTTATTTGATTTATTACCAGAAATGTTTCGTTTATACGAGTACAATGCAAATAATTGTTTAATATTCAATATAGACATAAAATATAAATATACTTGTTTTTCATAATTAAAAACTCTTAAAATATTATTGAAAAAGGAATTGTGTCTAAATATAATAAGTTATATGCAATGCACTTCTTTTATTACATAAATTAAAGTTATCACGCACGTTTTTTATTCAATAAAGACGTTCAATTAACTATGATTATGGTCTGGTATGGTCCTTCGAACCGGATACAGCGATCTATGCATAAAGTCCATAGTGTGACCCATCTTAGGTGGGTATTTTCGATCCATAGATAAGGACGCTAAACAACATAACTTTACATTAACTTTAATTGGCTTTTGTGTATGACTGTTAATGTTTTGAAATCCTAAAAATATGTATATAGACAAACACTGGCGCTAAGACGATTGTTGGTACGTATCTTCGCGAATTATAACTTCACCGTGTAAATATTAATCAGTACTGACAAAAGTCTATTGATTCGATCATACGAGGTCAGTATTGATAATCGTATGCCTTTAAAAGGCTTAACATTTTCATTGACATACGTTTTAATTAACCGAGTATTAATCTGTAATTCATATTGGGTAACAACTAAATACCAGTTAAATATTTCAAATACACCATAATCCTACATTCATTAAACTATGAATAAAAACATGAAACCAATATGGCGGTCGGTACTGAGCAATATTATGGCAGTTTTGATGAATAGCCCCCGAGGGTCATAGCTTACTTGATTGCATGGGTCTGTTCATGTTACCAAAATTTATTTCTGCAATATTACGCTCTATATAGAACGTTTTTGAATATATGCGTAATGGATTATGTTTTTTTAGTGTCTAAACGAAAAACTATAAAAGAACTTTGCTTTTGAGAAAATATTTGCTTTTAAGGATAAAATACTTAAGAACATTTTGCAACTTTACTCTTGCCTTGTCTTGCTATGTCTCATGGTCGTTTTTGTTACATCTTAGTTCTGAAAGGTAAGGCGACACGTTGTCGCCTATATTTTATAACACGTTGCATATTAGATATATTTTTTATTTTAACTTGAAACACAACGTAACCTTTATTAAAAAAAAATCAATCTAATTTAACTCAACTGCTGTTTCGTCTTTTCCATTAGATTTTGTACACGTTGTGATGAAGAGATGGATTACTGTTTCAGTAAGAACGGTTAAACTGATTTATCTTTTAAAGAAATCGACTATTTACAAGGGAAAAATATTGATTAAAGTACCTATATATTTATATATTTTTTGATTATTACATTACGATGTTTTTGTTAAATTGTGCTATTAACAATATTCACTTCAATAATGTTATCTTTTTAACCATCGCAATTAATATTGCTGACAAAACATGTATTATTCAATAATAAACAGCAATGTATTTATATATTCAAGATTCCCACATAATACTATGTCTACGGTATATTATGTACAAGCGCTATTTAAAATATATGATAATTTTAGTTAACAAAATTGTTACAAAAAAATACAATAATAATATACCAGCAATTTTCAAAAGTCCTAAAAAAACGTTTACGTAAACACATTAGTAACGCATTCAGTTCCACAACGAGGTAAACAAAGTACATACAAAAACACTATGCAAAATAGGTTTATTTTCTCAGCAAACAAAAAGAGATGCACAAATAAAACTTTTCTGCAAAGCAATTAATGAAGCAAACTGCAGAGAGCTGAATAATTAGTTTCGCATTTCATACTTTAAATTTCAGCTAAGGTTAGAATAAAATATCGTTGCTGTTTGGAACATCTTTAACATTAAATTTATTTAAATAATGGATTTTCTTTCTACGTGAGCATTTAACATTTGCTCGAACGGTGAAGGAAAACATCCTGAGGAAACCTGACATGTCTTAGACCCAAAAAGTCGATGGCGTGTGTCAGGCACTGGAGGCTGATCACCTACTTGTCTATTAGATTTAAAAATGATCATGAATCTGAGGCCAAGACATAAAGAGGTTTAATTATAGTGCCGCTGCTGACTTTTTTTTATTTAAATAATATTTTTAACAATTATTATGAGCGTAGTCTTTATAGTATTTTCATATTTCTAACGATCTTTATTACCAAATATATACTGTAACAAGCCTTTTCTACTAAATTAGGTTTAAATTAGGGACTTTTTATTTATTGTAGGTAAGTATTTGTATTTGTTTTGTAATTCTCTAACATGATAAATATGAAAGATTATATATTATCCTAGCAAACCCGACAGACGTCCTGTCCTGAGTCGTCTTAAATACAAAAAAAATATCCCGTTGTAAATTTTGAATCTCGAATCGACTTGAATAGTGCTCAGATTATGACAATTCAACTTCGACGACGAGAATATATTATCAGTGTATAAATAATTAAACTGTTTTTAATTATATTTTGACCCTTGCATGCTAACTTGGCTGATTAACCATTTTTTGTAATTCATTTATCATGTTTACCTATAAATAAAGGATTTTTATTAACAAGAAATGTATACGCGTGCACTTCTGTCTTTAAAATCTCTGTTAAGTATCCGTCTGCACTCCCATTATCTTTTATTTAGTTCTTTAATATTGCTTGTGCGATGTTTACTGCATCTGTCAAATACTATGATATAAATTATCGTTTCCGTATGAGGCTTAGTATGCAACAGTATGATTTAACAATATATTTGTTTTGTCTATGGTTTATAAAATGTATAGAGTACGAGTATAATAGAAAATGTAAATATTTTAAATATATATAAGATATATTATTGAGGATTTTCAAAATAAACCACAAATTGTTTCTCTGAAAATACAAAGTTTTGTTTTATTTAACACGCCTTAACAATATTACAACGATTATCGTTTAACTATGACAATTACACTTTTATCTCACCTGAAAATACAAAGAAACGACATTTAAAGTTCACTAATATCGCCTCCTCAATTATATCCCTTCATTTATCTCTCTACAAGTTTTTATAATAATTATCTTAACAACAAATCATCTGACTATCATCCGCCCTTGAAACCCCGTATCACTCCGACCGCTGTGCCCTCTACCAACTTTCACTGACAACTTATGAACGCAATTTTGAATTAATGAAATGTCATTTCATTACATCTCCCTCCCTAAGAGCGAAAATCCTAAATAATATATTTATACACTGCACCTACAAGTTATCTTCGTATTCGTTTTCCTCTACTTCATCTTCTCTTGTTACGGGTTGTAGTTTTGTTATGTGGAATAAAGTTGATTCTGTTTTTCTGTTGCCAGTGTCAATCTTATAAATGGAGTTTGATAATTTCTCTATTATCTTGAAAGGGCCTATTTTTAATTCGTCTAATTTCTTCCTATTCAGTCTATTTCCGTGTTCTACATATACCCTGTCTCCTATCTCGAACTCTTGCATTTTCCTATTTCTATCAAATATCTTTTTGTTGTACTTGTGGGATTTTATTGTATTCTCTAATGCTAATCTTTTATCAGCAATCCACTTGTCTTCCTTTTCTATTGTTTTAATTTCATTTGGTAGAATACTGACGTTTGTACCATCTAGTAAATATTTTGGTGCAAAACCTGTAACCGAGTGTTCTGTTTCATTATATTTCTGTATACATTCTCTTGCTACTGTTGTCCATGTTCTCTTATTATTTTTCTCATTTATCTTACATCTTATTTTATTTACTATTGTTTGATTTAATCTTTCGTTTAAGCCGTTGGAGAATGGTGTATTCAAAGCTGTAAAAATTAGTTTAATGTTATTCTCTTGCAAATATTGTTTAAATTCTCTTGAATTGATGCCCGGATATTGATCTGTCAGAATTATTCCAATCTCATCTATCTCTAGTACTTTCTTTGTTAGTTTTATAAAATCACTTGCGTTTTGTGTTTTCGATGTCTCAATAAATGCATATCTTGTGTAGTGGTCTACTAAAAGGTGTAGGTATTTTTTTGTTGACCTAGATCCTCCAAAGCCACCTATAGTATCCATTGACATTATCTCAAAAGGTTTTGTTGCTGGTCCCAGTTGTGACATTAATCCAAATTTTCCTTGACATCGTGATTTATTTTTTATGCATATTTCACATGTTTTACAAATATTTATGATATTTTTAGTTAGGTTTTTAGCGGTATATGTTGGACTTATTTTTTTCTGCAATTGTCTGATCCCAATATGGCATAAATCTTCATCCCTTTTTATAATTTTTTTACTAAATTCTTCTGAGAGGATAATCTTTTCATGTTTCTTCATTTTTTTATAATAGATCTTTTTTTTATATAGTAGATTTTGTTTCTTTGCTTTTATCGTTTCATTTTTCTCTTGGTCTTCAACTATATCTTTTACTTGTATTAAATTAACTATTTTCAATAGTTCCTCTTTGTTATCTTCTGATTCTAATACAGGGTTTCGGCTCAAACAGTCCGCTTCTACATTTTCTTTACCAGGTATATATTTTACTGTAAAGTCATATTGAGATAGGTAATATGCGAGGTCACCTAATTCTTCATCTGTCCTGCATTTAATATTCATGTTCTCTAGAGGTTTGTGGTCTGAGTAAATAGTGAATTGTTTTCCAATTAGCCAGTGTTGCCAATATTTAACCGCTTCTTTCATAGCGAAACATTCCAAATATATAGCCTTTTTCCGTTTTTGAGATTCATTTAGTTTTTTTGAAAAATATGCCACCGGTTTGTCTTTACCGTCTAGTTGTGTTTGTTTTAATATTGCCCCAATACCCTCTAAAGATGCATCTGTAAAGATTTTTATTGGTAAATCTTTGTCGAATATTTCCAACACAGGTTGAGAACATAAATATCTTTTTATTTGATTAAATGATTCTTCACACTTCTCTGACCACACAAATTTTTCATTTTTTCTTAATAAATTGTGTAATGGGTCTAAAATAATTGCGCTTCTTGGTATGTACTCATGGTAGAAGTTGATTTTTCCCAAAAATTGTCTGATATTTTTTTGCGTCTTAGGAGTTGGAAACTGTCTTATTGAGATCAAATTGTCTTTAAGTGGTCTTATCGAATTGTTCTGAATTACATGGCCGAGGTACTTTACTGAGTTTGAAGCAAAGGTACATTTCTTAAACTTCAATCTAAGGCTTTCTTTTATTATTGCCTCTAATACATTTCTTATGTGTCTTATATGTTCTTCAAAGGTGGTCGAGTATATCAAAATATCATCTATGTAGTTTACGGTGTATCCTGTGAGATTGTGCTTTCTTAGAATATTGCTTAAAATTCTTTGGAAAATTGCTGGTGAAGTTTTCAAGCCAAAAGGGAGGCAGGTCCACTGAAAGTGGCCCTCTTGCGTGACAAATCCTGTTTTACTTCTGTCTTCCACCCGTAGTGGTATTGCCCAAAATGCTGAGTTTATATCCAGTGTTGTAAAATACTTACAATTTCTAGTTTTAATAATCAAATCATCTATTAGCGGGAAAGGTTGAGCTTGTGGAACAACAATTTTGTTTAATTCCCTGAAATCTACACATAAGCGTGATCTTCTATTTTCATCTTTTTTAAATGCCACTGTCACTGGAGCAGCGAAAGGACTGTAGGATTCTTCTATTAAATTATTCTTTAGTAACATGGATATTTGCTTTTCAATTTCTAATTTATCTTCTATTGTACATCTATATGGTCTTTTACTACAGTATCTGTTTACTAGTAAATCTATGCGAGCTTCATAATCTCTAACTGATCCTATATCATACTTGTCCTTAGCAAAAATTGTTTTATATTCCTTTATAATTTTCTCTATTTCAATTTTCTTTTCATTATCTAAATGGTCTGTCAAACTTACAAATTCTTCTGTTTCTATGTGTTCATTGAAATTTATTGCAAATGTTTTTATATTCTTTCCTTCATGTCTGTTATCTTTGGACCTTTCGTCTATTTTATTTGTTATTTTCTTTTGCTCTATCTGCAAGTCTTCATTTTGGGTTAATTTGAATTTCTTTATCATATCCAACACGATTATAAAATCATCAAAATCTTCATTTTCTACTATATATACATCCACCTCTCCTTCTAAATCAAATATTTTTATTTTTATTGTTATCAAGCCATCTGTCTTCTTCACACCATTAACCGTTTTCATATATGCTATATTCACATTATCCTTTTTTTTTTACTTTAATCAGTCTTGAATTTATTAAAGAGACCTGTGAGCCTGAATCATAAATGCCGCTCACTTCTAGTTTATTTTCTAATAAAAGCTTGACTTTGATTAATGGTGTACTTACTCGTTTTTTTTTCTCAGTATTTATATCTACTTCAATAATTGAGTTGTTATTTACATTTCTGGCTTTAAAAGCCTTTTCAGATTCATTTTTATTTTTCTTGAACCAACACGACTCCTCCGGATGATATCTAATTCCTTTGTCCAAAGATTCACAAGTCTTACATGGCTTCTTCTCATTAATTTTATTTTTATAAAGTAATGTACCACTCTTTATTATAGTTGAGTTTTTCTTGTACACCATGTTTACATATTTTCTTATCTCGTTGAACAAATCAGTAGTGTCGTTGAGTTCATCCCTGTTTAACTTATATAAGATAAACCCAGGTAAACCTGTTGCAATAAGATCTATCATTGTTTTGGGATCTATCGATTTGTTTACATCTAGTATAAGCCGTTCTTTTTTTATAGCATAATCAATTAATAGTCCTTCTTTATACCTGAATCCAAGAGCATATGTGACTACATCCCATCCACTGTTTTTAAAAGTTTCTAAAAATTTGTTTTTCCATTCATTCCATTCTGAATTTATTGTTAGTTTTATGGCCATCGAGCTATACCAATCCAAACAAGATTTTTCTAAAAATAACCTCAATATTTCTATTTTCGTTTCATCTTTTGATATATTAAAGCGCTCACACTCTTTTTCAAAATTCTCTATCCATTGCGTTGCATTAGGGTTCTTGCTTGTGAATTTTTCAATAATAAATTTCTCTGAAATATGTTTTAGGGTGTGTTGATTTTCTTTCTTTGTTGTAGTTTCTATTAATTTTTCCAAGATAAGTTGCAAATTGTCATCTTTGTCTCCTGGTTGTTTTGTGCTAATTTCTTCTAAATACTGATCTAAAAATTGCATATTACCTTCCTCATCTATATATGTTTTCTTAAGATATTCATTTAATTTTATCCATATTTTTCTACTTTGATGCCTTTTATTTATGCTACTTTTTATTTTTGAGAAAGTGTTCGTTTTGACAAATTCTGTATGATGACTTACCGGTTTCAGCTCATCAGGTAGAACATAACATTTTCCTTCTTCTGTAGATATTGAGTTGATAACTAATACATTAGATTTTCCATCATTTGAGGCTGACATCATAAATTCAAATTGCAACCGGTCCATCTTCTTTCAGTTGACAAAAATGTCGTTTTATAAGATATATTATTGAGGATTTTCAAAATAAACCACAAATTGTTTCTCTGAAAATACAAAGTTTTGTTTTATTTAACACGCCTTAACAATATTACAACGATTATCGTTTAACTATGACAATTACACTTTTATCTCACCTGAAAATACAAAGAAACGACATTTAAAGTTCACTAATATCGCCTCCTCAATTATATCCCTTCATTTATCTCTCTACAAGTTTTTTTAATAATTATCTTAACAACAAATCATCTGACTATCATCCGCCCTTGAAACCCCGTATCACTCAGACCGCTGTGCCCTCTACCAACTTTCACTGACAACTTATGAACGCAATTTTGAATGAATGAAATGTCATTTCATTACATATATTTATTTAACTGCATAACGATGTAGAAAAATATAAGGAAATTGTCGTCAAATAAAATAAGCGAAAACTTATTTCAAACTTGGATTTTACTTTGTTTATATAGCCACAAAGGATGCGACATGCAGACAAAGAAAGATGCGTCGGAAAATTGGAAAGATTCCAGAGTCCAAGACGTAATTTTTCAAGCAAAATGAACTACGGAGTATAAACTTCTAATGCCATTCAAAGATAACTGAGAATTGCGAGAAACTCGAAACAAATATAAAACTAAATGGAAAGCACGAAGTATGCCAAGATGTTTGAAACTAGTGAAGACTTTTTTCAAGATAATGATTATTGTATTCCTAAATGCAAATGAGAAAACTCTCGATTAAGATAATCACCGTTCTACTTTTAACAGTCTTAATTACAATTAAAAATGTATCTATTTTTTAAGCAAATGCCCTCCTGCAGTTTTAAGCTATGTTACTTTTACAATAGTTACTATGTACGAAGGAAATGGAAAAACAATAAATTTATTAATAACAGTTTCTAGGTTAATGTCTCCAGGTGCAAATATCCCGTATGTCAAACAAAAATTTATTGAATTTGTTTGAATTATGAGGCGCCGTAAATAATTTGTTTTTTTTTTTTATAAAATCATACTTATAGACGCAGGGCATGGCTTATGGCTACACGGAGAAGAAAGACTAAAATCTAATTTATAAAATTCTCGTGTCACGGTGTTTGTAAATTAACTCCTCAAAATGGCTCGACCGATTTACCTGAAATTTTGTGTACATATTGGTTAGGTCTCTGAATCGTACAACATCTATTTTACAACCAAATTTTTAACCAAAACAAAACAATACCCGACTTTTTCTCAAATCTAATTTGATCTAAAAATTTTCATTTCGAAAGACCAAACCGTCTCTTGGGTAGCATAGGAAATAGTTCCATGTTGGTATGTAGTACCTACTAAAATGGTACGCAAAGTTCTTACTTTGTGTTCTTCCACATTAAGGAGAAATGACGTTCGCGGGGTCAGCTATTTCAATATAAAAACATTTATGTCAGTTGTTACATATTAACAAAAAGAAATTAAAGATTTGAATGATATGTACACATTTCTCCTATGACATTACTGGTTAATACGAACAAAATTTCCATATAACCATTACCATAGAAACGAGAACCTCAATTTTTCACGAGGCGCTTAATTACTCGTTATTTATAGCCGCTTTTTATATCGTATAAAGCTAATTATCGAACGCTGTAAAATAAAGTACTTTATGTCCTTCGTTTTCCGTCCTTTTCCTTGCTTTTAGGGTAATTTATAGTGTAATCAACCGTTTGAAATACATTAAAATCGTAATTACGTTACTGCGTTCTTTTTAAATCAAATGGACGTATTTTTTGTTGTTTTTTTTTAAATGAAATTCTAAAACACGCGGACGTTTTTATTTTAAGATAATATTAATTATTTTTTTCTCTATGAATTGTCGACTTTTTAATCTGGAGATTAATTCGTAATTGGTGACAAGATATGCAAATTTTGCATAATATTGTAATAGCTTATAATCACTTTTAATTTTGGTACGGTTATTGCTACTTTATATACTATATATATATTACTAAAAAGTGTATATAAAAATAAATTATTCAACCTTCATTGTAGATTATTATGTACGTAACAGTTTAAGATTTGGTTAGATATGAAGAGGTCATGTTCTTGCTCCGACAACAGATCGATTCAGTACCTATCAAGGAAAATCTCTTATATTCTCAATTATTACTTACGTATAGTTGAATCGGCAAAGATCACTATGGTTCCGTGTGGGTGCTGGTACCGCCGCCCAGTGTACAGCACGTCCTCCGCTTGTGACGGCCGCTAGCAGGCGCTGCCGACAACCACACGACGACCAAACACTGGCGCTTGCTACTCCTCCAGCCTGTTCATTGTAACAAGAGTTTTGGTTATTTAACAAGGCTATATAGAAAGTACCTATAACAGGGTCAACTTTTCAAACAAGTGAGCTCAATTAAAAATGATAACATCAAAACTTAATCAGCCTTTTTCTACGTAAACACAAATTGTAAAATTGACATTAAATTTATTATTTAGTTTCATACAGTCTATTGCGTGATATGCATTTATGAACACAAGTTCGATATTTCTGTTTATTTTCTTGTTATTTGTAGCTTAAAATTGTTAATATTTACATTTTACAGTAAAGGTATAGATTAGGTAACGTAGATATGAAACATACCTGTGATAAATTTAATCTACGGTGTCAGGACTAAGTATTGAATTGCATTGTCACCAAGTTTGCATTACATTGTTGTAAATTTTACGAGATCACCAAAATAATTTTTGATGTAAATAAATAGCTTATATAAAATAATTATTATATATTTTTTGTTGAATAGACATTTTACATAATACAAATTATCTTATAGATTATACGTACGTAGCGTAGTGTACAAGGCTTTCAATAGATGGTGCTAAACAAAAAAATATAATAAAATAAATTGCTTTGCTATTTTAAAAAAGTAAAAACAATAATAGAAATTGGTTGAAAATAATTGTCACCAGAGTCCCACCGGTGTTCATATGCGGTCGTAATGCTTCATACAAAAATTCCGAAGAAAGAGGCTAATACTTAAAAAAATACTTTTCTACTATATTTTATTAAATCGACATTAATATTATTCACTTTTTTTATTTTTTTTTTATTTTTTTTATTTAACAAAATAATATATATTACAATATGTTACATTAGAAAACCGCTTTGGTTTACTTGTATCAAGACGGCATAGTTGTTAAACTAATAACTTACTTGTAATGGAGTTGGTAAGTTTTCTACAAGCAAATAACACTTAGACGTTGAATTCCAGCGACGAATCCGTTCTCGCGCTAGAACGTAGTGAGATTCTATTTCCTTTCCTTCCACCGCTACTAACTCGGCCTGTCAACAAACACAAATTTAATTCTAATAGAAACATAGCTTGTGTTTCCCGAATCACAACGTATTTTATTTGTTAAATATTTATTTTTCTTATTTCCCAGTTTTACAGTAACATACAATAGATAACCGAAAATATAAAAATTAAACTAAATACAGTATAAACAAAACAAGTGAAAACTTACAACCTACACTGTTTGATAACTAATTATAAATAATGCAGTTCTTGTGAATTCAGCCACTGTGCAACTAGATATATCCGTCTCACAAACAAATATATTTAGGATGCGCAAGAGACGCGTAAATTGTGTTTTTCTGACTAAATTTTGTACACGCCCGAGGCTCTGCAAGCAATTGCGACCGCTTACCACGCCAATTTTACCTAGAAAATATAATGTGATAGTAAGGTCCCTCCTCACCTCTTGTTGTATCCTACCATACTCGAGACATACAAAGTTGGGTACATTACTGAGTAAAATGAGTACACTCCATTTAACCTCATTTATCTTGTAATATAAAACCTATTATTTAAAAATCCCTTTATAATTTGATTTATTTTTATTTTTACATTTAGGTACAAAAACAGAAAACAGATTGATTACATACATACAGTTATTACACACTAAACAACATTTGAAAATCTGATATCCAATTATATCTGTACACAGCATTTTAAACTAAATATCAACCAAACAACATACGCATATTAAACTGAATGACAAAAAAAAAAGAAAAAAAAATGTTTTAATGTACAAATATAATTGTGAAAAATATCAACTTCAGAACACACAGCATTATAATATTTGCACATTCTAACGAGCGGATTCGTGACTTAGTAATGAAATTTCCTCATTACAACTTGCCCATGAATAAATAAACGCTACGTTTTACGTTACGTTACGTTGACTGGTAACGCAGATATCTGATAGTGGTTTTAGGTTTAAGAACAAAGAAAATCTGAATATATATAAATAAAGTTCTTGAAATGATACAGCTACTAAATAACTATTTTAATGTCGACGAAAACCATTTACAGCTAGATTTAATAAAAATAACATGTTTATTGAGATATTCGGCGTTCATTCGTACACCCTTTCAGCTTATACCTCATAAATATCGGAGCCCTGAGCCGCCTGCTTCTGACTGATATGTAGTTTTATTACATTCGATTTTATTTTTATCAAATTTTCGTTTTCCGAATTCATTTCAATTTTCCTTTGAGTATCCTTTGAGTACTTTAGTAATAAGCTTATCTATTTATTGAATTTTTTATGAGTTTTTTAATATTTCATATAGCAGCGGCTTTAAAATAAAGAAGAATAGTCTTGATAATATAGATGATACAATATGGCTAATATTAATTTTAGTTGAAAATAGTCCGTAATAATTGTGCACACTGGTGTGCAGATAACAATAAATTAACAAAGATTTCATTAATTTTTAGATAATGAATAATAATAGATTCTGCCTCCTTAGTTTATTATTTGTTATTTAAACAAATATAGATTATTTGCAATTGTCTTGTACTATATAGTTATAATATTAATAATTAAAAATGATTAAATAGAAAATTTACACAAATTTTTAAAATTTGGTCCCTGTGGCAGTGTACCATTACGCTATCTACATTTCCCCGCTGTATTACGACATTTATTCGTTGACCGAGGAAAGTACTGGTGATGATGATATGGCCTACTTAAATCTTTAAAATGCATCTGTGCACTTGAACCCCATGGCCCAAGCGAACAAATCGAAATTGGAGGCAACACTATATATGAGTCGTTTATTATCAGTTTATAAGATTTATTTGCTAAGTTGTACTTATAAAAATAACAGAATTAAATATAAATATATAAATCGCTATTCCGTGGTCGTAACGTTATTTGACATTAATCGCGTTATAAAATAATATTTCTATATATTAATGAAATTATATTGAAATATAGTACTGTCATATCTTTGATAACTTTATCACTTAAAACTGTAGTACATTTCCTCTTAAAGTTAAATGTAATTTGTGACATGCAAAAACTTTTCTCTCTCGCACGTTAATTATTCGTTAGGTATTTGGTATCTAAATTAAATGTTCTTTTAAAATATCTTGTTTTAATAATTATTTACTATACTAAGTTGTGAATGTAATGTTATTATTAGCTTGTATCTGGGTTTAGTAATTTTAATAAACAATTTTAATTTCAAATTAGCATGTCATATATTGGCAGGCTGTTATAAGATATCACTAAGATCATAATAAATTACCTTTACAAAGAATAAACTAGCAGTGTATCTTGTCAAACTCAAGTCCCACCGATTTTATTTATTACAAAAATATATACATTACTATTATTATTATTATTATACAATTATTATTATTTTATATTTTGTAGAATGGTATCAAAAATATCTGATTTGGGATGACTTCAATCATTTGATGTATTTTTTTGCCGTTCATAGAGTGTACATTATGTTACCTATATGAATAAAATTGATTTGATTTTGATACACAAGAAGCTTTTAAATGTATAGTTAGCATTTCTCTATACATTCGAAACATCAAAGTGACGATATCCTTTGTCTTAATCCCGATACGAATCGGGATCGTGTCAAATTCACCGGGAGTAACATCAAAAGGAATCTCTGTAAGGAAAATTGCTTAGTGGTCAGTCAGAGGATTGTTTTGTTTTGGCTTGTTTTTTATTCATGTGTGCGATTGGAAAATATCATATACGAATATTTTTTTTATAGATTGACCATAAATTATTAAGATATTTCTTTATTTGGCTTATATTAATACTTTTACTGATTATGTAAGAGTCACTTGTATCCCAAATCAGTGTTCAATATTTAGTTTATATTTAACACTTTTTGTATAAAATTATAATAAGATTTGAAACGGCATGGCGGTATCCAGGGGAGGTATCTACTTTACGGCTTTTTGGGCTCTAGCCAAGGGCCCCGTGGATACAAAGGCCCCAGTTCTCTCTACTTAATTGGTTTAAATTGGTAAAAAAATATCTGAGTTTAAAAAAAATTCAATCATATTGTTGGAATCCCTGAGATCAATAAACTCATGTGCGATGCGCGACTATCAAACGGAACGGGAAATTCCCCGTCGGTAGTTTTCGGTTGGTGTATTTTTTCGCGTGTGCGTCTATTACAGGAAGCTTACCAGTAATAGCCTCGAGAGCCCAACAAATTCACGAACCGCTCGTGGCTGTAGCGATAACATAATTAAACCTTTAGCACCTGTTCGATCTTGGAAATAATACTAGCCTTTTAAACCGTATAAACTCATAATTAAAAATAATAATCCAAACGGGTCATACAAATGTCGTTTTGAGTTTAAAACATGCCGGTTTCCGATGACGTAAGCCTTCGCAGTAGAAGCAAGTATTAATTGCGCACATGGCAGGGCAACGCCGTTATTCAAACACAAAACCTCATATTTAAGAGACTAGACCAATACTACTCAAGGTTGATAATCTACTTGTCCGTAAGAAATCAAGTTAAGTACCTCAAACCACATAACTTGTATTGTATTAATTGAAAGATCGTTATGATAAATCAATTAGTTTGAAGATACAATATCAACTACATTTAACTTCCTAGCCATTTTCTTCGCACATTAGTGAAACTTTAGCAAAGTTTGGCCCCCAAGCCATTATGAAAATACTTATAGCTCATTGATTTTCCATTGTTTTTCCGCTTCCTTCTATAAAACGCTTATCGTATTGCCTAGTCGTATATATAACGTCTCCATTTGGCAGAGGCAACGAGGGCATAAAATAATAAGAACAACACTTTTCGTAGACAATGTTGCGTAAATATTATGCAAGATACACAGAAACGATATATACATATATATTATTCTTTCATAAAGACTTTTAAGGAAATGCATTTGATTTTCAGAAAAGAAACTCAATGCAAATATGTACTTTATTATGACATTGGAGTATTGTAGCAAGAACTTAACTGTCAAAACTATAATAGTAATTATATAATAGTTGTATTTGACCTCTCTTCTTCCTAGTTCACAAAAGTTTAAAAACATCAGGATCTAAAGCCATACAAAATCGTACCTAAATTAATAACGAGTTCAAAGTTTTGCCACACGTTCGCTTCATTAGTCAAAGTTTATAAAACTGAGCACTGCTTCCGTGAGGCAACTAAAATTGTTGCGAAGTTTTCATTCAGCTAACAATTCTTGTGGTCTGTATTATGCATAACTACTGCTGCTAATTTATAATTAATTTCGCAACTGTTGTTTGTTTACGTCTATAAAATTTAAACTGTCTGGTTAAGTAACTATAGTTTTAACAAACTAATATTTTTTCCATTATATTTTGAAATAAACTTGACCCAAACCGAGTATTACAAATACATATATATATATATATATAGTACACGTTAAGTTATGAAATCAATAAGGTCCTCGTTTATGTATATCGTAAATGAAATTTTATTTGAAAAAGTAACCAAAAGCAAGAGACTTCGCAAAAATAATCTACACATATCCGTTTACGAGTATTACACATTACTGACAGGCCTTCAGAGTTACAAACCCGAATTTATTTAATGGTCAGCAAAAACCTTTCAAATTAGTTTATAAGTGACTGCATATATGGTTTATCTATCTTTGTACATTTGTCTATATTGCTTATAATTATTATAAAAACTTTTCAGTAGGACTTAAACACAGATAAATACCACCTTATGAAGAATTCAAAGATGTAAAACATACGCACCAAAATACAGGCCATATTGCTCAACATAGTGATGTCTTCTACTAACGATTTTTTTTTAATTTTATAAGTACACAAACGTTCTGTTGGCCTTTTTTATCAACTAACTTAAAAATAAATAAAAAACTCATTAAAATCGTCCAGCCGCTTCTTAGGAATACACCCAGAAACACCGTGACACGAGATTTATACAATAATATAATAATAGATTTTTTTAATTTGATTTTTTTTAGAGCAGTGTTGGCCTAGTGGCTTAAGCGTGCGACTCTCATACCTGAGGTCGTAGGTTCGATCCCGTGCTGTGCACCAATGGACTTTCTTTCTATGTGCATTTAACATTTGCTCGAACGGTGAAGGAAAAACATCGTGAGGAAACCGACATGTCTTAGACCCAAAAAGTCGACGACCTGTGTCAGGCACTGGAGGCTGATCACCTACTTGCCAATGAAAAATGATCATGAAACAGATTCAGAAATTCAGAGGCCAGGACCTAAAAGAGGTTGTAGCGCCAATGATTTTTTTTTTATAATAATAGATTATATACCTGCTAGCCTTTTATTTCACTTAAATTCGTATATAAAGCAGTGTTATTCATCCCGTCCGCCAAAAGCAATTCGAACTATCGTTTGAACTCTAGCGTACGTAAAAGTTGAAAACTTTATATGTGGGCTCGTAATAAAACAAAGTTATTGTAGTTTTACGAGGGAAATCTGCGTTTTATTCTATATCGATGCTCCCGGATGTTGGTTTTATTATATTATACTTTTCAATTGTCATGAAAGTCCACACTTCTGGCGACGGAGCATTTGTAAATGTATTAAGTTATGATGTTGTTTACTTGTTTATTACAACAAAAGGCTAAGAGATGTTTTATTGTTTAAAGTATGTCTCGATGTTTAATAGTTGCTCGTAAAATGTATATATTTGGTGTGAAATTTTATATTTTATGAAGCTTTTACTATGAATTGAGCACTAATGTGCCTTTAATGTGGATATCCGAGGTTTGTTTTGCAGGAAAACAAATGAACGTTTCAGGATTTTGCGGGGATAGAAAGGAATTAACAGTTATCTTTTTTATAAAAAAAATGGGTCGGGTAACAGAGGCACAAATATCATACATATCTTACTTAATTAATTTTATCAACACAAATAAAATGGATATAAAACGAATGAATTTGTTTTCGTGGTTTCAGCGTGCGATTCTCATACCTGAGGTCGTAGGTTCGATCCCCGGCTGGGCACCAATGGACGTTCTTTCTATTTGCGCATTTAAAATTTGCTCGAACGGTGAAGGAAAAAATCGTGAGGAAACCGATCCCGGGCTGTGCACCAATGGACTTTATTTCTATGTGCATTTAACATTTGCTCGAACGGTGAAGGAAAAACATCGTGAGGAAACCGACATGTCTTAGACCCAAAAAGTCGACGACGTGTGTCAGGCACTGGAGGCTGATCACCTACTTGCATATTACATTTAAAAATGATCATGAAACAGATTCAGAAATCTGAGGCCAAGACCTAAAGAGGTTGTAGCGCCACTGATGTTTTTTTTTAAAAGCAAAAGTCTACTTTTTTTACAAAATAACGTCAATTAAACACAAAGCTGATATTTTAAAACAAATAGAAATTTCTTTTCAAAAGAGTATTTCGAACAAAATTGTCTCTATAATGGCGATCGTAATCAAGCAAAGTTTATATAAGGCGAGAAAAGGTAAAAAGTTATTTCAAGATTGCAGCCATTCGGCTGGTCCTGAGCCAAGAAAGGTGGTACTGCGGAACCTGAATTCATTTTCTTTATTAAATTTGTTAACATAACAAAGAACTCTTTTTAGAATTCATAGGTTACAAATTATACTTTAAAAGAATAGACATTGACAGTGTTCATTTTGATTTTTAAATGGTCATGTATACGTATACAATAATATTTGTGTTATTAAACGATATTTGGATCTTCTTATAAGTCTCATATTATAATTGCAGGCCGTCATCATATTGACGCCAACGATTGCGATAATTAGCACGTTCTTTTTGTACATTTTACAGCCATAAGTAATTCCCGTACTTACAGTATCTAGTAGAGTATGTATAAGTATATATTAAATTATGTATAAGTATATATCATTATAAGTAAATATCATTGTTGGTGTACAGAGGTTCAAGGTAGGATTGTAAGAGAAAGACAGAATCCTGTAAGTTTATTTATGTATAAGATCATATTATCTAAATTATGTATATCTCATAACATATTCCAATTGATACGCTTTCAACAGGTGTAACCAAGAAAATTTGATTAGCTTTAAACATAATTCAATCAATAAATTGTGAAAACCGCCTACAGTACCTTTGAAACTAAACCAATAAATATATATTTATTCTAGCATGAAACCAGTCAGACAGAACCTTTTAGGTTTATTCACGTCCAAAGCTAGAACAGCAATGCAAATACTTGCATTTAATACTTAGTTAAAACTAAGTATTAAATGCAAAATTAAGTGTTCACCTTAAAATTGGATTTCGCTAAAGCGAAATCCAATTTTAAGGTGAACGTAACTCTGATGATGATTGAAACTGATTGGCTTTGTTTCTGGTCATTACTCACAGTTTAAAACTTCATATACACGCAAGTTTGTTTCTTTGATTGCCTTTTAGATATTAGGTTTTAAATTGAAACAAAACTTCTTTTCGTTGTATAAATGCAATCTTATAATTTGATGTTTCGTAAGGAAGAAACTCGCGTTAACTTAAAATAATAATTATAAATATTCTTGGTCTTGGCATGCAATCTTTTTCTTGATAATTTATTTATATCCAAGTAGGTTATCAGTGTCTGACTCAAGATATTTGGGTTCATACCAGTTTCCTCACAGAGTTTTCCTTCACCGTAGTAGTAAGTGTTGATTATTCATAAAATATCACTATGCAACGCCGTGATTCGAACGTAAGAAATGAGAGTTTAGGGTCTATGCTTATGTCACTAGGCTGACACTGTTTGTTCTTTAAATCGTTTTTATAATAGCTTTGTAGCAGTGTAGGCGCGTAGGCTTATGTTATGTATATAACTAATGGCTAAACCCAATTAATTGTTTAAACAGCCAACCAACAGTTCTGCAGCTTTATAATAAACATTTCTTGTCTAATCGCAAATAATCCTAACTTCCGTATCCTTAAAGATAGGTATACATAAATTAGTGAACCTAATCCGTAACATACAGATCAGATAACGTTAAAGTTCAGCTAAGTCAGCTCGGCAGACTAATTTCATTAATCCACTGATTGGATTTGCAGAGCCGTGCCAAATCAGACTTTTCACTGCGCTTCACAGACAGACTTGATTACATAAGTGTAGATTAATTAACGTATGGACTTAGTTTAATATATCCTGCGCCATTTTGCATTTAAAGTTTATTGCATGCGAACATTATGCGAGGTGATTATATTTGCGCAATAAACTGCCTCGTAGCGCGACTCGAAAGGTCGGACGTTGGCTGTAAACCAATGTATTGTTCTTTATATGTATACCTCTATAAAGAACAATACATACACAATACAATTTTTTTTTGTAGAACAGGGGGCAAACGGGCAGGAGGCTCACCTGATGTTAAGTGATACCGCCGCCCATGGACACTCTCGATGCTAGAGGGCTCGCGAGTGCGTTGCCGGCCTTTTAAGAATTAAATGTTATAGTTTTTAGATATAAAATATTGAAGTGTGTATTGGCCCAAATATAAATCATATATGTAATATGGCCAATGATAAACGCAGAAATATATCTGTCACCTTCACAAAAATACATTTGTTGACAAGGGATTTAAATTATCGAATGCCAACACGTGCCTGATAAGACAAGGTTATATTTCCAAGGAAGGACAATTATCCTTGTGCTTCAGGGCTTCAAGGCTCCATCTTTCTCTATTACAAAATATCTCTATTCTCTATCGGTTATATAATTATTAAGGACAATATCTTTTACTTTATTCTGTGTTAACTATTAGTAACTGGTATAACGTTCTGTGTTATTAATACGACCTTTACCATAAATGGGATTCGAATAAGCGATATTAGCAAATCCAGACTTTCAAACTAATATTACTATTGTAACATGTTACTAACGTCTAAGTTATGAGTATCATTTATCGGTTCTCTGCATAGGTGCTCTATTAATTTATTAATATTATTCAATTTATTTTCAAGACATAAATAGTTTCTTTATTTTTTTAATTTCCACCGTATGAGCAAGTATCCACGATGGATCGATGGAATTTTTTTAACTAGAAAAGTAGCTTATAACATTGTGATACCAACATGATTTACGATATACATCCTGACTTTCAAACTGAAGGAATAGTCAATCTATTATATGAGAACAATTACTACACAATCAAAGTTGGTAATCTGTTTAAATCTAACCTAAAGCTTGTTCAAGATAGTTAGTCCAAATTATAGTTGGATAACGATAGAGAGGGTTAGTTGAAAATTGAAATAATATACATTAAGTATTTAAGTATAAAACCGTCTTCAATTCACGCGCTATTATTACGGCTCTGCCCTGCCTTTGACTAGATGGTAAACATCTCACTGCAGCAAGAACCTTCTACTTCAAAGCCTCAAATTGAAAGATGATCAGCATTATGGGTCTGACACATAGCGTGAATTTTTTGAGTCTCAGGTTTACTTACAATGTTTTCCTTCACAGTATGAGCCACCCTAGTAACGTGCCAACCTATGGTGGTTAACGTGTGGTAAAATGAAAAAAAATTGACTCAAGTCATATCAAAGCTATATTTCTTCTTACTTTAAACAGCACATAACCAAATAATGTAAATAAAAATACGTGTTGAAATATAAACCTAAGAGTGATGATTTTCACTTTTAGCTTGGTACCAAAGTTTTGTAGTCAAATAAGAACTATATAACTTGGAAAATCTCTAAAATAAATAGCTCCCGCAAAAAGCTATCAACGCTGGAAAGCTTTTTAAAAGTTTTTAAGTTGATAATTACGGATTTTATTTTGTTTCGTAACATAATTTAGAGTAGTAATTGATTAAAGGTATAAAATATCTAAAATTTAAAATTCTAGTAAAAGAGTTTACAAATTTTAGCCCCCTAATATAATAACATCAAACTAGTTACGTAAGAAGCCCATGTTTTAGCTGTATATTATTAGATAGATGCTAAAAGCTCGTATTTAATAAGGTAAGCTTTTTATTCAAAAACTTTTAACAGTTGATCTATTTAATTTCTTAAAATATTTTTACAAATTTTGTTTTGTTATTTTAAAACATAACATTGAGGTTATAATGAAGATAACAAAACAAAAAATATTTAAACAAAAATGTTCAGGCTTTTAACGATGCTGAAAAAATGATATTAATTACACAAAGGGTATCATCAATTTTCTTTTTTTAATATTCATTTTATTTTATCGCTTATTTGTATAAGGCTTTCTTCTCTGGGTATAGTTATTAAATATAATATAGTGATTAATAAAACTGACAAATTTTGCTTATCAACTCAACTCATCTCAAAATATTTTTATTCATATAGATACACAAGTACATTTATGAACGTTAAAAAAATTAAATTAATTGTAAATTTACATTTACTACCAGTTTGCAAGTCAAGGGCGTAGAGTGGCAAGAAGAACTGACAAGAAAATTTCCGCTACACTCTTTTATGTTTGTTAGACTTCATGGTCCACTGTTTAACAAAAGCTAGAGATAAATTTTAAAAGAAAGTTTATATAAAGTGTATATGTATTGACACAATTGTAACAAATTTTAAAAATTATGGATATATAAATTTTACATGTTTTTGTGAAAATATATTGTAAGCTATACACAAAGATTACTTATCTAAACACGCAACTCAACTGCTAATGAACTGAGGGATTATTGGAGTCTATCCCAACGTAATTTATCTAGTCAAGTGAAGCCTTCAAATGCGAAAAAATGACTGATAAAAATACAAAAGTTTTCCCCTGAAAAACCTTCTAAAGGTCGGATGAAAAATGAGAATCACCAACAATACCTAAGTGATGAAAAGTATAATGAAGATCATTTATTATTCTGTATAGTCTATAGTGTATACATATATTTTGTATAAATGTGAGTGTAAGTGTACGTCGACAATTGCTGGTTAAAACTTAGCAGTAAGCGATTAATAAAATGAAGTATAAATTAGGCTCACCTGCTGTAAAGTGATACCGCCGCCTCATGGGCATTTCCAGAATGCTCGCACTTGCGACGTACTTAGGTTGCCAGCCTTTTAAGGACTGGTACGATCTTTTCTTGTAGAACCCTAAGTTTAGTGTCAATAATGGTAAATAGATAAATTCAATGGGCAGCTGGTTCCACATAGACCACCACTCAGTTGTGGGACGACGGACGTTGAAATAATACGGATGGTACTTTACATTCTGCGTTTTAAAAAAAAATTTACATCTTTATATGTATTAACAAAAAACATCTGTAATTATGTAACGAAACTTTTGTCTATAAAGTTTGAATTATAATAAGATATATTTATCTGTAATACAATAAGAAGTAAAAAAACACTTGAATTATTAGGAAAGCAACGGACTGTCGCTTTCAAACTATATCTTTCTCTCCAATAACTATATTTTTATGTCAGTAGTATAGTATAAACGTAAATATGTACTTGATTATATCTTTAAAATATGATTATTTTATTGAGACCAATTTAATATATATTTATACTACGTATTTGCGTGTTGTTCTCACGAGTATGTAAGTGCGTGCTCCTATTTCACCATGCCTCCTGCTGATGGAGGACAAATCTTTGTTTTTACTTTATTTTATTATTCTTTATTACTCAATATGTCATATGGAACATGGTGTAATGGTTGCAGCTCCTTACAAACGTTGTGTAAAAAAACTTGGCGATTAAAAAGAGTGGCGGAGGGTTTACTGCCAGTTCTTCTCTTCCATTATACCGCCCTTAATTTGAGAACTAGCATAAATGTAAATGTAAAATTAGAATCATTTAATGTATATTTATTTTATTGACGTTCATAAGCGAACATTATGTTACCTATAATAAATGATTTTTGATTTTAAATATTAAATGTCAGGATCTAAATCATAAATCAAAAAATGTTACACAAATACAAAAGCACACGAAATATCGCATTTTGTTCGCTTTAAAACTGGTGAAACTTTTCAACAGACATAGTCCAGTTATTACAAGTACTAAGAAAATTCGAAAAGCCATTTTGCCAGTGGCGTGGTTATGACATAGTCATGCAAATACGCAATTGAGTGAGATTGGCAATCTGGTTCAAGTGCTCTTAGAGTCTAATAACTATCTTATGAATTATTATGAGGTAGGTGCGAGGGGCGTGACGAATGCCACTTTGAGTGTTAATTGGTGAGGTTGATGGCTTAAGTTTGATGGCTATGATATTAGTCTCTTGTGTTCAGCGAGCGTAGTTATCGGTAGATAGCTTCATAGGAGCAGTAAAAACATTTATATCACACAAAAGAAAGTGAATTACAATTTGGTTTATATTAGCCCACTTGTTTTCTTTCTATAGTATGATATGCTTCATGACATTTTTAATTCACCGCCGCTTGCTGTATTTTGCTAATCTGTAATATGGACCTGTTCGTTTACATATGTTTTGTTTCATTCGTTTTGTATATGTCTAATGTATTATTGCACTTCTTACCCTTGCATTATCAATTTTTTTTTCTTACTTCGGTTGCCTGGAAGAGACAGCTTAAATGCGATAACGCAACCAGTAGCCGTCAATTTTCCTTAATTATGTCCACCTATATATTTTTGTATGCAATTAAAAATATTATGACATATCACATATGTCAGCAAAATGTTTAAAAAGTCGTCGTATATATACGTATCTTGGTAATGTAGAATTATATGTACTATAGTTAATATGCGGTTCTCACGCGTGTACTAATGAGAATTTCCTTTTGAAAAACTTCAAGAAGAAACGGCATGTCTCACGGCAAATGTGTGTCAGAAAGAGAGAAAAGATCAAGTCCTATAAATGTATACAGCATTATATTTACTATATAAATTTAATATTAAGACGTAAATGATCTTCAAGAATACTTTTAATAACCCACAAAGTGTATTCATAACGTCTACTAACCTAAAGCTTTCACTTCGGGACAAATGTCACTTTCGCTGAAATTAGACTTTAAGCTTCTTAGCGGTGAAATTTAAGGAATAACAAACAAAACAATTGTTATTTGTCAACTTTATGAAGGTGACATTTTAATAACCTTTTTAGTATTTAGAAGATTTTATGGAGAAATAATAATTTAAAGTTTATTTTTTCTATAGCAATATCTCACTCGTTTAAAATATCTAACATTTGAGATGTTTTCTTAAAATACACGCTGTTGCGTTACTTGAAATCCAACCTATCATTATTAAGTATATTTTTAGGGATTAATCTTCTAGGCAGAGCATAAATGTATAATCTTTAAAAAGAATGTGATGATTAAATAACTAGGAAATAAATTAATTGGTGTTTTTACGTCAATCTAAAAAAAGATGTCAACATAAATTAATGATATTAGAAACTCTCAATACCAGAGAGCTCGCGAGTACGTTGCCGGCATATGAAATAATGCAAAGGTAACGTGTATAAAAAATCTCATTGGCTCTTCGATAGGTATCTACATTCTTTGTTAATCAATTGGCTAACAATAATCATAGAATAATCCTAATTAAAATCCTAATTAAAGTCAGTATTTACTGAGAGACAATTTCCCAACAGAAAACCTCACTGAAACGTTTGCGTATTAACCGATTCGCCCATCAACACCACTGGGGGTTGCAACTAAGACAAAATATAACAATTTATATTCAGGACCTGACCTACCATTTACGTTCAGGCCATTTTCGGCCTAAACTTTCTCGATCGTAGGCCCAATTAATGTGACGATTAAACTGGATGAGGTTAGAGGCGCGAACAGCCAATTTAGATGAGATGTGATCGGAATTCGGCTTCGACATATTGATTGCAGACATTCAATCATTCTGAATGCCTTTGTAGCTTGATTTGTTTAGTTAATGATCGGAGTTTAATTGAATTAGAAAGTTTTATTAAAAACGGCTACGTTATATAATGATAACGAGTTAAATAAAACATTATGCATCAGAGTCACACTTTTGTTTAATCACACAAATTTATAATTAATAGCTTGTAATCCACGCCAGTGTATATTTTATTAGTGAAAAGGTATAGCCTGAATACTCTTATGAGTTAACAAAGTAGGTTTAGATGTATTAATAAAAGTTAGATTAATCTAATTAAGATAATTTATGTGTGAAAGTAAACCGAATGCGGGTAATAATTTTAGAAGTATCACGAGAACGTTGCAGGCCTGTTAAGAATAGTTTTTTATTTTAGTCACGTATTGGGAAATACTACCACTGTACTTTTTTGTTTACGACCTTTATTCAAACATCTAGCATTTGTTGGAGTATGTTTCTGACAGGAAAAAATATATGAAATACGTACCTGTAAATTAACAAACGGTGCATCGGCCATGACAGTGGGCACAATAAATCCACCCTCGCCCGTTGACATGTCGATATCCTGACTGTATATATCAGTTTCGTCGTCGTATAACTTCACCCTGACTCGAACACGCTTCTCTGTGCTCACTGCTTCTACCTGATAAGAAATTATTTTTAAATTTAATAGTAATTTAAATAATTTATTTAATCAAAATCTATTTGAAGAAATAATACCTTAGTTGCGACTTTGAAATCTCAATGTTCAAAACACTGCTGTTATAATTTTTCTATCAAATTAAAAAAAAAATTTAAAATATTAATTTTAATTAGAAACGCAAATCTTTGAAAACAAAATGTTGTGTAATAAGCGTGTTAAATACGCTTTCGTCTGTCATCTTAATATATAAAATAAAGTCGGGTTTGTTACAACACTGATTTCTCAAGAACGCCCGGACCGGACATTGTTTTTAATTGTTAAATTGCAGATAAAAAACATTGGTGTTGAACCGTCAAACTTCCTCGTACTGTGTTCACCCGTCAATACGGTGAATTCTCTCCTCAAACTCTCTCCGCATTTTAATTAATAAAGGGGATGAATCGCCAAGGATAGTGGCGTATTTTAAATTTAAAACTATAGAAAAATGTGAGTAATATGCATTACATAGGACATATTTTATTCTGCATTTTAATAAATGAGTGACCATGAATTATTTGTATCCACACTTTCATAAAATTGTTAGTTAGATTCAGTGTAACACGACATTCATTGACTTTTAGGCGGTACAAAGTTCGCCGGGTCAGCTATTAAGTGCTAGCCATATTTACCGTATAAAAAAATTCCAGATTAATTATATCTTTTAGTATTCAGAATGCATTTTCCTACGAATATAACACTATTAATTAATAATTTTCTAGCCATAATAAAATCATGTTTATGTGTAAATTTTTATGTTACATTGAATATTTACAGTATCTATATTCATTTTCAAACTAATATAAAAATCTATATAAATATTTAAATTTATCTTCCTCAGTCCTTTTATTTTGTACTTAATTAAATAACTAAGTAAATGAAATAAAGTCTACATATTACAAGATCAAAATAGAAGTGGCATATGACACTGAAAGCTTAGATAAGCGCCGTCAACCGTCTTAAAGCCATTCTAAAATGAAAACGATATTGCGGGTTCATCTTTAATTAACCCATTAAGTGCGGCCCGACCTGGCTTAGTGCCAAAACCTTTAGCGACAGTAGTCTTTACAGGAACATCGCTTACCTTCCCCTATTTTAGGGTTAAAGGTCGTTTAAATTTAGACGGCGAGCGTAAAATGAGTTTTGTTATATTTATTTACGATGTCTATTGTCCATATTAAAGTCGTAATATTGATTCATATTGGACCGTTGGGTCGTGTTTGTTTGTGTACTGTCTGTATTCCGAACAAGTATTAATATTATACATTTTAAGTGAGCTGACGCAAATCGTGTAAGTAATATTTTCTAGCCAAAAAAAATATTTTAAAATGTCAATTAAATTATTATTCGAAAACACATTTGTTTATTGAATCAGATATATTTTAACTCAAGTTTAATTGCTATTTATATCGTATTACTGTAAATTTTACTTAACTTTATAGTATTTATCGAAGTAGTTAAGATTTTAACCTAACGCCAAAAGAGATATGATATAAGTTTGACGGTTCTTAGTTTCAGGCATTATAGCTCCTTGAAGAATAGATTATAGAGCGGGTTTTTGTGGAGAAAGCTGATGTGATTGAGGTCCTTCTTAGCTAAAATTTATGAAGATCCGTAAAGTCGTTGAAGCCGATGTTTTTGTTAGCTGCCTCAGAACACTTACACACACACTTCATATTGAAACACGTTTAACCTAATATTTGGAACACCGATTTAGCTATTCTGATATCGGATATGGTGGTAAGTTAAAATTTGTTACTTCATATTATTGTTATTTTTTATAATTATTTAAATATTACTAGTAAAATCAGTTGCTTTCTTAGAAGCTACGCATAATAATCTAAAATTTGAGTACAACCTTATTAGTCGTATTGTTAATGTGCATGGTGCACCACGATGTATTAAAAAAAATTACGCCATAGCTATCTATTTAATCACCTTCCTAGAAGTTATAGTTCACTTGCGTGTAATTATTTCAAGGGAAAGGTAATTTGGAAAGTCCAGGTGGGCAAGTACTTATACCAGAATATGAAACCAATTATAAATAACTTAACTTATTATTATAGCATTATATTAATGTTGTTATTATATGACTTTTTAAAATAAATATAACATTTGCATGCCTATTTATATATAGCTGATTGTGCGGATAAACTACAAAGTTTATCGATGTAATTGTACCACTATCTTGGTATTAATAATAAAAGTGTTATATTTATACAAATGTTTCATAAGCATCATACGTAGATCACATATAAAGAAGCTAAGCAATCAATCATTTCCGTATATTTAGCAATAACTCAAGTTGTATGAAAGAATCACATCACAAAACCTTTATTTTCGCTGTAATTTATTATCGGAAAAGACACAGTGAATACAAATTGGTAAGATGCATGAATATATTCTGTTAATAATCTTATTCAAAGAGTAATTTACAATTTTCTTAAGATAAATAACCATTTCAACAAAGACAGACCTCATTTTTGTTGTAGACGGAAAAATGCTTAAAAGTATATTTATTTTGACTTCTTTCTGTCAAAAAGCTTTGGAATGTGGCAGTTTTTTGTCCTACCTATTTTATAGTCGACGCATAAAATTATCTTGAACAGAACCGTCACCCTGATGAAAGGGCGGTGTGTAAGGTTCAACGCGGGTGACCCAAGTATCTTCGCTTCCACCAACTTTGGCCACCCTTCTGTGATCCACTAAAAACCCTGGCTGGAATGTCTGCTAGAGGAGCATGAAGATAAAACCAAGGAGGAAATTGAAACCGAAAGAAAATGAAGAAGCAACTGCTGACTTGGATAACCACCTAGAAAGGTGGTTCTCATACTTACACACATGAAGATAAAATAATACAAACAAACTAATTGTATCTATTTTGAGGAGAAACACAAGGCTATTTATAGGTGTAACGGTCCTAAAATATTGTTTATTTTAATGAAAACAAATAATATAAAATAAGGTTTGTTTGTACAAAAACGACACGAACTTGGACCTTTAACTCGGTACTGCAGGTACTACTTCCTACTTAAACTTTCCTTAAGAGTATCTAGTTAAGATCACTTTGCTTAAAAATACTTCTAAAGTTGTGAGCAGATTGCAATCGTTCCTACACAGAAACTAAATGTTTAAGTACTTTTTCCTCGTTAACTGCAAGGCTCGTTTATATCAAATGTCCATTTAAATTTTTCGATCGCGTCACGACGTAACAATCCATATGGTTTATAAATGCAAATAAATTTAGGTTATTGATATATACAATAGTAAATAATAATATAAGGTAAGGCGACCAATATGTGCACGATACTTTTTACAACGTGAAAGTGTTTTTGATGATTCATAAATTCTTTCATTTTTCTTTGTATATAAAATAAACAATATTTTTTATGTGTTCCTCCTACATCAATACTCCTACATACCCCTACATCAATACTCAATACAATTATTGAAATGTATTTTTAATCCAGCCGTATATTATTCAAAGCTAGCTCACCCTTCCAACAAATGGTAAACCAGGTTTGTATCTCCGTCGCATACTGTCAGCAAACTTCAGTTCGACGGAGTGTTGTTCTGCTGCAGGTGTTGCTGGTGTCGTGGCACCTGGTCCAGACCCAACGGACAGTTCCACATGTGCTGAACCACCACCGCAGGCTGCTTCAACTGTCCAAGTACCTGTTTGGGCACCGGCCGCAATGATGGCTGTCAGTTTCCGAACACCTGTAAAATACATTTTGATGGAAGTTCCGTTTGTGACATTTAAGTGATTAACATACATACATACATAATCCAATCACATTGTACTGATTTTCTAGTCATAAAAATTAGTACAATTTGAATTTGCACTCAACAAGCGGTGCGTTTCGTTTCGCCTTTAATCTAATCAAATATACAAAATATTGAAATTTTTAAAATCAATTTTATATAATAAATGTTACTTGCATGCTTCTTACTTGTAGCATACAAGTTTTTTTATGATAAAACTTATCTTTCTTATACTACAATACATACATAACTTAACTATGTAGGCAAATATAATTAAGTTATGTATGCGTTGTAAAAATCTCATTTTAAATATATGAAATTATATTTAAAAACATATGAATGTCTAATTCGCCAGGTTAAGCGATCTAAAAATAGATTTGCCTTATTTAAATCAAAAAGTTTGATGACGTGTATAATATTCTTGGTGAAGTTCTATAATATTAACATTTTATTAATAAACGAAGAACAGAAAGATTTTATTCAGTTTCAGTTTTTACGAATACCTGATTTTGTTAACTGTATTGTAAAGACATAAGTAGTATCAATATCAATATAAATGGCTTGATTGTATTTTAAATACGTTCGTGTACCTTTAATGTGATTTTTGTAACTTTTTATGTACTACTTAAATATGAGACAAATACATGTCAATAACGTATTATATTTCACATACGGGAGACAGCGCTTTGAAAACATTACTGATTGTGATTTTAATAAATTCTATTGTACCTACCTATAAAAGGTCTCCAAAGAAAATATTTAAAAGAACAAGCGTGAGGGAAAGAAAAGAGTTAATGTCAAGCGAAGTCTGAACGCTATATTGAAGCGTAACAAAAGCCACATTTTTCTAAGAAGCCGACTTTCATACGATCGAAGATTGCACTACAAAGACTTTGAAGCAACAACTTTGCCTTTACTCGAGTAGTTTGGTAAAAACAATGGTACTTATAAAATAACAACGTCGATCATGGTTTTTAATTAACCCTAATTATAAGTAAACGGTTTGTTTGGTTTTTTATTTACTAATTAACTGTTGATAGTAAATTTATCTAAAAAGGTCACAAATATAACACAGAAAGTTGTAGAGGAAGGATGGTGCTCTTACCTAGAGCCCCAGGGGCTGAGTTGGAAAAGTTATTTATTTTATTTATTACAGAAATACATACAGATTATGCCTATACGATAATGTCGAGAAATACTTAATAAAATAGAACAGGAGGCAGATGGGCAGGAGGCTCACCTGATGTTAAATGTTACAGCCGCCCATGGACACCAAATATTCATTGTATAAACGATGTCAATTTTTCCTCCGTAGTATCTAAACTTAATCGCCAGATGTGAAGGTGCTTTCTTCTTTGAGTAGCCCGTTTTTCTAATGACTCCACATTTCTTCCACGAATTATCTCAGGATCTCTATCATTAAGTACCATTTGCGAAGCACTGAATCTAACTTACATATCACCAGCCACTTCGCTTACCACCGCCGGTTTCCTGGCCTCTTTTATTGAGATGTGTGTGGGTAGCGGTCTTTCTACCCTTTTTTGATACAATTACAAATAACTTCGGCATATGTTAACTTATCTTCTTCTTGTTTTGTATTTATACCAACACTTTTTGAAGCACAACACGCACAGTTATATTCATGCTCATGTTGTAATACTGCGATGTTTTGCCCTCTTTTTTCTTTAAGGTCGAGATAGTGCATTTTGAGTTCCTTTAACTCCAATTCTGTGGAGAGGACTTCCTGCATATGCTGAAATGCCTTGGGTTGGTTATCCAATTGTTTTAGAACTTCAAATCTAAAATCCTGGAACTTCGACAAGAAAATAAAATCGTATGCTGATCTCACAAACGCCTCGTCTGTTACTTTTGGTCGGGCCCCTCTTTTTTGTATACGGTTTTTGAGTGCGAAGATTTTTGAATTGGAGATGTATCCTCCCTTTCTTCACCACAACCGAAACAACTACGTCTAAGGATTTTGAAATTTTGGAATATAAACTGAGAGAATACAAAAACTCGTGCGCATTGATGGCCGGACGATGTCCTTAGCGGTTTGAATAACTTTATCCTAGTATTATAACCTAATACTGTTTTAAATATCATCTATATAGGAAAGTGTCGCTACACTGTTGTTTTTTGTAATAGTTCTTCCAAAAGTAGAAATATTACTGAACATCACGTGCATCATCTAGTGCTTGATGTTGTATAAAAAAATCTGGATCTAGTCTAATACCTACATTAATAACCTAGAATTACGTAAGCAGTTTTCGATTTAAAAAGTCAGCGTTTTTTAACTGCGATACGGTATTAATAAACATCAAACCAATATGTTTAATTAACAAGTTATTTAATGATCTTTTATAGTTAAAGCCCATGATAAACAGTGGATCCATAATTAAAAAATATATATCAAAGGTCCACCAAACATCAAGTCAAAACCAGCTGTTTGCGCCCCGCAAAGTTTTTGCTATGACATGTGACTTTAAGAGGGTCGGCCATTTATCAAAGGACCCGCTGACAGCGAGTGACGTCACGCTGTGTTTCTCATTAATTTGGTGAAATGTAAAGGAAAACATTTTGTTTAATTTACAGGAACAAAGGTCGCAGAAGGGTGTTTTTTTCAACTTAATTACGTAAACAAGAAATCATTAGCAGTTTAGATTTAAATGACTAAGTTATTATTTTTACTTTGTTATTTTTTACGTATTTGTATTATTCATTTATATATATTACGTAATTATTATTTTAGTTGCTTGCATCACTGCATATTCTGGATTCATCAAATACCTCTACTTTTAATAACAACATATAACGTGGACTGTTTAAGACTTTTTAAAGAATACGTATAGTTTGGTAATTCATCGCTCACTTAAAAAAATATTTCTTAAACGTCAACACAAAATAAGTTCTGACAAGTTATTTATTGTTTTTCCCAAACGTAAATGAGAATATAAAGCTAGTTAACCGATGATTACAGTATTAATATACTGTAATCATCGGACTGTAATCAGTCATTAAACATATTTCATTAAATCGCGTGACCTCTGTGCGCACTACTTACTATATAAGCCCGTTTCTGTACTATTGATTTATAATCATTTTGTTATTACTAAATATCCATGTTCAATATTTGCACTCGTAAAAGAATATAAATTCTAAAGACGTATTGTCTCAGGTAAATTCTTTGTACTTTAGCATCCACTTATTCAGAACCGTATCACATAACATCAGATATAGTATGAGAAGGGTCTTGTAAACATGGCAAGTGAAATCCAAACGCGTGTCAGGTAAGCTATATGATCCTTTTTAAGAAATTCCCCAGGTTATTCCTTTTGATAAATCTATGCGGGCGCTGAGTTCTTCAATGCCTTTTCCCGCAGAGTAAATTTAGTTTTATGGGCAGAAATGTATGGAAGGTTTTTTGATAAATAGCTACGTCATGTTGGAGATTATTCATTAATTTTTAAATGACAAATCTATTTAGACACATGTTTACTATAATAAATATGTCAGAGAGATAAACTCCAAGTAATACAGGTTTTAACTGGATTGAATTTAACGTTAATAATTTAAAAGCTCTATGACATATACAATATATAATGACAATATCAGCTGATATTACGGCATTGTTCTGATATAATATAAAATATAACCTCAAAACCAGAGTAAATGGTGTTTGTGAAAAATATGGTTTTATATAATATGAATATATAGTTAATACATATCAATTTAATGAAACTTCTATCAACATTAATGACATCCGTGTAAATGCTCTCAAAAATTTAATTTAATCTTTATCAACTATGTTTTAAATAATAAATAAATCAGTGTCGCTACAACCTCTTTAGGTCCTGGCCTCAGATTTCTGAATCTGTTTCATGATCATTTTTAAGTCTTTTAGGCAAGTGGGTGATCAGCCTCCAGTGCCTGATACACCTCGTCGACTTTTTGGGTCTAAGACATGTCGGTTTCCTTACGATGTTTTCCTTCACCGTTCGAGCAAATGTTAAATGCGAATATAGAAAGAAAGTTTTTTGGTGCACAGCCGTCACAGCCGCACAGCCGTCAACTTGGTGCAGAGTCGCACGCTGAAGCCACTAGGCTAACACTGCTCTTATAATGTTTTAAAGCTTCTCAAATAAATAGGTATGTCTTATTACAAACTCGTAAATTATATTTCACAATTTAAAAGGCGAAAAAAACTTAATTTGTTAAGTCGTATTTAAGCTCGTGGATTACTTCTACCCTTCTGTCCTACGGAAACGAATGTAAAATAAACTTTGCAATTACTTTGTCCCATTGAGCTTTCTGTCATAATTGACTGTTTTGAATTAATTTGCAAAGATTTTTTTAGGATTTCACAAAGACCGAGGTTTGTATAAATAATTAATTAAAAAAACAGAACCTTGCCTATATGACTAGGTATATATTTTAATAGGTAAATATATTATGATTGTAGAACATTAAATTACAATTAATATAAATAGTGAATGTCTGTAAGTTGACAATGAGGCATAACAGATATTTCTACAATATTAGATTTTTATTTAAACGTAAGATTAAAAACGGACCATTAATTAAGGGGAGACGATAAATACCAGATGAAGTGCAACAAAAGTATTTTGACTATATTCATTAACATACTTTATGGCACAAATACAGTTACAAAAGTGATTTAAGAACACTTTTTTACGGATGATAGTTATGTATTATTGTATTTAAATTTATAATTATTTAGAAATAATTTTAAATTTAACCGACGTTTCGCGTGCTTTACAGCGTGCGTGGTCACGGTGACTGAAGACAAAGGTGTTAAATGTCAAAAAGTACATGCACAAAACAGCTGTAGAAAATGTTGTATTATCTTTATTTATTTCCCCGGAGTTGGTATCGACTAAAAGATGTAGGGTTTCTGCAGAAATACATAACTATAATCCGTAAAAAAGTGTTTTTCTTTAAATGTGTAAAAGTTATGTTAATAAAAGACAATACTTTAATTTAAGAACGTTAAGTACCAACCAAAAACTTTAAACATTTTTTTTACGCAAGTATATACATACTTGTTTAGCATTTCACATTAAAAACTTCGCAATTTTCAAATTGATAAAACAAAGCTTGTTGCAACAATGTTAAATTGTACAGTTGCTTTCGATATCACAATTCTATTGATATTTCAATTTGTAGTCAACACAGTATTGTGTTAAATTCAAATTAATGTATGCCAATTAAATATGGGCAAGTTGGATTTACAAAGTCTATTCATAGACGTTTCATCATACGGTCACTAATTGGCGCATGATGTCTAACTTATACAAAGCTCATACACAAACATATAAGGTTCATATGTATTTATATACCTTCAAACCGTCTAATGGCATAACAAATTAATAAGGTTTGAGGAATATAATAATAATATCTCTGAACCAAATCGACTAGGGTCCTTTAAGAAGAGAGGGTACCATTAATTAAAAAGCTGGCAATGTGAGTGCTCATGTGCGGCGGTATCACTTAACATCAGGTGAGCCGTCTGCCTGCTTATCTGCGGTAATTAAAAAAAATACTCCTTATCCACATTCAATGTTTTATGTATTCAATGCTTTATCTGGTATTGGCGTAACACAGCTATTATATTCATATTTTTCTTGTAGGTTACTAGTACGTAAACAGCCGAAGCAGTGTCATCACGTCAGGTTTCTAACAAAACCACATGATAATCAGTTCATTACGTTAGGGCTACATAGGAGAAAACAAAGATACTTCGAACTTATAACGCTAGGGGCGTTACGTCAGGGGTTAATATGGTATGATAGAGTGGGTTACTATGATAGAAATAAGATATATAAGCAAACAATTTTTATGAAAATCAACAAATGTAAAAAATATTTTACTGAAAATGGTATTTTGAATAAATTGTATGAAATTAGCCTTTTTCTTTATTTTTACAGAGACTAAAATTGTTAATGGATAACCACAAAATGCAAAAACGAGTTTAAATCTATTTTAATTTTACGCAGAGGTTCGCTCTTAATTAGCACACGGTGTTTCATAAACTTCATATAAGACTTAGATAAGTTTACATACTATTAAACTGGCTTTATTGGGGACTTATTAAGTATTAAATCAAAAACAGAATGATAGAGGCTTGCAAATTGCCGCTACGCAATCATTCAACCATTAATTCGTAATAATTAGTTGGTCCGTAGAAGCTATTTTTTATGAATAATGAAGTCACATCATTAGTTTGATTAATTAATTGTCCTAACGAAAATTAGTGAAACGATTTCAGAATAGTATTAGTTATATGCACCTGCACCAATCAGTTTTCACTTAGAAAACTCATTTATCCGAACGAAATGAAGCTTTTGGTGGAGGCAACTCCAGGAAGCGCCAACAATAACAAAGTTACTTCGCAATTAGAGGGGGATTGTTCACGATATACCAATATAACTCGATCCGCTATGGATTAAAACATAGGGCGTTTATATAGAGTTGTTATAAAATATCAGATTTCTAATAAGTCAAAAACATATTATATTATTTTATTTTTGTTTATTTTGTGAACGTTTCTTTAGTTTTTTCCTTTGATAATTGCTTAAGTTCTAATGTAATTGACGTAAGTGTTAAATTGTGATGGCTTATTTTCGTATATTTTTAGGCATACATATTTATTTTAAATGTATAAATAAATAAATAAATATATTATTAATATCATAGCTATGCCAATCAACCTCTGGATAATGTTATTATTTACAAATACATGATGTAGCACGAACATCTTCTGCATTATATTTTTAAATTTGGATTAGCTTTAAAAAAATAAGTGCCACATAATCTATACAAAATATACAGACACCTGATAGAAAACTTTCTATTTGATTTAAAACCTAACTTCTTCGAAGAAAGGTGTATATATATTCTACGAAAAGCGTGGGTTTTAAATATATTTACATTTGCGATCAAGGTTAAGTTTTCACGAAATCTAATGCAAAACTCGACTTAGCCGAGTGAGGAGTTTTCTTCTATAAAAGCCTTTCCATGTCATCTCCAAGTGAACCCGTGTCAAATTTTGATAGATTGGATTTGCCTTCCACGCCTCGCTGACTTATCACTGATATGTTATATGCTCCATTAAGCATAAATTAATATTTTTGAATGCGCATACTTTTACTGCTTAGAACATTAAGAGTATAATTTTTTGATTAATTATTAATTAGAATGGTAGATAATTTTAGATAAATAATTATAAATAACGTTTAAGCGTAAGGTATTATGAGAAATATTAAACAATTACTGATATGAAACTTAAAACCACAAGAACCAACAAATAGCAGATTTAAATTAACTTTATTTATTTATTTATTTATCCTTTATTGCCTTATACAAAAACACACATAACAAAAATAAAAAATAAAAAAAACAGTTACAAAAGATATAAGGCAAAGGGCGGCCTTATCGCTTACAAGCGATTTCTTCCAGGCAACCCTAATGAGAAACAACGTTAAAGAAACACCATCAGAGGGTAGAGTACAAAAAAAAATCAATTAACAAAAGCAACAAAAAAAACAAAAAAACTAAAAACTTAAAACATGCGTTACTATAACTAATTGAATATAATAAAACAAAATCAAAGAAAAAATAGCAATAATAATAAATAAAAATAATTATAGACAAAAATTTAAAAGCAAATAAAAAGGTTAACCTATAAAAATAAATATATATAAGCAGAACTAATTACGAGGTAGAAAGAAAATGATCAAAAAGAAGCTTTTTAAATACATTTAAAGATTGCGCTCGTCTAATATCGATTGGTAGGGAATTCCATAGCAGGATACTCTGCACAGTAAAGGAGGAGTGATAGAATTCAGTTTTATGCGTAGGAGTTTCAAGAATTAGGTTGTCTAAGGAACGTAAGTCAAAACTGCCGCCGGAGAGGAACATAAAATTTTGCTTTAAGTAACTAGGGGTTTTAGGATTAAAAAGAATATTAAAGAGAAGTTGTCAAATGCGCATCTTACGCCGCAATCGAATGGGTAGCCAATTGAGCTTTCTTCGGAACTCCAAAATATGGTCAAATTTACGGAGTCCAAAAATGAATCTGATGCAAACATTTTGTAAGCGCTCTAACTTATCAAGCTGCAACTCAGTTACATCAGGATAACATACATCAGCATAATCAAGAATAGAAAGTAAAAGAGAGTTCATTGTTTTTAAAAAAAGTTTTGATACCTACTTCAAAAAGAAGCAGGTTTTGTAGGTTTTTGGTCAGCAGGAAGGTCAAATCATTTCGATGTTTTTTTTATTGTTTGCTTAATTTATTTACAAATTTTTAGGTACTGTATTGTATTAGGTACTCGTGCTACTTCGCAAAACTGTGTTAATATAGGAAGATCTTATATGGAGAATAAAAAAAAATTAAATATCATTAATCAAAAAAAAAACGATTGTCTGTAAAGTCGGTTTACTGACGATAGTTGAATGTGACAACGTCGAAAATACTGATGGAATGGTTGCATTTTTCAAAAGAACATTTTAATTTCATTTGTTTGATACATATTTTGTATGGATATATAAAGAGATAGAATAAATGGAAATCACAATTGAATTGATCAAGTTACATTCATTTGTACTCATAAATACAATTATGTCAATTTTTAACGTACGAACGCTGCCGAACGCAGCCGATTGTTCCTCTTTGTCGCTCGTTCCGCGCTCTCGCTTGCACTTCAAGCCTTAAATTGGACAGAGGTAACGCCGCATGCGTCATAAGCGAGGTAACGCATGCGTCATGCTTTTGCGTGCGTGCAGCCGGTTTCATCAAATTATAAGATATTGTCACGTCAAAATATGTCAACAGTAAGTTGCCAAGTCAGTAAGGCACCTTTCTTAATTCGTTTCGTTAATCCAACGGGCAATTGATAAAGAGAAGTACTTTCATAATCACCGGGAATCAAATCTCAAAGCTCTGAATCAACCGATGGCCCGACATGTGCAACCAACTAGTGTCTCTCTTTTCTTTTTCAATGCTTACCTGGAGGTAGTGAATTTGATCTACGAAACAATTATTTTAGGTCACTCAGAAAACTCTCTTTCCTTTCTATTAAGGGATTACGTGACTTCCAAACTCTAGAAAAAGGAATTAGAATCATCTAAGACCATTAGGCGAAGCCGCCTTATAACGATGACCACAGAAATAGTTTCGGCCTCCTTAACCATGACAAGAAGCCGTTTGAAGTAAATTACTCTGAATAGTTGTCCGACTCATTTGCGGTCTCTTATTACTTGTTAGTTAATGTCACTTTCTAACAAGGATTTTAAGATGTGAAACGGAACATACTACGCTCAATTTTGGAATTTCATCACTACGGAACTACGATTATAGCGATGAACACGTAAAAACACGATTGTGATATGACCAACTTGTTAAAACAATCGCTGAATTAGTAGAGAATAGATATAGAATAGCGAATCTGACTATTTCTCGTGATTTCGTTTGTATTAGGAGAAATACACAAAAAACATATTCCCAAGTAGGCGATTGATTGCGCGGCTCTCTCAAGCAAACCTGGCGGTATACAGTTTCAGATGAGGAAAATACTTTTGCCAATAATAACTCAAACAAATAAATAAATAAATTTTAAATACTTTCCGAGTTTTTATACACTTTCAACTAGTCAATACGAGTACTCAAGCGACAGCATAAACAAGACCACTATTACCTATAATGAAACTCGAAACGATAAGGATTTCACAACGTATTTTAATTATATTCCGTAAAATGCACCAAAAAACTTTTCCACGTTTAAATTATATAATATAGTTAATACGCAAATAATCAAAAATTTATAGATCTCTACAGAGAATATTTACCGTCTCAAACAACTTTACCCCAAACTATTGTCAAAGATTTGAAAACAATTTGTAATAGGAAATTGAATCTGTCAGGTTGTTAAAACGGCCTTGATCTGTTGGAGTGACACGAGAAGGCTTTTAGGGACAAACAATGCCTTCCGTACCTGGTTTGAAATCTTAGATGGATCAATACGCCGTTAGTTCATCATACACCTAGATTCAAGTAACTACTTTACGTTCGGAAAATTATGGGCGTAATCAAGCTAAAAATTATTAATGAATATATGCTGGCTTTTTTAAGACATTTATGTGTAAAAAGACCAGATTATTTCAGGTTTCAAGTTGATAAGTCGCGTTTTAGGTTATTATACTATATAGTTTTTATTATGTTTTATATAACATAAATTTCAATATTCCTCGTGTATATTGTAAGTGTTGGTGTAGTTACTAGTGGTATTTATTATAATCACGTATATAAACATAGTTTAATAAAAGCTTAGTAATATTTTTTTTTATTAACTTACCCTCATCCAGAGACAACTGCTCCCATATTGCCACTTTGGTGCCGGCCGGGTTTTTCAATGCGACGTAAGCAAGTTCATTTCGCACCAAACACAGGTCGTGGTCTAACGCCAATATCCAGAATGTAACTGTATTAATAAAACATTTATAAGGACATTGTTGGAAATATAATTAAGCTTCTACTTACAATGAAAAGTGTAAAATTGTGTCAAAATTACTGAACATAATGCTATTAAAGGAAATTGCACTGGGATAACGGTTTTATATAATAATAATTAAGATTAATTTATTAGTTTTTAGCTATATTTTTACAAAAGATAAACACATTTGTGCAAAAGCTTCCGCCAATCGGCTCAATCTCTCTCTATCTTCAAATTTCTTCTCACGATCCCCAACAACTTTTAGTTCGTTGGTCATCGTGCTAGAGGGCTAAGTATTAAGATATATCCGGTTAAGATTGGTTAATAGTACGAAGATGACAGACAAGTGGTTCTTTGAGAAACACTTTTGGAGGTCATGAACTAGTATTAAATATATTACTAAAATCTGAATTATAATACTCAAACAAAGGCCGTTTTCATTGATTAAATTAAGATTGTAAAAATTAAGTTGTCTTATGTACTGTGTACCGCAATTTTTTTTAACATATTATATAAAATATGAGCAGTATTGGTCTAGTGACTTCAGCGTGCGATTCCTGAGATCGTAGGTTCTTTCTATGTGCGCATATAACATACGCTCTAACGGTGAAGGAAAACATAAGAAATCGACTTACTTTTTAGATATCAAATTATCATGAAACATACAGAAATATGAGCTCAGGCCTTAAAATGTTATAACGCTATTAATTTATTTTATTAGTATACAATATATTTTTTGCTATGCTGAATGTAAATTGTCACAAAAAAACAAATTTTACACTTGTCACAATTAGGTATTTAAAGACAAAATAATATACCAAAACCGGTTTAAACTGGAATCCACGATTTAACTTATTGGTCGTTGTAGTAATTAATTACAAACAGCCCGTTCAAACTTGAACAATAAAGGGACTACGCCCAAACAACCTTACAAGGTTTAGGGTGATAGAAATCCCGACCTGGATGGTCGGTAATTGCGTGAAGTCGTAGACGGGTTTAAATAGGTAAATAATTTTTAGAAAAATTGTCACTTTAAAAACCATAACAGTGCTTTGTTAAAAATCTATTATCCTGAATCGTATGAAGTTTTTTGGTTAACGATCGAATATTATATTAGTAACTTGAGAATAGTATACCGAATACCCAATAGAATAGTAGTCGAATATTGTTTATAGTGGTGTCCACCGGTTGCAATTGTTTATATCTGTAAAACTATCGCTTATGTATATCATTTAAACCTTATTCCAAAAGCATAATTAAGGTCTACGTATTATTTAAATATACATATTGGACTCAGATTAAAATTGGTGCATGCCTGGTGATCTCTGAAGTCTAGGTTTAAACTCTGCGCACAAATGGACTTTATGTCCGGATCGCCTACTTAATAACAAAAAAAATGATCACGAAAGAGGTACAACCCAAAAAGGTTGTAAAGCCACTGGTTTATATCGAATCAAGTAATACGCCTACGCTCTTAATAATCCCGAACGAAAGTAACAAAAGAAATCTGCCAATCAGTGAACTAAGCAGGGATCTAATTAATTACGCCCTATACATTAGTACAATATTAATCGATGCCCTCATTACGTTCTATTAGGTACTTGATTCGTCAATAAGATAACTAGGTAAGGTTTGTATACACTAGACACATAATTTATAGAACTTTAAGCTATCCTGATAAAGATGTATGAAAAACTGTATTAGAAAACAAGCTGATTTATTAGTGTCTGGAAACTTATTTGTTATTAGTATTTAGCCGTATTAACCTACGCACGTAAAAATAATATTCTTCATATTCATAAATTACATATACGTTTATATTATGTTTATTATTATTTCAGGTTTATATACCTACACAAAATTCATGTAAAATCTATAGAATTTTTAAAATATTCGGCTATAGTTTCTGGGTATGAAAGCTAGTAATATAATTGTCACCTGTCTTATTAAATATATTTAAAACTTACTGGTCTCCCCGGGTCTATAATGGTGTCGAGCAGGTCTGACGATCACATCACGCACAGGTCCCAGAAGCTTGATAACACTATGGCTTTTGGCAGTACACTCTTCGATGCCGACACAGCCTACAGTCGTGTGAAGAGTGCAGTGTGTTGCTGGCGATAAAGGAATCTTGAGTGGAATGATGCCGTAACCTGCAGAAGGTAAAATTTAATTTAGTAGAGCAGCTGCAGCTGGCCGTCCTAGGCCACGCACTTACGAACCTTTCGTTAGAATATTCATGGGCGACGATAACACTATGCCCGTGTTGAAGAAAGGAAATGATAGTAGCAGCTGCGGTATTTAAGTTTGTTGTTACTAATTAATTATAGCCTCAAATTATTAATACAAAATATGTTTAACAAATACTTAACCAATCGAACAATAATGTTCAAAAAACATTAAACGTAAAATTCTTGTCGTTCATGGCATCGTAAAATCCCATTGAAAGTGTTATTCAAACTCGAATCAAAAACCATTTAAATTCCAAATAGTTGTTCGAGAACCATCGAGAAACGTCGAACCAACAAAAGATCTTGGAGATACTCCAAATGTAAGGGATGTTGAAGAAATTGCGCCAACGAACAAGCACTTTACCAGACGTTATTAAGAGGTGAAATTACGTAAAGGACGGTAAATCGAATCGGTTTTTGCTAATATTTTCTTGGATAACAATGAGCGTTCTTACGACAACGCTGCACACATTATAACAATATTTACTTAACTACAAGTTCTCTAAGTAAACTGGCTCCTATGGCTTAGTTGTTTGCGTTTAACTAAGAGGTTTGCATTAGTTACGGGCAAGAAGCTAGACTATAAAGAAACGTTTACACTTTTCAAAAACGGGTGCTTGATTCACGTAGGCTTGATCCACATATGCAGGAAACTATTTTAACTTGTACTTTTTTAAGTAATGGAAAGGTCATTTATCCATACGTTTTCCTTTTAGGCAAGATCTCAATCACAAAGCCTTAATAGATCTAAGGAAACAACTTCAAGCAATGGAGGTTTACAAAGGCAAAATATTTTAATCATAATAAGCGTCGGAAAATATTTATGAAGATTTCTTTGTATGAGTTTTGAACTCCAAGTTCACAAAGGAATATGATTTGAATATCAACATTACACGAATGTGAATTTTCATAGAATTATTTTTCACATTTACTTTGAATGTTGGTGAATTCAGCATTTTAATTAGAGAATTTATTTACCTTTGTATATTTCATCATAAAGACTACCAAGCTCAATGGAAGATTCTCGATAAGTATTGTAACATTATATAAGAAAAATAAAAATATTATATTTTGAATATAGTTGGTACTCTTTATCTCTCTATATAGTACTGTAGTAATCTCGTGTAAATTGAACAAATAAGATATTTTCATGAAAAACAAACTAATATAAACCTTATAATTGGTACTGTTATAAGTTAACATTAAAACTTTTAACATTGAGGGTGAAATTCAGAGAGACTTGGCGTGATCTATGACTCCCGTTTGTCAAAATGCAATTAATTGTTGACGTACAAGAGTAAGACTTAGCGTTAAGTATCTTTCCTAAATCCTACCCTGAGACAGAAATATGAGTTGTTGAGAGTAAAAATTTGTTTTAATTAATTTTATATTAGAGAAAGGAACTAGACTCTCAACCATTTAGTTGAATTAATGGGAAAAAACCATCTAATATTACTACTAATACTACTCATTAAATGGTCATGAAACAAATATTTTTTTTAAATTTGGAATTTCATCATTCCTTCCACATTCAAGTATTGTACAAGTACTACAAAAATTAACGTTAAAATATAATCAAATTCAAAAAATCATTTATTCATATAGCTAACATAATGTACACTTATGAACGTCAAAATATACTTTAAATGATTCTAATTTTACATTTACTGCCAGTTCTCAAATCTAGGGCGTAGAACGGAAGAGAAATAATAATAAATTATCTTCTAGAATAAGTTTGGCTTATAACGTCCATAAAGCCGATTATCCATTTTATTCCGCTTTTAAATAATGCAGGTTTCTTTAACAGCTAATTAGGCGCTTTTGTACCTTATGAATAGCTGTTCACTTTAGGCTTAATTCAAGCTGCATACAATTCTATAAATTAGCGGTGCTGGCTTCATTAAGCGGCCACAAGCGATTAATGGGGCAGTTTAGTGCTTTAGGTGCTCGGTGAAATATTATAATTAATATTATGTAGTATGTGGTCAAAAGCTCGTCGCGCTATACGAATATTTAAAGGGGGAATTTATTTATTTATTTAGAGCCTCACCCATTTTTATTAGAGTTAAAATTTAAATTTGAAAGGACATTACAATCTTTGAATGATCTGGCACTATTGGTAAGTATGTAGTCGATCTCATTTTTAAAGCGCCCGTCAGGGGATGACCATGTCCATCTTCTGTTTTGTTTTTTCTTGTATATTGAATTTAAGATGACTAAGTGTTGTTCGAAAGCTAAATCTATTAGTTTCTGTCCATTTCTTGATCTTTTTTCCCTCGTAGTGAGGTCCCTATTAAAGGGGGAATACTAAAGAGTAAATATGGGATAAAGTATAGTTCAAATGTAAACATGGTGATACTAGTGATGGTTATTAGATGAACGAACACTTTTGTTACTTTAAAATGATTTGAATCAGTTTTTATATAAAATAAACATTTTTTTATTTGCCAATACAACGATGGTTTTTAGAAAATCTTGTGTTGTGTTTAGGAGATGAAAATCCTAGAATTGTTTAATAAGTGTAACCGATTACGTTTGCCGGGTACAATTTAGTTAGCAATACATTTAATTGGAAGCTAAAAGGGTGCTTACTACAGTTTCCTTTAAATCAATCATTACCCGCTATTTTATATATTATATATATTTAGCTAAGATAGCACATTCTATACATACATATTAATATGAGAATCTTCAAACAGAAATATTAACATACGACACCACTGTGTATCCACTTTAGGTAGTAAACTCACTATGGCGTTTATGACACATTTGGAATATTATGTCACTATAAGTTAAATATATGACATTTGATTTTATACCAGTAATTAATAAATGATAAAGTTTAGTTTATTCCTATGTTTGTTGGTTGCTTTGGCTTAGTAGTATTTGTGTTGAACTACTTATAATTAGAAAAGTATCTATCGACGTGGCGTAAAGCAGATTCAATTAAAAGTTTAACTCACTGTGTTGGCATGACTTTTAGGGTAAGACCTCGGTGATGAGAGACGCGCAAAACAGTCTTTTAAAGTAATTTGTTTAGAGTTTTAAGCCTTTTGAATTATATCTTAAAGTGGTGGTTATTTATATCACAGCTGCGATTTCAATAACCAATATTTTTTGTACTTTAATGTGTTCATTCAACTGTAGCTGTGAAGACTTTTTTATTCAACGATAATTTTAATATCGAAATATATATTCTTTTGAAAGCTTTACCGAATATAACACACTTGGTCTTATTACTGTATGGTCCATGTATAATCTTATCGTATTTCTTACAAATAACATGCTATTATCTAAAAAACATAAGCATTAAAAACAAGATATCTGTATAAGATATGGTTTAATAGGTCTCGTTCTGCTAACTAACAATATTTAAAATATTGTATAGGTAAATCCTAATTAAAATTAAAAAAAGAGCCAAATTAATTCTTATTATTTATATTTTCCACCAACCGTAAAAAAAAGCAAGGATAACTGTTACTTTTCATCGCTAGCTTTATCGCTATCGCTCAAGCCAAACTAACCCGGGATCAGGCTGTATGGGGATTTAAATAGATTAAACTCAAGGATCCGTTCAGAAAAGCGTGACGTGGAATTAATATAGTTTATGTTTGTTTTGCGTTTCATGTCGATTTATTCATAAAATTATATTGAATTATGTTCACTAAAATGTGGGTTAAAATTATAAATCAGTTAAAGATTTAATTTAGGTTAATGATTGCGATATTTTTCACTTTTTAATATACTTGCAATTTTAAATGGAAAATGGTATTGATGGGCTGATTTAAAATTACATGCAATGTTTTATATCATATCGACAATCTTGTGCAATTCAAGGTTTTGGCCTCAAAATTGCCAAGATGGAAAATACAGGTAGGATAATGCTCCTATCAGCTACTATTAATGATGACCACAATGTTATTGACTGTCTGTTTTGTAATAAAACTTTTGTGATTTATGATCGTAACATGTAGTAAATGTAAATTTTTATAATATTTTAAAACATGGGTTGGTGAATTGTCAAAAAAATCTATAGCCAATCTTAAAAAAGGTTATTCCCTCTTTAACACCGCAGCCGCACGCAAAATTCCAACTAAAAAAGTTAAAACAACTGCCCGCCGCGCCGGCTGACCAGAGATCTGTTTGAAACTTTTTATTTTATAAAATGGAAAAAATGTGTTAACGAGACCATCGAACCGTAACTATCGAGTTTCAGTTTTCTATCTAGTTAGTTAAAATGATTGCCGATGTAACGTTCCATGATCGTTAGTTATGCTACTGTGCTCTTGTGTTCTAAATTTGAAATATTGAATTCCGAACGTCAAAGGATTTATAATTTGAAAATAATTTTAGAACCTTTATTGCTAAACAAATTTAATCCATCAAATTTGAACAAATAACTCATTTAATTATATACGTGTTGGCACTGCGACAAACAAACTCAGAATGTTTGAAACACAAAAACTTATAAACATTTTGCATTGAAATTTAATAAAAGTAAGGTACTCACTGCCTAATTTTATTATTTTTTTAAATTTTTATTTAATTTTTTTGTATTTATTTATTTTCTATAATAATACTTTTTTATATACCATCTATACTGAGAACCAAGACATTTAAGAATCTCGTATAAATTGACGTTATTGGAGTACACTATGTATTAATAATAATTATTATTTTTATCAGAATATACAACTATATAAATGGCAGCTGATAGTAACACTTGTTTTGAAAATCATTGTTTTGTCACAGCTCATTTATTAATTTTATTTTTAATAATAGAAGTAATAAACACCAATTAAATTATATAGCTTGATGGGTACTGCTTTATTGTAATTATTGGAAATTAGTGAAATGACTATAAAAAGTGATGAAAAACGCAAAGTCATATATTCGCCTTTACAATTTTACTCAAAATATTTATATACGAACTTTTGTATGGGTATTAGTTTCAATTGAAAAAAATAAAATAAAACAATAGTATATTTAATTTTTTTTAAATGTAAATTTAAAAATTAAAAAAAAATTATTGTTTCACAAATTTTTACATTAAATAATTGAGACAACCCCCGTAAGTAGTCAAGAGACACTTGTGTTGGGGTAAAATGATTTATGTAATGGTACGCTTCAATTATATCACTTAATACCAAGTTCTTAACTTTGATTTCGCGTCGAGTAACTTCATAAAGGCATTAATCCATTTCAAATCTCAGAACAAAGTAGCTAAGTTAAAATTAAATTGTCACGCCTTTACCAAAAAGTTATCGAAATTGGCTACTTAATATTCTTCTGTGTATTTCCATACAAAAGCAAAAAAATCTATGTGTTCATATTGTTCACAAAGACTTTCGCATAGAAATCTGGCCATGGCTCTTTGTTCTGAACAAATGTTATTCGTAATGGGTTTTTAGAATTGTAATGCTAAATTTGTGAAAGAATTTTATAAATGAAATGTAGTATTTATTATGAAATTGTATTGTAATTGTAGTATCTTTTACGTGTTTTTTATGTTTCGGTTTTAAGTAGCATTGCCAGAAGACTGTCAAGTGCGTTGCTGCCTTTTAAGTATTTGAGCACTCTTTTCTTAAAGGACAAAAGTTGAATTGGTCTAGAAATATTTCAGTGGGCGGTTCCAGAAGTGGTGATGTGTGGCAAAACCTTTCTTACGAATCGCTCAAGACGAACGTCGAGGTGATACAGATGATATTTTGTATTATGCCTTGACGCGATGATGAAACAAAACGTGTAGTGCATTTTGACTTATATACATCAAATTAAAATAATAAAGACATACATCATATAACTTCCCACTATCCAACCCCATGTATGTACCTGTTTTTCTAAGACATCCACTGTCTTGCCAGCTTATTCATTTATTTCTTCGATATAAAAACACAATTTTAATAAGTTATATCTTGCAACTAAGAGCATAGAATTTAGGCTTGCTATTACTCATTGATTTTACTCGTCGTCCCTTTGTTCGATTGCTTAAAAGAAAAATATATTTATATTCTTCACTATTTGATCTTATCTGATTATAGATAAGTCATTAATTGTTATAATGTAACCTGGTGCCCAAAAGGACTGTTTAAAGTGTGTCTACTAAGGCAATGATGTTCTTGTGGGGATAAAGAAATAATAATTACTATTGTTTAAGAAATTCACAAATTTAAAAGTTTTAACTTACTTCAATATTCTCTTGGTTGAAGATGAATTACGATAATTCACATTTTCTGCTGTGCCATATATTACTTATCGCTTATAAAATATTCCAAATGGAATGAGGAAATTCAACTACTAAGTATCCCGTGTAATATAAAATCCAGGCGTTAATAATGAAAATCAATAGCTAATTGGATATAAAAGAAATCAGATTTGCTCGAGGCGCGGCTAACGAACCGTTAAATGTAGCACCTGCGACGCTTCTGATGGAATGGAAATATTACATCTAAAGAACGTGCTAAGTATTTGCACACTTTCATGGAACTTAAAGCTAATAATCGATTATAATCCAACCCCAATATAAAAAAAATATTATTCCAATTTCTCCGTTTCAACCAAAATTTGCCTCTCTATGTCTTTCTCTTTTCATCACAGTGCAAGCACAAATTTACAGTAAGGGACGGAAGAGTGCAAATATACTGATAGTTGTCATGAGTAAAGGGTATGCATCTTTTTTAATGAAGCGTAGTTAAAATTGCGTAATTAAAATCTAATATTTACTACCAAAAACACAATCTTGCCCTAACAGATGAACCTAAATCAATAAATGCAAATCACACACAAAATACAAACAAGAATATTTATAAAAAAAAAACTTATTATAGGCTCATAACAAATAGACTTTTATCAGTACATTCAACGGACAATAAAAAAGGTTCGTTAACCCCTAGTTCGTTGACTAACTTTTAATAATACCCTAGTAGGCCTACAACCCCCTAGTAGACCTTAGTAGGGCTACTTTATCGTCGGGACCCATGTTTATCTAAGCTCCTATGAGTAAAACAACTGAAAACTTAGTTTTTCTTTTAGTGTGTGTCAGACTATTTCTGCATTTTATACATTTTCATACATTCTTATGATTGTAACTTACATTATTATTCTATTATTTTCCCATATTATAATTACATCATAATTTATATATTGATACTAATTATATTATTTTTTTGTATATATATGTTGAATGTGCCCTTTTAAGTAGGTTAGTTCAAGCCGTGGTCACATTTAATAATGGCGGACACTGGACCTCCTGAAGTACCTATCAGGTATTACTGTCCTTGTCAATAATTGTATTAATTGAATGAATTTTCGGCGCACTCTGAACTCGTTATAGCCCACAGAACCTATAATAAATAAGGCCGGATACATGAGTGGGTAAAAAGGGCACATCTCAAGATAGATGTGTCTAAAAATATGTATAGTACCTGCTCGGACGTCCGTGTTTATACAGAATATTGAAAGGATCTTATGTATTCTAACATTTAAAGGTAATATTTTTACTTTCTTACACGATAAATTGGTCTATATTTTAAATTTTAAGCTTAATCTTTCGAATGGATGAGGCATTTAGCGTTATCAGGATCCGTTAATAGTTTTATGAATAAAAGTGATTTCATAACCAAATAAATTTTTCCATTAAGCGCCAAAAAAACGTATATGTGAGTCACAGATTTCGCAACATATATTAAGGGCCTGTTTCACAATGTCCGGATAAGTTCCAAATAAGCCATTTATTACTTATTGGTAGGATAAACAGTATTTTTGCGTTTCACGACTGTCAGATAGTGCTATTCGTCATGAAATGCCACGTATCTTATTTGAAACTTTTATCTTTCGAATATTTGTGAAACTTTGAATTTATGTGGTGGATAGCTATTTGGTACTTTACCCATACATTGTGAACAGACTACGGACTAGAAGACCGCTCAAAAGAGTTACTTTTAATTTATCAAGGAAATTAGTTCAAGCCAAATGAAAACTTTTGTTGTGTAAAGTTGCAAGAGCTATCAGGGTCGGATATCATTTAGAATGGTGATCGAAGAGCTTTATCTTAGATACTTTATCTACGTCATCAGACCCAACTCATGTTTCGTTTCGCTTTGAGCTATTAACAGTTTAATTTAGATTCACTGATTTGACTTGCTATAAATAGCAATCTTGAGGAGGGTTCAATTCTTCAAATAAAAACCCTCGGGCTGGCCTACGCCAACCACTTATCAATTCAGATCATTTAAATTCCGTAGACCGATAACAATCAGTTAAATTCGCTGTAAAATTAAAATAAGAAACATTTAATACCCTTCATAAGTGTAAATACATTAATTGATAAGCAGACGTGTAGAATGTATCTGGCAAGTTTCATGGTTATGCGAGTCGACTAAATAGTTAGTATTTATAGAACAGTGTGGAAACGGGTAGGAGTCATCACCTAATCGTTCGTAATCGTTGACTTAGAAATCGTTTTCTATAGCGCTGTAATTGCGTAGTTTATCATAAACAATATACAACTCCAAAAGTCGTAAAGACATTCCTTTGCTAAACTCAAGCCATTTGACAATTCATAGTCTAGTGATCTCAAAGTTCATGAGTTGGGCTTTCATATCTACTTCTTTTGTTAGATGAGAAGCCGCAAATGGCTTGTTTGTTGGTAATGGTTTGGTGAAGTGACGAAAACAATGGTATATAAATAGACCAGTCTAGACGCGGTGCGTTAAACTTCGGCTTGTCTTTAGACAAGTCACCTATTTGAATATTTTAAAAATCATTGTAATTCGTACATAATATTTTCATCACTCGGCAATAGTACATCATGAAATTATGTGGTGGCGCATGCTCTTTAAGCCTATAGAAATTAATTACAATTTCTGATAAGAATGAAAGAAGGTACAAAATAAAAAAAATGAAACAAGGAAGCGAAGGAGGCCTTAATATTACTTGGGTTTATACTTACAAGTCCTAAAGAACTATTGAAAAAAACGTATGTGTACCTGTGCACGCGCACGCAAGGTACTTCTTTGGCTAAAACTCTTTTTAAAATTTTTATCTTTCGCTTCATTCTACGTTTGTAGAAAAACATTAACAATAGAAAATACTAAAATGATGACTGTAGCTAACTTCAGAATGTCGGGATTTGTTCCATAACACGTCAAAAGAACTAAACTTCAGAAATTTAGTTGTTTTAAGGTGGAGCCGACAAATTTACCTATAAAAGTCTATGGTCACGTTAGCTACGTTAGGAATGTGACGCGACCATTAGAATTAATTGATGTAGTCGCCATTGTCGCCGTGTCTTTATGGAAAAACAAAAATAATAAATAATAATAATAAAATAATAATTTTTTTTTATTGTTTCTCAAATTTTTACATCAATAAATGAGTATGAGACAAGTAGTCAATAAATAAAAAGATAGATAAAAAGCACCTTTTACTTTTCTTATTAATGAATAAATATTTTCCTGTAAGTACTTTATACATTCAAGTTATGAAAGAAAATGGTTTTAAATAACACAATCATTCTTTTGTTATCAAGTGCACAGTGAACTGAATAAAATAGTTGAGGTGGAGATATTGCCACACTACGACCTGTAAACCACAGTACAATTGAAACAGTTGATAGAAATAAAAAGTATTTGAATCAATTTCATTAAGACATACTTACTTTTAATATAAGTACCTGGATGACCTTTTTTTTATAAATTGTGTTTTTTGGAAATTATATTTAAGTACGAATGAAATATGAATAATATTTTTCGATCTCACCGACAGAATGAACTGGTTATTTAAAGAAAAAAGTCATGAGTGTGATAAAACACGAATAAAATGACATTTAGAACTTATTCCTAGCTAGATTTATCGCCCCCGAAAACCCCGTATAGTGTTTAAAGATATAAGATATACGGTCTTAGAAATTATATATAGATATAAGGTCTTTGAAAAGTACATACATCTTTTCACATTTATACATTTCATTATACAAAAACATTGTTTTTTTTGGTTTCGATTACGCATATACTAAACAATACTCAATAGTAACAATCAGTAGTAAAGTAGTAGTAGACGGGAGATAGGCGTTTTGTTTTAATTGATCCTTTTAATCTGTGACCAAGTGACGTTAACGTTGCGACACTATCTCGACATAGACAAATGGTTTCACTAGTCTGACTTACGCTCTAAGTGCAACTTTTAATAAAAACAGTTTTCTTATATACATAAAAGAAACTGTTTTTATAAAGTAGTTAATTTTCGTCACATTTGTACATCAAACAAGAATTCCATTGCGCGCTAGATAAGTAGTTTGACATAACAGACTGTACATGCTACTGGCGGAGGGCAGTGGTATCATTTAACATAACTTGAGCTTTCAGCCCTAAACTTTACTTAATCTTCGTTTATATACATAGTCAATATAGTCGTCATATTGGTCAACTACCACCTAGCAAATGCATTAAAACGAATGTATAAATATATATGATAATTCATATACTTCGATTAACCTATAAATCACTTTAAACCCACAAACTCATTTACATATTGGAATGTTACAGTATGTACTGTATTATGTGATACTAAACACAATACAGTGCCATTACGGTGAATAATAATACAAATTGACTCATTACGTCTAATTATCTTAATCTAGTTGATAACAACTATTATATTAATTAACGAAGCTCTGACGTTTAACGTAAGTAATAGTTAAGTTACAGCCTAGTAATGATTTTATATCCTAGTCTGGTTCTGGTTTCGACTTCCAGGAGAAACAAAAAAAACCTCTATTCTATTTCGGCTTCTTTGTCAATGTTTGATCGATGTTATCTTTGTCACACCAAGAAAATAAAATACGTTTATTTTGGAACATAAGATCATCAAGGTATCACTTATTCCAAGCGATAAATAATAGAAAGAAAGCTTGTTGTACATCTAGGTTTTAAACGCGATCAAAGTGTGACAATAAAAAATTCAAAGAAATCCACAATTAAATGCAATTTGCATTGTCAAATTGATCGTATACGTTTAGGAAATGTGTCATGCTTCGTAATTCTTTTATTCAATACATTTGTTGTGTATAATCTCGACAAAAGAAAGCTTTCACAAACTCTCTAAAATTAAGTCAATATATTTTGTCTCAAGTGCGAATGCTCAAGGGCCACATAATTCAATGGCAATAAACTTTTAAAATGGTAGTAAAGTTCCAAACACCATTTACCTTAAATTTGTCACGCAGACCCAGGAGATTTCCTAAATTTATAGCTCTTATCTTAATTATGTTGTAGCAATATTCCTAATTATAATTATATTTTATGGAATAAGTCCAAATACTCTTTAAAATAATAATTTTATGGCAGTTATTGTTTTGGGAACTGAATACGGCAATACCTAGGCCAAGAGCCCTCTTAATTCTGATAATAAAGATTTAAATAAAACTGTCATGTAAGTCTTCAGTCAATTCAGTTTTGTTTGACTTTTTAATTACTAATCAAACTCAAATTTTTATAAACTGTTTCGCAATAAGGGTTCACAAATGTCAAATGTATTTTGTCTAAACGTTTTGGTGAGAATATAATGCAAAACTGTGTTATTTGTGATAAGCCATCAGTATTAAAGCGAATCACAAACACAACTACTATACGTCATAAAACTGGGAAAGCAAAAATCTTACCTGTTATCATTTGACTGGCTGTCATCAGTAATTTAACGTCATTATGAATGTCTTGAGTTTCCAACTTGACAGTGACATTTAGGGGATCCAACTCAGCGCCCTCTCTGCCGTGAAGTGTGACAAGCACTGCTGTTGTCTTGCCCGGTACAGCTACCTCTGGGGCTACCACTGAGAAGCCACTGTAACAAGAGAGACGGGAACTATGTAGTATATCCTTGAACTATGCTTGTACGGTATACAACCGTACAGGTATTTGCAATGTAAATGACACCATGCAATACGATTGGCTTGTGTGTTCATTTTCATTATATTTTATTATATCCACTTAAGTTAGTTCGCATTCAGACGTCGTACCGGCGCGACTCTTATCCCAATCTCATCTCACCCCACTAGTTTAGTCTATTGCTCTTTTAATAAATAATAATCTCTATAAATATCTCTATAATTTATCCCAATCCCCGATCGATTCGATAAATGTTTATTGAAAAAAAAATAACTCATTGAAACTGGTTTATTTATCAGAATTTATAATTATATTGTTAAAAATTAAACGACTCTTCAATGATCCCGTGTCTTACAACTTGGTCATGGTTCAATACCAATAATTATATACGTAAAATATAAAATCCATGTTATTTTTAAATATCAAACCAATAAGCAAAATAGTTTCACAGTTCTTGTGAAAATTGTCCATAAAATCAAATCTAGTACGGGTTAAAGAAAATTTAAATATAATAAATAAAGTGTTTGCGGAAAAATATCAGGAAACGCGCTGCAGTGCGACAAATCGTATGGACACGTAGAAAATTGTTGTATTCTCAATTTGCGACGGAAATAGTGGATTTTGTTTGATCTACAATACTCTTATTTGCTCACAATTTAGGAGTTCCGTTTTTTTTGCACTTAAAGTAAACGATACCGATATTTAGATCAATTATCTTTAAAATATTTCATTATAAAATATTAGGGTGTATTACCTTCGTGATCTTGCAGTGGAAAGTAGAGTTAGATTGATTGTATATTATTTATTACACACCCTTTTGTCTTTTTATCATAGCGTAAGGAACATTTAACTTTAACTTTAGCATGAATGAACCATACATTCAGCATTTAATTCTGAAACGCCACAAAATAAATATAGCAATTTCCTTATATTCTATTTGGTATAAGATACGTGACGTTTTCTCCCAACAAGGCAGAACTAATAATGTTATAAACTAAGCATCTTAACCTAAAATAAAATAGAGTCCTCGAAAAGTCCAAAGATCTATGACAAATTGAAAGTTCCTATTTCTTCTAGGGGTGGTTAACGTCACACTTTGACGAGGGTTAAATCCTACTCGTGGCTCTGGGGATTTCGTCCTTCAGGGCTTTTTATGTCCAAAACACTTATAAGTAAATGCATTTCATTATCCGACGTACAGCGTATTAAGGACTGTTTGATAATTGCGATGATTTAACTTATTTATTCTTACTATTTATATAAAAACGTGGCCGTGGTAATCAAATACGAAACCTGTAATCCACATTGTATAACGCGGAGGTGAGAATGTAAAACAAAACAATGCGCACTACAGATTCTGTTGACCAATCACAATCAAACGAAACGCGTGCTTTTCAATAGAGTTAACACAAGTTGTTACTTTGAGTGAAGTAAGACTCATTTAGCTCGTTTACAAAGTCAAAAAAAAGGAAACGAGCTTCATAAACTTAAACTAATGTATTGCCTCAATGATAATAGTAGGTCCCTAATGAAATAATCATTTTTGATTGTCTCTGTAAAAAATTGTTGACTTTATTAAGAAGGATATCATTAGATAAAATTATGGCACCTAAATCTTCTCTAAACAGGAGTAAGGTATTTTAGCGTAGGTTCTTTGATCACTATTGCATACATTATGTCGTGTGGGTATCATAATTAAATATATAGTACAGTTAATAATAAAACAGACACTCAACAAATAACAATAAACAATTTCGTAATAGTAACGATACAAAATACCTATCAATTTCCGTAATTGAGTGGATTAAAATGCAGGAAAACCAAAAATCAATCGCGAACACAAAATTAAATTTGGCATCACAAGCTGAACAATATTTTTCAACGTTAGCAATTCACAAAATGGATACTTGCCAACTCTCTCCATAATCGATACTGGTCCCTTGAGAAAGATTGCTTTAGTCAAGTGCAGCATTTTTTGTTTGGAAAAGAATTGCCATTGCGAATAAATGTTTTAAACTTTCATTATTTACGTAGAAGATGTGAATTCTATTAAATGAATTAGCTATGGAAAGAAAGTTTAATAATGGCGATAAATAAAAAAAATATTTATTCTGTTTACTAGTGTTTATAACAATTATTTATGTTTATATTAATTAGCTACGGTAATAATAGCCTTGTCTAATTTAACTTATAAATATATCTTCTATATTTGAGTAATATATTATAACTTTTATTTTTAGGTTTATGTTATTATTTTTAATGTTAGTACACGATCCCCGACGAAGTGAAGGCTTTCTACAAATCCTTCCCTCATCATCTCTACCAATTTTTCAATCAGGAATCTGGTGGGCGTCCTCTATTTTTATTTCTACGTCGCTTTTAAGCAAGGGTCCCTATTACCTCCGTCATCACAAACGCGGGCGATGGTACCGGTCCTCTCCCAAATAAACTTTTTTGAATGTGTTAGACGTCTGTTATGTTTAAAAGGCTTCAACATTTGTATTTTATTGTCTTTAATTTTAAACCGAAGAATAAAACGCTCCATTGCCCTTTGGCAAACTCGTTGCCTCATATATGGTATACTCATATATTACCTTAGAGGGATATATATACACACACGTTCATATTTTGAAAATAAGTCAGGCCCATTTAGTAAGATTGGGACTTAGCATTTCTGCTCCTGCTCTGAAAGCAACCTATACGGATAAACCAAACAATAAATATAAAATAAATCGGTTAGATAATATCTAATATCAGCGGAGAAAAACGACCCTTTTCCAACTGGCTTACACCGATACTCGAATATATTAGGGTTTGAGTATATCTTGATTGTACGAAGTCTCGCAGTCGGGCTAATATTAGAGTTAATAGAGAAAATAAAACACCGCCTAAGACGGTAAGAACGCGTTATGAAGGGAAAATCAGATTATTAATTTTCCCTTTAGATTCTGACGAGAACAGGGGAAATCTGAACGTGAGTTATTTATCTTTAACATTTGATTAGATATACAATGATAAATCAATTTTTTTATCTAAATATAAACTATTTATATATAATAACAATATTTATATATAAAGTAATATTTCATCAATATACAAATAAAGTGTATATACAATATTCTTAACCTACTTATATCAAAGATAATTATTTTAATGTATAAATAGAAAACTAAAAGTATGGTCTCTGTGCACTGCTACTTTTAATACTGGCAGCATTTCCTCACTGTATTGCGATACTTATTCGTTTAGCAACGAAACTACAGAACTCGGGTCACCGGTACTATCTACCCGACAACAACTTAAATCTTTAGCCTAGGTACTTGAACCCCATGGCGCATACTGAAAACGGAACAAAATCAAAGTGGGAGAAAGACACTAATATTTAATTGGTTCATAATTTCCCGCCTGCTCTGCCAAGGGATCAAATATAACCCATCCGGCCTCTTGCCATCGTCGTAGCGATATTGCCGAAATCAATAGAGCGGCGTATGATGCCATTGACGAAAAACGAATATTATATTAGGTTGTCTTAATTTTTTTGACCAAGCCTTTAAGGAACAACATATCATATTAAAGTGCTTATCAATCCGGCACATTGTCGCAACCCCACTATTATACACTTTATGTTTTTAACCATTAAAGTCAGTTTACAGCTTCTAACAAAGTTGTTTCATTTACGTAGATCCCTTCGCCGCAAAATCTCATTTAGGTTCATCTTTATGTTTTTTCCAATTCGAAATTTGAAAAACTGATAACTCTCCGAACTACTGCTCACTTTGAATGTGTCTGGCAAGATGATAGAACCGTCGAATCTGTCCGGCTATTATGTAAACATAGATTAATAGGCCCCCAAAAAATTATATATAAAAATTAGGTTTTATAATATAACGTCAGTATACTTATAAACTATAATAGTTTAAGGGTGTCCGGCGGAGGGTTGTCACAAAAAAAATCAGTTTTATTTTATGATAAATTTGAGATGGAATTTTAAACACCTTTGTTACCTGCCAAAACCGCCACTGCCTCAGCTTCATGGGTGGGGATCATTCTTACCTGTACTAGGGACACACAGAAAATTTACAGCTTTTATTAAAATCCGAAGGTCTGGCACTCACGGGCTCTTGGACCATGTTTTTGAATTCGATTAATATTATTCGTGTTAAATATTCCGGGCTTTCATAGACCACAAAGACAATGGATGAATACTAAATAACTTTGGAAAGTAGGGACTTCCAACTCATTCCGTTTTCTTAAGTGTTTATTTAGGCAACGCTAACTTTACCTGGGTATATACGGTTACGAATTGGTAATTTATGCAATGAGTTTAGTAGACTGTAGTAATGGTCAGTGAAACAGAAGTAGGGACGTTTTGATCCAATATAAACACATATAAAAATGTTTTACTGTGACATGCAGACATTGAAATTTTACTCCTCTCTGAAAGGCCGACAACGTACCCACTAAAAATAGGTGACTATGGGCTGAAATGGCTGCCCTTTTTGGGCGTCCCGTAGGGTTGTTGGCCCCCCTATTATATAATAAAATCGTAAAATACTATCACAAATATCTGTATGAAAAATCCTAAAGCACATCTGGTTCCTCGCAGAACTAAAATTATTCAACGATTTATCATTTATACTCCTAGTGGAAGCAAATTTTTTCACACGAAACTTTGTAAAAGCCAACCGTATTAAAAAAACACGCTACTTCTAGAAATTTAACTATTTGACGTTGTATTCACTTCCAACCTCAACTTATCCACCGACACCACTATATTCGATTTAGTTTATCCAATCAATAAGATTGGTAAGGTATCAAGATATGCCATGTCATAACTAGACCGTTTGTTATCGATAGAAAAAAAAACATCAAATTGTGTTTCGGCTTCTCGACAGTTCACACTATTGCAATTTTACACTGACTTATAGATTCCTATTCCATATGGACTATTTACTACCATGTTTATATTTTCTTTATTTATGAATATTTCTATTTAAATTATTTGTTCTACTCTTACTTTAATAATGATTCTCTTATCAGTTACTTCATAAGAACACTTCTAAATTGCAAGTGTATTTTTATATATCCTATATTTGTAATATCTGCTATGTTTTACATATATAGTTATACTTGTTATTGTAAGTACTCTAATGGTAGCCCAAACCTTAGTTTGCTCTTAAGCAAGGGTTACTAGTCTTAACGCCTGACTGACTCTAAGCACAAACATTTCAACCAAAACATGTAATCATTGATTACTCCTATTCCAACAATATTAGCATTTAAGTTACGTTAATTCAATTAAAAGGACTACTTTTATATAAAATTAACTATAGACTATTACGTAATGGATTTAAAATAGAGTTTACGTTATTAGATATTAATATACTAACCAGCTCTGACAGCAACTATCAACTGAAACGTACTCATGATTTATAATATTATGTTATGGTGTTAAATCTTATCATACTTAAGTTAAAACAGTGGGTTTATTTAATTATGAGCTCCCCAGTATCTTTTTTAGCAATCAGCAAATATAAAACTTCGATGGAAGTTATTCCAAAGAAATTTCTAGAGGTCACTTTTAAAATTCACATTGAAACTCGTAACTGCGTGTTCTGAAGCATAAAAGGCTCAATCAAGCGAAGATTTTGTTGATTCGCCCTACAAAAGTGAACTATCACCCCGAAGACTGAGGCCACTGGGTCGGGCGAGATGAATAATTCATTAAGATGTAATGAGCTACCGAGTTTTCAGTACTCAATTTATACTCGTGTTTTTCTAAGGCGTATTATGGATAAGATTATTTTGGAATGTCTTATTGCGCCTACCATTAATTACAATCCTTACAATATGTATAATACAATACTCGTACATATTATACTAATTATTTTCCTTACTAACTTCTCAAAATTATGCAGCAGAATTATGCACCAACAAATGTGCCAGCCCAGAAGACAAAGAAAACTCTATGGCGCACTAAGCAGGACATTATAATTTATAAACAGGATATCGTAATGTATGTGTGATCTTAATGTCTCATCTTACTTCCCATTACCCATGTTTCTTAAAGCCGGTATGGGAAATTGTAGAAAGGAGAGACGCTCCGTTATGTCAAATTATTATTATTAATAATGTCTCCTTAGCGTGGCTGAACTTAATAACAAAAAAAATTATATTCACTTTTTCGTGAAAGTCGGATTTGAAAAGGAGCTCGGAGAAAAATTAAAACAATATTAAATTTGAAAACGATTATACACTGATTTGATTTAAATATATTTTTTATTTATCTATTCAATTGCACATTGCAAAAGTAATTTTAGCAGCTGCATAAATTCTCGTCGCTCTATCGTACAAAGATGTTAATTATTTACAGTATTAAATAATTCATTGCAATCCATTTTAAATAAATTCGCCGATAGCACAGTATTAGAGATAAAAGGAAAAAGCTGTTCTATTTCAATTGTGATTTTAAAAATGTAAATCTTGACTCATTAGTGTTTAAACTATTATTATACATTTCCATTTATTAGAAATCTTTGCGCCTAAATCGAAGATAATTTTGTTAAGCATTTTATAAGTAACGTAGTGTTACAATTATTGTTTGATAAAATAAATTATTAAGTCTGGGACGATAGTGTGTCAGTAAATAATTAGTAACGGATATAGAAAAAATATAGCAACCAAATCCTGGTACTGTTTTTTTAAATTGTAATTTGAATTAAAAATTGAATTGATTTGTATCAGAAATGCAATTTTTTGATCAAAAAGCGTAATGATTGGCTTGAAAATTACTATACAAATGTAATAATAGTTAATATGATTATTATTTATCAATGTGTACTTTATGAAAACCTTTATAATAATTAAAACATTGACTATCCCACGTACACCAACTCTACGGCCGCAGACGCGAACTTTATATGTAATTACTAATTACTCAAGTGGCTTTGTGTGTGCATTAAACTATAAATAAATTCACGAGTGGACAATTCGATTCGATCGAGTATGAGTGGTATTAGCCAAGTGGCTTAAATGTGTGCAAACAAGCGATCTCTTCCACGCAACCGTAGTCCTTACTAGGGTCTACTAAAAATAAAGATAACAAAGTAGACTAAATCAATTACAAAATCCAACATTTCAGATGAATTTTTAAGAAACAAAAGCTATTCTTTAGATTTACAATTTTATTTATTTTCGTTCATACGTTCTGTCACATTTGTATGTTATGAAACCTCAATGAAAATTTGATGTTACCTTAACAGTAATAGTTAGAGACTTTTGTTATAAATAAACACTGGAAAGACCAAAACTGGTCTCATTAAAGGGCGCGGCACCCTAAAATTTTATGACGGCCAAGAAACTTTGACTATAATCATTCTTCAAAGGGCTTGCAAACAATGGTCGAGGGATTATTTTGTTCTGTAGAGTCATTGGCTTAACGACATCTTAACTATGCTCATGAGAATTGTTTTGGTGTATTTTAAAGTTGTATAATGTTCAGCTTAATTCCACTTCTTAAATTTCTGTTCTTGGGTACTATTTAATGTAAATTAGTTCGTTAAAATTATATTTACAAACACAGCTTGCGTCCAATTATATAATACAAAATATATAATGACTTTAACAATGAGAGATATCGACACGGATAACAAAAGTATGCAAGAACGTTTGGGCGCTTGAAGAAGTCATGAAATAAATAAAACTAGCATGGTAATTAATAGGCCGGCAACGCACTCGCGAGCCCTCTGGCATTGACAGTGTCTTTGGGCGGCGGTATCACTGAACATCAGGTGAGCCTCCTGCCCGTTTGCCCCCTGTTCTATAAAAAAAATGCTTTTAAAAACTTGTATACTAAAATATGGACTTCAAACTGGGGCGCCCACTAAAGAGCAGCATACAAAGCTACAGGTGTGTCAAACATCAACCGAACGATGTTTAATAGGAAAAAAAAGACAAAATACAGCTTCCAGAAGATCATATTTGCACGTTACAATAAAAATAGATAAAGTAGTGAAATCGGCTGGGTACATAGTAAGAGGAACAGAAAGGTGAAGCAGGAACTACCTAACTGGTGACCAAGGTACGAAAAAGAGGAAGACTACGTATAGGGTGAATACTTGGTCTAAGTTAAGGGAACAAAAAGTGTTACATGGCAGAAAGTGGCACAGTGCAGAGAGGAATGGCGAGATTTAAAGGAGGCCTTTGCCAAAAACGGGAACATATTTTCCTTAAAAACGGAAAAGGAATAAATGTGAAAAAAACTGAATTAAACGGCTATAATTATATTATTTATAGTATTATCATATTTATAATTATATTATTATATAGCCTTATTTCTCTACCGTGGCCTAGTAACGCAAGTGACTGATTATACAGAGGTTTTGAAATGAAATCATGGCGACAAATAATACCTTATTAATTTAAGTCAAATTAAGATATTGTTTAATATAATATTATGTAAAAGATTTTTTATTTTTCTTAATTTTTATTACCGTATAGTAATTTTTAATACATAGGATTCCTTCGCAATCATGGAAGAAGGCGAAAAACTAGACAGCAGGGGAGCGTGAAATCTCTCATTCCTGGAAAAGGGACTTTATTTGCTGAAAGTGCGGCTAGTGGGCATGGCGTCTGCAACCGTTCCTGAGTCGTACAAACATCAGTAGTTTGCATTTATCTGTAAAGATCATAGCCTATGGCCTGACAAATAACAATGTTAATGACCATAACTAATATAAGATTCTCAAGTGTTTTATAATCAACAAATAAGTTTTTTTTTTTTTTTTTTTTTTTCTATATACATGTGTCTTCACTAAGACATCATGGAACATTACGATCTAGCCTAACTTAAGACTAATAAGTAATTTAAGTCTAACCTAATTTACTAAAAAGGATTATTATATAAGTGAGTGTCCAATAACACTACTTACAGTCTCTATTAAAGGGAAGAAGACACTTTGTTCTTGTGTTCTATTTTGCAGACACTCTTTAGCACTTGATATTTACGTACATTATCACTAAATCACTAGTTCAAATGGTTTTGTCCTTTTCAGTCTTCTCACTAAGCCCGTGGTGTCAAGGAGTTGGATAGCCTCGACATTCACGTGATGGTGGAGCCTATGTTCGTGTGCTCCAGCAGTCTTTTTTATTACTGTAGCGACGTCCTCTACATTAAGGTCCCGGTGGAGGTCGTAATTGCGAATGTACCAGGGAGCATTGACTATTCCCCTGAGCACTTTGTTTTGGAAACGTTGGATCACTTGGATGTTACTATTACTGGTACAGCCCCACAGCTGGCAACCATAAGTCCATACAGGTGTCAGGACTTGTTTGTATATCAATAATTTGTTTTGTACTGATAAAGTGGAATGCCTTCCGAGCAACCAGTACAATTTAGTGTAACGGAGATCCAACTCTTCGCGCTTCTTTTTAACATGGACCTTCCATCGGAGTTTAGTGTCCAGCGTCATACCTAGGTACTTAGCTGAATTTTCGAACGGCACCACAACGGAACAAATAAGTTAAAATATCTTTATGATATTACTGTAAACCTATAAACGTGAAAAAATTAAAATAAAGAGGTTAAAAGGGAAAAAAAACTATAACATTTTTATTAAAATATCTCAGCTGCGTCCTTATTTAAAAATGGTTTAATATTAAACGACACAAAGCCTTCTGTTCGTGACTTTATTGGCAATAGTCAGCATTTTAGATGATTGATGGAAGGTCTTAACGATGCCTCTCAGCCGGAGAGTCAGCTGTCAAATTAATTATGATACCTTTGACATTCCTCTTGTTCCCGCAAGACAAGGATTTAATGGGGTATTATTATTCAATTAACGGGACTTGTTCGTTAGCTGGAAATGATTCTTGCCGAAAGCCGATGTTTACAAAGAGGCAAAATGTTGCTAATTAAACTAGCTGTCAAACCATTAAAACCCATAAAATAATGTTTTATTATATATTTTTTCCTTTTAAGGTATAATAAAGAGCAATCTGTCAATAAAGAAACCACAAAGTCGACAATTTCTATTGACATTTTTATAGCAACTTACTTGAATTATATATTTTTTGCAATATATTGAAGGAACAATGCAAATGACTTTATGACAACTTCAGGGCTTTGTTGAAGCTTATAAAGCTTAATCCGGAGCCCTATATTCGATCTCGAGATCACTTACATAAAACATATAACATTTGTTTTATATGAAATTAAATATTCGTGTAATTTACTAAGAATTATTTAACTGCAAATAATGAAGGCTAGTGTAATACATTAACATAACTAGACGTTTTGACTTCTGAACATCATTGTGAACAGGTCAAATATGTAACGTAAACCAAAGAGATTAGATTTACAATTAATAACGTGAAGCGAGATATTGGTAACCTGAAAGTTAAGGACAGTGAACTAAACTTTGTTGACAAAACTGTTTTCCTAGGCATAATAATAGAATATAGTCCTCCAAAACTCCAGTGGGGCCCACACATAGAGACTCTTTCGAATAGGCTGAGCTCTGCAGCATATGCAGTAAAAAAAATCCGACAGCTTACCGATCAGGATACGGCTAAAATTATGTACCATAGCTACTTTCACAGCGTTATGTCGTACGGTATTCTACTGTGGGGTGCTGCTGCAGAGGTTCAATCCATATTTGTGTTGCATAAGCGAGCTGTTCGGGGTATTTGTTGTGTTTCCCCGAGGGAGTTGGTACGGAATAGATTTAAGGAACGAAATATTATGACAGAATCCGGTCAATATATTCTTGAAGCCTTGTTGTATGTACAAAAAAACTTAAACGATTTTAAAACAAATGGTGACTTTCACCAGTATTATACGCGTAATAGAACTAATTTGAGTTTGTGACCAACCAGACTCCAGAAGATAAACCACTCCTTATATGGAAATTGTATTCGTTTTTACAACAAACTTCCAAGCAAAATTAGAACTATCACTAAACAAATTCAAAGCCCTTGTTAAAAGTAAATTAATCACTAAAGCCTTTTATAAATGTGACGAATACTTAAATGATCCTAATCCTTGGGATTGATTTGCTCCAGTTCAAACAATTTGTATTAAAAACTTAGCGATCGAAAAGAGTGACGAAAAGTTTCTTGCCAGTTTTTCTTACCCCCTCTACGCCCTTGACTTGCGAACTAGTTGTAAATGTAAGTTTACAATTAATTTAATTTGTTTTTCTTAACGTTCATAAGTGTACATGTTTACCTATATGAATAAAGATATTTTTGATTTTTATTTTTATTTTGAAAGACTAGTAAATATTATGAAAGCTTCATCTCCTGAACTAGTTCATTAAAAAGTGTTGATTTAAAAAATTCAGATACATTCACATCCGCTGACGTGTTTACCCACGACTCACACTTGACACGTTTTCACTTTCATGAAATTAAGCCTTTACTTTTCAGTGTCAAGAGTGTGACATGGACATGATATTTGGGGCAAAATTTTTAACCTAGAACGGGTTTCGAGATTAACACTGTTATAAGAGTTGGCCATCCTTTCAATCATTAGCCTACTTTCACAGTCATTAGAATTTTTTATTTCTATATAATTGTCTATAAATGTGTTTTTTTCATATTTAAGATAAATTTTTATTAACTATATATATTCAATAATTCTAAGACAATATAGACCCCTAGTATAATTATAGACAGTTCTTCCTAACTTAACTGTGCCTAATAAACACAGAGTTATGATTACTTAACAGTAGAACGACCAAAGTTAAGCACTGTCAATTGATTCAGGTTTTATAAACAAGGGCTTGAATTTACGTTAGTTTTACATATTATGTTTTATGGAACTACCTATGTCGTTTTTACGCAGAAAAATTAATAATAATTTCAAATGAAAAGTAATAACAGTATTACATAGACTATGTTTCATTCAAACTTAATTATTTGCCGCTTCAGTATTTTACGTAGATTGAAATCATGCAGATAATTTTCATAAGATATTTCTCTAAATAACAACGACCATCCTATAATCAATAATATACTTACGTTGTACATTTCGCAGCGGTCGCCGTTGAAATGCACAGCGCCAATACTATCAATGCGACGGCCATTTTGTTTATCCTGTCAGCACATTTCCGGTTTCAACTCTGAAAGAAAAAAAAATAGAAAATAATTAAATTATAATTTACAGTTTTGTTTGGATATAACTTAAATTTAATAACCAAATGAGTAAGAGAGACTTTTATTCGTGACTAGGTAGTTTTCTTTTTATTTAGAAAAATACTGTAATGTTACGGAGTTTAATTAGAAAAGTCCATTATTAACAGTATAACTACATTTGACAAGATAATCAATCAAATAGAAGACATCAACGATTATTACAATTTCATGATTATTTGAAAATTATAAAATTGTTCAAAATACATTATAATACATATTACTTTCCTAAAACATGTTTAGGAGATTTTAAAAGCAATATATGTTTACATTATTTACCGGCGAAGTATACATAACGCTATTAGCGAGTACTTTGAACACAACGTTCTAACTTAGCATTAGGCATTACCAACTTCAAAAGGATCTCATGAAACATTTACCTCAGATATGGAGCTAAACCAACCAAGGGAAATATTTTAACGAAAAAAATATATCCTTTTTTCACGTAATGCGACGGGAAACCAGTGTCGTACAAAGAAGGGCCCTTCAGAACCCTGAGAACCCTTACATAAACCTAACAAAGGTGCTAACAGTTAGGCTCGTGTAGAATATGGGGACCGATACAGGGGCGAATTTAAAAATGGGCCCAAAACATCTGCCGTTTCTTTATTTCAAGGAGTCTTTAAATTCTATATTAGGTTAAGTTTTCTTATAATAATGATCGTTAGTATAAAAGTATTTGTACTGTTTTAATTAAATATACTGGCGATGCATATTTATTGATTATGTACTACAAACTTTAATTATGTCTGACAGAGTATAAACAACAAAAGAAAATATAAGCGTCATATAAGGAACATTTTTTTACTATTTAATATTTCTTACCTAATTCACAAAAATATAAAAGGTAGTTTACAATAAGTAAAAAATCCATGAGACTAGTCAAAGTACAGTATTTCCTTTGAATAAAGTTGGCATAAATAAGGGGCTCCCGTGACCATAATACCCTCATGTGATCGCAGATGTGTTAGACAGGTAACATAAATTGTACAACCCTTTTACCACACGTATTACGAAAGTAAATCGCTAATGACGTTAACAGCTAATTTCTAGAACAATGTAGTCTTTTATGTTTTACTTGTATAAAAAAAAATATGTGTGTGTACCAGAGTACACAGGAAAGAAGTGAAACTTCTTTACGACATATCATTTTTCTACTATTTGCAACTTCACGAAAATGGGGTAGATAAGGCTTAAGCCTTAAGAAAAACAATTTTTTCAGTCATATTTATTAATACTTGCTTATTTTAACAGATATATATACATTCACTGATACTTACAATCAAAAAGTGAGGTTAACCTCAAATAAATATTAAAATCATGCTCATACGTGTTGAATTTATAAAACGAAATGTATAATCACTCTCACTTTTCTTGTAAATTCACTTAAATTTGAACAAGTCTTTTTGTTTTATCACTTTCAAATTAATATATTGTTATTCTTATTTCAAACCAAACTTCAAAACTAATATATTGTTGTTATTATTATCATATATTACATTATATTCTACAAAATCGAAGTTTAGTATAGTATGACGTGTACGGCACTATACTAAACTTCGATTCTGTAGGATAAAAAAGCAACATGGCGCGTAACCGAAAAACGTGACGTTTTCTTACAAAATTTCTCCCATACGTCGATAAAAAAGTTTCACTTCAAAAAGGTTATTCGTGTAATTAATTGCATAATTATATAGTAATGATTCGTTAAGCACACGTACCGCTTTACAAACATGCTTATAACTTGAAATAAAATTCTAAGTAGAATTTCTATTGAGCATTGGGAACAATTTAAGTCTTGATATAGCACCTTGTGAAGCTCCCTTGTTCTAACCGCAAAAGTCACATAGCGTTACCTTCGACCCCTTGCCCTCTCGCCCAGTTAGTTGGTGAGGCCCTTATACATATACTAGATGCCCCCGCGAACTTCGTTTCTCCTTCATGTGATTTAATCAGCCTACATTTTTAGTACATTCCTACATGGAACATTTTGCTAAGCAGAGATTGTTCGTTTTCCTGTGATTTATTTCTCTATATGAACCTCAGAGTTCAAGTCATAAGTTTTTAATAAACAAATAAAAATTAAGGTAGATCGTAGAGGGTTGTATGTATTTTTTAATGATGTATCATAAAAAAATATATTTTTTTTTTAAATCTATAATTGAAAAAAAAAATTAGGCGTGAATTACCCTTGACATTCAGGGGGATGAATAAATGTTGTCCGATTCTCAGACTTACCCAATATGGACACAAAATTTCATGAGAATCGGGAAAGCCGTTTCGGAGGAGTTTAACCACAAACACCGGGACACGAGAATTTCATATATAAGATTTAATAATTTATTTAGATAAAAATAAGGCTACATTTTCCGTGATTTAAATTTTTAGACTTAAAAGTACATATAAGTATATTACTTTTATAGTTCAAAACAGAATTTGTCACAATCATAGACGTTAATTAACCAGAAATTACCACGCAGCAGCGTTACCTAATAATTATCAAGATTAAACACTCACAAATATGATTAAATACATTAGTGTCAAACATTTCCACACAATATTTATAGATATAGAGGATGTATGTACAGATACATGCTAAACGAAACTAATAAACCAATATCAAAGTCATAAACAAAAGAACGTTACTTAAATTATTTAATTGAAATTTTACAGCTACTTTGTACTTACGTATAGATTGCTCTAATCGCCTATAGACAGAGTTTTACTGTGCCAAGATCACCTTCCATTTATCGTCACATCTTGAAGAACCAACTAAGAATACCATTTTATTAAAATTATATTATAAACCTGAAACATTTCTATCGTAATTTAGCGAATAATTTTCGCACTTTATTATGGCGCAAATACATGAAGAGTGTTATGTGTGAGCATTTAAGCGAGTATAAAATAAACAAACAGAGGAATAACGTTTTTATTTCCACGTTGGAAGGTTTATTAAGTTACGTAGTGTTTACTTGGATGAGATGAAAGCGTTCTTGGAATGAAATTCTGGTATATTACTTTATTCATAGCTGCTTAAGAAATCAAATCTATTGCAAATATTATAATATATAATATATATCTGACCTAGTATTTTATAACAAGCGACAAACGGGCTTGCCTAATGTTAAATGCTCATGGACACTCACATTAGAAGGCTCGTTCGTACGTGCGTTGCCGAACTTATAGAAATAGCTACAAAGTGTCATCCTTCAAAAACTATAGACTTAAATTGTGAATAACATTTATTTATGATCATTTTGAATGTATGAAAGGGAGCAAGCGATAGAGGCATTTATGGATTATTTTCAATGATATAAAAAAAGCGCAGACGAGGTCAAATAAAAAAAAAATTAAATCACAACTGAAGTAAATAAATAGCAAATAAAAAGACGGCAAGTGATAAACATGTGTAGTATTTGTTCAATCCTATACATTTTCATTAATAAAGTTCTTCACCCAACCCAATAAAGCCAGCGATATTCATTCAACGATATAAATCAATGATAAAATACAAGGGAAGTCTTTACGGTCTGTTATCACGGAACTAGTATAACTATTTATATATTGCCTTCTTGCAATTGTCTTGTCGAAACTCAGCCTTATTTGAATATTTCATTAAATTATATACTTAGTCATGCTTTATAGGCAAATACTTGTTCGAGTTTTGATATGTAGTGCTGCTAAAGATTTTCTGAAAACTTTAATTCTTGTAGTGTATAGTATATATTTGACATATATGATAATATATAATGTAATCACTATATATTACTTTTTTTTTTAATACGAATATAATACGCATTCAAGATTGAATTTAATAAGAGACTAGCGGACCCGACAGACGTTGTCCTGTTGCAAAACCATTTTCGAATCTTTTTGAAAACACGAAGAATTTCAGCAAATCGATCCAACAGAATATATAATTTAAGTAAGTTTTATCTATTTTTTAAATTATCTTGATTAACTTTATTAATACAATTAAATAAACTATAATATTATAATACGTTTCAAAATAGAAAGTGATTTTACAATAACATATAATTTACATATTATTTGTATGTCCGCCAAATAAGACATTTAGATATAGAAAAATATAACTCAGAATATATAAATCTCGATTGTAAGAAAAACAAAACCCTTGATGTCGTTTGGTAAAAATTAAAACGCCAACTCAGGCTTAAATTTTCGCATCACGACACAAGATAGCTACAAAAATTTACGAGCTGATAAACGCCTACCATTTAACCTAGACCCTTTTGGACAGCGGTGTTTGGGCTATTTATTCTTTTTCGAAATAAGGAAAAAATAAATTTGGGGTCATCGTATAGTGGTCGTTTTATAAACTTGTCTGTTAAACGGATTACTACGATTAAGTTTGAGTGATCACTGACCCATATAGATTGATCCATGATTAGCTACAAAGCTAATGACCTCTTAAAGCTTTTACGATCGGTCAGCAATATTCTTTAAGTTGTAATTCTTTAATCATTCATTACATCAACTCAGAGACCTAGTTTGAGTTAACGAGTTTTTTATACAACAAGACTTTATATTGACGGGTGCTACTTGTATTTGCTACTACGTATTTGCGTGTTGTTCTCACGAGTATGTGCGTGCTCCTATTTCACCATGCATCCTGCTGATAGAGGACAAATCTTTGTTTTTAATTTATTTTATTCAAATCAAATTAAATCAAAATATCTTTATTCATATAGGTAAACATGTACACTTATGAACGTCAAGAAAAACAAATTAAATTAACTGTAAATTTACATTTACAACCAGTTCACAAGTCAAGGGCGTAGAGCGGGTAAGAAGAACTGGCAAGAAACTTTCCGCCATCTTTTTTCAATCGCCAAGTTTATTCTTTTACACAACGTTTGTAAGGAGCTGCAACCATTACACCATGTTCCACATGACATCTGGAGTAATAAAGAATAATAGATAGAATTGATACGGCTAAAATTGTGTACCATAGCTACTTTCCGCCCTTGATTTGAGAACTGGCAGTAAATATAAAATTAGAAGCATTTAATGTATATTTCTTTTTTTTGACGTTCATAAGTGGACATTGTGTTACCTATAAATAACTGATTTTTGATTTTGATTGAACTTTATTCGTTATGCGTTTCGATTTACGACAAAAACTATTATTCCTTAGGGAATAAAAGCATAGAACCCACTGGCCTATAAACCACATTTAGAAATGTGTCAACTAACTAGTTGCTTTACTACTGAAGTTCCAAAGTTTTACAATCGTAGTGTTGTTATAAGTCACTTATAGGATTAAAGTTTGTAATTGTAAAATTCCTGTCACAAGTCGACTGCACTATGTATGTGCCACACACACACAAGCCTAAATAAATAACCATGATAATCTTCAAGGCACGGGCCTGGTCGAGAACCTCCAACCGGTCCTGTCCTGTGTTTTTTACTTCCAGATCGAGATTCTTATGGCTTAGAGGTAATGCTCAACTAATTCGTCCATCATAACTCTCGCATGCCGCATCTTTTGTGATCTCCGAGGTAACTTTTACGGTTTAGGTTTCCCTTACTGGTGGTGTAACTTATTTTGATAAATAAATATATCATAAATACCATTTTTTTAAACCCTATATACCTTACGGAAATTACTTATACCAGCACCATTATATAACTTAACTTACATATTTAAATTTGCACAAATAACATTATAGTGCACAGCTAAATATGTAAGTATGTAAGACTGAACATTGATGTATAAAAATACATTGAAATTAGTTTTTACATGATAACAAAAATAATAAATGTTAAAATATAAGTTGTCTATAATTTATCCTGTATAATCTATGGTAGGTAAATTTCACGCCTTTCTAAGACTGTTAGTAACATCTCTCTCCTCTGTGACATAATAAAAGACAGTTTGTTGTACTCGATAACTTTTATTTCCCAAAAGCAAATCCACTATTGTCACAATAAATTATCTTTAATTCCATACTGTTAATAAAATTACTTATCAAATGGGTATTTGTTTTATTATTATATTTTTTCGTAAGTAAGTTATTGTTATTTCCGTTTCTTTGTATTCTGTAGTATGGACCTCTTTTGGGTAAACGCCTCCTCCCGAATTGTTCATTTGGATTTGTCGTTAGTTTCCTCTATTCAATTCTCCCCAGAAGCCTTAACGAACTTGGCAGCCCATCGCATTTCATCACGTTTCTTTTTCTTCGTAAATATATTACAAAAATTTCATAATATTCTTAGCTAATAAATCGATAAACTTAATATTGTAAAACGATATATCAATACGTTTTGCAAATGGCGCAAGTGGTAAGGTAACTTGAACTAAGTGAACCATCTAAGTCCGAGTCAATTTAAAGAACAAACACCATTTGTCTTCCCAGACTGGCTAATGCTCGCTGGAAAGTTTATGTTCATATCTGCATTTATATTGGTGAAAATATTAGAAAATTCTAGAATAGTTTAATGTCATAGTTTATAAACGACAGATAAATGAATAGCCAATTCAAAATGTCTTTTTCATAATTGAATTGTAAATTTTGACTGATTTTAATAAAGCCTTATTTTGTTTTAGCTATGATGTAATAGGAGGCAAACATTGCCGCAAGTTTGTTGCCGGCCTTATAGTTTCCAAATCTCCAAAACGCCATACAAATACAATAAGTAATAAGTTATGTAATAGATAAAACCTGGAGATTTTTTTTTTATATTTTTTTTTTAAACTAGGATCTGGTGGCCTGATTCTTTAATTAAATAGTATATAATGAATATCACACAAATTTAACACATTACTCTAGGTTTCATCTACTGTGACGATTTTACCCTCATTAAATATAAATATCCTTTATATTGTGCTGAAAAAATTATAAGCTTCAATACCCTTTACCCCTGATGGTAAAAGCTGCCATCCTAGCTATTCACCTGAAATAAAAGCAAGCGATAGGGATGGATACATATTTCATCGATATTTAAAAGAAATTGAATTTTTAATAATAATAATAATAAAAATTCAATTAAATTAACTAACAAAAATAATTAAGCACGTTATTCAAAGTTACAGATATGTAAAAAACTTTCTATAATAAACGCCGCATCAGGGATAGGAGCAGTGTTGGTTAGACCTGAGGTCGTAGGTTCGATACCCGGCTGTGTTGAACATACACTGTCGAACGGTGAAGGAAAACATTGTTAGGAAACCGGTTAGCCTTAAACCCAAAAATTCGAAAGCGAGTGTCAGGCACAGGAGGCTGATCACCTACTTGTCTATTAGCTTTACAAATTATCATAAGACATATAAAGAAATCTTAGTCCCAGACCTGAAAGATAAATACTCTATACATTACTTGATTCACTATAGTCTACTTCTTTCAAACAAGGAAACTTTGTTTGTGGCGCATTTTAAATTATTCTCCTCACTCCGACTGTACCATCCCATTTCGGCCGGATGTGGCATGAACAAAACCAGTCAAAAGAGCAGCATACGCGATTAATTTAAGATTCTTAAGAACTCTCTAGAATTTTCTAGCAGTAAAACAATCGAAAAACGGCACATCACTAATTAAAAGGGGAAGCTGAAAGCAAAATAGCAAAGCGCGTCTAATACGATTAGTGATGTATTTGTGTACGCAATGCGCACTGGGTCGATGGGTAAACTCACTGATTTCATTCGAATTATTTACTCTTGATTACTTATATGTGACAACCTTTATAATTAGACATGAAGTATAAGTATCAAAAAGGCTTTTGGACTTGCGAATAATTGGGACAAAAACATGGTTATTTATATTTTCATCACGTCTCAGTCCCAGGGGTAGACCACGGAACTCAACTTCCAACGGTTTTGCTTCATACATCTTCATGGCGTGCATGCCATGCATGCTCGTTGGTTATGTATAATTTTGACCTGTCCATTCTTTAGTCTTCATCACTTATATGTTTAACAGAGGAAATAAACATAGGCGTTACAGATTTAATGAATTATTTTATGAGAACTAGTTGATATTATAACTTGGAGTAGTGGTTTAAATTTGTACTGACTATACAAAAAAATACTTGACAAAATTAAAACCTGTGTATAACAATTATGTAATTGTTTAATAACTTAAAAGTGAGATAATAGTATCTTTAGTCGTAGGACAAAAATTAATATGTATAGCATAGCTTAGGTTAGTTATCAAAAATGAACCTTTAAAAAAATTTCTGGCCCTTGTTAAAGAATATAAAGTATTTTCTTGTTATAATGCAATACTTGTATGAAAATTCTAAAGATAATTTTCTTAAAATCCAATTTGACTTTGGGACACATGAAAAACATAGCTTTGACAAGACTCAAAACTTCTAATTCGGGACAATTTTACATATTCGAACAATTCGACACAATTGAAACACGTAACAGAGAACTTAAAAAGTCAATTTCATTTTAATTCAACAAACTTACGACAGTCTGCGTCAATCAGTATTATTTTTAAGTGGTTTTTAAATACTTCTTTAATCGTTTGACTACAGTTGATATTATCAAATTAACGATTATATAATTTCGATTTCATTCAGAATCATAAAGGTGAAATTATAATTCGCTGTTGGAACCTTTATTTCGGGGATCGCAATCCATTAGCCGAATGGCTTCTCTTATCAACTCATAAATTTTACAGGTACTATGAGACGCAAAGTGCGTTATTAGGGTTGTCGCAAAACACTGAATTTTATGTATATATAGCTGTTAGAACGTGAAGAAGAGAAACGACATTAAAATTTCAATAAAATATTTTTTTTTTAATAAAACCGTCAAACGATTTTAATTTTTTCTTGCCTAAAAAATTTAACTAATTGATTAAAATATACAAGTATTAATTTTGTAGCTTACGTATACAAGGCGACTGTGGATTGTGAGATATGGTTGAGTAGGCTTTGTCGTATTTACCTGGAGCAAATCCAGAACGTATCTAGAAGGGACCGGGGATGAGCATGCATGTTTATCACAAAAGTGGATGAAGCGAAGTATGTCAGGATCGTATTTTGTTAAATAATTTATTTAAGTTTAAATTATTAATTTAACAAAATTGTATGCGTTTAATACTGAATATTTTAGTTTGAACATTTATTTATTTTAAGTAAAACATAACTTAAATTTTTAATGAAACACCCTTTTAATTTTCAAGACCTATACGTGCCAGTTTCACCGTGACAATTTCCTTCGCCGTTACGCATGTATTCATGTAATACGAGACCAAACTATTTTGTGCTCTGCAAAATCTTCTTAGCAAGTTATCAAGAAGGATTTTATGATTCGCGATTGGTTAATTAAAAGAGCCGTTTACTTTACTACCGGTAGCATGTGCACGGGTCATAAATTGTTGAAATGGACATATTTACACCTTCAATGTTTATGTTCGGACCGGGAAAACGTATTCGGTGAACTATGACTCGGATATTACTGACATTAAAGTTCATGGGTTTAGATCCTACACAAATTTTTGGTCTCAAATAAATATCGCAGAATATTATTTATATATATATTGCGCTTAACAACAAGCGCAAATCTCGAAGTCGGCTGATTTAATGACTTAGAGTATTTATTTATTAAACTCTGAGGAAGGTTTGGAAAAACTGGAATTTAAAAAAATGTAAATTGTTTTTCCGGAAAACGGAATCTCTAAACTAATACAGTGAAATCATACTAAAGAGAAACGAAGCTCGGGGTGAACACGACTGTATATTATCTGTGATATAAGCATCGCAGACGACTGAATAATGACGTCATTCTGATGACTAAAATTATAATGAGCAAAAATTAGTTTGCTAACGGTTTGATTCCGAAATGAATGTTTAAAGGTTTCTGATTGATTTGACCACTTAATCCAACTAAGTGGCGCACCAACCAGTGTCTAGTTATAGAATCCTTTATATGATAAAAAGGTTTCGTGCCATTTCAGTTCGAAACAGTCAAACGAATCGACTACAGTCAAGGGGCAGTCGTTGGAACAACTGTCAAGATTACTTAAATGTTGATTGTTCTTTAAGTTTCTATGGTGTAAATGAATGATAAGTTGCTTTTAATCATAATAATTACCATGGAGACTATTATTATTAACGACTATTGCATTATCCTTAAGTATAAATATATAAGAACATTTTTAAATCAATAAACCACTTCTATAAAAGAAATAAGAAAGAACAACTTTATTTTACACAATGAAATGATATTTCGGTAAAATAAAGTGAATTAAAGATTTTTTTGTTAATGTATGTAATGAGAATTAATATTTAATTTTGAACTAGTTTGAATATGATGTTTTTAAATTATATTGACAGTGGCACCTGACACTTACGCCCTTTTATAATAATGACTATTAAATTTCTATTGCTATAAAATATTTGTAATTAATAATAATGGCAAAACATATAAACCAAAAGTATTAACGACTATAAACTGATAATACATTGACGTAGTTAATTTACGAGCTCTGTGACATAATGACTACGGCAGCTGATAACAAGCAGCGTCAAACAAGCTGATAACAGTAACTAGACGTGCTGGTAGGGTCTATCTTAGCAATAGTCCAAGTACGAACTTACATCTGTCCAAGTCTTTTTTTTTTACAAAAGGGGGGCAAACGAGCCTGCGGGGCGCCCAAAAAAGGGCAGTCATCGCAGCTCATAGACACCCATTTTTAGTGGGTGTGTTGCCGGCCTTTAAGGCAGGAGTATGCTTGAGTTTTGTATACTTCGAGGTCGTATCTCTCAGGGAAGACCGGTTGTCGATTCCACAGTTCGCTAGTTCGCAAAAGAAAATGCCTTGTGAAACGAACTTTGGAAGATTTTCAGCCATCAAGGTGATGTTGGTCAAATTTAGAATTTATACGGCTCGTCCGATACTGAAACGAGGCAGGACGGATCATTCCAAATAATTCTTCAGAACACTCAGCGTAGTACACTTTATAGGAAACGCAAAGAGACGGAAAGTCTCTGCGTAGAGAGAGAGAATCAAGCTGATCAGTAAGACATTGGACATTGACCATTCGTCCAGCCCTTCGCTGAATTTGGATAAAAAGGAAGAAGCTGGTATTTGGGAGCACCAGTTCAGAGATGTGACAAGTATTCCATATGAGGTCGTACTTGAGCCTTGTAGAGCTGCATGCGTTGTGCCTCTGTGATTTTTTTTTTGCCATACGCTTTATTATACGTACGCACACACAGCAGCAATGTATTTTTTCTCAGCTGCAACGTATAGATTTCGTGTATATTCATGTAATAATACATTTACATGCAACAATTTGAAATACCAGCTCACAAGAGACTTGTATTATGTACAAATCCATTACATATTTAGTAATTACCATTTGTGAGAGCATGGCAGAGAATTTCCACTACACGCTTTCAAATATTATAATTAATTGCCAGGTTAGGATTTAATTTGTTATCTACATATTATAAACATTATGTTGTTATTAAATATAATAATGTTGTTATTACTATGAAATTAATAGAATTTGTTTGTATGTAATAGTATAAGTTTATAAATTAGAAATTGCTAGTAAATTTAGGGATACGCCAAGGTAATGAGAGAAACATTGAGTGTCAAAATTTAATGCAAAAGTTTTTCCAAAAATCAAGTCTCCCAAATAAAAAATAACAAATTCAGTTAACCATTTCGACTTATAAGCCTTATAAAAAAGGGTGTTTTAAATGTTAAAAAGCCGATGACACACTTGCGAACCTTCTGGCAGTCATCTTTTAACATCAGAGAACTCTTGAGGTCCAAAAATATTCGACTAGGTTCTTTCTACTTTTTGATACTTCATTTCGTTTAATTTGTGTAAAAATACCATTGTGATGAAACTCAACCATAGCGTTATAGAGATAGCACCTATTCATTGAGGGATAGTCCATATTGTGTAGCTTGTCCGAGCTAATTGGGGTTCGTTAGCCTTGCCTTGTATACTCATGCAATACCCTGGCAACATAAACTTTGAACATGCGCGCGCTATCTTGCCTTTCTACGTACAATATAACATGATGTGGTTTTAGCTTTTTGAAGTACAATTTCGCATAGTCGAGCTATTTCCACAAAGCCTATTTATTAAAGAAATATGGAATTCGCTTTGTATAGTTAAGTCTAGAATATTGTCATCAAATTTTATCAAGCTAAAGAAATTTTACGACAGGTTAGGACTTTCCGGCGTCGAGTGACAACAAAGAAAAATGTATGGTCGAGTATAATAATAATATGAGCATATGTAAGACAGAGGGCTCGCGAGTGCGTTGCCGGCTATTTAAGAATTGGTACGCTCTTTTTTGAAGGAACCTAAGAATTGGTTCGAAAATATTTTATAAATATTAAAGCTATTGAATATCTATACGTCTACGCCTAAAATAATCATATTGAATTGTATCTACAAATCAACTGTTCAACGTAGCTTTTTCGCAATGTACTAGAGTAATATCCATTTGCACTAGAGATAGACATCTCTTTAACCCCCGTAAAAAGATGTAAAAAACCATTGGTGCCACCTTAGATTGATGTATCTGTTTCGTGATGTTTAGCTTTTTCTAATAGACAAGTAGGTGACTCACGCCGTAGACTGTTTCGGTTTCGTCACGTACGTGTTAGTTATTGTTGCACCCTCCCTCGCGAAGGTGTTTAGGCCCGTTCGGGGCATATGCTCCTTTCGGGTGGTGTATGTGTTCGCACCCTGCTAATACAGGGCAGTACGGGGGCGGGCTAAATAGCCTTTGATGGGCTGCAGCGCGCGAAGACGCGGTCTCTCGTTTTCACTGTGTTGGATGCTCAAATAGAAAATCTGTTAGTGCAGGGCATTGAATCTACGTACTCACAAGTCGAACACTGAAACCACTACTTAGTCATTAAGTAAAGGCAGAACCTAAAACCTGATGTTACAGGTTATATAACTCCGTACTTTTACTGCTTCTTATATAATAATCGAACTTTACCTTCATTTAAGTTTCTGATCAAGTTTGCTGACTTGGTATATCCTCTTGAGAGTGTTGCAATCAGGCTCAAGATGCTTAGAAGAAACTTCTGAGTGTCCTCTAAGATTTATATATTATACCATGTTTCTTACAATATAGCAACATATACACGATATAGCAGAATTTCTCTTATCATATTTTCGTTTTGAATGGTTTTAGTTTGTGAGGATAGTATTTCTACATACCTATTTCTTATGAATAACTTAATAAAGTGTGTGTGTCCAAATAGTGGAACCTCTCTTGGGCTTTCATGTCACAAATGTGCCTTATTCTTATTAAATATATTATATAAATTTATATATTAAATGAAGCATAGCAAATAAGAATCAAACTATCCAGATAGTATATCTTAGATCGTAGATAAGATGGTAGATCTTACCCGCTCTACGCCCTTGACTTGCGAACTGGTTGTAAATGTAAATTTACAGTTAATTTAATTTGTTTTTCTTGACGTTCATAAGTGTACATGTCTACCTATATGAATAAAGATATTTTGATTTGATTTGATTTGTAGTTCGCATAAACACTTTCTTTCTAAATTTAACCAGCATTTTAAAATAATAAAAAATTGAATTCGCCTTTAGCGTGCGCCTTTCATCCCTCGTCGGTGGTAAGTTCGATTCCTGACTGTGCACTAATAGACGGTCCATTTGTGCATTTTACACTCGCTTGTACAAAAAAGTATTAAAAAAACATTTTTAGAGAAAACTCTAATAGGTTGAATATTTTTCTAAAGAGTAAAAATATAAGTGTAAAAAAAATATATTAATGCTTTTAAATATTTAACGTGGATACATGATAGTCCTTCAAATGTCTGCTAAAACTCTATAGAAAGAAAATCAGGAAACAGGTGCTTATCACATCTGGACAACATTTTTATATCTCTTTGAAGTTATAGCACGCTATAATTGCCAATAGCTCGAAGCTATGCCATCCGAGTTATTTTAGATAAGTAATGAGCTGAAGCGATAATAAATGATTGCTTGTGATCTTCCTTGCTTGTAGCGTTCCATTGAACGCTTAAAGTGCAAGCGAGAGCGCGAAACGAGCGACAAAGAGGCACAATCGGCCTCCGCGTTCGTACGGGTTCATTCGATAAATAAATTGACATAATTGTATTTATGCGTACAAATAAATGTAACTTGTTTAATTCAATTTTGATTTCCAATTACCTCCTCTATATCCATACAAAATATCTATCAAACAAATACAATAAAAAAAATTCTTGAACAATGCTGGTTCCATCAGTATTTTCTTATGACGTTGTCAACTTCAACTATCAGCAAACCGACTTCCAGACAACCGTTTTTTTGTGCAAGATTTTAGTTTAATGATTGTATAATTCTACATTGTTATTTGTGTTTTTATTTTTATATTTACTTACGCAATTCTTCCTACTACTAACTTTCCCCCTAGTATTACTTTATTATTTTCCATTACCCGTGTTCGATGGCTTATGAGCGACGTACCATTGCCTCCCTAATTATTAATAAGACTTTTCAATTATTTTTGTATGACACAAATATTACCATTTTGATCTAACTGAGACAATTATGTAATAAGAATTACAATTGTTAAAAATCTGAATTATCCTATTAAATTTATTCACATTATTCTTGAAGGTAGGCGCGTAATATAAAATGACGGGAAGTCTTAGTAGGCAATTGGAAAACAATACAATATAAATTTACTTATTCTGACTCTTCATGAATCGCTGTAATGTTAATGCTTGGACTTAATCATTAGCTCCTACGACCCACAAAGCTTCTCGATTTAGTCGGCGCTATCCTTGAAGATATTTTTAGTATCTCCTTATCGATGAGGAGATGATTTAATCGTGACTTCAAGGCAATAAATAAAAATACTTTCTGGTTGTTAAAGTATTCATAAATACGATTTTAACCGGAGTGTGTATATACATCTTTCGTGTATCATAAATAAAAATAAAAATACAAAGAATAGGAACACACACATTTTAAGACAACTTTTTAAAATCCTGCGCAAAATTTAAAAATATTTTTTATAATTATTAATTTCTAACGGTTTCATACATATAAAATTGAATATTTTATATGTATTTTTATTTATGCTGTATTCTATATGTAATAAGCAAATATCATTTTTTAACTTAACGCATGATTAGTAAATATTCATAGACGCAATAAAAAAGTTTATATTAATGTAATAACGTGTGATGGTATTGTACCTAATGGGACATTATATTAAAGACAACATCGTTATTAAGTCTAAACGGCTAAATAAGCTGTAAATAAAACATTGCAGTTTTCCCCAAAATATATGAACAAAACGATTTAATCTAAGTGGAACTCGAATTAATGAACTGGAATTCAACCGTCTCCAATTCAGATATAGATTGAATAAGACTTGTAAGAAAATTATTATTTTATATAAATTATTTAATTAAATAATAAGATCATTTTAATGAAAAGAAGAAAATGCTTTTTTAAACGATATCAAAAAGAGGATATTTCAAAAATCTACTTTTTATTCTTTGTAATTTGTATGAATGTATGAATCAGTAAAATCCGACATTTAAAACGCCATTATAATATACGCCCAATAAGCCTGGTCGTATTATATTAATATAATAAGTCGAGGCATAATTGGTCATTATGTATTTATTTTTCAATTTAATTTCTGTTTATTTAGACTCGTAAAAGCAAATTCGGAACATCCGTGTATCATAAATTATGACTGTAGGTTAACACTGTCCGGACAAATTTGAATTTAACTGCTTTCTAAGCAATTAGTAACTTTGCGTATGTTTGGCAGTCTGCCCGTTACATCTGTACAGCGGACAGATAAATATCTTATTTTAAGTAAAATAATGATAACTTTATGTAGGTACGTTATTAAATATATTTATACAGTTACCCTTTTTTATATCATGATATCAAACTTTGGATCTTTCATATTAAAATCAGGTTTTGTTATTATATTTTTAATTTACATATTAATAAGTATTATGTATTAGTCGGCTGTGGGTACCAGCATCTAGCACTGCGATATATTAAAAATGCTTACGCTGTAGCAATCAAAATTTTAATTACGTTTCCACAGGTTCCAGAACACTACTGTTTGCTATCAAGAGGAAGTTTATTAGATTATAAGAGACACGATGCTTCTACGAATATAATGCGAGGGAGGTAAAATTTTGACTTACAACGATTGTTAGATTATAAACACTTTCATTACATTTAATTATAGTTATACATTTGCATGCTAGTTTAATACCATTTTCAAGGCAAACAAAGGATTTATTTGTTTAGTAATATTTCTGGTTACTTAAAATATCATGAAAAGCGGTTTCTATGAAGTGAAATTCTTTTAAATACCTTATAATATATATATTATTGTTAACACAACTATATATATTATATATATTATTATTAATACAAATGTATTCATTTTAAAGAAACGACAACCAAGTCAAGTGCACTATCTGCAGGAACACGTGAAACATTTTAAAAAATATTGCAATACTGAAATATATTGGTGTCATGCCTCAAAGAGCGCCCCTTTTCAGTACTCTGCAGAATTTATTGACAAATAACGTAAACCTTTTTAGGTCACAGCCTTTAATAAGCTTAATGCAATTCAATACGTTATTTTGTATAGGGGTGAATCACGTAAAAGCTGTGATGGTTATACATAAACATGTTTTACATAGCAAACATTGAGGTGGATTGTCTTTTAACTTAATACACCTTTTTAAGGCAAATAGACTCACCAACTCGTAACAATTATTGTTACCCAGGGACTTGAACACGGAACCTATAAGGTGCTATAGTAAGTTGGCAATTTACTCTTTAATAATACTTATAAATTTGTGGTTGTGTCTTTTGACTGGATAAAAACAAATTAATTTTCTATTTATTGCAATCGCAATTAATACTTGCTGGAAAATAACAAGAAAACTTATAAGAATAGAGAATTTGTTGTGTATGATGTTTGTCGCTATGGACTCATAAACTACTTAACCGATCTTAATCAAATTTGCACAATGCGTGAAATTTGTTCTAACTTAAAAGATAGGATAGCCTACATATGTATGTAGTTCCACTGTACGTGTGTATGTCACTGAACTACTCTTAAACGGCTGGACCGATTTGAATTTTTTTTTTGTATGCGTTTGGGTAGATCCCTGGATGGATAAAATTCACAATTTAGTCCGGCAGATGGCGCTGCAGTCGACATTTTAATACTTTGTTTAATATTCTTTATCGCACTCCTTTACTGCTTCATATAAGAATAAGTTAAAACTATTAATGTCCTAAGCTTTGTATATTTTTTCTTTATTATAGCTACTAGTTTAGTTGTCGTTCTCCTAATTTATAAATTTTGTGCTGTCATGTTTTATTTTGCTTTATATTATATTTTTCATCCGAGAAACTTTTTTTTTTACTGTAAAGAGATGTGTTCTATGATATGATCTGTTTGGTTTTCTTAATACATAAATAAATCCTAATCGCTTGAAATATCATGCAGGACGCTGTGTGTGAAGTCCGCTAGTGATAGAAGTAATGTTTGCTCGAATGAAGTCGTCGCAGTCTATAGAGATATTTCCATAGATTGTTTAACTAATAAACCGCTCCTCTATTACCTACGCCAATAAATTTAGTAACGTGACAATAGTTTCCATCGTGCAAATAGTACCAGAAATTAGGTAAATGTTACCTATAAACGTCTAAACATCAGTTCAGACTTTTATTTATTATTCTCATAATGGAAAAAAAATTGCAACCTTGCACTCATATATATTTGCTATTAAAATTTTTGTTATATTCCGCTTCTTCTTTTTCTGGCGCTAAAGGTAGATGTTTAATAAGTTCCTCGCCGGATATGATGCATGTCCATTCCCGTATATTCCATTATATTCCTACTTAATTGTATATTAACGGAAGCGTCGGCAAACGTCTTTTTCGATACAAAAGTTCGTTCGTTCTCTTTGTACATATGTGTTTGATCGTCATCGTTTTAAGATTTGTGATGATTTACAGAATCCAGCAAGATGACCCCCGATAGGCAAAGATGGCGGAACGTCGTGAAGCGCATCACGTCTACCTCTTCTAGTACCATTACAACATAGCGATCACGACTGCACTACGACGAAGACGAGAAGAAGAGAATAAATTAAATTAAGTTCAAGTTCAACACACTCACTTTATGAGACAGTTTTGATTTGGCTGAAGCCGCGGTTAACGAAAGCGTTTACAGGGGTCAAATGGATGGAACTGTTGGAAACACCTGCTCTTGTTATCTGATTAATAGACCCTGGAGTAGGTACTTCCCCACTTAGGTAGGCAAAATAACGACTACGTGTATATGCGAAACACACGTAAACGTTCTTTGAAAAATATCATGTTTAGGTTTAAATACATAATAGCCAATAGTCATTTACATGAGAATTTATATGCTAAAGATACAATTTATGACGACATGGGTCAATATTCAACATGGTCAACATTATCCTATGCATAACTTAAAAGTTTTAATAATAAATTCGTGTCTTTTTTAGGTCTTCGGAGAAAGACAGAAAAAAGTGAAATATCTTTTCATGACAAACTAGTTTCCCTTCAAACATTTGTTGATCCCGAGCACACAATTGAGGTTAAATGTAGTTGGTATTCACATAGATAGTTTTTTATGATTCAATGACGTTGAAGGAAGGTAATTGCCATGCAATTGAGACAACTGACATTTTAGGGTGAGCAGGCAGACTAAAGCGAATGTGAGAAAGCAAAGCAGCTGAAATTATAGCAATCATGTTTTATAGAATTTTTTGTAATATAACATATAATTAAGACTGAGTCCTACTATTTACTAACTAAAAATTTGTCACAAATTTTATTCAATATAAGTTTGGTTTGTGACACATCTATATTATATACTAGCTACCTACCCCGTCTATACAAGAACCGATGGCAACTTATTACAAAATTTCCAATCATTAGATTTTAAATTGGGCAAAAGATCACGAGGCCTTCACCAACCAGATGGACCGATCAAGTGAAAGACTGATCCTCTTTAAAACTATACACTGTCACAAGGTGCTGGACAGACACCGATGGAAGCAGATAGTTCGGTCTAGATGCTTCTTTGCTGACCACGACGCTCAGACATGAGAGAAAGAGAGAGAGAGAGATATTGCAAATTTACATAAAACCACATAAAAAATCGTGCAGATTAAAGATCTTCGCAAAAAATGCACTGATTTAGTCGTGCGTTCTGCTATACTTTAATATAATATTTTTAAGCAAATCAACTAAGAAAACCTCTTACATATAAATAATAAAACAAACAATTACTAACATAATATTCATTAAATTAACATCCTTAAACTCAATTAATATTTAGATTTTCAAAGATATTTACAGGAGCTAACATATGAAATTGGTTTCATAACATTATTAATTCTGATATACGCCACAGAGGGAGCGACAAGCTTTAATTTGATTTTGGAAGGGGTGAATAGATTATTCCACTCTGAATAAGTGCGAATAATTTTCATAAATTTTCAATTAAACTTTGCATTTTTATGTTCTGCGAAGACGTGAAAATTGAGGTTGTAAACAAGTTTTAAAAATGGAAATACTTTTTCATTCCCCTTTTGGAAGAGGGTAGCATTAATCAAAATATATTCAAGGACTGTTTGCATAGTAAATCAAGTTAAATAAGAGTTTATTCAAACAAGTTTTTAGTGGAAACTCTGTCCTGTTAAAAACCTAACAAATTTAAAATAAGGTTCTCTAATACAAGTTGTAAATATGAATAATATTAACCAGTGGATATGTGTTTTATAAATGATCAAAAGGACTTTAATAGCTAACTACTTGTTGGATTTATACATTTCTGTAATATATCGTGTGACATAAATGAGTTTTTTTAAATAGAACAGAGGTCAAACGTGCAGGAGGCTCAACTGATGTTAAGTGATAACGCCGCCCATGGATACGCGAAAGGGCTTGCGAGTGCGTCGCCGGCCTTTCAATAGTATAAAATATAGTAACAGTCTTAGATGCGTTACAAGCTTTTAAGTGAACCAAATTTAAATACTAAAGACATATAGATTCATGGTAGAAGCGTCTTATAAGCCGTCAATTGAAAAGCGTTTGCAACCATGAACATCAAGATAATACAGTATTCCCAATACCTTTTAAAGTCTTAGCGAAAATAATTTAACATGGCAGTTAATACAATTGTCATTTCATTAATTCATAAAAAAGTATAACCGTCGAACTATAATAACTTCTGCAATCTCAATCCCGGCAATTCTAATATTTTATTTCTGAATAAAAATTTAACATTCTGACGTAAGGGGCCAGGTAGCATATGAATTATACATTTCTCCTGAGGAACTTATTAAAAGTGGACATGTTATATAAGTTATGACAAGAACATGTAAATTTAACTGCGTTGAACTTATTACTTATTATTCATAGGTCCGCAATGGTAATAAGCCAGAGGGACTAATAATGTTACAGAAGAATGAAATTACGAATAAAACAAATCTACTAACGACAGGAGTAGCAGTGTTGGCCTTGTGGCTTCAGCGTGCGACTCTCATACCTGAGGTCGTAGGTTCGATCCCCGGCTGCACCAATGGAATTTATTTCTATGTGCGTAATTAACATTTGCTCGAACGGTGAAGGAAAACATCGTGAGGAAACCGACATGTCTTAGACCTAAAAATTCGAAGACGTATGTCAGGCACTGGAGGCTGATCACCTACTTGCCTATTAGATTTAAAAATGATCATGAAACAGATTCAGAAATCTGAGGCCAAAACCTATAGAGATTGTAGCGCCACTGATTTTTTTTTAAATAACGACAAAGATAAGCAGATATTTCACGAATAATAAGAGCGTTTAGAATTCCAAAAAACCTAATCTATAGTTTGAGAATCCATTAGTAACCGAACTAAAAAGAACCTAGAGAATAGCAAATTACACGGTACAGTATATCAGCCAGGAAATCCACGGCAAAATAAATCCAATCACAAACATCGTAAAGCACATACTCGCGCAAACAAATTGCCCCGACTAAAGATTTACGTGGCCCACCGTACTTGGAAATTCGGATATTCTTTTTAGCCGAGGCTGAAGCAATATCCGAGCGAATTTAAATTTTTCGGCCGTTGAACAAATCTGTATTGACAAGTTTAAGCCAACAGCTATATTTAGTACTTACTAGGAAATTATTATAAAATTGTTTTTTTTCTACGGTCTAAAGAGGATATTTTGAAGTACAATTTCACTCGAATCGAATCGAATACTAGACTTTCCTAATGGTACTTGGTGGTGAAAGATTTGCGATACATATTTCAAAGAAATATTTTTTTCTTTTCAATTTTAAAATATGACATGATGATACATTAAATTTGATTCTGAACGTCTGTAAAAAACTCACGATTACATATAGTAAACATATTTACTTCCCGTAATATGACATCAGATATAACATTTATTAGTTACTATACAAAAAATTGTGACCTGCAACGCAAAAATATGAAATAGTATTAACAATTCTCCCACTATTAAACATAAATCAATAATATTAATATATAATTGAGCGTACCCAACAAGGAAATCGTATTATAACTTAACAAACGCTATTATCTATTGACTAGTACAGGCCTATGTCAAACGAGGAATATCCGCTGAATGTGCAAATTAGTTCGGTTGTCAAGCCCCATAACACTGAATCGGGTAACTTCATTAACCCCGGAGGGACATAACCTAAACTTGACACTGGAACGTGATAGAAATTTTCAATAGGTATATTTATAGGATCTACGTTGAGACCACAACTTATGATTTCAGTGAGGTTTAGAAATTATGGCTGTTACATGAATTGTATTTACGTTATGACGATTTGCCAGGATGGATTATCTTGGCATTGTTTTGAATGAAAATCTAAAGGTTTCTGGATAGTTTCTTAATCAGCAATTAAAGTTATCAAGTATTTTAAAACAATTCTAAAATATAACAAGAATTAATGGTAGTCCGTAAATTAGGTCTCTTTCTCGTTTTTATTAGCTTAAAATCAGGATTTAGATATTTAAGCTTGAAACAAATATCGTTACCGTTGAATCAATAGGATTTTAAAGTTATTTTTATGTGTAACGAAATGGAATGAAACAGATTTTTAATTGCTAAAGAAAAACATTGGATTGTATTTAAAACAACACCGATTTTCATATCATAAATATGAATTATATGTTTTTCATGTAAATGATCGTATTGGTAATCATAAGATAGCTTTTTATCTTAAATCCATTTGTACGTAGCATTAGTAATTCTATGAAAATCTTACATTGAATCAAAACAGTATTAGAATCTTAAAATATATCTAAGACGTGAAAGTCATTTTGAATAATTCATCCGTGCAATCTACGTTTTATTGGCAGTTAAAGCGAGATTTCTGAACTGTGTTTTTGTTGAATCTTATCGACATGGAGACATTATTCGAAATTTGAAATCTTTTCTGTAAGGGTGACGTATAACTTACTTATATACAAAATAAAAGAGTAGAAAGTCTAGCAACACATCTGTATTATTGCATAACTATGTGTGATGAATTCTCACAATTCTATTTTCGGTGTATAATATAAAACGCCTGCTTCATTACAACAATTATATATATTTCCAATACTTCTTATCCTTTAACAACCACATAGCTTACAATTCAACATCCGTGTTGGTCAAGCGGATCGGTCCGAATGGCCGCACTTATTTTTGATCGTATCAAGACGACTCGTTATTCTGTTCGTAACTGTCGGTATCGAATCAATCAACTTACATCGAGTAAAACATATTAAACAAATACAATCATCAAATAATCTATACTGTAAATTATAAATATTAATTATAAACATAATAAAATTGTAAAATAATATCATATCATCACAAATTCGTTATATCGTGAATCAAGTACAATCATTAAATAAAGTAGCTTGTAAATTGAATTTTAATTAAAAATAAACGTGATTTAAATAATAAATTTGTAAAATAATAATAAGTAATCATAAATTCATTACATAGGTAAACTAGATTCGAAAGAAAGTTAAGAATGAAAAGTTTTGTTAAATTTTCTAGAAGGGTTTGGTGCATTACACCAAAGAACAACTACACCATCATGACGTTTTTTTATGTTACAGGAGACAGACGAGCAGGAGGCTCACCTGATGTTAAGTGACACCGCCGCCCATGGACACTCGCACTGCCAGAAGACTCGCAAGCGCACTGCCGGCCTTTTATGAATCGGTACGCTCTTTTCTTGTTCTTTTGTTGACTGGGCAACAAGAAACCGTTCTTGACTTAGAAAAGACCGTACCTTCAACTCCGAAGAGATGTATGCTGATTAAGATCATGGGTTCTTTTTCTAAGGCAAAGGGGGGTAAGGATCTAACAGCTTAATCGTGCTACGTGTAATTTTACGGGGAATATGTTAGCAGTTGTTTTGTTTCATTAAAGAACCTGACTTCGAATTGACGGAAATATTCATACGTGATCACCGGATCTACCTCAGGGGATATTATATTCAAAGGAACATCTTAGGGGGCATAAATTGAAGATGACGCAAAGGTCGCGGTACATGACTTTCTAAAGAATCAAGCAGTACTTTATAAGAGAATTTTATCTATAGAACAACGATTACGTTATACAAAGTGGATAAACCTGAGAAAAGCTAAAATATATGAAGCCTTTCTTTACGTTCTGTCCAAATTTATGATAACATACGTGTATAAAACAGTGCACAACAATTTTTTTTTAAATTGTTCTGCAACTATATATTACATTGTTTTAAGTATTTAAAATTAAAATATATTATTAACTATGCATACTAATTGAGAGCAGTGTTGGCCTAGTGGCTTCAGCGTGCGAGTCTCATACATGAGGGCCTAGGTTCGATCCCCGGCTGTGCACCAATGGACTTTTTTATTATATGCGCATTTTACATTTGCTCGAACGGTGAAGGAAAACATGCTGAGGAAACCGACATGTCTTAGACGCAAAAAGTCGACGACGTGTGTCAGGCACTGGCGGCTGATAAACTACTTGCCTAGGAGATTTAAAAATTATTATAAAACAGATTCAGAAATCTGAGGCCAAGACCTAAAGAGGTTGTAGCGCCACTGATATTTATTATTTATGTATACTAATTTGTATAGCAAAGCTTTTTAAAATGATATAACAGACAATTTTAAAAGATTTTAATCACGAAGTAAGCTGATTATCTTTGAATCTACCAGAACTAATTGATCCTAGAACGACCGAGCGTAATAATCGTAAGAGGATCTAGCGAGAATGTCTAGGAGCCATTATAGATTAATAGAATATCGCTTGACCTGTGTCAAGTATTGGTCTTAATAGGATAAGGGCATTAGATGTAAAATACCTATTAATCGATTGCCTGTCTAAAACAAAATATTTAAAAAATGCACCATTTAACATGAGAGAATAAAGGAATTTTTCCCACGTGCATAATTTTTCAACCATTTATGTTGCGACCCACGAAAAAGCCAAAAAGTTGAGACCCCGTCACTGTAAAGTTATAATATATATATACAAAGCACGCTATCTTTACCCAATCTTTTGTGCCATATGTAGTTTGCATTTATTCTTTTTCAACAGACTCCGACGCCCTTTAAAAACAAACTCGACCCCCGCAACCCGCTGCTTGAGAAACGAAGCTTTATTGGTTAAGTATGCGCCCCTCAAGTTTCTGCATTGGTCTTTGAGTGTTTTAGATAAATACTATCCTTCTATGCCTATCGCGTTTTAGGAATTTAACATCGATAACATCAAGCGTTGACTTCGCACATAAGAGGAATCACGCAAACATAGCCGGTGACCGCAATCGGTTGCCATAGACTGAATTATTATACTGAATATAGTAACATTAATTCAAATTGTTACAAAGGGTACATAATACTGCTTTATTACACTCAACCAATATCACTTTATTGGTGTCAAGGAGCGTTTTACGATTTGCAAGCTATTTTCAGACGAGTCTCAAATCCTTTACAAGGGCACATCAGGTACTAAATCTATATTATAGTTGCTTGATATTAACTCAATAAACGCCGACATAAGTAGCTAAGCTTACGTATTTTAATGTATTTTACTAGCTTTCAATATTAATATAACTATTTTGCAATACAGCAGCAGTGTTGGCCTCGTGGCTTCAGCGTGCGACTCTCATACCTGAGGTCGTAGGTTCGATCCCGGGCTGTGCACCAATGGACTTCCTTTCTATGTGCGCATTTAACATTTGCTCGAACGGTGAAGGAAAACATCGTGAGGAAACCGACATGTCTTATACTCAAAAAATTCGACGACATGTGTCAGGCACTGGACGCTGATCCCCTCTTCTCATACTTGCCTATTACATTTAAAAATGATCAAATTCAAAAATCTTCAGGACCTAAAAAGGTTGTAGCGCCACTGATTTATTTTATTTTTTCTTTTGCAATACAAAAAAATAGTTATATTAATATGTAAGGGTGTGTTTAGTTATGGGTTCATTTTCCGGCCACATAGTTTGATAGCAATCGAAGACCGATACTTCCTTTAGAAAGTAATTAAATAGAGGCACGTATCCTTACGGCCATGGGAATTTATAGTACATTGAAAAAATGGGTTGAAATCTACAAAATTGTTTTATATAACAAATGTACTAAAGTGTTACTGTTGAGATGATTTATAGCAAGTAGCAGTCCAAACGGAATATGTAGGTGATAAATAGCGAAGCTTATAAATTACGACAGAGGTATTGTTTGGCACAGTACAAATCCTTGGATTACCAGTGCATTGTATTCGAACGCTCGTCAAATGGAAATTCAAGTTAAAGATTATAAAGCAAGGCTACCTTAACGAGTTAGTTTTAATTATACTTTTTAACTAATTTCAATAATGGAAAGTAAGAATTTGACATGTAAGGTTTTTTAAGCATTTCCTGTCCATAGGTTTTTATTTATTTATTTACACTTGTTGCAAAGAAACACAAATAAAACAATACATAAAAACTACAAGGGATGCAACGGGCGGCCTTATTGCTAACAAGCGATCTCTTCCAGGCAACCCTAGTAAGAAAAGAAAACAATAAATAAAAATGATGAGTGCAATGTATATATATAACTAATAAAATAAAATATATATATATATAACTATGTTAACCTAAACTTGATCCTTGATCTAGAGAAAATAAATATAATAGGTTTTTCTCTTTCCCTTTCATATTAAACACTTTCTTAAAAATTAAATTTTCAATGTTCATTCAAAACGTTATACTTTGACAAAACCTAAAGCAACATCTACTAAGCCTTATATGCTCAAAACGAAACTATACTCCTTGTGCAACAGTATAAAAGTGTTAAGTTGTAAAGTGTTATGTAGACCAAGTATTGGTCAAATAGAGGAGACGGCTACCCACGTCACGAGGATACAGGGAAACGTGTACGTGGCAACTTCTCAGTTTACTGTACATCTTTTTATCATGTGTAAATCCAATTGCGACGTGGTATTGAACAAACTAAGAAATAAGTGAAGAACAAAAACGAAGAACTGGATGTCTGTGTTAAATAATATTGTCAATGTTATTTGTGAATCAGAAAATTATAAAATTATTATTGACCTTATAATATTGCAAATGCACGCTTTCACGCGACATAACAATGAAATAATAAATTATTGGATTTTAGCATCAGGATCAAGTCTTGTTTGATTGATCATAAATCAAATAAAAAACAATGGCTTGTAATTTGATTTAGCAAATGATTTTAGAATCTTAGTTATACATTACTTATTATTAAAAACATAGTTTTGGTAATTTATATACAATATACTGCAGACAGTCTTTCCATAATTAAGTCGAGCAGAATAATTCAATGTAGCATGCAGAATTTGGGTTACCCTGACAAAAGACTTTTCCGATAGATTTGCTTTTTTCGTCTCACTTGGCAATGATCCAATAGAAAATATAACGATATATCTAGATCCATCCGAAGAAATAATAAAATACAAAATCAGGATAATACAGGTAAAAATCTATTCGACTAAAGGAGAAGTGTGACCTAAATATTTAAATGTGTTATAATTAGGTGTAGGTACATATATGAGCTAAGAAAGTATAAACTTACAAGCATTATTCAAATTGTTTTTCCATACATATTAAAAAATTTGGTAATTTTCACAATTCACGAGTATTAATTAATGTTGTAAAAAGTAATAATTCGAATTTTAAATTGATTACAAAAGTGTTAAACGAAAACGCGCAAAACTATATTATAACGCTGTCAATTATAAAAAGAAAACACATACTTTTATACTCACAATAGTTAATGAACATAGTATTTAATTGTAGCAGCTTAAATTTCTTGTAATATAGACTTCTCATTTACATTTTGCTCAGTATTCTACACGATTTTAATACACGCTTCGCAAGGCTGAAGACCCCACATCGGTCTGGTAACTATTAGTAAATGAAAAACAATGTTTGCATTTGTAGTGTGGCCTGGTCGAATCTCATTCCAGGCGCGATCAGTCTAGAAGAATTTTTGTTTGATGGAAGTCGTATTGTCACGACATGCATCAGTATGAATCCTCTTTGAGTGATACTAACTTGGACATTTTCTCCGTAATTAAGGGGGAATTTAGATGTCTTGGGGATTTTCGGACGTGTTTTTAAAGGACTGTTTTTAAATCAACAATAGACAAGATTTTTTCCTAAATATCCATATTTTTTTTCTTAAAAAGGCGCACCAAGCCTTGTACCCGACCAACAATCTAAACCAGATATAAACTCCAAGCGTAGTTATATTCAAACATGAAATTTTATAGAATTTATACTAATTAAATGAATTTTGATGCTATTGAAAACTACCCTACAAACAAAGTTAACAACAAAAACGGATTAGAGAAATTAGGAAATGACCATAATTATCGATATAAATGAAATTGGTTATTAGGGTCACATTCTTTAGGAGTTGGAATCACTGTGTTCTTTCGTTTCCAGTTCAGTCAGCTACCCGATAGAGCGACAATTGCATCCAATGTAATTAATTTCCACTTCAAAGACTATAATAAATCGAATAATTTAAAAAATATTATTTGAGTCATTTTCTTATTTGTAATTCATGTATTGGTTATTAAAATGTCATTTACAAATAGCATAAGAATATTATATATTGTTACATGACGATACATCATATATACATGATATGTAAATAATATATGTATATTAAAGTACCAATTATAGTAGTGTCATAATCATAATAATAATTGAATTGTGGTGGTACAAAAATCATATGGTGGCACAAATCTAAGGTAATCATATACTGCCACACAATGGCGGTCATATTTCTTAGCTTCATCTTAAAAGGTAGAATAGAAGTTACAATTACATTAAGAAACATCATTTTAGTTAAGTTATATGTTTTTCAGATAAGATTTTTTAATAAAAGTATGAGTAACATCACTAAAATAACATAATATAACAATAATATGCATTACAATGAAAACAAAGCTATTTATACACAAAATCCGTTGCGTAGTTTCAAAGATTTAATATACAAAGGGACATAGGGAAAGAGAAAGCGACTTTGTTTTATACTATGTAGTGATGACAAAACAATTTCTATGACGAAAGCAGTAGGAGAGCACGAAAAGATATTTACTTACAAAAAGGTAGTTTAAAGTAGTCTCACATTCTGTGTATAGGGGTACGAAACGGAGGAACTTATGTATATGTATAATAAAGCTGGTATAATAGGTAGTATTAAGAGTATTTTATTACTATCGCAAATGATTAAATACATTTTAACGAGTAGGGGTCATGGTTACAGCTTTAAAAAATCATGCCGATTTAAAAGACGAAGAGTTTATTGGCAGTTCTCTTCCGCACTACTTGATTCGAGAACTTTAAATGTATGTAGCAATTTGTTGCATTGGCGTTTATAAGTGTACATTAACTTTTCTACACAAATTATATTTTCATTGTGAGTCAGGTTGTCTAGTGATTTTTCGATTTCATTGACCGTGACCGAAAATTGTGTTTACTAATGCATACTGGCAAACCTATTTTTAATGAATAGGCTAAGCTAACCATTCGCTATAGTTACAGCCCGTTAAACGATATCTCTTGTTACTCAGTTCATACAAATTTAGTTTTCAACCTTCTCTATACAATACTGTTGAGGCATCTTGTCTAAGCATAGTCTGTATACTGAACTCTGTAACGTATAGTGCATCGTAATACTAGAAGTCGAAACTATGGGGGTTTTTACAGGACATAGTAAATCCTTTTGCGTTTTATAGATTAGTATGGAATTTACTGCACCGTCCTCTATGCCCCATGTACATAATCTATAGCGGCGTTATGATTCTGAAAATTGTTAATCATCTAATACATAACATAGAATCACTGCCAAAACAAGTCACAAAACAATATTCGAACAAAAAGGAATGACAATAATTATTGATCTAATGATTTATTCATTGTAACAATTGTTTTAAATCAAATATATTTTATCGTATGATGACAAAAGTAAAATTGATTTTGTAAACACCGTTTGAATTTCAATAATGGCACTAATATAAGAAATAACTATCTCGTTGAGTCAAGTTTACAATGCTTTATGGAGCTAGTGCAAAAGGTGCGGATATTCACCAGTCGAGTTATTATATTTTGCTAGGAAATGGTGTAACAATTCACACGGTATCTGCGTTACTGTCGTAATAAAAAATCTTTCCATAATGTATATCAAGGCATATTCTATCTTTATATATATAATTCTTCTGTGAGTGTGTATGTCACTGAACTTCTCTCAAACGACTGGACCGATTTTGACGAAATTTTTTGTGTGTGTACAAGGGGATCTCGGAATGGTTTAGATTCACAATTTTGTCCGCTGGACAATGTTTTTTTAATTAATTTTTAATTTATTAGTAGTTGTTGATTTTGGAATGTTTTACATTGTATGCGACAGACGGCGCTACCAACGCAGTGTCAAATTTTAAATAATATTCGAATTTTAATTTTCGTCTATCCCGACAGTTTTGTTATCATTGTGTTATTGTAGACCATGTGCTGGATCGTTAGATATTGTTATAACATTTGAATAATAATTTTCATCAAAATGGTCCAGAATGTTTTAGCTTATTAAAAAAAGTTTGAAATTTTCAAATTAAAGACGTGTAGACAGGACAACGTCTGTCGGGTCCGCTAGTATATCATATTAGACATATTTAAAATCTACTAATTAGTCATATATGCTAGTTAATAAAGACGACTTTCTGGTTCGTCTCTACTACAATAATATAGAAAAGGCTTCATGTAATAGAAATCAAGTATTGATGCTATTAATAATAGTACCGGGATGACCTGATGATGGGATTTTTTTATGAGTTGTGTTTTTTGGAAATTATATTTAAGTACGAATTACATACTAATAAAATGATAAAATATGAATATAATTATCGAATAAAGATAATTATATTCATATTTAAGTTTTTATTTTACTGACATCTTTAAACGAGCAATTCTAAGTTTAAGTTGATAAAACACGAATAAAATGACATTTTCTAGAAATGAGTCCTAGCTAAATCGATTTATCGCCCACGAAACCCCCCGTATACTAAATTTCATGAAAATCGTTAGAGCCGATTCCGAGATTCCAATTATATATATATATATATACAAGAATTGCTCGTTTAAATATATAAGTCGAGTCGAAACGCATATATGGTTTTCTCTAAATTCTAACATTATACGTATGCATATTACGTGACCAAAATGTCGAAGTTATTTATTTACATACGTGCTAATTTAATTTATTATCCAGCTGGAAAACCCAACTACCTTGAAAAGAATTTAGTAATAAATATTATATTATATTCCTTCACAAATCTTGACGCTGCATCATTGGTGACGCCATGACTTGAACAGTCAACCAATCATTTTACGAACTATTAACGGCACTACAGAAATATTACCACAAATCGGCCACTATACAATGTTTTAATTCACGTAAAAATTGTAACCATAGCAACTATCTTAAGCCTCTAACACAGTATTCCCACGTAGGACACACACATACGAGGGGGCAGTTTTCTTGGGGCTATTCAAAAATTTATTAAAATTATTTGAAATTTAAATTTTTCTATATCATAATATGTTTTGGAAACGTATTTACTACCTTTCCTTAACAATTTCTCACTAAAACTTTTCTAAATGTTTCTAAAGTGGACAATTCATTTATTCACATAAAAAATATGCATGTTAAATATTGGGTATGGCATAAAAAAGGTTGGGATACACTGATCTAAAATATAAACTAAATTAAATTTCCAGCTGAGGCCACCAATCATACCCTCCAAACCTTAATTCTCTCTTCCTGTTTTCACCTTTACAATTTGTAGCGATTTGCGACATTTGAAAATCATTACAAATTCAAAAGGAGGCATTCTTTCTACGTAAATAATAAAAGTGAGGAAGAACGCCTAGGGGCATGTTTACGGACACGAGTTGAATACAAATTCGGATAGGTAATTTGAAAGCGTATGAAATGTTAGCGAATAGGGCTGCCATGAGGCAATTAATAGTCATGGTACTTTATTGGTATTAGTCCCTTCTGAATAACATGTGCTTCCTTCTTTTGAGTGCTTTTTTTTATGTAAGAAGTATAAGAAAATAAAATAAAGTCTCTAAAAGCTTATATGGTAAATATAAAGCTAGAGTAATATTAAGTTTCTCTCTTTACTTATTAGAGATGTATTATTATTTTATTCATGTATTTATTTCAGCTTGTTCTTGAACATAGGCCTTTTCCAGTATTCGACCTTGTCTTACCTTTTTATATCGTCATCCCATCTTATTATATGTCTATCTCTTTCACTTTATAGGTATATCTCCGTGACGATTCAGTAAAATAAGATAGAAAGTACATTGGCTCTGATTCATACCGACCGCAGGGCTCATCCCTGACGTCTGTAGTCGTCGGTAGTTGAACGCTGAATACTCCATATTTTGTAACAAATGTTTTCTTTACAGGGTGAGATTCGCCTAAACAATAGACGAATATTCTACATAAACGTGTATAGATTCAATTTGAAACGAAATACAATAGCTGTCTGATGCGTTTAACACATTTATGGGAAACACATATACTTTGCATCACGTTAATCACCAGACATATTTGCCAACCCTACGTCTGTTATGGTACAGTAATGGACTAATGTTTTGGGAATTGTAAAATGGATGAAGTTCAGAAGTCATTCAGTTGCTTTTATATTACTGGTTTGTTATGAAAATGGAAATAAGTAGACAACTGCAATATATCATGAAGTTTGCAATTTATAATTTACTGCCGTTTGTTACGAAGCATAGTGTTTTGTTACTAACAATTCAATGTGAATTTGGAGTTTGGCTTTTGTGCGCTGACTATTACACCTGATTTGTTTACCATTTTCATTTCTGAAAGTCGTGCTAGTGGCACCAAACAACTTCCTCCACTCCGTCGTGTCTTCGGCAAGCCCAAGACCAGTAATGGTCTTTACTTGATCGGTCCGGCGATTAGGACGGCATCGAGTTCTGATGCCCTCCACTCTGCCAGTCACAGTTATTCTAAGTTTTCTGGGTGCTCTGCGTGTTACATGTCCAAAAAACAAAAAATGATCGAAAAATGATTTTAAACTTGTAACCGTCCAACACATACAACACGACATTTGTGTGTTGTTTCTAATAAATTATTTAAAACAAAATTAAACCAAATGATTACCCAACTTAACTGTTAAAAAATTTAACGGTAATATTGTTACAAAATAGATATTGAAGTGTTTTTATGTTACAGTAGTGTAGTATTGAGGTCGAATACGCCATAAAGAGATCTAATAAAATATTAATGTGTTACTGATTTATGTTCCTACATAATGGTCTTTCTGATTGAGATTTGATGGAACATGGGTGTATATGAGTCTTATTCACTACCCTATAAAACCTTTCTAATCTTGTACTAATGTTAATAATTTCATACGAAAACTACGAAATAATACGTGAAAAGTGAATTTTAAACAAACAAATTCTTAAAAGGCCGGCAACGCACTCGCGAGCCCTCTAGCATCGAGTGTCCATGGGCGGCGGTATCACTTAACATCAGGTGAGCCTCCTGCCGGTTTGTCCCCTGTTCTATATAAAAAAATATTTACAATATACAATGCAGTCTTAATAATTGTCTTCAAACATGTAGTAGCGCGTCTTTCAATCTGCTCTTATAATCACTGTGATGACGTCATGCTCTCTAAGTGTCTGTCAGAGTTTAAATTGGTCGAGGATCATCCTCTGGGTCGGGTTAAAGCACACCAGCCTACCTCCACAACATGATACTGAATGATATACTTAAATTAAAATTGTCTTAGCAAATTTATGTCAAAATTTAATTCTGAGATTTGTGGTTGAATCGCATGACAGCAAGCATAATCGCAGTTTCCAATTTGCATCATCGGACGTCAAGGCAGAATGTGAAATTCAACCCGTAACAACTCGACGTCCGTCGTTCCACAACTGAGCGTTTTCAAAGTTTTCTACTTGTATTTTCTATCAAAAAATAACAAACATTTTATTTTGTTTATTTTTTATCACATTGTGGTTCGCCTCAGAAGTCTGTATCAATTTCGTGGTTATTAGCACTGTCATATATAGGAGATATGCCTTCTTCTCGTATCCGAAGTTGACCTTTACCGTACGAGCGAGTTACTAAATAGAAAAGTACATTGGTTTGGGGTTCGAACTTATGAGTATAACATAGATGAGAGGCTCTCGCCCAAACCACTAGACCAACTATGGTTTGTTATATAACTATTAAAACAATGTGATGTTTTGGGCATAAAATACACAAAACGCGTGAATAGTTCACGAAAAACATCGCAAAAGTCCCAAAGGTCACAATAATAAATTTTCTTTGCTGACTCTTTGCGATTCTACAATAAAAATTCACACAACGTATGCGTTTGGCACAAATACAAGCTCGTATAGTAAAAGATTGAGTGTAACTCTCACTATTAAGGCTGCATCGAGAAAAAATTAAACGAACGGAATGGTTAATAACGTAAGCATATATGTATAATAATTTATATTTATTAAATATATTACAAGAAAAAAATCTAAATACGAAATTTATTATACATTGAGTTGCTGCGGCTAATGCATTTTAGAAAAATACTTAACTCAAACAAGAATGTATGTATTTTTTAGATTAACAAGACATCTGCTATATCCGACTTTACTTTGCTTGCATTTTTACTAAAAAGTTCGGATGCTTCACCAGTTCCTTTACTTTGTATTTTTGAAGAAGCCTCAAGGAACATGTAGTAAGGCGATAGAACGGTACATTAAGCAGTTCGTAGACACGTTACTGTTGAATTCTTATACTTTTATGAGCCGGGAACATTCAGAGGGATATTTTAGCTGCACTATTCCGCTCTTGTGGAGTATAAATGGTCTTTTTATTGTTAGTATTAGTTTTAATGTAAGTACAAAAATCAGTATTTTTTATGTAACTATTTTTCATGCATGACTGTTTTAGATTATATAGTTGTTGTAATTCCTATAATTAAACAGTAGAAAATGAGATTACAATATAACCGAATGGCCTATAAATATTTTTATTAATTAGTTGAAATCACTGATAAGCGATCAAACAAAATCTACTTCACTGTATTAGATGATAACGATATTACGTATTACATTTATTATTAATATGTTGGTTTGTAAATGTATTTTTTTAAATTATTTAGTTACAATATAATTTCTTTTAGAGCTGGTTAACAAACAAATATACCTACAGTATTAACAATATGACATAACCTACATAGTAATAGCCATTAAAGTTTTATAAATCGAATATTAAAACAAATTTAAAAACATTGGTCCCTGTGGCAGTGTATAAATTATTTTATTAATTTTACAATTGCTCAAAATTAGAATCATTTAAAGTATATTTTGACGTTCATAAGTGTACATTATGTTACCTATATGAATAAATGATATTTGATTTGATTTTATTCAAAAAAGACTTTGTTAATAAACATTTACTAAATGTTTTTTCAGCTGTTAGGGAACTTAATAATTTATTAGACAGTCAAATACCAATTGACAATTATAAAAAAACTTGCAAAATGTTTTACAAAGAGACATCTATGGGTAGCTTGTGTATGAATAAATCATTTCACATTCTACAGATTCCCTAGAGGTGTCCGGGACTTGTTTAAAAATAAAATATGCAACAACACATTCATTGAAATTGTTTTTGGAATTGAGTTTGTGTTGTCATTGCGATGATTTAATATGTAAAGGGTTGACGGTTTATGGCTACCAAATTGTATTGATACATATGAAACAATTTTGTATTAAATCTGTGTACACAATAAATATTAGCTATTGTATCTAATGGAAATAAGAAAGCTCTTTTCCCCTGTGAACAAGAACAAAGCGACAGCGATCGTATTTATGATTTCTGCTACACAAATATTGTAAAGACGAAAGATTTGATATTTTTTACTGTCGAGCGCGAGTCTAACATAATAATATAAATTAAGAAGACGTGTGTGTAATTATGTACACGCGTTAGAAGTTATACTTGTTTTATAAATATTATCAATAACATTATCTTTCGCCTCATTCTAAATTTGTAGAAAAAACGACACGAACAATACGATAGAAGAATCTCATCATTTTTTCCTAACACAACAAAAGAAGTATAACTTCAATAATTTCAAAGTATATTTACCGAGAAATACTTAAGATCATCGTGCACCACAGCACAGCTAGTAAACTATAAATTAGTATTTACTGTTACGATAATACTATGTATGTATTAATTATGTCGTTTATAATCCTGTGGTATGACTCTTTAGGCACGACGGCTACCCATAGTTGAGAAATGCGCAAAGTAAAAGCATGTAAACTTCTTATCTTACGGAAGTCAGTTAAGTAAGGTAAGAAAAATACAATTAGAATGATATTTGTGAGTTACAATTATCTTATTGAAATAGGATTGGAACTAAGTACTAAGTTTTATAATAATCCGTTTTTGGTGACTAATAAATAAAATATGTAACCATTTTGATTATTTTTATACAGGTACGTTAGACAACATACTCTAAATCAGTGTTGGCCTAGGGGGCGTGCAACTCTCATCCCTGTGATCGTAGACTTTCTTTCTATGTACGCATTTAAAATTCGCTCGAACGGTCCTCCTGAACATTGTGATCAAACCGGTTTGTAACCTAATATGTCAACAGCCACAAAACCCAATAGGTTATTTTTATTAATTTTTAATGCCGTGTTACGTACAAACCAAGCATTGTTCTACAACAATGGATTTGACTAACTATGTACGTTGTCCATGCACTGGAAATTTAATTCAGGATTCAATTCAAGCACATTAAATAATACGTACATTAAATAGTACGTTTTACAGAGCTATTTCTTTAAACTTCACTTAACATCAGGTGTGCCTCCTGCCCGTTTGCCCCCTGTTCTATCAAAACTGATCTGGTAATATTAAACGTTAATTTCCCCTTTCAATACAAAACTATGTACCTGCTAGTTCTTAATAAATTAAAGCCTAAATGAAAAGGTGTATTTGGAATGATCCCAAGGGATTCGTGAATGAATACGGCCGGCAAGTTTCGTGAATTCATAGACCTCTATAAATCTTTAATTTCTTGGGTCAAAGTATGGCGTGCCATGACTTAGAAGCTGCCTTAATAAACATTTGTTCACGCCTAGTCAACGTTTACTACACGGAAGAAATATAAATTAAGTGATAAATTAATAAAATCAAAAACAAAACAAAAATCATTTATTCATATAGGTAACATAATCTACACTTATGAACGCCAAAAAAAGAAAAGAAACATACATTAATGATTCTAATTTTACATTTACTGTCAGTTGTAATCAAGGGCGTAGAACGGAAGAGAAGAACTGGCATTAAACTCTCCGCCACTCTTTTTAATCGCCAAGTTTTTTTTACACAAATTTTGTAAGGAGCTGCAACCATTACACCATATTCCAATCTATAAAATAAAATGGTATAGAAAATGCTAGATATAAACGTAATACTAGGTCATTATTCAAAAATATTAATTATTTCAAGTTCCGGCATCCAGAGTGAGGAATATAAATCCAGGTTTAATTTAATAAGAAACTAAATCGAAATGTGCCTGTCCTATTCTTCATTCAATGTAAAGTCTTCAAGCAACAAGATCGACATCTTTCTGTATTTATATAAGGATCAAATGGATCCAAATTATCAGCTCGAACGAAACGAATGAAGGAAGTTTTGTATCGTTCCTTTAGTTATGCTAATAATTGACCGGGATCTGTCGAATGAGAGAATAGATTGCGGTCTTTGGCTCTGACTATGAATAAATTTGATCGATCAACGTGTGTCTAGAAGCGTTCGTGAGTCGTGACTTCGTATAAAAGTATACTAAATCTGGGTTAACGCTATTTTTTATATCGACAGCGAATTTTTAGGGGTTTAAGATAAAACCCTTTTCTTAGGCAAAAGGTGTATACGAAATTTTCTTTGACCATAGAATTATTTTGACTTGTATATATATACTGTGACAATGAGCAGTGTTAGCCTCGTTATAGCCATCTTTGCGGTTGTTAGCCCAAGCGGTGAAGAAAATTATCGCTAGGACACCGTGCCTAGTAGTACCTAGACTTAAAAAGTCGAAAAATTATGACAAATAACAAAACGAAACAAACATACATCTGAGGCCCAGGCCTCAAACTTAAATAACCTAGACCCTAGCTCTAGAGCTAGGGTCAACTTTCAACGGTCAAGGGTCTTCGAATGTCAACTTTCCCATTACATTATAGTTTTACCTACCTACCTACCTTTTCGATATATTTTTTCACTAAGGTTTGACATATTCTATATATGTCCAACGTTAGTAGCAAAGTTTATATAGTCACACGTGGCGCCTTTATACGATAATGTCGAAAAACATTTAATAAAATATAATAAATGTAAGTTTTACACGTTATTTGACTTAAAGTAATATTCATAAAGTTCACCGACTTCATTAATTACATTTCTTTCATAGCCTTATACATATTTCAGTATTTTTCTTGTCAAATTTAGCGCTCATATATACACGAGAGTATCAGAAATAAAAGGAAAGCCTTTAAATCGCTCAATATTTCAATTTCCTCGGATGGAGATAAATTCCTTGTGCTTCCGTTCGCATCTCAGTCACTCTTCGATTGATTTATCCGGGATGGATAAATAAAATACAATTACCAAAAAATTCTGTGAATTCAGATATTGGTGGCAATCGTATTACTTAAAAGGAACTTTTATTTAACGGCCTGCGTAACATGTGGCTTTCATTATGAGAAGTGTGTACGCCTGTATACAGCGAGATTCCATTTAAAAAAAAGGCGTAGTTCAGTGGCTCTTCGATTTACAAGGTGGTAACATCTAAGGTATGATATTATTTTGATTATTTTTGAAGATGATGTTATTATGTAAATGTCATTATATACCGATGACTGGTGTATTTAAAAATACGGTTAATACAAACCCTTGTTTGATGAATGATTACCATATTGTTATATACACTACTGCAATAGTCACTGGTTTTAATCTACAAGATAAATAAAATGTGATTATGAATTTAATCCTTTTATTTATATTTCCCCTTAACACCTAATAATAAACAAGATTCTAGTTATACAGTTACATATCTACAGTTTTTAAAATAAAATTTATAACACCTGCATTGGTAACCGGAAACTACCAATAGAAAAAGCGATAGTGATCCCGACTTCAATATAGAATTACGCAATCCTAAAATAGAATCCAGCGTAACGGATACTACTATAAAGCTACCTAGTACAGGCCCAAGATTAATTCCTGTATTTAAATTTGCCTCAGCCTAGCAAAAGTCTGATCTCTTTCAGCTATAGAATAAAATAAAAAAAATAACTACAAACAAAACACAATGAAACAGAATATTAATTATTTAAAATTAGGTCACAGAAATACAATTCAACTGAAAATTGTTTATTAAAATAACAATAATTACTGGCTTAAATTTTAATGATAAATTATTTACCTTTTTGTCAAGCTGTTAAATCACTGACACAGATGGCTGATCACGTACTTGTATAGAATAAAAATTATCGACAAGTGGACCCATTTAGTGATGTACCGCCACTATATTATAAATACGATTTTTGTGGTATTACATGTGATAGAATTACTTGTGTGTGTGGTTTAAAAATGACTTAAAGAAAAACACTTTTTTACGGATTATAGTTATGTATTATTGTATTTAAACTTATAATTATTTAGACATAATTTTAAATTTAAACCGACGTTTCGCGTGCTTTACAGCGTGCGTGGTCACGGTGACTGAAGACAAAGGTGTTAAATGTCAAAAAGTATTACAGCTGCAGAAAATGTTGTGTTATCTGTATTTATTTATACAATAATACATAACTATAATCCGTAAAAAAGTGTTTTTCTTTAAATGTGTAAAAGTTATGTTAATAAAAGACAATACTATTAAAAATGACTTTTAAAGTAATCTTCTTTGTATTCAAATCCATTTAAAATATAAAACCTCTACGCAGTTTTCTATTTATAATACTAGTCGTATAGATAAAATATTTCCTTAGGGCCAACAGCGGAAGTAATATACCGGATATAAAGAAGAATTATGAAATATACTTCAGCAAGTTTGCATTCAAAAGGAATTTTATGCGACTTCCATTTATGCTATTTGATATTTGCTTTAAAATCAGTTTTCTGAATGAAAGAACATCGCGACTCAAGCTCTGACTTCGTTTGATATTTTAATAACCTTGTACCTTAACGATAGTTTCGATTCGACAAACTAGTTATAATTTTGGTATGTGACTTCAAAATTGATGTCTAGTAGTAAAGCGCTTGTGAAAGACGAAATAAGAAAAAATGTTTGATTGTTTTCGTTTCGTTTTTATATTAATTGTATTTTTTTACCTATTTAAACATTAGGGAATTAAAAAATTGTATTTTGATGAAGTCTTTCAGGCACCAATGTTAAACCACTAATTTGTTCTGCACTGTAATATTAAGCATAAATATATAAAAATTAAAAATATTTGACATAAAAATCAAAAATGAGCTAAAATCGGGTTTAAGTTTTTGTAAACATATTTCATGTTTTTATTCAGAAGAGTAACAATACTCTTCTTATATGATAATATTCAATTTTATAATAATCGTCGTCTTCTTAATACAGACGTTAACCTTTTACATAGTCGAGGTTAGTTGAATGTCACTGCAGCTCGCCTTTATATTGTGTACTATTGTAAATAAATAAAATATTTATTTTAAGAATTTTATAGAGCTATCATAATATTGATAGTAAGCCTTGCTCTATTTTCCGCTTAAAACCTACAAAGTTGAATGAGCTTTGTGGAGAAAAATCATGTTTATTATTGTGAATAGAAAACGTTTTCTTGAATGCACTTTACGAACAATTATTTTAATCACGGGTTTTCAATTATACTGATGTAGGTCATATTCATACTTTTAATAGAGATTTTTTGACTCAAATTTCTTTAAAACATAATGGTATAATTGCATGTATGCAACGACATACGGAATTAGTTTCTATGTATATTATAATCCCTATATACGTACAGAGATATGAATAAATATGTATTTATTTACCTTATACAAAAACATACGTATAAGCTGGTTACATAAGTTATCACGCAACGGGCGGCCTTCTTGGCAACCCTAGTATGGAACAATGAAAAAGAAACACCTACATAGGGTAGAGTACAAGAAGTTCATAAATAATTTACAAAAAATAACATGTAAGACTAAGTATAACTAAAATAAATAATAGTATACATGGATTCGTTGTCGAGACCCTTGGTCCGTGGGGTCCTAGTGCGATAAGGCTTTTTAGGAAAATATTATACAAGGTTAGTGGACATCACAGGAGAACGAAGAGCTGGCAGCTACCTCGCACAAAGAATTAGTCTAGCTATTCAAAGGGGGACCGCTGCCAGTATCTTCGGAACCTTGCCTAAAGGGACTCCTTTTAATTATTAAATTTTATGGTTAGTTATTAGGTATATTAGAATTACTGTAGGTACAATTTGTTTAAATAAAGTAAAATTAAATAAAACATTATCATAATTTTGAAATATCATAATAATGTAAAACGGAATTATCTTAAGTAGCTAGTGACAATAGCGTATGAAAAAATTATGTATTAATTGAAAGATACTTAGTGATTAAAGTTTATCAAAATATGTCTTCGCACGGATCTACGGACTCTAACGGTGAAATAATTTTTGATATTGTAATAAAACCTATCAAAACATCATATATCCATCTATACTTTTGTTTACATTGAATAGGCTCCGAAATAATTGGACAGATTTGAAAAATTTTAGCTTTTAAAACCCTAGATTATCCCTAATGAACATAGACTATTTTCAATAAAGTTAAATTATAAAATGACAATAGTGTAACACGTCGTTGACTTTTTGGGTCTAAGACATGTCGGTTTCCTCACGATATTTTCCTTCACCGTTCGAGCAAATGTTAAATGCGCACATAGAAAGAAAGTCCATTGGTGCACAGCCGGGGATCGAACCTTCGACCTCACACACTTCGACAAACACTACTCTACTGCTCTACTGCACTGCTTACGCTGGGTTAACTATTGACAATAGAGCGAAGTGAAATACTACAGTTTTATAGAACACAACAATATCTACAAAGAAGTCCTGAATACAATAAAACAATTAAAAGTCTATTTACCGAGAAAAGCCTTAGATTATATAAAATGGTGCTGCGACTGAATTAATTCGGGTGCAACCGCAGAGCACAGTTACTACATTGTCAATAAGTCAGCCATAAACACAAAAAAAAAATTTGTAAATTTATTGTGTCTTACTGACATTTTTTTATCATTAGTATAGTAAATATAGCCTATATTTTAATTATTATTGAATCTTGTTTGTAAGCATATGACACCCATTCATCAACAGTAATATAATTATGTATAGAGAAAGACAAGTACATGCGTATCAGAGTCGATTCCATCCCGAATTTGACCTCCCGATTTAATGTTTGCATTCGGCCCTTGAAAATCGATCAACTCGCTCCCAAACCATTTATTTCCGTATAACAGGGACTGATTAAAAATAAATCCTTCGGGGTGTCCAATTTCCATTAGCTTCCTGTGCGTGTAGGAATTAAGCTACTACATTTTACAACCTTTTAATTTCAACTCCCGGTATTGGCAATTTTATTATTTACGTAGAAGATTGGACGTCATTTGGAATCAATAAAGGTTGGTTAATATGTCCAATTGGGTTGATTTATAATATTAAGATATTTAAATAATCTAACGTTAATACGTTTTTTAATTGGCTACCAAAACATCTAAACAATATTGAGGCTCACAGTTTGGGATTGTAGTTACGAATCTATAGCTCAAAGAATTTATTACGATAACACCGTGGAGTGAGAATTTTAAGGTTATTTTGCTGAGTATCGAGATTTCCAATTAGGCTAACTTTTGAATAAGTAGGATCATATTATAATGATAATCATCTAAAATCTCAAAATCTATCGAACTAACGAGGGTTAATTGTAGGGGGATATAATGAAATAGTAGGGAATACCAATGGGACAGATCTCGTCGTACAAGACCGTGTACACTTATTCCGACGGCAAACAATTTTGCCATCATTCTCATCAATGGACATACAGCCCCTTGTGGGTCTTAGCCTCCTCAAGTACACTTCGCAATCGTAATATATCCTGTGCTTCACGCGTCCAATTACGAACCCCTTTTGTTTCGAAGTCCGTAACAACCCCATCCCCCCTATGCCGCCTCTACTAGGTTGTCTCTTGCCACCGGCTTGTGAGTGCAGATTGGACCTTGGGGTTCTGTCGTTCGCCATTCAGTGAACATGTCCCAGTCACTTGGACCTGTTGTACTTTACGACTGGGATGATGTTGGCGTCGTCTAGGATATCTTAGACGACATAAATATTTAATATTATGGACTTCTTCATTGTACTGATATACAAAACGCCGTCGTCGTAAACAGGACCAAGAATTCGTCGAAGTCGTTAATAATACTTTTGTACTATAATATAATATTATTTGACGTCGAGGCGCAACACGAAATTCCAACCGTATCTCTACATCTATTATTCCACATCGTTTGAAGAAGAAAAACCACCTGTGCACCGAAATATTTGCGATTAAATTTGACTTAAGATCCTGCAGAAAAGAGCGTGCCAATACTTAAAAAGTCGGAAATGCACTAGCGAGCCCTCTGACATTGGAGAGTCCATGGCCGGAAATATAACTTAAAATCAGGTAAGCCTCCTGCCTGTTTGCCCCCCAATATAATATAAAAAAAAACTCTCATAGGAAATAAGTTGTGTAAGAGTCGGCCTGGAAAACATTATTGTTATTAATACAAACAGTGGTCAGAATTAAAATTAATGAAACAATTTTTTAGATAAAGATCTTATAGACCAATTCAAAACATTTACAGCTATTGAGTAATACCTTAAAGAAGGAATAACTATGCGAAATAATGACCGATTAGTAAACGATAATTTTAAGAAGGAATGTGAAAACCCTTTTCTAGCTTTGGATGTGATCTGTTCGATTATTGGTGAGGGTACAGATGCTCTGTGAGATTATTTGCTTACCCTCTTCAAATGACCCAACGACAAGGATTGCTGGGTGAATATTATTATAATTACAACCATACGGCATCAGTAACTAAGCGTCATTGATTGCTCTTCCAAAAAACATGCGGAAAACTTATGTACGTTATTTAAATAAAACAATTGAACCGCACCATTGACATTTGTACAACGGCTTTACAGCTATTCTGTTCCCTATAGCCATTATTCTAACACACTGGCATTAATCTCAGTCCATTTGCGTTATTAAATAACTTTGTTGCTAACAACTTCACCCTTTTATAACAAATTACTTAACTTGAAACACTTAAGTAGCATGTGACAAGTGAAATATACTTCTTTGTCGTAACTGCTGTGTCATAATTACTTTGTTTTTTCAAATTTATGTTTTCCGCTACTAAAAATATACCTGTATTAATTGATTGACCCAGTAAAATAAAATATTATTAATTTAATGAATGTTATATATATTATTAATTTATAAAATTGTAGAGTAGTGCCGTAGTTGTTAAAATACCTATATAATTTGACATTGACATGATAGAGTCATGTTTGTCAGTTGTCATTTAACATATATGTCAGTTGTCAACACCCGCACTCTAATCATTTAATTAGGCATCAGTGTTCACAACCGTACGATAATTATCGTACATGTACGATAATTCCATAGCTACGTACGATGTACGATGGTACGCGACTGTCGTACGCAGATTGTACGATAATTTCCGTTCTTATGAAAAATTTGATGATTACACAGATAGCCAATAGCCCAATAATAATTACAGTTTTTTTAGTGTTGGTTTATTGTTTTATTAGGATCATATGCTCTTGCTTCATGGCGCAATCCTTTCATTGGTTTGTTACTGTTTGTTCAATTCGAATTATAAATTCGAAATGTTGGCACGTTCATCACACTCGAAGTGCCCTCGTCCATTCCCAGGTCAAGTCTTGCCATACGTCGAAAATTTAATTTGAATTATTATTTTTTTCAATTTAAAAAGCACAAGTTTACAAGATTTAAACTATAAATCATTTCTAACATATTATTGTCACGATTCATATGATTTTTAAAAGTATTTTATCCATTTTCCTGACTTGTACGATAATTTTTATCCAAGTACGATAATTTCGGCAATAACTTCGGCCCTGGTACGATAGTTGCCTGGCTTCAGGTTGTGAACACTTGATTTAATTAGTAATATAAGATTCTCCCTTCCATAACTTGTATATATTATTATATATCTGTGTGTGTTGTCTTTTTTTTTGGTAAGTAATTTTTGTTTTGGGTAACTGTGCTTAGATTAAATTCAATCCATCAAATCTATCCTCACCGTGATAACACTTAGAACGCGACATTGGTGGAATTGTGATTGACACAGAAGTCGCCATTAAAAATAAGAAAAAAAAGAATAGAATAATTAATAATATTACACTTTGTTTAAAAGAACACATCGGATGTTTAACGTAAACTTTCGTTCGCAAAGTCGGATATTCGCGGTAGTAGTTGATACAATAACAACTCCTGGGGATATTCCGGTCAGTTTTGGTCCCCAGAAACATTTGTAACACCAAACTTTTAAAGTTATTGCTTTAATTAAATACTAAATTGGAATACACGAAAGCAAAGTCGCATCAATTTTTATTAAAATCTTAACAAACGTAAATGCCACGGAAATCAAAGTAAGCGGAAGGGTCACGCAAAACCGACCAAAATATCTTGACCCTTAATAATCTTGTTCAATTTTATATTATACTACTGTTTATAATTTGCACTTCAATTTTTTTTATTATTTCTACAACTACAGATATTTTAATATCGGGCCAATATGCATATTATTGTTAGATTACTTAGAATTTAAAATAAAAAAATTAAATAAATAAAAAATTTAATGCTTGACATAAGTTTCAAATGTCCCGCTTTGTTTGGTCTTATGCTCAAATTACTAGAATATTTTCAATAAATTTAAATTTGAATAATATAGAGCTCAATTTTTTTGCAATATTTCGTTAATTTTGTGACTTAGGCGTAATTGAATTAACAATGGCTATACGTCAATATTTACCTCTGCAAAATTATCACGTTGTAAAAATGTGAATTTCCAAGTAGAATTTAATCTTAAGCCCCAGTGTATAATCTGACCTTAGCTAATTACAGTTCAAAAGAAAATTCGTAAAAATCGCAGAGGTCTTCTTAAACTGGTCGTTCCGCCAAGGGACATTTTCACATAAAGAATCTAATTAGTCGTCGACAGGTTGGGTCGGTGTATTACATAAAAACATTACCAGCGGAAAACATTTCTTCGGACGTAATTAATTTTACTTTAGAAAATGAGCGGGCAAAAATTATTTATGCTTCCGTTCCGTGATAGCAAATTGTAAAGGTTATTAGAACTCCCAATTAAGCTGAGTGAAGCGTTAGATACGGTGATTGTTTCCTTATTTATTTAATAGGTTTTTATTTTAAGAGATACATGGTTTAATTAAAGTACCTGGATCACCGATCACACATGGTATTTTTTTTTAATTGTTGTTTGGAAATTATTTTTAAGCACAAATTACAAACTAATAAAATGATGAAATATGAATAATATTTTTCGATTTTACCGACAGAATAATTTAAAAATGTGAACTATATGTATTTAAAGATAAAAATCATGAGTGTGATAAAACACGAATAAAATTACATTTTCTAGAAATAATTCCTATCGTTACGATTACGATCGATTTATCGCCCCCGAAACCCCCTGTATACTAAATTTCATGAAAATCATTGGAGCCGATTCCGAGATTCCAATTATATGTATATACAAGAATTGCTCGTTTAAAGATATAATAGATTTATTAATTTTTTTTTGTAAATGTTTTTTTCAAAGCGATGCTATAAGTTTCTTTACGTTACGGACGTTCTCACACTTAAAAGGCATTGATGTGATCTTGAGGCGCCAACATCTTTCAAACCGCTAGTTAAACGGCTAGGCTGTTAATTGAACGGCTAATTAAGCTACTTGGCTGCGAAATATCCTTGACGACGGATCCCGAGAAGGTTCATAATACTTCAGGATTCAATATGAATAAAATACCTTAACGTTATAATAATTAGTTTTGTTACTGATTCATTTCTGTGATATACATGATAATTTTGAGTAAGTAAGCATTGTTTAATAAACTATCTAGACTACATACGTTCCAAAAGCGTGAGTGAAAAATGCAATATTTAAAATTATATTTGAAACGAAATACATTTTATATTCATTCGAAAAATACAATGGATCGTTCAGTGTACAGTCAAACAAAGAATTACACGACACCGGGGTCAAGAGCCCGTTTAGCCAAGGTTAAAGCATTTAGCGGAAAAACATGAGTTACTTTAGGAAAACTCTCGTCAATTAGACGCTAAATTGATGTTCATGTGGAAATTCGGTAGACGTAAATAAAGTTTTTATTACTCAGAAAAAACAACGATTATGGTTCTTGGACCTCTTGTTGATATGAACCCTCCCTTATCCCTTTCGAACTCGGTATTTTGACAGTAGTAAGTTTACATATCATAGAAGCAGCTGTAAAAAAAAACACTCAAAATTAATCAAATTTTAAGAAACCTGCCTGTATCTGCCGAGAGATCTAACACAGCATGTTGCAAAATTTTGTATTCAAAAAATTGTTTACGCCATGGGTATCAAACTATTTAATCACTTTTCTAGAAGTTCATTGCGTGGTAATGCTTTCAAAAAGAAAATGATAGAATTTTTATTTATTATTTTTTTTATAATTAACTGTTTCTTTTAATATGACTTCTCAATGCCCTTATTTTATGGGTGTTTTTTTTTTAATTTATCGTGCTGAATTCACTTTCTTTGCAATTCAACGATCTATTATTATTAATATATTTATTCCTATCTTATTATCACGTTATGTTAATAATAATTTGGAGCGACAATTTAAAACGATAAGTCCAACTTTGGCATGGAGCAGCTCTTCCAATTGTCATTTAGTTTTGTTAGTTATTCAGGGTTCCAGTTCATGGTTCATAGAAAGTTGACTATAATTTTTTTTCCTTGGTACATCATTTAAAAGCTGCACAAATGGATTTTGAGAGTATTTATGGGCGTGGGTACCAACATCCGGGGAGCCTCTTGCTCCTTTTTTTATATTAGTTTAATATAAATTAATTACTTATAAAATATTTATTTAATCAATTAACCCTATAAGAATTAAACACAAAATATTTTTCAAACCCCTTAGTAAGTACAGTTTCAAGAGTCAATTAAACAAAGTAAAAGATAACCGTTTAATCGATACGCCTTGAATTACGAATACTTAAATGATCCTAATCCTTGGGATTGATTTGATCCAGTTCAAACAATTTGTATTAAAAACTTGGCGATTGTAAAGAGTGGCGGAAAGTTTCTTGCCAGTTCTTCTTACCCGCTCTACTCCCTTGACTTGCGAACTGGTAAATGTGAATTTAAAATTAATTTAATTTTTTGACTTTCATAAGTGTACTTGTTTACCTAGATGAATAAAGATATTTTGATGTGATTTGACCAGTCATAATACAATTTTATAAACTCACTGAAGCAACAAAGGATTAAAAGAAGGTTCCACTCATTTATTCCGGATTTATGATTAGTATACCGGTTATGATCTAATATACAGAAATAAATGTATTGTATCAAGGAGTGTCAACATTTACTACACTTGATTCCCAGAATTTATAGAAATAGAATATAACTTATCAGGTCCCGCCGAGGGTTGCCATAGAAATGGTTGACCTAGTTCTCTTGACTGTAAACCTCTCGAGAATTACCTTATAACAATATTTACAGTGCAAAAGAAAATAATTATAAACTACATGCCTCTTGCTAGTTAGGAAAAATTAAACGTTCATTATTTACTATGCACTCGGGCATGGTAAGGGTTTCATTAATTGTTTAATGTACAATATATTCGTTAAATATAAAACAAAATTAATAAATAATGGTTTGTAGTATAACATTATGAGTTGCTTTATTAGTAATATATTTTGTAGTATTCCTTTAATATAGTTTAGTTAGAATGACTGTCACGGTCTGATCTCAGATTGTTTTCAAAAACATTCGTGATAATCGATTGATCGCCTCCGATCTGCATTCCAATAACCAAACCCTACGAAGACAATCCATTTTTGGCTACGGATAGAATGCAATCTCTTCGCTCTTTATACTCATATTTGATAATCAATATAAACCGTACAAATAATATTAAAATATAAATGTCTATGTTTAAAACATATAAAATAGCTTTTAATTATTTTAAAGTTAAAATCTTAAGATACTAAGCACAATTGAACTGTCATTTTCATACAAAAGTCAATCCACAGGCATCGATCCGACCTACTATGGATAACTTGTATCGACAGAATGCTATTGCAATCCAGCGATTGGTTATTGGCACAGTTTTACCATTGTTTGGATTAAAATTTCGAAGGTTTGGGTATTAAACTGTTACGGCATTTCGTGTACAATCGGCGCGTGAACATTCAAGTGAACTTGAATGCTATTAGTAGTTTTAAACTCAGGATTAAAAGTTCATAATTTAAACTTTTTAAGTATTGCGTAAAACATTTATTAGATTTACTTATTTTTGTATATACTCGGGTGACATTTGCCTGACCTAATGGCGAGCGGAAAATGTTATATTTGTAACGAATTAATAAATATCTCTCAAGAATTTATTTTGTTAGAGAAAACCAAAACTTTCTTTCTGTATAAAGAAGTCTTCGTTCAAGGAATAAAACAAAAGTCCAGGGAACGAACTATAAGTTTTTAAGTACCAGGGGAGCATAAGTTGTGAGGTGATACGAAGCGTATCGTTAGCGAGCGTAGGTACTACAATTAGTATGCAAACTTACAGGTTACTGGGACGCTGGGGACAAGACAAACTGAGGTGGTTTCAGTATTTTACTGGTGTGGAAGATCTTTTGAGCATTAAACTTTTGTAATTGCTTTGTTACATTTTAACTAAAACAACAATATTTACCGCCTCCGTGAGTGGTCAACGCAAATGGAATTCAAAGGACGGTGTTTAGATTAATTTCTTTTAATTCGTGAATTTTTTTTCGAGAATTTGGCCTGGCTAAAACTCTGACGCTCTTGGCATCCTATACCTGCCTTTAGGGCGAAGTGGGTCACTTTGGCATTTAAAGTCACATGACATAAGAGTAAATTTCTTAATCTAAAATAATAATAATACCAACTTGTTAATAGATAAGAAATGTAAACGTACTAGTAAGTATAGCACGAGTCTTTTAAATAAAAATAAAGATTATTTCAAAGAATTCGTTTATATTGCAGACGTTTATTTACAGTAAAAAGACCGACTTAGCAAATACATGAAGAAAAGGCTTAACCGCGAACAATTTAGGATGGTACAAAGTACAAGCGATTTTAAAATAATTATAAGAATATACTGTTTGGCAATTCTCGATGTATAGATAGTCACAAATTAACAAATCTATGGGGTAGATGGGTGGAGCTAAAAACACAAACAACGTGTTGGTAAAGTATATTTTTTTACTAGTTTGAATTTAAGTATTTTAATTACATACGTTAGTTGAAACAATGATATTTACGTTAAGATAATTATTTTTCTATATTATTCATTAAATATCTTTACATTAATAACTTTCTATAATATTTGATAATCTAGGATAGATCAAGTTTTATAATTATTTTAATATGTATTAAGTTTCTGTATAGCAAAGAGTGTGCAAATAAATGAGTTGTGGTTGTGTTGTTTTACAAAACCTCAAAAAAAAAACTAAATACTGAGGGTATCTGGTGAACACATACGCAGGCAGTTTAAATGATAGAAGTGATGATCTTTTCAAAATTAATATATATAAAACATACAGTGTATAGACTTAATTTTAATTGATTATTAAAATAAAAAAAGTCATAGTAGAAAATCGCTACCGTCTGTAACTTAATTAAAACCGAAAACGTGTTTCACGAACAATAGAAGTAGATAGCTAACAATTACTACATTTCCGTATACATTCCCTAATCTCAGTTCATTTGTACTGACTGTATTATCCTGCTCTCAGCCATATCCGTCGAATCTCTCAAGTAAGACATTTCTCTGAATTTATTTTACTATATTTCTCACTTCCGACGATTGCTTCGTTGGCTATATTAAATGTATCATCTTCAATCTAAGAAAATTAAAAGAAACAAATTAAATACTTTAATTTTATTTTGTTTCTCGTTTAGTCATAGTATGTAGTTATTACTTTGTATATTATATTGTGTGTGACCGGTAATCATAGGAATTCTATAGTCTTATTAAAGGCACCAGGCTCTCCCAAAACGGTCAATACCTACGCTGTAAACCCGTAAAATGCAATATTCTGAAGAGGCAGATAAGCTTATTATTATTAACATTAAACAATATTAATTTCGTGGTTCCAGATTTGATCACTCCCTCCTAATTTAATTATAATACTCCCATTTTGATTCGCTTCTATTTTGGCGACAGGGTGATAAAAATTTAAGAGAGAAGACGGAAGACGTTTCCTGATTATTTTTGGTTGTGGCGTGTTCTGATTTCATCTATATCCATTAGTGGAGCGCCTCCGCGAAACCCAGATTCAGCAGCAAATCGACCATCTCAAGTGAAGTCGAATGAGGCAGTCCAATGGCATGTGTTTGGTAGGAATACTCAAGGGAAGTGGAAACGTGACGTGAGTTGCAGATCAGAGAACGAACAAAAAATTCTCGGAAGAGTGAGGTCACTTCGTGAAGTCTGTGAAGTGCCCAGGAGACTTCTCTGCTTCTGGAAGGAATTAGGCTGGCTAAATTAGCCAGGACTTTACGCAAAACGGACCAAATACTAAGTGCGGAAAATGAGTCCATCAACTATATCTTACCATACTTCGAGCGAATTAGAACGCAAAGTCAGAGCTTTGTGAAGGATGATTGTGGATGCCCCGTTCCAACGATTCAAAGATTGATAGGACATTTCTAAAAATAAAATAAGGTTTTTTTTGCCGTTCTAGATTTAATAAGTTACGGTCGGAACGTAGTACGTCTGGGATCTTACCAAATGTTGGAAATGGGGTTTGACGCCTGATTTACTACTAGGCTATGACAACCCGAAGTATCAGTATATTAATTACAAGTAAAAATAACAAAAGCCTCCCTTCAACCTTTTCATATGTCTTTAGTTCCGTTTTCATTTCATAATAGCCACGTTTAGGATAACGTACATCTTTTGTTTGCGAGACAAATTCATCCGAGCTTATCCATAATGGGTTTCTTTTCCTGGGATTAAGTGGCGTTTATCATGTGATATTATCATTAATAAGACGTACTTGTATCCCGCCCACCTCAATGTTTATGGAAATATTTAATTTTAGGATGGAAACTAAATAATATAGATATAAATTGTAACTATTAAACTTTTAATTATTTAAAGATATTAAATGTATTCTAACTTAAACAAACATAGAAATAGTCAACAATACGAAAAAATATCATGTTATTTTATGACTTGAATTATAAAAGTGTTTATTCATTTTAAGAGATAAAATGTAAGACTTTTTATTTTAATTCTTTAATTAGATTATTCATAAGATTTTTGCGTCGTAACATGAATGCATGTAAAATATACGTATTTTTTTTTATTCAGATGATTTATGTTATGCTCATTGTTGCTCATTGTAAAATAAAGTACCATAAAGCTGTTTGGAATATCCATAGTATATAATAGCAGTTAATAATAAGGACACAGGTTCAAAAATTGCAATAACCTTTTGAGGCAATTTGAGTTGGCACCTTAGTCTGCATTGAATTATAATACAATAGATATAAAGACTTATAAATATTTTTCTTTTAAATCAATATATAATTTAGAGGTCACATTCAAACTTTCGTATCTTATTAGTTTTAGTTCCAAATACTTAGTACTTACAAGATACCGGAGTCATAGATCGCGTTAGTATCTCATTCTATTAATATTGGTGAAGGGTATATCATTAATAATTAAGTAATTTGATCGCAGAAGTTTATACATCATTACAAACTCCAAGTCAGCCAAAACAATCAAAGTAACTTAAAAGTCTTCTATTTTAGTTTGCATTGCCCTTAAAAAACACACGGGATAACTAGATAAGATTAACGTGCTGATAACTCAACCCATTAAATCACATATACAACACTATAGGTTGTACTTGTTTTAAATCACAACCCATTTTTATCTTTGTTAATTGGTTTATTCTTCACAAACAACAGTAATTAATTTATATTCTTATAGAAACGCTATAGGAAAAAAAATATATTCAAATAAAATCAAAATATCTTTATTCATACAGGTAAACATGTACACTTATGAACGTCAAGAAAAACAAATTAAATGAACTGTAAATTTACATTTACAACCAGTTCGCAAGTCAATTCAATATTCACTTGTCTTAAAAGTCTGTTCTGAGTGACGTCTCTTTTCTTCTTTTTCTTAGTGTCCTATATTTATGTTGCTACATACGAAATCTTATAGAAAATACTACACAATATAGTATGTACATGTTTAGTGCGTCTACGATACGCTACAACATATATTAATTAAAGATTCGTTCAATTTCAACGGTCCGTAACATTTTACGTTATTTAATATTTTCTATATGATATCGCTAAATCTTAAAGTAAAATTTTAAAAACACACGTTTTACAAAATAAGTCTTGACTGTGTAAGCTAAGGCTAAAGGTAAAATGAAGTATGATACCCGTATATAAAAAATACCTTACATTTTTAACATCTGAGAGTTGGCAATAACCTTACCTCCTATAGTCCTAATTTTAGTTACTTATTTAAATATTTCATTCTAAAAATAATTAAGAATAAAAATTAATCGTGACAAACACCCATTCTTAAGATATCTTATCGCTACCCTTGTATAATAAAACAAAATTTATATCCCGAGTATACTTAATAGAGATATGTCGACTTTTTTAGAAACAAACACAGACTGCACCATATCCAGCCACTTTCAAACAAAGTTTTCACTAGCTATTAAAACTGCATTCACTCACAATTTTAAGCAACATCTTCGTCGTTCACCGGTCGGTTTATTGGTCGTATACCGTTACAGAAAGTATTCTTCTTGTGCAATACATATATCTTATATATGTATTATATATAAATGCACTTTCTCTTTTAACTATACATCCTATTTATAATGTGCAATAAAGTTTTTTCTTTCCTTAGAAAAAGCGTAATGGTATTTCTTTGAGACACTTATTTCATAAACGCACTTGTTGCAAAACGTACATTGACATTACATTATTGGCTAATTTTTAAGGTGCCTTTGAATAAACTAGTGATTGAAATAGGTGTATACAATGTATAAAACACGACTGCAAATAAGATGAAAAATTACTTTACGCATATTTTAAACTCGCAATTCCACAAATTAGCCAATATGGTATAGATAGATATTTAACATCTGATTTGTAACATCAGATTGTAATTTACAGATTTATTGTTATTTATTATTAATCGTGTGACCAATTACACCCATTCACGTCACAGACTCTTATGGTCTAGTTTGGTTGTATGTGGTTCCAGACATAGCGGGAACTATGATTTTCGCCAGTCAAAATATAATATGATTTTCACATAAAGGTGTAATGCTTAGCGATAAGTCTCAACTCTGAAACTTAGGTCACATTTTTGCAAATCCTTCAGTAATATCTCCACTTTTAAAATCTTAATTAAATAATTTCATTCCTTTCCTAATGCGATATCTTTAAAACGATTCCTTGCGCAACATTCATACGCATACCCCTATCTTAGCCATACTAGAATTCCTTGACATAAATCACGAAGATAATTCTTCAGATTGAGGCCATCAAGCATCCCGGCTCCTCTCATTATAATTATACTGAACATATCCCTCAGGATGTTCTTGACATTCAGCCGGAATGTAGTGGTCTAAGCCTTAGCGATTTAACCCACCATTCATGCCATTCTAGCCCTAACGACCTCGTTCTTTAAAGTGAATTGAGCCTGTTTTCCTGTGAATGAGAAAATCATTTGCGAGCGTTCAAATCGGCTTTTCTTCGATGCTTATGCTTGGTATATTGTCTTTTTCTTTTCCGTTTAAAGAAAATTAATTAAGTGCTATTGCGCTTTTTAATACCGTTTTGTAAACATCTGCTTGTCAGATTTTGTACTTCATAAAATATGCCGTACTCAGAATTTGTTTTCAGTAACTATAGCTGTTTGCGCTGCAATATTTTAGGATTGGCCTAATCCTGGGCTTGGTTTAAAATAGCCAGATATATGTAGGTCTATCTAGTAGGGATGCTTTGACTGAATCAATGCTATGACCGAGCAAAAACCTAAAGTTTTTCTTACGACACGATCACAAGTGAGCAAAAACTTTATGTGGATTGACGGCGGAAGTAATGAGACCACAATAATGATAATTGCGTGTGTTATAACTAGAATCTTGTTTATTATTAGGTGTTAAGGGGAAATATATAAATAAAAGGATTCAATTCATAATCACATTTTATTTATCTTGTAGTATATAACCAGTGACTATCCCAGTAGTGTATATAACAATATGTTTCATGATATTTAACTAGTTATATCATAATTAACAACAACAAGTGTTTTAACCGTAATTGTAAATTTTACATTAACCGTATTTTTAAATACACCAGTCATCAGTATATAATGACATTTACATAATAACATTACATAATTCATCAATATGACATAAATGTACAATATACATCATCATCAAAAATAATCAAAATAATATCGTACCTTAGATGTTACCTTGAAATCGAAGAGCCACTGAACTACGCCTTTTTTTTTAAATGGAATCTCGGTGTTGGCCTTAAGGGCCTTTACAGCTCAGCACGGGCTGTTTGGCGAGCTTAGCTCAGCCTGAACTACGCTACTGTACCTCCGCTCTTTTATACCCGTTAACAAACAAGTATGATTCACAAAAGACGATAGGGAAAAATAAGTTTGCTTAGAATTATTAAGTAAATTAGTTTTAACAATGGAGTATAAAATATTAAACAGATAATAATGATGTCATTTATAGGTACTGTAATTAGTAATAATAATTACATTTATATATTAAGTGCAGTGAAATACGTTTCTCTACTGTAGCTTATTTCTTGCTAAAACTTTCGTGTAGTTCTTAATAATGCTTATTGAACCTACCATTCTGAAATGAGATTCATAAATAGTTTGAACTCGCTAATTGTTATAAATTTATTAGAAAATCGTAAACCGTTATTTACTAAAAAAACGTTAATTTATAAAAAAAAAAATAGTTTATTATTGTTTCACTGGCTTCGAATATAAACATAGCTCGCTAATTTTAGTTCTTTTTTTTTCATTTATCTTTTGAATTTTTAATACGAAGCGGTCAAAGTTCACCAAGCAAGATTGAGGTGTTCATTAAATATTAAACGTCCAAGATGACCCCTCTTTATGTAGACAGCGATGGAGGTCCAGTTTTGAAGGTGAATATTTTCGTAAATATGTAAGACACTGGGATATTAGGCATTTAAGTATTCTAAAACATTCCAGTATTTTTTCTGACATTTTTTTTACTAGTTCGTCCGGTGAATTTAAAAATTAAAAACCTGCCGCATACCTTTAGAAGATAAAGCTAAAAATCAACGGTATCAGAAGGTTGATTAAGTATAAAATGATCAGGAAACATATCCAGAAATCTAAGACCAAGCCCTTGGCTTTTATTTAGATATGCATTCTATAATAGGTATAGTTTGATGATATTTTATAGAGCTAAGTTTTCTCACGTACGCATATCACAAAAATCGATAGGAACATCTTAAATAAAGGAATGTCGGTAACTCAGCAAAAACAATATTTTCCTCGGAAATATGACCTCTTATATTTCCTTTGTTTTTCTTAACATGACAAATTCCGTCAGAATTTATTTTTCCTGTTACTATGACAGTAAACGTGTCGTATCATCGATAGGATAACGATTGATAATAAGATTGTGATTATAAGATATACATTTTACCGATGTAATTAAATTAAATCCTTATATTTATGAATGCTACGTTGAAAACATTGTTATTTTTTGGGTAAACGATCAGGAAGCTTATTTGAACTCACAGTCGCCTCTACTTTATTTATTTGTGTCCGCTTTCAGGTTCTGAACCGGCATGCAAACAATTGTTAAAAATTAAACCATATATATAAAATTACCGACGTGGTTTTTATATCAGTGGTTAATCAAGTATTTGTAATAATTATAAGGACCAATAATTTCATAATATATTATTTTAAAATTATTGGTCCTATTATAAAAATAGATATAAGACAAAATAAAATTTATAAACTCGTTTCGTCAATCTAACGGCAAAAACCATAATGCATTGTTAAAAAGATTTAATTATACAACTTTGCATTGATAATCATAACGCTACAGAAAAAATACAAAGTGCTTGTCTAATTTAACTTTAAAGAACAAATAACAGAATCCAGAGAAGTGGACTGGTAATCCTCTGAAGTGCACTGGACTACATTTATAAATATTTTACTGATTCAAAAAGAATAAAAGTTTGTTATAACAACATTGAATACAATGTACACTGTGTACACAAATTAGACTTAACTAAACTAAAATTGTAAATTACTAAAATCTAAAATAGTATCTAATTAAACTTATATAATTCAATTATATTAGTTTATTTAGATACCCCATTAAATAAAACATGAAAGCTAATACTTTATCATATCGTGGGTTTTAAAAGAAAACACACTTTTAAACACTTAACGAGTGTAATTACCATAATTGGAGGGTTATGTTTTATATATTTTTACTATTTCATAACTTTATATGTTTCAAAACTATTATATATTATTAATAACAAATTTAAAATGGATAAAAGATTATTATCAAGTGTCGGTATTAATTATGACTATGAATCACTATACAAGTCGAGGTAAAATTAATTGAATTGAAAATTATTTTTGTAAAATAATTTACGGCAAATAACCATACTGTATTAATTAATGAAACTCTGCATAATAATAACTCTAGAATGTACGAAAAATAAAGAAGTGCCTGTCCAATGTAGTTTAAAGTGATTTTAGGTTTGATATACAACATTGGGTATACGAGTCGTTAAGTCGCATTTCCTCGCTGTATTGTGATGCTTATACGATGAGTAAGAAAAGCTGCAGCTGGAGTCACCAGTACTGTCCCGACGGTTTAGGTAGACTAATTAATATAACTCAATTTTGGTAAAGTGTTACATGCTTATTAAATTAGTGGGTTTGAGTACCTTACAATGAATTGTTTTTTCCGTCTAACACTACGATTATTTACGTAATATTCGCAGTGTTAGACGTTAATTAAAAGTAAAATTAATAAAATATGCACGTTGGGTCGGTAATTTTGCATAAGATTTCCTTGCGCTTATTTTAAGGCCTATTTCAACATATTATGTATCAACAATAATATATTTAAAAAAAATATTTTAGGTATTTTTTTTTAACTTAACCGCTATACTTATCACAAAAGATTTATTTGTGAATTATTCTTAATATAAAAAAAACACATATTTTATGTACGAAATAGCTCTTATGTATTACGTACCGGTTACGCAATGAAAATAATTTTTGTTTTTAAAATAACAACTTTAAACAATTGTAGCAAATTTTAGATTCTTATTAAAATTTAGTCATTTAAATTACTCCTAAAGCCCAAAGGCTACAACGGCTATTTTCAACTATTTTAAGTTGTACAGCATTTTACATTTAATTTAAATACGTACCTTATCTGCATACAATCACAAACACCGACACGGAATTATCCGTGTTTTTGAGATTTTCACAAACGAAACAAATTCGCGTGGAATAGTGCTTATTTGTGTCAAGGTCTACGCGAGTGCTACAGCGTTACGTCCGCTCTGTAGCAAGTCTACGAAACGACAGGCACGTTGCTACGAGCTACGAGGGGAGATGTGAAGCCAATCGAAGAGAGGCTGCGCGTTCTACAGGATGCTTCATACACACAAAAATCTGATCGTAGAATGCGCCAACTTCTTAATAACCTAGGGCACTTGTGAAGAGGATTTAAATAAATTAGGTTGCGAGTGGTGTAAAATTAACTACTCATTTAGATGGATTTAGAATTTAGAGACGAATAGGTCTAGTTTAGAAATTAGATTAAATAGCGTAGATTTTTGACATAAACGCACTCGCGAGCCCTCTGGCATCGAGAGTGTCCATGGGCGGCGGTATCACTTAACATCAGGTGAGCCTCCTGCCCGTTTGCCCCCTGATTTATAAAAAAAATTAAGACAGAATTAATAATTGCGTCCTAGTACCAGCAGCATAAGTCCAATAAAACATCTGATTGAAATACAAAGCCATACAGGGCTCCCCCTTGTGTAAGGGATGACGAGTGTTAGGGGTCTGTCAATCGCTTGTTATGTGTTAATACGTATGGCTGATATTATCTACATTCTGTTTGGAATATGCCTGTTAAATCACGGCTAAAATGTAATTGACAAGAGATGATTATTGTGCTTCTGAATTTCTGATTCGTAAATATAGTTATTCTATATGCATATAAATCTGTAGCGCGTGTTGGTACTGTCTATAACTAATTGACACACCCTTATATAGAAATAACGTAGTTTTGATTCGTTCTACCAAAACCAAATATTAAGAGTGGAATCACTTTGACTGTTTTACTACTAACCTACGTGATACTAACTACTAATATGTTGAAAAGCGGTAAGTGTTATATTTATATATTTAATATATTTATTTCGTAATTCTACAGCTAACATAAATTATATATAATAACAAATAAATACACACACACTTACCAAAGTTAACAAACAAACAAAAAGTATTCAATACATTTAACTAATTGTGATTCAATTTATTTAACTAAGCCTAATTTGCATACCCACACTTTTACACCATCACACATGTGTTATGTGATGGTGTGTATGTGGGATGTGCTCATGATGTTATGATTATACCCAAACTTATTCCGAAAGTATTATACAAGTTACGTAATGTTTACAAAATGGGTAACAGTTCTAAATATGTCTTTTTATATGATTTCTTTTTTAGCCAGGTTGGGCAAGTGACTAGTGACGCGACATTTAAAGACTTTCGAATCATGACAATACATAACATTTTGTAGCAATGCAAGTTGGTGATCAGATTTTTAAAGTAGAATTTAAACAAAAACTGAGGGATAAGATCATGAACCAGGTTTGAACCAATGTTTTGCCTATCTTTTTACCTATCTACTCATCCTTTACCTATCTACTAAAAATAAAACATTTTTTAGCCGTAAATCTAACCAAGGAATCATGTCATGAAAGTTTTTATATGGGTAGAAGAAGTGATAATTATTTATGAATATGTATAAACTGATAATTAACATTAATTGAGTATATAGCGTCGCTTCTAATTCTGATGTAAGAAATAAAATAATATAATATGTTTGTGAATTTAAGAATTCCTTCTGATCCATCTGAGTTATTATTTATACCTTTGAAGGCCAAATAAGGAAAAGGCACAATTTTAGACGAGGAGAAGATAATTGCCAAAATATCAAAAATATCGTAATCATACGAAAAAAATCACTCAATTATGAATCATCGTGTTCTCATGTTCTGTAAAATTTTATTTTACATGTGAACCCCGGCTCTACACAGGCATAACCCGTAAACCTTGGAAAATAATATACCTATTTACGGTATTTTCCCTCCTGGACAACTTCTGTTCCAGGAATAAATATAAAAAAATTACTCGAATTGACCCAACCTGTTTGAGTATTGCTACTTCATATATATTGTTTTGAAGTCGTTCTCTTGAATCTCGACCCAAAAAAGTCGTAGAAGTAGCTAGTACACCTTTTTTACACAGTACTGTCTAATTATTCACAAAATTATTGTTATTTGAACATGTATGTGTAAAATTGATAGCTACAGACTCTCAGTCTTAATTTGTAAAAAAAGAATGTTTGATGACCACTTGAGGTTTACAAGAAACAAGTTCAGATTTTACGTTTAATTACGACAGGTTTTATTCAAATCATATTATAGACACTAGCCTCTCAAAATGCTTATGTAATAAATGAGGTATGTGAAGAAGCATATATGATATTATTTGTACAGAATAAATGCAAGTTTTTAATATTTTAATAAATAAATTTATTTAATAATATTTTACATGAAGCGCATATTTTTTTGTACTTTCAAGGCCTTCTTGGACACCAGGCAGCTCTCGAAGTTTTAAAACATCTGCCTTAATATTCGAGTACTCGTTGCCAAATCGAACGTCGAAGAAGAGGTATAGTGTTTCTACAATAGCCAATAAAAATAACTCAGCCAAGCTTAACCGAAAAAATCCTATTATAAAATGTGAATTAAGTTAAACATTTGTCATTAATTTTTATTACTAACATCAAAGTGAAAAATAAACCCGAAACCGCATTCTAGTGTTAAAGATATAGTTGGTAAATTTCTTATTATTTCTGCTTATAATAATAATATACCTCTTTCCAAATTATCCATTATTGTTATCTAATTCGTTTTCTAATAGGGCAAAGTAAAATGAAATATGTTCCCCAATAATTTCATTTTTAATGGCATGTCTTTAAGCTGGATCCGTCTCTCATATCAAAGGACGAAATTCTGTTATAGTAAATCTTGTTAAACAGCTTACATCACTCATGATTGTCATTACGGAATTTTGTTAAAAATTTTACCCAGTTTTTTCTTTAATTATTATCATTGTTGTTTTAAAATCGGCACTACTTTTTTAATGTTCATATAATTAATGTTTGCCTGGAAGAAACTGCTTTTAGCAGTAAGACCGCATTTGTCTTCATTTTATTTTATATTATTTTCTATAATCACTAATTCTATTTCGTAAAAAAATTTTATAATTTTTAATAAAAGGAATACAACGTATAAAATACAAATCAATTATTCAAGCTATATCACGAAATATAAACGCATCGCTGCTAACTATTTATTTAAATTCAGTAGTAAATCGTAAAAATAAAATAATTCAACGTTAAAGCTGATAAATCGACTTTTCGAGTAATTTCTGTGCGTCGTAGTTTAGCGAAATAGCATAATATCTCATGCTGCGCAAATTTAATTTGTTACATTTCGCACGCATGAACATCTGTGACCGGAAATTAGATTCGCAAACAAAAAATTCACCACGCGTTTGTATTTCCAAATATATTTGTCGCAAACCGATAGACTGTTTATGATATTTGTTTGTATATGTCTCGTCTAAAATTAAATATGCATCTTTTCTGTTTGCTGTTTGTAATATTCTACTAATACTTAATTAAGTGTTTATAATATACGATAAACACCTGTATACGCCGTTGACACAAAGCAACAAAAGTTTTAGCCACAGGCAGCGCTGATCAAGTCAAATATGATATAAATAAAAACCTATCAAGACGAAGAAATTATTAAAAAAATAATTTTTTATTTAATTGTTCGACTAAAGGTCAAGCCTAAACATTTTCTACGATACTCTGTTATGGTAAATTATTCTACACTGGTTCTTAAAGAAGTTTTAAAGCGAACGTTAACAATACCATAAGTTTTATATCTGTCGCAGCCAACTAAACGGTGCCGTTTAACAAGCGGCCTGAAGGACTCGATAACGTTTCATTACTTGCCTAGACTAGTTGACTGTTAATTTAAATTTAATTCCACTATCTGTCACTCTCAAACTCGAAACGAAACTTTTCAAACTATCAATGCATCGGCAAACCAAAACATTGATGGTATTTTCCAAAGTTACATGTGTGGTACATGAAACTTTGGAAAATACAACAAGAACAATGCAAAAGCGCCAATAATAATGTGAATTTGACTCACGCAATTTAATTTTAAAAGAAATATTTTTATTCCATATATGTCATCTTTTTATTTCTGCCAAATAATGACTTTATCCTACGAATGGCCTAAGCATTAGCCAGCCAGTTTATGAAATGTTGTAACAAACGATAAGGCTGAATATCTTTCAGGCCCCTAGTGAAACGGCGCCTTTTAGCTAGGCTGTTAATTGAACGGCTAATTTAGCTATTTGGCTGCAACATATTGAATTTCATTTTGCCTTCATATGTTTTTTACTTCGTTTACGGGTTTAGTAACTACATAGCATATGGCGTACTGGATAATATAATATGGTATATTATGCCACAAAGACTATTTCCCCGAAATTAAATCAAAGTTCTTTAAAGCAATTGTTTCTTCATGAAAACCATCTCAAATCAAACTCAGAGTTCAAGAAATAAATACAAATATCGAATTGATACAACCGTTTTAAAATTTTGCGCTTAGCAACATATTTTGCGATTAATTTTTATTCATGTGCTAAAAGTACTATAATAAGAAATACTGTAAAATATACTCGTAGTTTGACGTATATAATGTTTGCGTCAGTGGAGGGACTCATGGTCTAAGTTTTACTTAAAGCAGTTTCTAGGATATAACGTGCAACGTGCGATTTTATTAGTAAAGTGAAGAATCTGTAAGTATCTACTAACTTATCCGTATCAATATGATAAAGTGAGAGGACGTCATGGCCAAAAGACATCCCCATTTACCCTGTGTTCTCTAGATAATTTAATACGTGGGTAACACTGAAAATATTTAGAACTGGCCAGTTAGAAACATTGCTAATGAAAACTTATTTTTAAATTCAATTTTAGAATTTTTTGGTAACAATGTAGTATATGACATTCATTTGTTTTTGTGAATTGGCGGCAAATCTAAAACTCTAGTTACACGTGAAAATTAACTTTGTGCGAGAAAATTTTCGATCAATGATTTATTATGACTTTCATTGTCAGCTTACTCAACAACAAAGCTATGATAGCTTGCTGCGATTATCATTTCTTTGTCTTTACAAAGCTTGGAGCTTTCTCCATCTTGTATGTTACCTAGGTATCAGTTGGATTTACGTTTCAGAAACGGGACTTAAAATATCGATTGGAATAAGTTTTATTTTTAAAGTAAAAACTTTAATAAAAAATAATTTGTCCATTTAGGAGCTACGAAGCCATAGGCATACTAATAACTTTAAACGTAGATAATTAGTTTTGTTTCTGAGATAAATAAGCTCATTAAATCCTTATATTATTTCCAATTCCATATTTAATAAAATAAAGTTCAAGGAACTTCTCGAATATAAGTCGTTCGTAAATTCCTAATTACAAAATCAATAGAATATCATCCCGTGGTATTCGTAACCTAGCCACGAAGATTTAAAGTCTAAAATTAAAACATGAATTAATCGCATATCAACTTTATTCTTATATTACTTACTTTTTCTCTATTGAAGTTTAAATTTGAAATTCCATAACAGAAGGACCAAGTGCGTTCTTAATACCTTATACCTAATACCTTTCTCACATGTGATGATTAATGTCATCTTTTACTTTTATTTATTTAGTTGTGTGTTGAATTTGTGATTATTTCAATAATATTTTAATGCGTCGTTTTTCCTTAGGAAAAACAAGATTATTTTTATATTATAAATTCTAAGACACGTCCAGTCTTAAGAATATCTTTGTTATAAGTTTTGCGGGATTTGAATGCAATTAATATTCACTTCACCGAACTCTGAATGTTATAAAAGTTTTCACCAAGAAATGTTTCGAATTACCGAGGTAATCGATTTAACAAGTTATTACACGCATAATCAAATAGACGGTTACATTGTCTTATTATTACTTTTCTCTTATTGTCCTATTAAATCACTATTAAAATAGCCTTGCCGTGCCGTGATTTTCAGTAAAGAGGCCGAGTCGCGACATAGCACTAAGGCTACGTCCGCACAGACAGGCGGCTTGCTTAGCGCCTATAGCCTAGCGAGTCACCTAGCGAGTAGCTAGGAGAACGTTCTAGAATGTTCGCGACCGGCCGCACTGCGCGCTTGGCGCCTAGCTAGTCGCTTAGCGTGTATCGAAGTAAACAAACGTGTTAGTTTTTTGACACGAGGCGCGAGGCATTTTAACAGAATAAAATGGATAAATTATTAACTGCATCAGTTTTTACAAGAGAACCTCTGTGGAATCCGGGTAGTGAACTCCATAAAAATGCCACTATTACATGGACACTGTACCCTTATATGTTTCCCATCAATTGCACCAATACAATTGGGGAAATTCCACTTATTATAGTACTTATCAGCAATTTCATACCATTTCTCCGTCATGAACCCAACATGATGGACAAGGCCGTAAAATGGTATATTTCAAATGTGAATTTTCTGTAAGTAGCACTTTTAGAGCTATTTTTGAAAGTGACATCTCGTAAACGTGCTGACAAGCAAATGACCAAGGCACTTAACGACCCACCTCGCAAACCACCTGTAGTGCGGCCACCGTGTATCCTAGCAAGTAGCCAGAGCGCAAGCTACTAGGCTCTAGTCGCTAAGCAAGGCGCCTATCTGTGCGGACGTAGCCTAAGTAACTCCTGTAATCCAATGCGTCACATTTCATAGTCTCTAACTGAAACTTACACTTAGTCCGGTAGACAAAATAGGATGTTTTTAAATTATTAAAAAGTTTAATAGAACTTTCATATATATATATATATATATATATATATATATATATATATATATATATAAATAAAAATATCCTATTGGTGCCCCGCAGTTTCGGGGTATTAATTTCAGGTTATTCGAATCACTCGTAGCTCGACCAGGCCAAGGATAAGGATAAGCGATAATGATGATGATAGCGACAAATGCAACTACTAACACAAAAATGTTTTATACAATTAGTAGCTGAAGCTTTATGACATGAGTATAAACGAGGTTAAGTGTTATTATGATTGGTTTCTCAACACAGGAATTTGTCTAGTATAGACGGTACCGACACTTTTCTCTCATGTCAATGGTAGAACTCTTAATAAATGTTTTCGATACCTCTTTTAATCGAGTACAAAAAAAGAGAAAAAGGAGAAGGACAATCTCCTACTGTTAAAATTATAGGTAGAAGACAAGTTTTTAGAAAAATACGATAAAACACTTAAAAATATTAATAAATTATATATATATTTAATCCTCAATCGATTTATCCATTCGACTACCTTTATTATGTAGATCCGGGCCAAAATACTTAGTATACAAATCTTTAAACTGATTATGCACTTGATTAGCGTTTATTTCCGGATTTATATCGGTATTTTTGTATTTATGACCACAGTAGCATACATGATCCTTGCCACAGAATGATGGCAGACCTTCCTTCATACATTTTCGTATGCAACTCCTGGCTACTTCCAGGTTAGGACAGAAATGAGCGATATGGTGTCGAACTGTTGGACGCAGCCCGTAATAGAGAGATTCCTTTGGGATTTCTGTAAATAATAAATATTTAGTATAAACATATACAATAAACGAAACAATTTTCTTTGAAAAGGTGTTGATGCCAAATCATAACGTCGTCATCATGTGTATTACGTACATACAATGCAAAAAAATATCTGAAGTTGTAAATTCATAGATATAGTAAAATATACTCCCCATCATTCCGATTTTACATGTTTTTGTGAATTGTTTATATATTAACATATGTAGTAATATTTATAAATTATTTACCATTCACGAGTCCGGGTCACGAAATATTATAAATATATAAAAAATATCTATGTATATACAATTTGTGAATTTGTGGGTTCCAATTTTTATATGAATCGATTACAAAAAAATAGTAGAAAACTATTTTTTTCTTATTTCCCTGACACGGAAAAGATTTTATTGCCACATTGTTAACGTACAGTCTTGAAATCAAATCTTATTCACCTGAAGGGTCTGACATAAGAAATCTATATTATAAATAGCTATCCCCGCAAATTTTGTTTTGTACTTTACTTTTAGCAACCACCTAACAACCTATGGAACATTTTTTTTTTAATTTTCTCTCCATATATATCTTCCTCAGAGGTTAAGGAATAAAAAATTGGCTCGAAATGGGCCAGACTCGTTCAAGTTTTGGGCTGAGCAACATATTATGTGATCCATTTTTTAACATATAGATGCGATTCCAAAATCATTTGATTGTCGTTAATGGTTTTGGTATTGGAACAAAGTTCCTTATCTCGCGTTGCGAAAGGGCAGCTAGCGACATCTCTATGATGCAACGGAAGTTTTTCGTAAAAAAATGTACATAGATGTCAATGGATGTCTTCAGATTTACAATTCTAATCTTATATATAAAATTCTCATGTTGCTGTTTTTTGTGGTTAAACTCCTCCGAAAAGGCTTTCCCGATTCTCATGAAATTTTGTGTGCACATTGGGTAGGTCTGAGAGTCGGACAACATCTATTTTTCATCCCCCTAAATATTAAGGGTAATCCACCGCTAAATTTTGTTTCAAAAAAAGATTTCATTCCGGAAAACCGAACAGTCTCTGGGGAAGCACATAAAAATGTTCCATGTTGGTATGTACTAAACAGGTAGGCTCAGTAAAATCTCATTAAGGAGAAACGAAGTTCGCGGGGGCAGCTAGTATGAATTATACAATTCCTCCACCAATTAATCGAAAGGAACTTCGTTCCATCCGGATGTCCATTGACACCTTTCAAGTTTTTTTCTTATACATGTTATTTGACGTTAGAAACATCTACGACAATAAATTCGAATATCAACTTCATCCGAATCATTAAATTTAATTATTATACAACTGTTTTAAAATCTAAGAAAACCCATATTTAGTTTTATTGTTGATGAATGATGATGGGCAAAAATGTTCACTATCGTACATTTTGTACATATGAATTATTATCAGAAAGATTTACCATCAGTACGATCCTCTACACAGTAACACTTTCCAGAAATACAAACACTATTTTCATTTCCACATTGAACTTGGCAGATTTCAGAGAGACAAGACTCAGAAGTCCGCAGAGAACTGAAGTAGTAGTCCACATCGAAATCCACTAAAGCAAGCATTAATAAATTATATATCTAAATAAATAAAGCAGTGTTAGCATGAGTTCAGAGAAAAAGTCAACCAAAAGGTCTTATGGATGAAAAGCTATACAAAGATATCTATTTGCGCAATTAATACTCGCTCCTATGTACACATCAGGAACAATAAAATCTTAGACGAAATCAGATATAGCCGGCACCCTGCATGAATCATCTCCCGTTGTGTGGGATTTCATACATTTGATATCTAATTGAAAAGAGATACCCCAACAGTCACTATGGATTCTATTTTTTTTATCTAAAGCTAGAATAATATCAAAATTAATAATTGTATTCCATTTATAAATAAATAATCGGAATTGTAATAACATCCGTATATTTAACTTTTTTTATGTTACAGGAGGCGGACAGGGGTTCACCTGATGTTATTTGATACCGCCGCCCATGGACATTCGAACTACCAGAAGGCTGGCAAACGCGGCCATTTGATACGCTCTTTTCTTGAAGACCCTATGTGTAATTGGTTCGTAAAATAATTCAGTGGGCAGCTGGTGCCACATGGTGTTGGTGCGCGGCAGAAATTGCCTAAAGAAACGTTAAGTTGTGGAACGACGGACGTCAAGGTGATACGGATAGATAGTATTTTCTAATCTGCCGTGACGTCCGAACAACTCCTCTGAACACTCTCCACGGTAAAAAATACTAACTAAATAATTTTATTTAATGTAACCACATCGCTAAATGTGTACGTAAATAATGGTCCATGATAACAGACATGGTTCACGTTTCATGATAAAGCCGATAAAGAAGCGCTCCAGATAATTTTGCGAGATCACAATTGCTATCTGATATTCCTGATTATTAAATCGAAATATGCAAATCATATTTATATACACGATCTTTGAATTACGTAAACAATTACGACGAATCCTTCCTTATTTTGTAAGTTGGTTAAAATTTTGAGTAAACACAATCACTTACTGTCTTTCAAGGATTGAATTCCAACAATTATAGTTAAAATCACAAAACCTTTCAGAACCATCTTTACTCTGAAACAACGCCCGATTCGTTAAATTACTGTTTTAATTGATTTTTCACTTAAGTGTTTAACAACGATAGGAAACTTGATTAATTTGGACAATCTAATGGAGTTTCTATTTTCTCGTGTTGAACAGTGATGGAATTCTCGTGTTGTCGAGCTAACAATTCAAGAACATTAATATTTGTTGATTAGATTACACTACTCATATTGTTACAGTAATAATCTAGTCACTATTAGTGTTATAAAATGTGTACTAAATATGCTACCATGAATACAGTTTAGCAAAAAAACTTATATAGAAACGTACAATCTGAATTAATACCACGTTGTATAAAAGAAAATTGCCTAACAATATAACTTTGAAGAAAAAAGTCCGTTCTACGTGCAAGTACTGCACATTTAAATACAACTTTTTAAATAATATAAACGCGATTTTATTTTGTCGAGCTAGTTTGCTTATCCTGCCGAAGCTGCGTACAAATTATTTGAAGAAATCTATTAGGTATGAGGGTGTGCAATTATTTAATCAATTACCATCTCAAATTCGCGATATTGGAGTGTTTGACAAATTCAAAAAGGCAGTAAAGATGCATGTTACAATGAACACGACGGCTAATGGCGACGTGTATATCGTATATTTACATATTAATATTAAGTTTCTCATGTAAATACTTTTTTTTTGTAATGAGAAATAAAGTTCTTTAAACATTATATTTAGATAAGGATGGACGTTTTGATTGTTTTACAGCAATTATGAACCGCAAATTCCTCGCTTTGCTAAGTTTTTTTTAAATTTTGGAGTAAGATTATCGAATCCACGGGACATATATTTAGCTAAGTCACGACTCTAAACCACATAATACGTGTTAAAAATCTTTTATTTAAAAAGAGTACAGTTTGATGTTTTTAAAATACCATAGCTTATTTGAAGCTAAAAAATCTTGTTTTCGCATTTCTCATCTTTGTTTGTGTCGGTGCAGTATTTGATAAGAAGTCTTTACTAAAACTACATTAACTCATATTAATTGCATGTAAGATTAGTGGTCATCGCTTCGCGCGCGACCTCCGATCTTATAATCAAGTGAAATAGAGCCGGAATGCGCGTGCGTCGCGTTACCGATGCTCGCGTTAGCCTTAGCGGGTGACTGTTCCTATCCTGATTGCTTGCCGTCCACTCTTTTGTTCTCGGTGCTATCCCCATTTATTTTTAGTTATATTAAATTATTTAGTTATTAAATCTAGACATGTCAAAAACGCAAATCTCATCTAAAGATTGCATAGTCCCCAGCTTACATCATTATTAATGTTAAACTTCGAAAAAAATTTTTTTTATAAGTAAAAAAACTTTAGTTTTTTATAAGTTTTTAAAAAGATACATTCCAGGAAATTAATGTACACTGGACATGTAGCACTTTTAATTGTTGTTGAACATATTAAAGAATTTTTGAAATTGAATTGAATCCGGATACATAAAAACAGGTGTTGTGAGCTATTAAATCTCGCCACGGCGCCTTTCTTTGATTGTGCCTATAGATGCATGTCGACAACGTGAATATTGCGCTTATTTGTTCAATGACTATTAATATGACTATTAATGCCTTGTGTTTTCAATTCAAACTCGCCGGCTGTCTTAAACTGAGTTCCGACGTCACAAAATGACAAGTTAACTTCAATTACACAGCTCTAAACGAGCCGAACTGGGTAAAACTTCATTTCCTTATAGAAAGTGAAGTATTTCTTTATGTCAGTGAAGTAAGTAATAAGCGGTCTATACGCTGCTTTATATATACATAGAAGATACTTACTTGATCTTTAAAGAAAAAAATTTATCAATTGCTTCTAGAAACTTCTCGAACGAACCGAAAACACTTAATCTTGTTATTATCTATTAAATTCTTAGACAATATTGTTCTTTAAGTACTAAGATTATATTTATGTAGTTAAGCACAAAAATAATATTTATTAAAGAGTATTTACGTATAAGTTATACAAGTTTTCCAATCCTTCAAAATGTGAAAGTGCCCATACATTTGTTATATTCAAAACTATTTGATTAAAATATTTTGAGTCATTATAGGAACTAATTCTTGTTACTTGTTGTGTTTTGTTTTATTCGAAAATTGAATGAATGTTATATTCATGTTCTTAAACACAAATCTATCTATATCACAGGTTCAAGCATACAAGTTCCTCAATGTAACTCGTAGATCTAAGAAAAAAACCTTTAGAATTCAGAAAATGGTTTCATTAGTAAACATTAAAATTATATGATACGATTAGGTTATTAGGTAGGATTACCTACCTTCCATAAGTCGGATAAGCTATCGGATCCCTCCTGATCATGCATTTGGTTCAGGGGATGGTTATCTCAACGTGATGTAGGAAACTGACATACGGGAGTCATACTAAGCGCAAAGTTTCGACTTAGAATATAACCCTAAATCTACTAGATACTATACTCGTATATCTCCTCAATCATCCTTCATCAGAATCTTTAGTATATTACTAAGGATAATATACTAAGGATTCTGATGTCCGTATTGAAATTAAATGAGCATTGAAAGCTTCAAAAGTAAATAAAAAAAGTATGTCACTTACGCCAGTAGCCTAAAGAACCGACCATAATGAACTCTCACTGTAAACTGTTTCAAAAGTTTTCCAACTAGTCCGTTGGCTGTAGACATTAAGATTCTTTATACGCTTTTTGGAAACCACATTTTAAATCCAACAAAACAAATGTGAACTAATACTATCAAGAAAATGTTGATGTATCAGCTAGTAATATAGGCTATATTTTATAGGCAGCCTTAGTAATTTAAACATTATTTGAAACAATTATTAATTACATCAACTACAAGTCTATGAGATGAGATATAAACAAAAAATACAATTGAATTAATACCATTTTTTTATTAACTCAACTATATAATTTAACATTAATATTATTAAAGAATATTTTAGCGTATTACAGGTATTGTAATAGATATTTAACTAAGTCGTTATGAAGTCGTCAGACTATGAATGAAACGCATAAAACAGTAAACTCACCTTCGCTTAAATGTAACCCTTTTTATTACAATGCTTTCAAGGTTTTTTTTAGAGCAGTGTTGGCCTAGTGGCTTCAGCGTGCGACTCTCATACCTGAGGTCGTAAATTCGATCCCGGCTGTGCACCAATGGACTTTCTTTCTATGTGCGCATTTAACATTTGCTCGAACGGTGAAGGAAAACATCGTGAGGAAACCGACATGTCTTAATCCCAAAAAGTCGACGACGTGTGTCAGGCACTGGAGGCTGATCACTTACTCGCCTATTAGATTAATAAATGATCATGAAACAGATTCAGAAATCTGGGGCCAAGACCTAAAAAAAGGTTGTAGCGCCACTGATTTTTTATTTTTTTTCAAGGTTTTCGGCAATATAATTCATCAATTTGTATACTTGTATATCAGATAAAGTTAATCGTTCTACTAATTACATTATACTTGGTAAAGATTTTAGTTGTAATGTTTTATGTAACAGCAGGCAAGAGCAGGAAACTAGCAAGTTCGCGCCGGCCTTTTAAACATTGGTACGCTCGTTTCTTGTACTCGTCGAATTGGTTTTGAAATTCTTCAGTGGGCAGGTGATTCCACATAGTGGTGGCGCACGGTAAAAATTACCTAAAGAAACGCTCTTTTGTGAAGTCAAGGTGGTATTTTGTATTATGTCTTTTATTATAGAACAACATGGGACAAACGGGCAGGAGGCTCACCTGATCTGAAGTGATACTGCCGCCAATGGACACTCGCAATGCCAGAGGATTCGCGAGTGCGTTGCTGGCTTTTTAAGAATTGGTATTCTCTTTTCTTAAAGGATCCTAAGTTGAATTAATTTGGTAATACTTCAGTGTACAGCTGGTTCCACATACTTTTGGTGCGCGACCTTGAAAATCCCTCAGATGAGGAACGGAAGAAGTCGAGGTGATTCGGGTGCAATTTCGTATTCTGGCTCGACAACTGGTTCGATGATGAAACTTAGCTGAAGGTATTAAACCGAACATCTCCTCTGAACACTTTCCATGCGGTAAAATAAGCTAAGTGAGCATCTCTATGCAACGTCAAAGGATCATGCAGCTCGGAAAGTGACTGGTCGTCGACGATTCGAATCGCTATTCGATGAATACTTGTCTCTGCTGCTTGCTGACCCTGCAAAACTTCTTAGAGGCTAGCTTAGCCGTTCCTTCTGAATGACCACAAAACTAAACGTTACTCACTATGTTAACGCCCAGTATTCCGATGCTAGCTAAGGCTACAGTAAAGTAGCTTCAAAGAAAAATGTGCAAGCTTTGATTGGACTAGAAACGCTGTTGTAATGACTAATGTTTTTATCAACTTAAGAACTCATACTAGTACCTAGAAATATTTCTAATGAGGGGATAAAAAATGTATGGCAATGAAGATACAATTTCCGCAATCACAAAGTTCTCCGACACCTTTTAAATTGAATAAAATAAGATGGAGCTTAGCAATTTCTGTCAACTTTTGACGGATCACAAAGCAAATGGGAGAACTTTCTCAAAGCAATTAGGGCTGAACTAATTTTCCAGTTTACACCTCGGGGACACGCCTAACTTTTCATATGTTTACGAAAATATGCTTTCTAATTTGCTAATTAACAAAGATTTAATAAATGTCATCTTAACTGGTCTCAATATTAAAATGCCACAAATACGGGGCTATTAGCAGTGTCCATTGGCGGTGGTACAAATGATCATTAGTTAAGCTCTCTTGCCTGTTTTCCAAATTTTCTATAAAAAATGCATTTTTGGCAAGATTTCACTTATAATTGCGCATATTTATACTAAATAGAAGAAAAAAATTGAATGCTGTGTGTATGTTTTCTTTAATACCTACACAATGGACCAAACAACTTTACAATACAGTGAAAGAAGTCACACAAGCAAATATATAAAAGTCTTCTATAATATCTCGATTTTGATCATCTTTTTTTGAGTAATTGATTTAATGACACCAGAAGTGTACCGAAGAACTATTTAAGATAAGAATAAGAATTTATACGATTGTAATTCATAATCAATATAATTTTAGTTTTTTGAATGCAGAGTGCATAAAATATATCATCAAAATAGCTTGGTGATATGATGTTCCAAATATTATGTCCAACATATATTTAACAAACTGCATACAAGGAATACAAAGTATAAGCCGGGCACCAAAACTTTTTATGGCGAATTTTGATTAAGTAATAACGCATGTTTGAAAATATGTATGAATGTATATAATAATTTGGAATAAAAAAAAACAAGTCGATCCAAGTAGTCGGCATACAGCCGATATATATATACATTTATATATACATTGGACTCCGAATATTTGGATTCGAGAGTATGGGATGGCAATGGTTTAAAAAAATAAAAGGGTCGCTCGCACGGATCCGAGTGGTCGGCACCGTTATTATGACCCCGCTCCACTCGGATCCGAGAAAAAAACCCTATTGTGTTAAAAATAAGTCACGGGTATTATTTCTACCGCAGTTAATACTACAGATAGACTCGCTTACTTTGAAATGCCGAAGATAAGATTTATCATCTCGATTACTGGCAAAAGTGGACTATAATCGGTCCGTTTAGAAGCTGCGATGCCACAGACTGACTAGAGACCTTAAACTTATAACAACCCTCTTTTCCGTCAGTGTTTACCCAAATCAGATAAGGATTTTTGAGACATAAAAAATGTAATACTTTGTATTTTTACTTGTATTCCACAAATTCACACCTTAAAGCAAAATGGAAAATCATTTATTTATTCACAATAATTTTCCGCAGTTGTGAACTACCAATAGCTATGTTTTGTTATGAAATTTCGGTGGAATTCTCTGAATATATGCATTGCTCAAATCACCTTGGGATCGTGTGGAACAAAAACTAAATACTGAAGTCAAGATGGCAATCGCTTTAAGAGATATTTTAAGGCAAAGTTGCAAAACATCAATTTCATGTATAATATAACTATTTACGCAGTGTATGGTAGCTGAATTTTTGAACATTGAAAACGATTTATGAGCCCGTGTCTCTATAGTAGATAGAGCGTGAGTTTAAGAAGTTTTTCTTTAATTTGAATTGAATCGATGACAGTACCTTCACATTCGGACAGGTGGCGCTGATTTAAACTTTAATTTATTTTTAAAACCAAAAATATACTCATATCATCCTAGAGATCTGCTTCTGCAATTTTGGAGGTTATTTGATTATTGTTAGTGATTTGATGCCATGATTTAGCACAATTATTATAAATATTGTGTTTATCGATCGCATATCAGCTTATGCGTGTATTTTTTTTTAGATATTTTTATACCGTTGTTGAATGAATTGTTTTGAATGATAATTTAAAAATATTTGTGAAGCCTGGTGATAGTGATATCTGTTATATAAAGTTATGTTTTTATCTCTTAAGTTATTTGGTTTATTATTGTTATATAATGACTAGGAACTTCTTTGGTTATATAAGTTTATATATGATTATTATTTTAAAATCTGATTTAATCTTTATGCATTGTTCTACAATATTTATCTCTGAGCTAAATAAAATTGTTAATTTACATGCACACAATTTATCATCTTATTTATTGTTTGTTGCAAACATTCATCATCATTAGAATTTATATTTTTAATTTTTAGATCTAAATTAAAATGCTGTTTCCTTATTTTGAATTACGTGTCACGTTGTTTGTCCGCTATGGGCTCCTAAACTACCGAACCGATATCAATCAAATTTTCACACCGTGTGCAATTTTATCTAACTTAAGAGGCTTTAAAAAGATACAATTCTTACAGATGGCGCTGTGTTAAATTACCGATGTTTCGCGTGAGCTATCTACCCTTCACATAAGTTCTCCTTCCGTTTCCCTAGAATAGTTGACTACTATGTATTATAACAAAACCTTAGCCACAGCAAAGCTTGGCCGAGTCTTCTAGTGTGATAATAAATTTAAATTTTACCGAACAATAGAAAAAATTTATTAGTTAACATTAAGGTGAAATTATCTGTGAACCTTTATTATCTATATAGATAAAGAAAAAAATAAGTGATAAAAATATAATTATTAATATTTATTACGTTATATCGACAGTATTACTAAAATAGGGTTAACAAATGACCAATTTGTCAGGTCGAATATTAACCAAATACAATTAATAAAATGCTACCTATCTAGTGAGAAACAAAATCATTTGTTGAACACGTCGTTCATAATATAGAATTAGAATATCGTACTGCTTTTTATTTCTACTTTTTCAACATTACCATCAGAAGTGTAGTATAAACTAAACATTAGCAATCTAACCCACACTTTCTTGGATATTGGAAAAATAAAATTATACTTGTTATTTGATTAATTTCTTCAACACGTTAGTTGAGAAGTGGCTTACTCTTGTCTTAATGCCTAAATCTATTTTTAATAAAATACAACACTTTATATGTCCCTTATTTGATTGCAATAATAAAGGGTTTTATTGACACCTCAATAAGGTTGTGTTCGCTATTATCATTCATTGCTGTTGGGCAAATGCGTTACGCATTCGTTTTCAAAGCCGGAAAAAAGTTGTTTACCACAAGACACAAAAATAACACAAGTTGAATTAGTTTTCGCCTAAAATTTACAATTTATATAGATTTTATTGAACAAGCATGTTTACTTTATAGGATAGATCCTATGTTTAGCCCTATGTTTAAGCCATTTGTTAAGCTAGTTTTCAAATCCAATTAATATCAATACAAGGAATATTTTGTTTTTAAGCTATTACACAGATTTTATCGCGGCCTTTGAGCGCGGCGACCGAATCAAGAAATTCCGTAACGAAAATAACCTAACACACGATGACGTAATATAGGTGCGGCCAATAAGCGTCAGAGCAGGACAGAATGCAAACTGCGTCTTACATAGGTCTTGCGTGATCGGTGACGTAGCGCAGTTGCGTTAGAGTGGGACATAACGTATACTGCGTATTCACATCTCTCTGATGAGATCGGTGACGTAGCTTAGGTGTGGCTGGTGCAGCTGTTACGCTTTAGAGTTAGACAGACTATATGCGTGTTTGTCTGGTAGAGTGGTAGATTATATATATTGTCAAAGAAAAAAAATTTTTAATAAAAAAATGCTATGTAATAACTTTACCACGACAGTACCCGAGTACTACACTTTTCTTTTTTAAATTTTTGACCAACTCTAACTAAACCTTCTAAGGTTGGGATACAGAAACGATACACAATGCATTCTATGACTCCCATTATAATCCAATTCAATTTTGTCGTAGAAATTAGAACTTTCCAATATTACCCTGAATCTCTGAATAGTTTGTACGTTGTGTAAGGTGTAACAATTAATCTAAATAGAATTCACACAGATAGCTTGAATATTTTGTAATTATATTGTTGTTGTTGAATATTCGATTAAAAATAATTTCAGTATGTACAGAATGCTTTTTGATTATGTTATGTATTATATATTTTTATTTTATGTCTATTTATAGTATAAACATTGAATTTACTTTACCGAATTTAATGGGGTAACGTAAACCTATACAGTGTATTGGAAATATTTAATGTCTATACATAATCTTTAATCATCAAGTATTACGTCACGAAATTTTTGGATATTCTTGATCCCCAGTGAGTCAGTGACTCATTAAACCTAAAAGTTCCTATTTATGTAGTGTAAAGTATCGGAAATAAAAAAAAATTAACAATAACGCATAATTTAATCCCTGCCCCTCATCCTAACGATTCCCAAGCCCCCCCAAATCGTTATGTATTACTTGAAAGCTCCCTATGTGCATCAAGAGAATAATGAACTGATCATTCATTATTGACACTATAATATATTTTTTAGGGTAATATGATCTATTTCATACAATATATTTAAATTTCGATAAGTACTTAAAATGTTGTAATATAGTTAAAAAACTAATATTTAAATAAATAATTTATTCAATAAATTAGATTTGGTATGGAGTTCTCTTTGCGATGTACTCCTTAACTCCAGGCAGAGAGCGTACCTTTGTGACAAGGGTTTGCACCGTCGGGAATTGTTTCTGGACCTCAATACCCAGGAATAAGTTTGTTGCTTCAACGATACCCACTAAGACGAAGTCAACCCAGCTTAACTGAAAGAATTGATAAATGTTTTTTTTTAAATAGTGGAATAAATTTCTCTGTAGTAGTTCCATATTATACAACATTAGCCGTCGGTATGCTAAAAGGCCTGCAACCCAATCGCCAGCGTTATCACATTGAGTGAGCGGCGGTATCACTTATCCATTAACAATATAGGCCTGTGTCATTACTAAATAATTGAATGATATGTAGTAATTTTTGATAATCTGTGACAGATTTGACATTAGTGTATAGTGTTATACTTATAAAAATACAAATTTAAGATGAATCATGAAAGTGTAAAATTATAATCTGTGGTATATCCCGTATCTCATATATTCTTTTGTATAAGATTACTTTGTTATTTTGTAAGAGTTGAGTATTTACAATGTACATAAAACCTTGTTTAGAAATATTACATATATCTTCTATGTTAATAAATACCTTATTTCCGAAGAATCCATTGTTCTTCTTCAACTCCTTCTCGAATCTGCTGAAGTAGAAGTTGATGAATTCTTCTAAGATTTCCTTCTTGATTGCTGCCTTCTTCACGGGATCAGTCTCCTTGATGTAAGTAACAACCTCTGTAATAAAAAAGGAATTGTTAAGACATTTTGTGCTTAAATAGACTGTATCTCTTCATGTAAATCAAAAGACAGTTATGTCATCAGCCTTCTGTGCCTGACGCATGTCGTCACGATATTCACCATCACCGTACCAGCAAGTGTTAATGGCACACATAGAAAGATAAATCAATTGGTATGTATATGTAGTGGTATGGTATATTTAGTAGGATTTGAATATGACCATATAGTAGACCCCTCAAACCGCTAGTGTAAAACTGCTTATTTTATATGTAAACTGAATTAATCGTGTGTTACTTACTTGACCAGTAATCGTAGATGTTGAGCGCGACTGCGTCGATCTGAGCCTGTTCCCAAGCGTCAGCCGGTAGAAGATGGGCCTGGCTGGCGATGTAACGAGCGATGGCCAAGGACTGGTTCAAGGTTTTACCTCCCTCTTCATAAAACGGTAGTTGACCGTATGGAAGGACTGTTAACATTAATTTATTAAAATATACGCGTCATTGTTTGTCTTAGTTACACGATAAGATAAGATAGTCATATAATTTATTTATGTAAACCATCATTATAATGTGTTTTAAGTGCTAACTAGAAGTTAGTTCAATTTAAAAAATAATAGGAGGTACTGCAGATATCTATGAAACAGTTTTTTCCTTATAAATTTTGAGGTAAATTATTTTGTAGATATATAAACGATGGTCGATACTCACAATCCTTAACATGGGGAATGGGCCATTTCTTTACATCGTATTGGATATCTTCGAACTTTTGTCCGGCGTAGTGCAACATGTACCTTATGGGCTCACCGAGTCCGTTCACATTGAAGTAGTGGAATTTACGAGCCATGTTGCAGTTGCTTGCACTTGAGATACAATGAAAATAATTTTCAGCTTGCTATTTTTATATACGAATTTTTGTGAGTTAACATGGTATCAGTTGGGCAAGTTAGGGTTTCGTAAAATTATATATACTGTTTGGATTTTATTTGTTTGTATATTAACACCAAAATTACTACCAGCTACATTTAAAGAAAAATAAAGACTGAAAATGCAAACATTCTGCCCCAACGACGAGCTTTAGTACATTTTTTTTAAATAAATCAAATCAAAATATCTTTATTCATTTAGGTAAACATGTACACTTACGAACGTCAAGAAAAACAAATTAAATTAAGTGTAAATTTACATTTACAACCAGTTCGCAAGTCAAGGGCGTAGAGCGGGTAAGAAGAACTGGCAAGAAACTTTCCGCCACTCTTTTCAATCGCCAAGTGTTTAATACAAATTGTGTGAACTGTATATATATAAATAACCATAGCAGTTTAGTTTAGGAGCGCGAAAATGCATATAAAAGTGTTTTTTTAATTTACAGTTAAGCTATCTAATATCTGATTGGGTAGACTATTTATTAGCCGCGGTAGCAAATACCGCAACGTTCTCTCGCCATATACGTTGTTTGCTTCGATGTACAGACCCGAACTCGCATCGCATCGCGACATATGTATAATCCTAGTTTCCTCAGCCCATTTACTTTGGCAGTGTCATGCAATTTCAATTACAAATATTAGTGTTATAGAAATATTTGTCAATGGAAATTCCCCTCGATTTAATTATACATATACGGAACACTAAATGTATTACATGAATTTCTGCTTACATATCTTTGTTTATATGACCTTCAAGATTAATCAGCTTCTATAATATTGTCAACAATATTTTATTTCAATAATTCCAATTTAGATGTTATGGCTAAAGTTTTTATAGATTGCATTATGTTCCTTAGAAAACAGCAATTATGTAGCAAGGACGTCGATCAAGAACAACGACGAAAGACTCAAGAATTCACGAGAAGGTTCCTCAGTTCGATATTTCGGCAAAACAAAAATTGTTAATAAATACGCATAGAAGAATGATTTGTATGGAAAATGTGTGGATGTTAACATATGAGCCGTACCTCCATACGTCATATGTTAGTCGTCAATAAAACATATCAAAGGCTTGCCTGCCCGATACTATGTTAAGTAGTTATGGGAATTCAAATACCTGGCGTCATTATCTCTCCCTCGCAATATATTTATGAAAATATTATGTTTGTATTCAAAAATAGTGATATGTATACTAGAATAGAACATACGCACAATGTCAATACTCGGAACAAACGCAGGCTGCAATTTCCCCCTGATTGACCATCTAAATTTAGTAATTATTTTTTGGGAAAAGGGATACTCTTCTTTAATAAAATCCCAGAGGCTCTTTTATCTCTGCCTTTTAATAAATTTAAGAAATGTATTAAAGAATAGCTGTGTAAAAGGCTTACTACAAAGTTAGCGATTATCTAGTTGATAAAATCGCATGGGACTAGTGCTGGGCAGGCTACTTCTAATTAATTTGCTCTGATGATTTGCTTTTTTTTAAAAAGAGATTTTATTTTATAATATTGTACAAACAGTTCGATTTCAATATACGTATAGGTTAGGTCAAGAGTTAATCAGCGCTATCACTTACAATGATAATACTTTCTAGAAATGTCACTTTCAATAGTTGCCACCTTGAGATGGAATGTATTTTGTTGCTAAGTGCATTTATCGCTGTATCGCTAAATGCAAATAGTGAAATGAAATTTGAAATTGATTTTTTAAAATTGTATTTGATATTTTATACAATTTTTAAAAAATACAGACCGAGGGCTGTTAAGAAAAATTGAACTATTTTGAAAAATCTGGTACATTCGACTTTTTTGCAAGAGAAATTACTTCTAAGGCATTATTTTGTAAGCAAATATAAAAATGTGGAAAGGACTGCAAGTCTTCTTGAAAAACTCCCGCTTTTGGCGATGGAGTTAAAATTGTTTTAACTTTTTTTCAGATTTTAATTTAATTTAAATCTTAGGTTTAGGTACATTTTACAGCGAACAAAAACCTGACATAGTTTATCCGTCGCTCTCAGTGTTCACTTAATTGTTATACAAAAACTATTAAAGCAGATACAATAGGTATACTTAACAGAAAAAAGTTAGGTAGTTTGTCACTATCTATGAAGTGGTTTTTGATCTTACTGCTAAACTTATTAGTAGTCACAAATATGTTCTGCATCTCCAGTGGCAGTTCATTTAGAACGCTAGGCAAGTAGCTAGTAAGTAGGCTAGTTGTTCTTTGACCATACACATTATTGAACTTAAGCAAGTGAAATGATTTTTGATACAGTATGTTACGCAATCTATCTGGTCGCTTTTTCTTATTAAGTTGACTTTTATTTTGGTTTTCCTCAATTAGTGTATGTAATTTAATTTTATCAAAAACCGTGAGTATTTTAAAATAATTAAGCTATTTAAAAATAGCTAAGGTAACATCAGCTAAAAGTTTATTGTCACAAAAGACCAAAGATTCACAAAAGATCATTCTAGAAAGGCTTGCGTGTGACATAGATAAACGTTCCTATAAGTATAGTCTACCTTTATTTATTAGACCTATTATTCACCGATAACAAGAAACAACCTTAGGGGAAATTGATTCCATTCACGGCTGCATTAGAGCATATAATGTTTCTTTTGTTTCCAGTCTTTTGTAGAGTTGCCACGAATAGTGATATAGCCGAATACCGAATGTTCTGCAACGCTATCAACCGAAGCGCCGAATATTCGGCCGCCGAACATTCGGCACTAAGTTCATGCTTGTCGAACGCAAAACCGTATCGCGACCTGTCTCACTTGAGCACATGGCACGCTTTGTCAGATCAGTATAAAAATTACATCACGTACGATTATGTAGAAAAGTTCATCAGTTGTTTTTCAATTGTTTGTGTGTTAAAAAATGACTAAACTGGTATCATTTACGATGAAAAGCGTAATCGTTGCTACCATTAAATGCTGAAATGCTTGTTTTTATTCATCATAACATACCACTGATTAATTTTACTTATTAAAGTATTGTAATTTGGTAACAAATCCAAATCTAAATATGTCTTTTTTGTCCACGATTTGGTATTCGGTATTCGGCACAATAGTACTTATTATTACCAAAAAAAGTTGCCAAATAGAGAATAGTAGCCGGATATTCGTGGCATCTCTAGTCATTTGTTTTAAGAAAATTATACTTAAAGATTAGTTCTAATTAAGTAAAATCTCTCTCTAGTTATTCTCGACATTTTGCGTGCTTATTTATGTTTAAATTTCAACAAATTGTTGATAATATATTCAGATAAGCAAACCGTAGACCATTATTCATGTTTACTGTTAGTGATTGTTTCTTTGATCCATTCTTAAAAATTCAATTTGCCAAGCAAAATGTATAAAATATTTCAAAGCCCAGAACTAAGCTATTACAACCCTCCTGATGGATTCAGACGCCCCTAAAGACACTAAGCACGTGATCAAATATGCACCCTTGCGTTTTTTATCTCTTAAATCTACAACAACACAAATGTACTATACATTGCCGCGTTTTAAGACGACAAACATTAAGGCCCCGTTGACACTGTTCGATGTAATGGAACGCTGCTTTTTCGTCGTATAAAGAAATGCTGTTTATCAAAGATGTTATCGAATACTGTGGGGATGTTCCGCATTACAATGTGGATAGAGCATTGTACCTTTTATGAAAAGAGTCGGCTTTACTATATTACAGTTTGGACATTGACAAAGAATGCGATCGTCTGTATCGCAGGTGGCGAACAGTTTTCACACGCTGGTGTATGATTATTTTATAATTCATTCGATTTAGTTTGAAAATGCGCCATATTTCGCACGCATCGCAAAGCAAAAATTATTCTAATACACTTTTACAAGTTAATTCTGAATGTTATCAATAACCTAGATATAATCGATAAAGGATTTTCAACGTTTCTTTTCGCTATAATATATTTTTTTATATATAGCTAATAATTAGATTTTTTAGAGAATACGCGAGGCAAATGGGTTGGCGATTGCGTTGCCGGCCTTTTATGAATTAGTAATTTTGTTTTCGATATGATTACAGCTACACTTGGAATAAGTTGCTAAAGTTTAAATTATTAATTGAAGAATAAAACTTTAAAAAACGGTGTAATTTTATACACAATGTACGATAGGGTATTATATTATAATGATAATATTAAAAACACAGTTCATCATTAAAAGCCTAAACCATACGAGAACCTATCTAAGATCGCGTATATATTTTAAAGAACATAAAAGTATTTAATTTTGTGTAAAACTAAAAAACAAATGTACTTTGGAGGCTTTTTTCTGCTTTGTTTGGAACGAGTTTGAAATTGAGAATTGTTTTAAAAGTGTTAGTTTCAATTTAGATAAGTTAAATTTACATTACTTAAAAGTTTACCTACTATTAAAGAACATAGTAAAGCTGCAAATATGTGTGTGTGTCTGGATTTGTTGCATCCCTACGGAGGTAAAACCTTAATCCAATGAGCTCAATCGCGACAGCCCTAACTAGATATGCGCGTGTCACGCCAAATTTTAAGCTGAGCTTATCGCATTCTCTCTTACACAAAGGATTTCAAAATCCAACACTATTTTGTGAATACATTCATTGCGCATTTCACGTCAAATTTACCATATACGATGCATCAAACGGAGAGAACCCCTACACAAGGTATTATAAATTCCTCAAAATTAAAAAAAATATTAGGTAATGTTTATATAAAAAGTAGCATGGTGCTCCAACATAAAGGGAATATCCACGACTAGCTCAATGTCTGACTGACCAACAAGAACAGCCCAGTAGGTGAGGTCAAGAAGGTCGACATAGACATAGACATATTATTTATTACAAACAAAACACACACACATACATACACAACATAGCAGTAATCAAAGAGAAAAAATTAAATAAAAGATATAATAAGAGGTATATTATTTTTTTCCTTTTCACATTCGGTTCGTCTCAAGCATGTATTGCGTGTGTGTTGTGGCTGTAAATAGCCCTGGCTCAGTATTATGCTTAGGAGCAGAGTGTTCCACAGCACTGGTCATTCTGCCAGAGACCACATCAGTTAGTTTGCGCCTCAGTCGCAAAAAAAGAATATATTAACACTTAATAGGAAATGATAATAATAATATTAGTGAACGTTAGCAATATCGGTAATAAAGTCTTGTGTAATATGGTGTGAAGTAAATAAAATAAAATTAAAGGTTAAAATAAGAATAAAGATATCATTAGCTAGAATAAGTTCGGTAGCGCGTTCAGGGTATGACGTCATCGCAATCTTTTGTAAGCGCAGATAGTTGGTGTCACTTCAGGTATATTTGACACTTCAGGTATATTTGACAAAGTATATTACATAAATTTTGATAAAAATAGTATAATTCTTCTCCTTATGCGGGCTTAACAAAAGCTTCGGAGTCACGTCCATCTCCGATATTAGTTGGTACTAGCTCAAGTAAAATCAATTTTAATCTCGTCAACTAAGTTGGCTCCAAATCGGAAAATTGGCAACGCAATATTAGCACACGCCAAGCCGCATTTGGCTTTGTCGAACTCCATCTTTTCCAGATACTACTGTTTAATTGAGATTAACATTCAAATTTGGCGTGAATATCAAATACGTCGCAGCTGTTAAGTTTAGAATTTGGATTTCGTTACAAATATTTATGCCTGACGATAATGCTACAACTGTTTTAAATAGTGATTGCTAATAAAAAATGACAGGCGCAATATTTTTTCGAATCGTTATAACTGCATTGCGGTAATATATGTTGATAGTGATAGTAAAATCTAATTAAGTAAAAAGAGTTTTTAATCATCTGATTAAAAACTCTTTTTAAAGAAATAAAGCTTACTAGAATTACTAATACAAGTCTCATCGATAAATTATTATTAATATTTTTATATTAGCATTAAATTTAGATGAACTATTTCAATACTTTAATAACTCGTAACTCATTTTGGTTTAACTTATGCAAAATTTGTATTTGAGTGGCCCAAAAAAGAATGATAATAACGGAAGGTTATGAGAAAGCCAGAAAGAAAATCGTCGGGCTTGCGCAATAAAACCTAGTAGGCATTACATAAATCATTGTCCTTCCTCCGTAATAAATGAAAAAGGAAATTCGGAATAATATTATTAAGAATGCTTCAAGTTATAAGCAGTTAACGTACTTTTTTCTGGAACTAAGATATGTTTCATTAAAAATGACTGATTTCACTCACGCTGATATTTAATTTAATTTACATTTAAATCATTTAAACGACATAGTGAAGACTGCTTTCCGACTTAAATCGCTTTTATTTCATTTCACAATCATCTTTAATATACATTTGTATTTTATTCTTGCATATTCTTACGTATTACTTTTGATAACCCAAATATCTCTTTTTGTTTTTTTTTCTTTCAGTATTCAATACACTTTATGTTTTGAAGTAATGTATGTGGTAAATATAGACATTCCTTAAAATCGTCTCTACCACACTCGTTTTCATTCTAAACACTCCATTAGTATAGTCAATGTAGCATTATTAATAGCCCACACATATTCAACCGCCCAATGCATAGTCTAATTAGCACATAAAGATAAACACAGTTAAATGTTGCCGTTTATATCCCATCCAAGAAACCTTCAAAACCCCTAAATTACACCAATACTTCAAAACAGGGTCAATGGGCTACGGGCTAGGTAATTTGACATAAATCCGTAGAGGGCCATCGACACGCCTCCCCAAATGTATTGCCATCGGAATTCCTCCGAAAATTTATTTTATCACGTACAAATTCCTAATGTTCCCTTAATTTTTCATGGACACTTGCCAAATGTAGTAAATAAAATCATTGCTGTCAGAAATGGATAAAACTCTCTTCATCCATTTCGGATCCTTCTCCCTAGCTATCAAATGCCATAATCTGTATGATACTCAAAACATGAGTACAAAAGCTATTTGGACGCGCTAATTGCTGGAACTAGAGTTTAATTAGAGAGTTATTTCAGGTATAAACACGTATTTCTCTTTGTTTATAGTAGTGATTTCGTTTCGTAATATTGTCATATTTTAACTCTAGTTTATAAGGAATTTATAATATGTTCTGTGGTGTAGCCAGGTATGGAATCATTCTGTTATATAGGTGATTTGGATAAACTTTTAAAAACTTACTTGGAATTGATTTTAAATGTTCGTTATGTAACACTTTCTTGGAATCAAGTATCGCTCCCTATTAGCTGTGGTTGATTAGGAGTACGCAAGATAACAAGTGTAGGTCTTCCATCGTTTCTCTCAGCTGCTGACAAATCTAAAATCCTTAGATCGTACGTTAAGAAAATTGTAAGTACTTTATATTTGTTTGTTATGTTTAGTTCCGTGAATAAAATTGTGTTCATTCATTCATTTAATTAACGCTGTTTTTACCGGGTTAAAGCTGGTAAATAATGAAGGGAATTTTGTTTTTATAAATAATAAATAAAATCAGTCTCATTATGTTATTGGTATTCAAATAACTAAACCAGTGCAACCTACAATCTTTTTAGGTCTTGGCTTAAAATTTCTGTATATGTTTTATGATCATTTGTCAATCTAATAAGCAAGTGGGTATTGAGTCTCCTCTGCCTGCCACAGACTGTCGACTTATTGAGTGTAAGGCAAGCCGGTTTCGTCACAATGTTTTCATCTTTCCAGTGCGGATATTAAATGTGCAAATAAACAGAAAGTCCACTGGTAGGCCGGGAGATAGTGACACAAAATAGTGGGTCATTCGTACCAGTACGGCGGTTATTTAGTGGTCATATTACGAAACGAAAAAAAGGTACAAATGACCCACTATTGTGTGTCACTATCACCCGGCCTATAGTGCACAGGAGGATGACCGGGGATCGAACCTACTCTAGTAGGTTCTACCAGCACTAACCCACTAGAGCAACACTACTCAATAAGCGAGATTAGTTTATAAAATATGTTATTGTAAGTATAAACAGTTGACTAACGGAGATGTTTTGTGAATGTCGTCGCTTTGAACTAAAAACTAATATAACGGTGAGTTACAGAGTAGGTTAGTTATAGATACAACTAAATGTAATTTTTATCCTTATAATAAGCGGAAAAAATGTTCTTTATATTACTCTGAAACCCTGCATAGGTTTTGTTGGAAACCAACGTTTAATTGTTTGGTGATAACGGAGCAATCACTAAGCTAATTTATTTTATAACCTTTTATTTGTTTTTGGCCCTTGTTTGTTTGAAGCGAATTGAGCACTAAAGCAAGCACTGAAGCATTTCATTTACAGTTCTCTTTTTGACGTTTAAACGCGTATATTGTGTTGCCTATGTGAATAAATGACTTTGAATTTGTATTGTATTATAAAAAAATTAGAGTATAGTAGAATTGAGACAGAAATCGGAATAACGTTGTGTGCGCAATTCAGAGATGATATCTATGTCCCTGACAGTTTTTTAACAATAAATAAAAACTGTATGCATGTGAAAAATCGGGTTGGCAAAAAATTCACATGTCGCTAGTTCCCACAGTAGGGAGTCCCTGTTTTGTGGGTAATAAGATAATAATTATTCCGTGGTTCATATTGGTATATGTTACGATCCTCCAATAGATGCTTTGGAAATTACATCTCACAGCTCCTTTTTCTTAGGCAATTAATTTTGTATTTCATTAAGCTGTAGGCTGCTCGACTCCATACGATTGGCTATCTCTCTAACATATTTATAATAACACAATAAAACTCTTCTACATAACATTTCTTAACTATATCCTGCTGCTTATCGTGACTTTTATAATTATTGTATATTTCATTTTCTTCTGTATTGCATCACCCATCATGATTTCGTTAGATCAACTGTTTTAGTTTGTTTTGTTATAATTATTTTAGATTAAGGTTCTTTATTTTTTTTTCATAATATATTGCATTGCACCTATCATATTTTTTTAGCTTTGTCCCTTACTAGGGTTGCCAGAAAGAGATCGTCGAGTCGCTAGTTAGCGATAAGGCCGCCCGTTGCATCCCTTATAATTTTTACATATGTTATTTGTTATTTTATTAATGGCACAAGTGTGATTAAATAAAGCTATTATACAAGTCATGAAACTCGGTATAAAGTATGTTATAAAAGACATAGACAAAATTAAAAAATAAATATTTACAATTATCTCTTTGAGTAAGTGCTCTGTGTATACCTCTGTACGTAAATGGAGAGCATTAGTTAAGTAACTGCATTTTACTGCGCATGAGGCTTGAAAGCTTTTTATTAAAATTAACGTTAGCTTTTACCAACAATTACATCGGAAAAACCCAATTAATTATGAGTATTATGTAATTTAATGTTTTATTCACTTCTCGCCTTTTGGTTTGAAGTAAACTTAATATTAACGTTACTAATAGAACAGACACAATATTTTATCAGAGTTTTTATAATAAGTATAATAAGTTTTTAGATATTTTTTTTAATATTAGAGAAAATGCTCGCTGGAGAAATTTTGCGGTTTTAAAGAGGTAATCGCTGAAATTGAAGCCTATAATGAGGCATAAGACAAATCCACAACAATGGTATCAAATCGATTACAAAAATGCTATAGAAAAATTGTATAACTGCTATATCCGTTGTATCCTCTCGAAGGCGAATATCTATTTAAAACAGATTTTTGCTATACTGACATATCAAATCGGCCTATCTAGTATACTAGACTCTGACCGCGTAATATCTTTTAATAATAATTGAATAACCGCTTATATATTTTTTAATTAAAGAGAGAATGTGGGAAGCACTCAGATTCGAGACTTGCCAACGATTTCAAGGGTCAAAGTCATGTTTATGTTTAAAGAACTTTATAAATATATTGTATTTACATGAGAAAGTAATTTTGTATATACGAACGAGATACACGCCACCATTAGCCGCCCCAATTTTAGTTTACTAGACTCAATCTGACATGTATGTTTAATGCCCTTTTAATTGGTCGAACGCGCTAATACTACGAATTTTTGACGGTTATTGATTAAGTAATTGTACCCTCATACATTTTCAAATAATTTTTATGCGGATTTGACAAGATAAGCAAACTCGCTTGAAAATCGTTTGATGTTTGTCAAACATGTATTTTGACAATAGCACTAATTTATTATAGTTAAGGTTATATTACAAGTTATTATGTTTTTAAGAACCCAATCTAGAAGACACTAACACCATCCAGGTCCATGGAAGTATGAGGATTTTCCATTCAGTTTTTCATTTAAAAATACGATGATATTTAAAACAATTGATGCAAAACAGTCAAATGCATCTGTTGAATTTCGAACAAAAAGCAATTATCATGATTTATGTGTCATATTGAGTAACAAATTAAGTGGAAATACACTTAATTTATTGTTTGCCTTATGGATAGTTCAGTTTAGACTGATTTTTTTTAAAAATTACATTAGCTATTGTAAAAAGAATGAGCTGTATAATAAATACATAATAAATCTCTGACTTTGTATGTTTTGGTACTAAAAAGTACGCAATAACAAAAGATATTTTTTGTATTTTTTTTTAAACTTGAAATCATTGATTTTTCATAAGCGATCATGAGCTGTGCTTCTACACATATAAACGAAAGTTTTTGGATATTAATAATCCTACACTGACAAGATGTATTGATCATAAGAGCTATTAAGCTACGACTCTCATCCCTGAGGTCATAGATTCGATTCTCGGCTGTGTAATGGAATTTAATTCTATGTGCGCATTAATATTCAGTCGAACGGTCAACTTTCGTGCCAGATTGATGAATAACCACGACACAGATGCAAAAATCTAAACAGGTTTTAGCGCCACTAATTTATTTTCTAAGCCTGATAATTTAAATTTAAAACATTTCTTGCATGAATTGCAACATGTAAAGGATGGTAGACACATTTCTACGTATCTTGTTTAAACCGAAACAGCGCCGGAAATAGGACCAATAAACCAAGCGCAAATGAAGCTACAAACACACAGGTTCTATAGAACTGTATATTTGTTGCATTCTGCATATATGCAGAATGCACCAAATTTACAGTTGCCCAAATACATCTATGAGTATTGAACTCAGTTTCTGCATTAAATTCTTGATATAATTTTATAGGCAAAAATCGTCCATAGTTTTCGACTCCTCACGAGACTTTTATACTTACCACTTCCTAAAACGGCTTAACAAATGGTTTGCGTACATGGAGAGAAAATGTACACAGACGCACATACGTCCGCGCTTACTCGGACTTAAAAAATCTTAGCAGCTTGTTTCATGTATGCATGAATTCTAAATTTCACCAACATCACCTTGATGGATGGAAATCTTGGACAGTCCATTTCACAAGGCATATTCTTTTGCGAACTGTGGAATCGACTACCGGTGGGGGTCTCCCCTGAGAGATAAGACCTCCAACTATTTAAAAATTCCAGCATACTCCTACCCCGTAAAGGCCGACAACGCACCCACTAAAAATAGGTGTCTATGGGCTGCGATGACTGCCCTTTTTGCGCGTCCCACAGACTCGTTTGTCCCCCAATTATATATAAAAAAATGTAAAAATCTTCAAATCCAGATACATTCCTTCTACTAGAAATATTGAATTAACAACCTTTTTTATTAATAACAGTCAAATGAGGTTGGATAAGAAAATTAAAAACAGATTTGATGTTTAAGAATTAAGAAATTCTCTTGATTTTCGTCTAATATTTTTTTGGGTTAAACGTGTACTTCCAAATACGGAAGACGAGAACTTTGATCAAGATCCACTAGTACCACTGACATCAAGAATACTAAAGGTTGGACGAAGACTTCCTTCCTGTATTGTAATTAATATATAATTTAGGAAATATGTCTGTGACGGTATTATTCGCATATAAAATGTTATTTATATTTTGAATGGAATCTCTCAAATGTAATCAGCGTATTGACAGTTGAAAGTCCCCAACTCGACCAAAAATAAGTACACAAAATTCTCAAAGTACATTACACACAAGTCATAAAGCTACGAACTAGCGAGCGTTTAATTCCAACAAATATATTTCCCTAGACAGATTCGCGTTGCAGCTAAATCTATAGGTCATGAAAGTAGCGATACTTTTTATTCATATAGATTTTATGGTTATAATTGTTCCAACATCTTATTTGCGATTTGAAGTTTCTCCATTGTTGGTGTTGGATTTTCACACGAGAAAAACTATACCTTAACTTGTAAACTTTCTTAAAGAAATTTTAATGCAAATAAGTTTACTATATATAATTATATAATTTGGAATACCTGATTAAAATTTTGGCTTTTTTAACTGTTTGACATTACATGACTTGACCAACCCATTTATACGGGCAAACTAATATACCCCCACAGTCTATTCACACAGTCACAGTATATTCCGATACAGGTAACCTTCAATATATGCACATTTCATTCTCAAATTTAAAAAGCAATTTAGTACTATTTTAGACTTTTGATAAATACAGTCCATTGTGTGAGTACTCGTGCTACTTGCGTAAGGGATTTATAAAACAGGCCTTGATTGATATTAAAATCTATACTAATATAATAATGAGGAAAATTTTGTGTATTTGTATGTCTGTTTGTAATGTTTTCACGCAAACACTACAAGACTTGAAATATATTATGTTATAAATGTGTTATTAATTACATTAGGAATGTAAGTGTGTATCTAATAATCTGATAGGAAGTAATTAAAAACTAAGAAAACTATATTAAAAAAAACTTTTACGAAAAAATAAATCTATAGGTAATCCGACTTAGTAGACTTTTTAGTACCACGGAATCCACGAGTAAAACCGCTAAACACTAGTAGATAGAAGTATCTGCATATCAATACGCGTCTTTACTGACCACACATCGTACGTTCCAGTTTATTTTGTGCAGAGTTGAGAGGAATCACAAATGAGGCGACGCTATTGTACATGAATATATATTTTTAATTCATTCTTTTCGCATTAATAAACAGAGAATATACAAAATCAATCATTAACTGCTTGTTTTTGTGTCAAGGTAGACTGGATATTAGTTAAACTATATATTATACGAAGTGACACTTTATTCGTCATAAACCATTTAATGCGACATGGAACTGAACAATCCAGTATCTGTTTAAGCGGTCTGCTATGGGAACCTTAAAATTCAGGACCTATTTGATAGAGGGGTGGACTAAGCTAAGGATTCTATACTTTATTTTAAGATATTATAGATATATATCAGCAGTCATTTGTTTAATATTCAACGAAATAATTAATTCAGGAAATGGTTAACCACGACGCGATGCTCCGGGTGTCAGAGGCTTTTTATTACCTACAGCTAGTTGTTCATTTCCATTAGGCAGTTAAAAATTTTAGACCCTGGCAGCTCTATTGGTTTTGAAAAAATATTGCGTTTAATGTATTGTATATATTTTCACGCTACTGAGAACTTAACCTACAACTAGATTACTAGTCGGGTAAAGATTTGAGCTCCTAGTATATTTATTCCTATATAAATCGTTGGTAAACCGCAGTAGATGACATTACTATTAGCAAATACAACTTACTTTAACTGTCTTTATTATTACATATAAACTTACCTGTCATATTAATAAGGGTCACAGATAAACAAGAATACTTAATCAGGTTAGCATTTGATCCTGTATTAATACTAAGAAAAAAGTATTACATACAATTGAAATCTTCATCCAAAATGGAGAACAATGTCGTTTGATTCGCATTGACACATTATATTGCAGTGTTAGGGCTTCTAGCAAACACGTGCTGGAATATATAAGCCTTCTAAGAATGGGGACAGTTTTATATCAATGCTTTATAATATTAAAAAGGGTAGCCAAAGAATTGCACAGAATAGCGAAAGATCAACATGGTGACATTAGAAAGTCTTTGTTCAGAGTCGTAATAATTATTCTAGATTAAGTGTAGGTATAAATATTTTATTTTTATTCAATTCTATATATAAATATATTACTCGAGTACACCTTTAAATACACCGCTGTACAATAGTGCTAAAATTAATAATATTATTTATTACATATGAACATTATTTATTACATAAATTAAACCTAAGAAATAACATAATACATCAAAATATACCTAATAACTAACCTTAAAATTTAATTATTAAAAAATATTATTAAAAGTAGTCCCTTTAGGCAAGGTTCCGAAGATACTGGCAGCGTTCCCCCTTTGAATAGCCAGACTAATTCTTTGTCCAAGGTAGCTGCCAGCTCTTCGTTCTCCTGTGATGTCGACTAACCTTTTTGATAATTCCCTAAAAAGCCTTAACGCGCTAGGACCCCACGGACCAAGGGTCTCGACACCGAATGGGACAAAATCATATTCAGAGCCTAGACCCCTGTATTTACAGGCTTTAGCTTTTTCAGCCGCATCACAAGCCGCACCAGCTCTGTTGTTGGTTCCATGAAGATTGGAAGGGGCCAGTGTGTCTGAACAGGTGGCATCCCATACCAAAACCCGACCCATCCTCCATGGAATCAAACTCATACCGTCCGGTCTCTTGCCATCGTCTCTAGCAATTCCAGTCGGCTCAAGTAGACTTGGCACGTTGACGGTGGCAAGGGACCGACGTATTATATCGTTGAGAGCGGCATGTCTCGAGAAGCGGCCAGCACTTTTTTGACATGATAGTCCGTGATGTCCTAGTTTGTCGACATCACTGCCACAGGGACATGTATGAGCAGCGCAGACCGGTACCCGAAGCCGCAGACAGGTTGCGATTCGGAGCGTGTCAGGTTCAAGAAAAGTTCCTGTATTTGACGAAGGGTAAGCGTGAAGCCAGTAGCCGGCCTCATGCGTACCCACGGCCAAAAGCCTAGCACGTGCTGAACCTGTACTACGGCTCAAAAGATTGTCATAAGTCATTTTACTGTCTATGTCGTCCCAGCTCCTCTGTGAATTTAGAGAAAATGGAAAATTTTGACCTGGGCATGCAATTAAGAAAAAAATAAATAGTGCTAAAATACATTTGAAATATGGAGATCTATACTAGTACTAGCCGACCCCGCTAACAGTCTAATTTTAATTTAGGATTTCAATAAGGTAATAACATTAATACAACTTTTTTGCAGTACAGAAATGTTTGATTACTTGCGATTGCGATAGAAGAATGGCAATACTCACCTCTTCTCTATGGCGCCAATATTTCTATACTGCATATTTTATATAGACTGCTGTGTGTGTTTATATTTACATATTGTTGCTTCTATCAGCACTTCCTAATATACAACATTTTTATAACGTAACATATGTCTTCAATCAAGATCAAAGCCTGGTTATTCATCTCATCATTCACCTGAAGATCGGAATTTCTTGAACTCACATGAATTCGATGTAAAATGATGCGTAGTTTTGTCAACAGATGGAACTACATGAGGTTTCGATTCGTAAAATTAATTAATTAATTATTATTAAATAACATACCCAGGGTAAAGTTTACAATTCAATACCTTGTCTCGCATAATTCGTTTTTTGGACAGTAATGTAAAATAAAATATTAATATACTAACCTAACCTAACCGAACTAGATCATAATTAGTTTTTTGGACAGCTCCGGCGCTACGGAAAACGCAGCAGGTCCACCCTTGCGTTCCAAAGACCAGGCATTTCATGCCTGTCCTTTTGTACAGCGGGTGGGGGCTGCTCTTCCTCCGTTCCTCCGCTTAGACTCGTACATACTCAGAATAATCAAATTCAAGGTATTGAATTGTAAACCCAAACCCATATCCAATATTTTATTACTTATTCTGCTATTCAAGCGGAGAAGAATCAACCAAAAAAGATGTAAATGGCATTGGTACAGCTGATCTTGAGTTATAAGTGGTGTAACTAACACGACTTTGTTTTATATATTTAGATTATAAAGAGGAAAGATTTGTTAGTATGTATGTTTGTAACGAATTGGCTCAAAAGGTACTGGACCGATTTTAATAATTTATTGGGCTCTGGGTGACAGAAGATCTGGTGAGTCTGGAGAAAAGGCTTTGAATGTAAAGCGCGGCGAAAGGGTCATACTGGAAAATAAGGTAAACTAAAGAAAATTGAAAAAATATTATTCAATAATAAAACATATACACCCATCCATTTCAATAAATGACACCAAAACAGATGAAGTATCCCTATGGAGTTAAAGGCATACATTTTTCACAAGCTATCAGCATGCCAAATAAAGCATACACACCATTATTCTAAGAAATACATTCTAAAAAAGACCAAAATTTGTTTTACTTAATAAAATATTGGATATAAGATAAAATCCTTAGCAATACTTTTGTAACTTCGTTAAAAGTTATGTAATGAATTTATCTTGACATCTTTAATTAACGTGAATCTAAATGAAAAATCTGAGTCTTAATTAAATATGTAGTAAATTATTAGGAGATTTATGATGTGTTGCTTGGTAATACAATATATGTAATCTACAATTACATCAGTTTGTTATATTATAAAGGTTTAAGTCAATCCTAGGAACTAAGTACGAATTAAGAATTATGTTTGAGTTGGATAGTCCACCAAGAAAGATCAATGTACTAATATAATATATATATTAGTGACAAATGACTGACTGTAAAGATAGTAAATACTATTAATGAAGCAGTGATGGCCTAGTGGTTTCAGCGTGCGACTCTGACTTCGGATTCCTGAAGTCGTAGGTTCGATGATCATCTCCTATGAACTTTACTTTGAACGGCGAATTTAGCACGAACCGTGAACGAAAACATCTTGATCATTCAACACGTATAGGCTCTGACTGATAACTCTTCAATCTGAGGCTCAGACCTTAACAGGAGCCAGTTTTATTTTCAAAGAGATTCAATAGTTTACTTTAGTATCACTTTTAGATCTTCAAGACCGCTTTTATACCAATGGTTTTATATTCCTAAGAATACGAAACTTATAAACTATATAATCGTCTCTAATTATATAATCATCTTTGGTAAGGCCAATTCTTGAAACCAGCTGCGTCATATGGTCCCCTTATGAAAGGTATTATGGGGATATGGTTGAAAGGGTGCAAAAGAAGTTCCTTAGAATCCTGTACAAACGAAGGTACAATTTTTTGCCTTACCTCTACCCTACTAGTTCCTGATGGGGGTATTGGGGTACAATTCGTTAGAGCTTCGTAGGGATTTGGCTGTGGTCAGGTTTGGTCTAAACGTTAAAAACGAAACGAAAAGCGCATACTTGATGGGGGAAATCATCAGACTGTACGTTCCGGACAATTATTACCGCTGCCGGAAACATAACCTCTTTGCTGTGCGTTCGGCTCGCACTGTCCAGCGTCAACAAGCTCCCATTCCTCGATTACTCTCGATGCTTAATGGGTTTCTCAACTCTTCACCGGAGAGCGACCTATTTGGTGAGCATATGGCGGTAGTGTACTCTGATTTGATCATTCATGGTATTAGGGGTTAGAATATACTGTGTTTTATGTTATTTTAATTAATATTGTATTGTATATATTATAGTCTATTTTAATTGTGAGTTTAGCCATGTCTGTAATTGAATAAATAATACTATCAGACTCGGCTAACTTAGTTCCACCTTACAGTCTAATAATATCGTGGTTACTTTAGTTAAAATTATGTTAGGATTCTATTAAGGTAATAACAGTAGGCAGTTTTACAGTCAGACCTCTTCTCTCTAGCGTCAATATTGCGATACTGCATGTTAAAGCACTTTCTGATATACAAAATTTTTTGATGAGGCATGTCTTCGATCAAGATCATAGCTTGGTTATCCATCTCGTCAAGATCGGAATTTTTTAAACTGACACGATTTCGTATTTTAAATGACGCGTAGTTTTGTCAACAGATGGCACCACATGCTGTTTGCATTCGTAAAATTATTGTATTTCTCTATTGTTATTCGATATATAATTACTTTTTCTACTATTCGGAGCGGAGAAGAATCCACAAAAAAAGATAACTTATCTCGATGCAGCCATTCTTGAGTGATAAGTGGAGTAATTAACACGACTTTGTTTTAAACATTTAAATAAACGCGTTTTAATAAACTATACTATATACTCATGAACATGAAGTGTCTGCGTACAAAATTAATTTTATTTACTAATTAAATGATAAATGTAAATTACGTAATTTAATTTTCTTTTTTTTTTGGAATTCCGTAGCACCTACATCGATGTAACTTTTATCGATACCTTTTTATATAAAATAATTACTATTCATTTGTCCTGCCAAAACTCGGGAATGGTTAGACTGACTAATTGTGTTCTAAAAATATTCGGGGAAGTTCAGTGAAGGTTTAAACGATGGGCAAAATAATTAATAAGTAAACAAAATACAAAGAAAGGCAATTGAATTTTCTAACAAAAAGTGTTCCTAGCTTGCAATTTAATGTTTTTACCTTTTTATAAACAAATCATTATCCCTTGGTTGGCGTATTACAGATGTCTTCAGAAATTTTGTGTTTCATAGCTGTATTAGGTTTTGATACAACTATATGTTAGTGTTACGAAGTTTCCGTGTCACCCATACGTGGGTGCACTGTCTAGGTCTTAAGGATTCACATATAACACAACAGTTTCTTCAGTACTTTATCACAAAACATTTATCTTATTTTCTCCATAATTGGTTTAAGTTGGTAACTCATAAAAAAATAGATAAAAGTTTTCAAAGTTCAAGTTCTTTACATTGTCAGAAGCAAAAAATTTTAATTATGAAAGTTAAATTTGGTCAGTTTTTTAGCCTAAAAACTGTGCCAAGAAGAGCTTTGAAGTTTTATACACCGAAGTTTTGAATTGTGCTTGTAGCTCTTGTATGTATAGTGTTATAAGTAGTAATTGTTATGTATAATTAAAACTCGTCATTAAGTTTCACCTCATCGTTTTCTTTTATTCTACTATTCGAATAAACCTTCAACAAAGAATAGACCTAATAATATTCAGTGTTTCTTCCTAAAGAAATGAAATATTGACATGTATAAGTTACTATTGTAGGTTTTATATTTCATAATTTACATTATTTAATTATCTATAAATGTACAGTAATTACAATTTTATTAAGTTGTACAGCATAATAATAAAAATTAATAAATATAAATAAATTTTTAAGTTTCAGCCGTGTGGCAGTATACCTCGCTGGAAGTATTTCCTCACTGTATTGCGATACTTATTCGTTGAGCGAAGAAAGCAACAGCTCCAGGGTCACGGGTACTATCCACCAGGCGCTAACTAAATCTTTAATTAACGTGCTCTTGAAGTCCACGGCCCATGTGTCTCTACTCCAAAGAGAACAAAATCAAATTTGGCGGTTCTTATATTTAAAGCGATTTTTCTTCTATCACTTTTACATTGTAAATCAATAATTATAATATTATTGTAATTTATGTCGACGTTTCGGTGGACGAAGAACATATAATTTTTTATATCCGTCCGACATATATTTTTTTATTTCTTTCAATAAATAAATCAATATAAGTAGATAAGGAATATCGGTAACAATCATTGTTACATACTTTTTCTTAGAAGTTAAACTAGTGTTAATTATAGGACAACGACGGACTGACAAACAAGTTATTAATTAGATAACCATGAAGTTTGGTAGATGTAATACTTATAAAAGTAAAGAGAAATTTCGGGTGACAAAAACTTATCCTAGGTTCAAAAGTAAGATTTTATTCGCAGTAATGGGGTTTACGGGAGTTCATTGTAAACAATGTACACGTAGTATGACAGATGCAGATACAATTCTAAAATATTTTGAAACCCTTCAAGCAAAGTAATTACATTATGCACTAAAGCCTTAAAAGTAAACACGTTAAACGTAAGAATTTTCTCTCCATCTTGTCCGATACTGGTTTAAATCTAGTTGGTATTACGTACATTTCATTCCGGTAATACAAATAATATTTGCTATTCCGTGTTTATAATTAACTTAACTTATACATTAAGAATGAAAACTTTCTAAAGAAGATAGTTTAGGAATAATGTTACATTTTAATGTAATAATATATTTTAGAATTCGGGTAACATGCAGAGTCATGACTTAACTGAGTAATTTAAAATAAAAATAGGTAAAAAAACTTTTTAAGTTAAACGGTTTTATGTTAAACATACATTGCAATGTTTAAGATAAATGTACTAAAAACCAAAAAATAATAAAATAGATACAGTCGTGGGAATTATAAACATATGCATAGACTAGACTAAAATAAAATATAAAATGGGGAATTTCCATGAGCAAGAAAATAGTAAGTAATTTCCTCACCGTCTGCGGGCCAACTGCCTATTTTAACGACGAATTAAACGATTCTTCTATCGCACATTAAGTCGATAATTTGTAGACAATTGACGTTTTTATTTTAGTCTAGTCTATGCATATGTTTATAATTCCCACGACTGTATCTATTTTATTATTTTTTGGTTTTTAGTACATTTATCTTAAACATTGCAATGTATGTTTAACATAAAACCGTTTAACTTAAAAAGTTTTTTACCTATTTTTATTTTCTAGTTTTTAGTTTTTATTTCGCATTCTGTTTAATTCATTTAGTGCTTCATTATTTCAAGGTTTCTTGCCCGTCATTTATAGTATATTGTATTCTGCTTGTTGAGCCCTTTCATTTGATACCCATATTGATGGGATTGATAAAACATAAATTATCCGCCATTTTGTAGCGGCGGCCACTGATACACACACATAATGATAATGAATAAACATAATTGTATTGTCACCAAAATCCAAAGTGTATAGAAAATTTCAGATTAATCGGTTGACAGGAAGAGGGTGAAATTTGAATTACTAAATTTGACCCAAGAAAAAAGAATAAAACAAACGGGGTGAGCTAAATAAAACCGTTTAAAAATGTTTATTCGTTGTTAAAGGCTTATTTATATTTAATTTTTTTTTATAATAAATTGCACAAAAAGTAGTGCGACTTTACATGAATTACTCTAGACTATAATATATTAATTATGGCTAATAAGTAATATGATGTTGATTAAATTTTCTACAATACTAATGAATAGCTTAAACTAAGGTAATGTTCATTAGAAGTCTAAGGGTCTGTTTCACAATTTCCAGATAAGTTCCAAATAAGCTATTTATTACTTATTGGTAGGATAAACACTATTGTTGCGTTTCATGACTGTCAGACAGCGCTATTCGTCAAGAAACCCGAAGTTACTTATTCGGAAGTTTTATCTTCCGAATAATTTATGTGTTACATAGCTATTGGGTACTTTATCCATACATTGTGATACAGACCCTTAATGTTCTCTATTTTGACACTATGTTCTGAGATACCACACTTGCACCTATATTCACTACACTAGGTGTATTAACTCAAAAGGTTCAGTTCTCTTTAGGTGTCTTACACCTGTCGTGTCAAGAAGTTGCCTCAGCATTCACACTAGCATGGCTATGTAGCCTGTTTATGTATAGGACTGTATCCACATTAAGATCCTTGTAGATACATTTTTAATGTACCATAGTGCATTGACAATGTCCGAAGGAACCTTGTTCCGAAGCCTTTGTATTATTTCTAATTTGCTGTTCGCTGTACAGTCCCAAAGCTGAATGCTATACATTACTTCTTTATAAAAAAGTAATGTATTATGTATTTAAAGGGGCGATTGCCTTCCAATTACCCAGTACATTTGTTTGTATCTTCTATCTAATTCATCTCTTTTCTTTTTTACGTGTGCTTTCCATCGAAATTTAGCATTTATTAGCCAAGTAATTAGCGGTATTAGCAGTTTTGAATTATAAAATAAAATTATTTAAGAACATTTTTTTATTTATAATCCAGGATAAACAGCGTATAGATTGAAGTAAAAAATCATGGCTTCGTAACGTTAGGGAGAGGACTGGTATTCCGACGGAATACTGCACAGGAAAAGACACAATTCACGTGACTAACGGCCAACTTCAAATAATGAAGAAACATCAAAAGAAAAAGAAGGAATTATTTGCATCCTTATTTTACTATTATCATTGAAATCCAAAAAATAGGCTGATACTAGTTTTTCAAGTTTAAACCATAAATTAATTAACTTTCGCGTTTCATCAGTTCAGCATCGATCATTTTAATGTATTTATAATTATTCGTAATGTTCACATGCTAATGTCAATTTATGATGACAAGCGCACGCATAGCTGAATATCACTAAAAGAAATGCTTAATGGCCTATCTACATTTATCTACTTGTCAATATGTCATTCACGTTAACCCTCTGGCTGTTTTAAATGGGTCTTAATCCTGAACACATGAACACTTTTGAGATAAATATGTTGACTAACATTTTGGTTGAATAGTAAATGGCCTATATAAAGAACTAAGCGATAGTTACCGCCATGTAACGTACGCCTATGCAGCTTTTTATAGAACAGGGGACAAACTGGCAGGAGGCTCATCTGATGTTAAGTGATACTAATAGTATGTGTGATACTAATATTAAGTGGCACTGATAGTATGCATGGGCGCCGCCCAGAGGGCACGCGAGTGCGTTGCCGGCATTTTAAGAACGCTCTTTCCTTGAAGGACCTTAATCTTTGCTCAATCATATATAAAATTCCCGTGTCATCGTGTTTGTAATTAAACTCCTCTGTAATGGCACGACCGAAACAACCCTTAATATTTTCCCCTCTACGATCAACCCCTATTTTTTATTAATAAAAACTTATGCCTTGAACCCTGAGGCTTATATACAGGAAAATTCATAGAAAAACCTATAAAGTTTCTATAAATTTTCCTGGGGTAGTATAGCAAAATGTTCCATGTTGGTAAGTACTAAAAAGGTAACTTTAAGGAGAAACTCATTTCTAAAACAGGCAATTTTAATTATAGATTTAAAAAAATCAAATCACAATTACGCCGGCGTCGCAATGGAAGATTATCATTGATCTTTAAATAAATTTAAATATAATTTATTATTAAGCCAAGACGAACGATGTAAAAATAAAATATATGAAACATACATCGCTGATTCGAGGTAAAACAGAAATCTTATAATTTCTTTTAAGACACGGAGAACGAAGAGCTAGCAGCTATCTCGGACAAAGAATTAGTCTAGCTATTCAAAGGGCGAATGCTGCCAGTATCTTCGGAACCTTGCCTAAAGAGACTCCTTTTAATAATATATTTTAATTATTAAATTTTAAGGTTAGTTATTGGGTATACTAGATTTGACATTTTTAAAATAACATATTCCAAAACATGGTTATATAAAAAACATAACCTTCTGCAAAACATTCTGGAACTTCTCGAGATTGGACGAATCAGTTAATTATATTTAAAAAAAATATTTGTCACATAGACTATTCATAAATAATAGTTTATGTTTTCGATATTATGTTTTATTCTTAATTGGTTTAATATTTCCATACGCAAATCCACAACTTCAATACCTCGAAAGGTGTTGGATTTTTTAGTTACTTTCGCTACTTTGTTCTTATTTTAATTTTAATGTGCAAAGTAGCTAAATGTGCGAAGGTATAAACAATTGCTATGAACGCAAATGAGATAATGACTCCAGTTTTTGCTGTAATTAAAAACTACTTTTGCTGTTGCAGCTCTATTGCTTGCACGTTTTTCTTATAAAGAACAACATCAAAAGCTTTTATAGTTTCTACGTGTCATAATTGTAATACTACATAATATTAAAATTATTCCTCCTTTTAATAATATTATAAATTTTAATTATAACAATTTAAGGTTAGTTATAATATTTATGATAATTTCTTTATTTATATTCGAAAGTGTACATTGTGTCACCTAAATTAATAAATGATTTTTAAATTGAAAATATTTAAATGTTTTTATTCAATTCAGTTAATATATTACAATATCAGATTAAGCAGCACATAGTATAAGCGTGAACTTTAAATACCTCGTATGCATTATATCATTCTTAGCAATAAAGCAATTAAACAATATACATTCTCGATCGCAATCTATAAACATGATTTCATGATTAATTGTTCTGTTCTGTAATTACCGATTTGCATAATTACTGTTTCTGTGAAAAGTATAAAGTCAGTATCGAAAGTTGATCTGATGACTGGTGACAGATTGTAACTTTACATTTGCATTGCTTGATAGGAGGTGCTGTTAAAATCGAATTAATATTTTATTACAATTGTTATTTATTATATGACTGGGTATACAGAAATAACTAATAGAGACTCTAGAACCTCTATTGTCGGTTCCAACAGTCGTTCTTAACGAAGATTAGACCAAGACATTTTATTAACAATATTATTTGCAAGCAAGTTTTCTAAACCCGAAAGGTTTAAGTAAACAATCCAGCACCAAGATGTGCATCTCAGTACGTCTTAGTTGAATACAAATTCTATCAAATAATTAATTATTTTGGACCAATGGTTGCCAACAGATAGAGTTACCAAGTACTGACACCCAGGATGGGACAGCTCAGGATTACCTGTATTTTTAAACCATTCTGCAGAACTCTGTATTTCATATATATTTAATTTCTGAGCTGCGTCAGTTTAGTAGCCTGGTTCTCCATAGACCCTGGACCTTATTGTAATAGTTTTATTTCCGAATATTCACCATAACCATTAGCTTCCAATCAATGTACAACACGACTGTACTACTCTATACTAGATAGTCATGGTTTATGATTCCGGTGAAATAATTTTTATATCAAGTTCACTTCACTTCCCTTCACATCATCACTATTAAAATAAATGAGAAATAATTTAATCCTTAACAAATGTGTACTATAACTATATGAATATGTTTACGCAAATAAATGAAGCTTGGTACATAATTTATAATAAGAGAAAATATGAAAGCGGCTTTATAATCATATTCCATTACAAAATACAAAGTTGAAATGTTGTCATTATTGATGACAATATCGCCAATAGAAAGCACAAAATTATAATGACTAGTCATTACTTTATACATTATTACAAATTTACTGTAATATATTATACAACTGTAAAAACTTTTTTTCCCGAACCTCCTTTATTACTTTGCCTACCGGAAATATCAAGTTTAGGTGGGTTAGTCGCCCTAATCTATGGTATGTTAAGAATGAGGTAACAACTAATACTACCCTCATCCCTCAAGCGGGTTTGACGCATTCAACTTGGGCCCAACGACCTGACCGGCTACATGATTAGACATTTGGTTAGTTGACTGCTAGTATGACATTACTCATAACATTTTTCTTTGGACTCGTCCGTGGAATAGATTGTGAATAAAATATAAAATCGTTTATTAACAATAGTCTCTTATGTCCAGAGCCAAACCGCTTATTTCATTTACACATTAAAAAACAAAATCCAACGTGGATACAGACAGAATGCAATATTTTAGTATATAATAAACTGTACTAATATAAGAGTCTTTTCTCCAACATCGATTTTGTTCCTTATGGAGTAGAGACCTCGGGAGAATCTCGGGCCTTGGGGTTCAAGTGCAAAGGCGCTTATTAAATATTTAAGCTGGCGCCCAGCATATAGTACCGGTGACCCCAGAGCTGGCACTTTCCTGGCTCAACGAATTAGTATCGCAATACAGCGAGGAAATGCTAATGAAAGGTACACTGCCAGAGGGACCAAACTTTATAAATTTATTTTGATTTTCTGATTAATAATTTTTGATTATATTTATTTTTACTTTGTAGATTAAAAAAATTGTAAATACTGTATACTTGATTGTAATCCATGTAAGTAATAAATAAATATACATATCTATATTTAAGCTGGAAGTCACCATATTGTTAGATAGTTATCGTTACCGTTAAAATATAATATATAGATATCTGTAGTTTCTCCCCTCGCACTTTGAAATAAATTTTTGTTTCGTTTTTACAATTAAATTTTTTAATCTCTTCGTGTATTTTACTATCAGTGTGCCTGCTTTAAAAAAACAGTCGAAATTTTAAAGTTAATCGAGTTTTTATTCCGGATATTAAAAATAACTAAAATAATGAACATTGAGGCGTAATAATCTTTCCTATGGTTTATATTCGAATGCTTTGTAATGTCGATGTGTGATCTAACACATTTCGATTTTAACGAAAGTGTAAACTTTCAAATTTGGAACAAAAGTATTTTGGTATTATGCAAAGCCGCAAGTCACTTCCGTCATGTTGAGATTCATCGTGACTTGTAAATTTTGTCTTTAGTACAGTAGTAGCGTGCCCCAGGTTTAAGCTGTTGTTCAAATCTGTAACTTAAGATTTACATTATAATTGAACGACTGGATTTCAGTCAGCTATCGAGTCAACAGTCTTAATCCATCATTCCAGAGAAGTCTGCTTCGTACCTTTTTAAAATTTCGTTTTCGTATTATCGTGAAGGCGTTATGTGCTTCCCACTACATAACTAATTTAACGACATAAGGTCAAATAATAAACAATGAATAGTTTTTTTTGTATTCTGTGCATTTAATTAGTAAAATTCACAGATATCTTTCAATCTAATAGGTGTGATCAGCCTTCAATGCCTGCGCCTACACACGCCCTTAATTTTTTTGAGTCTAAGGCAAGGCAATTTTCTCACGATGTTTTCCTTCCGTTCGAGCGAATGTTAAATGCGCATTGGTAGCCGAGGATCGAACCTACGACCTCAGGGATAAGGAGAAAAACTACATAGAGAACTAACCAATACAAATTTCTTATAAATTCAACGTATTTAATCAATGCTAAAGCAATAGAACGAATCCATAAATGCAAACAAAGTTTCTTTTTAAAATGCAACGAATTAATGAATAAAATCAATAAATGTAACAGGAAACTCATACAAGGCCTGATCACTTAAAAAGGCTTTCCCTTTCCATAAGAACATAGGAAATTATTGCATTTTTACACGCACAGAATTTCCCGAACCGAATTATCGGAAACATAATCGATTATTCACGATCTATTGTATCACGAATGCATCTCGATTTCAACACGATTGCACTAGGTCTCGCGTGCCTGCCATCGTGATCTGTCACAGACGATTAACTACGCTTGTTGGTACTAAAACTGGCAATAAAAAGATAAAATCGTTAAAATACAGATTAAAAGTATAACATTAACCCGAAATATTCTTACGTTGTGTAGTCCCAACACGGGAATATCCCGGCATTTTCGTTGGTTTAACTTTCTGGTTTCATTACTATGGATTGTATGAAACTTCGTAATTAATGTAAGGTTTTCGATATTATATCCGTTAAACATTTTTTATAGGAAAATGTAATAATAATAATAATTAGCACACGGTTCATGCAAGAAAAAAATACTACAATTCTTCGTCAAATTTTGTCGTCTACAGTAAGCAATCATGAATTTATTACGAAAGTAGTATAATACGTGAAGTTTTAATTGACAACATATTTATATTAATACCATCCGTATCACCTCGACGTCAGTGGTTCCACAACTGAGCTTTTTTAAGACAGTTTTTGCCGTGTACCATCACTATGTGGATCCATGGAGCATACCGATTGAAAGGACGGCAACGCACTTGCGAGCCTTATGGCAATGCGAGTGTCCATGGGAGGCGGTAACTTTCCCGCATCCTACCCGTTTGCCTTCTAATATATAAAAAACTGATGTAGGTTTACCCGTGACCTATTATGCGTTGCCATGGAAACGGATCGGAGCTATTTCCACCCATTCCTCTTAATCATCCATGTATAACTGTATACAAACTTAAATAGAACTGTTGATTAGAGCATTAAACGCATGATCAAGGCACATAATTAATTGATCTATTAGTTACATCTAGTGAATTGATTCTCATTCACAGATGGGAACTGCGTGGTCGAAGTAAAATATGACGCTGGAGTTTCTTAGCGATGTTCTGTCAAGAAACAAGAAAACATCTGTTTCAGTTCGCTTTTTGGTTCTTTGTCTAGCTACTCTTTAAAATCAATACCAATTGTGATTTTACACTCAATAGGTAGTAAATTATTGTTGAACATTCTCTTACAAGCACGAAACCAAATTAAATTGAGTAGTACAAAATTCAGTATTAAAATCGCAACTGAATTAAAAATTCACTTTGCAGTTTATATGACGATCAAAACGGATTTTTACTTCGTTACTTAAATGTCATATTTTATTTTTGCTGTATCTAAGGACCTAGGTCCTTAGTCCTAGAGCTAGGTCCTCTTAATAAAAAAATATCTTGAAAAAAATAGGAAAATTAAAGCAATTCTCTCTAAACAACGCATTTGTGAACGTTATTACTTGCCAAAGTGTGGCAAAGTCCCGTATTGCAAGGGGGCAGAGTTTTTGCGTCACACCTTAACTGGAAGTAGACCGTACTGTATTAGATTTTTTTATGCCCAAGTTTTTATGGTATTTTATGGGGAAATTCGGTAGACGTTAATGAAGTTAAAAATGTATTAGGGCTATTATGGGCGTCTTACGAACTCGGTATATTGACAGTACCAAGTTTATATATACCATCCCAAATTATTCAAAACATTCAAAGAATCTATCCCTGTGTTTAAATTATAGCCGGAATCCAAAACTTTTTATGTCGAATATTGATGAAGTAAATATGAATGTTTAAAAATATGTATGAATGTATATTATGTTTTTTAAATTAAATATTTCGGATACAGCACGATGGGTGCCGAATACTCGGATCCGAAAGCTAGGGATGGCAATGGTTTAAAAATAAACGGGGCGCTATCACGGATCCGAGTGTGCGACACCGATACCATGGGCCCGCTCCACTCGGATCCGAGAAAATAGCATTGTGTTAAACTTATTATTATGACATAATGGCAATGTTTGTGTTATATGACTTTTTAAATTTAATATGACATTTGCATGCCTATTTATATATTGTGCGGATTTTTATAAGTGTATCTAATTGTACCAATATCTTAGCAAATAAACGATTACATTTCTTTTTAAACGTAAATCGTTTGTGGTAGATTAATACTATCGAGTGGTTATACGTTTGTAAAGTACCGTCTGCCTTTCTCTAAACAAAATTTCTTAATTAAATTTTAATCGATTCACAATGTCTTGTTAAACATTCAAATTTAATACAACAATGGAACTCACAGACCAAGAAATAGTTAATAAAGGTTGAGCTGTTAACCTCAAATCAGAGAAACTGCCGAATGACCCACTCAGAGAACAATGCCTTTGAATCGCTTTTGGTGATTTCTCAACAATACGTTAAGTTACATGTATAATATATGCATTACAAAATAATTGAATTATCGTTATTTTAATTTGGAGATATATATAGGCCAGGCAGTAATGCCATGCTATGTGTTCTAATACTACGTTCGCATTTAATAGTAACTCACACGGTGAAGGAAGACATCCAAGGGGAGAAGCCCGTCCAATCATAATAAAAAAGCGCAAGTGCTTTTCAGCATAGGCCTCCCCAAGTGTTCTCCACAAAGATCTTGCTTTCCTCATCCATGTGACTCATGCCACCTTTTTAATATCATCTTCCTATCTACGATGTTGTCTACCATGACTCGTTTCATGTCTAGGGCACCATTTCATAACTTCTCTGGTCCAATTTTTCCGTATTACTTCTTCTAATTTCTTTGAATAATCAGTAATAAAAGCTCAAGGGGATCCCCCTAGATCTTTGAGGTCTTGCATTGGGAGTCAAACACCCAGGAGCCGGGACGGTGTTTTTATCACAAATCAGCCTTTGACATTGTAGTTTTGCAGACATTGTATGACATGGATGGAAAATAAATTCCAGGCCGAGTTTCTTAGGCTTGTTCTCAGAACTCCTCGTTTCCGAACACGTCTGTTTATACATACATACATATGTATTTATTTCAGTACATACTACTACTAAAGGTTTGTTTATGAATTGTTTGATATTTTCATTATAACTTTTTGCTGGAATTTGTAAGTTGGTAAAATGTATTTTGAATAAATGTGAGAACTGAGTTGGCCTAGTGGCTTCAACGTGCGACTCATCCTTAAGACTTGAGCTGTGAACCGATTGACTTTCGATCTATGTGCGCATTCAACGCTGGTACTGTGAAGAAAAACATCGTGAGGAAACCGATATGCTTTAGCATAGAAGGCTGATCACCTAGATCACCATTACATTGACAAATGATCATAAAACAGATTAAGATCATTTGAGGTGAGCCACCTGCTCATTTGACCCCTGTTCTATAAAAAAAAAGATATCTCAGGATTTTACTAATTTAATGTCAATATACAAGGAATTCTAAGAAAACTGTTCATTGCACTAACAATATTGTTTATTATTTCACCGTATATCGTTCAGTTAGTTATTTAGTCGGAGGCTCATAAACACTTACACGATAATTTGAAAACTAAATTTTAAAAAGGGACGAAGTAGAATTCTTTACAATGATGGATTAAGACTGTTGACTCGATATCTGACTGAAATCCAGTTGTTAAAATTATGATGTATATTGCACCTACTTGCCTAAAAAGAAAATAATGGAACAAATCTAGAAACCTTAGACCCCAACAATATGTAACGATACTGACTTTTATAGTGTGGTTCTCAACTCTAAAATTTTTCATTAACATCCCATGTGCGACAATATTTTAAAATAAATATGTGCAATAACACTTGCCCGTGTTTTTCTTTGTTTCAAAAACCAATAACTTCATGTAACAACATTGAATCGGGTTAAACCTGAAGCTGTACAAAACAAGTAGGTTAGAAGTTACTTAGAACTCGTTAAAAATTATTTCTTGTAGATTAGGTTCACATAGCGAGGTCACATTGAATTGTGTTAGGTATTCATTTAATATTTTTATTGTTAGAACAATGAGAAAATTTATCGTATTTTTTACTACTCACGGATAAGAGTATTATAAAAACGCGTTATAATTACAAAAACATCTTTGTTTTTGCTCTGTGATTAAAAAATATTTTCCTACATGTATATTTTTTCCAAGTAAATAGTTTTTTTTTTAATTTAACCATTTATTCATAAATTTTCTTCTATCTATAGAATATCTATTTTTGTCTTGTATATGTTTTTAATTGTATTTTTTAATTTCTATTTTTTGCAAAACTTATGTTTACATAAATTGTCATACATAATAAATAGAAGATTTTAAAAAATAATCAGTATATGTATGATGTTGTAAACTTAATAAATAAATAAAATATATCGTATATTTCGTCATATTCGTCATCTCTGTATTTAAAAATAGCATTAAGCCGAACCGAATATTGTCAAGTTATAATAGAAATAACGCGCAAACGATTTGAAACGTCTTCAATGGAACCATTTGATAATTATAAAAACAAAAACTTCACATTTAAGTAAATTAGCCTTCTTGAATGCTAAACAAATAGTTAATGCGTTTATTTATTAGCTCCGCAAACCACAAAAATCATAGGAGTATCATAAATAGAGGCATGTCCTGTCACTAATATCAACCGTTAAATTTTTTTGGAGCTGTTAGACTCATCAGGTATTTGCATCTGCTCTTGTCGTCATACCATGAAATGCGCATAAAATCCTCGGCTTCTAAAAAATAATCATAAAAGACTTCGGGAAATGTCAGGGGTAAGACTGGCCGAAGAAGGCTGGTTCAGATGAAGTACAACACTTTATTTTCTCGACAACAACCACCTCTACAAACCTTAACCTGCAGAAGTGCAGAAACTTGCCAACAGTCTGAAGTGAAAAATATGTTTATCGAGTATAACCCATAAGTAAATTGCGATTTTTTATTAAATTGTTGAATCACAATCTGTATTTCTTTTGGAATTGGAACGAAGAAATATTTAAAAAAATCGTTAATTTAAAATATAATTTTTTTGTGAAATTTAGTTAAAGCCACAGGGTATGTTAATTATATATATTTTATATTCGCATGATGTCAATGAGCTCGCTAAAGTTTATAGCGTATTATTAACTGTAACAATAGCGCCCTCATAAGCCTGCATACCTTATCAATACACCGTATTTCGCTAAATTATACAACGGTACAACTTCGACAAACTCAATTCAAACAAAAGAAGTCTTATAAAATATTATTTTTTCGACGAGGTACGACTTAACACATCAATATATTTAGCACATTCAGTTGAGAGGAGACACAAGTACCTATTCATTGATGCGATAATTTCACCAGAAATTACCATACATTAGGACGGGACTTTTTAATGTAACAGTGTAAATGAATAGAAGACTTCTGATGTTAAGTGATACTTGCCCATGAATACTCACATTGTCAGAAGGAATTGGTACACTATTTAAAAGACCCTAAGTCGATTTGGTTCGTAAATACTGCAGCTGGTTCCACATAGTAGTGGTAATAACTGCCTTAAGAAACGCTCAGTTGTTGACGACGCTAGTCAAGGTGATACGGATAATATTGTGTATTCTGCCATGACGTCCCATGATGAAAATCAGCGGCAGGTGTAATTTTTTTCGGACTCAATCCTGACAACTCCTCTGAACACTCTCCATTGTAAATACGGTAGATTCGCACTCGAATAAATCCAACATTAATGTTTTCAAATACGTCAATCGAAAGGAAAAGAATATTGTAACTATTAGGTTGTATCTATTGTTCGTGTGGTTTAGTTAATACGTGACCAAAGCAATCGATTTCTTCAAATAATCGTCTTTAGAATCACTGCACATTCGGCACAGACGTGCCATTTCGTTATTCTTACACACAACAGTATTGATGAGTTGACATATCATGTAAACTTTTATCAGTGTCAAATTATTTCATATACCATCCGCACGACTTTCTTTTGGAGCCCAAAGGACTTGTATCTAAAGCAGTACTAGATTTAAAAAAAAACTTCATCTATAACCCTATGGTTATAGATAAAGTTTTTTTTGCATTGCGTTCCTTTTTCAAAAATCAAATATAGATTTGATTTTTGAAATAGAACAAACTGGCATAGGGGTCATCTGACCTGCTTCCAGATGAGATGAGATGAATCGAAAATTTGCAAATGTATTATTTATTAAGCATTTGATTTACTTTTTAAGTCTGATTGAAGACTCGAGTAAAATGCATACAAAAATGTTTCAAGAAAAATTAATATAGTCTTAATCGTTACACGGTCCAGTTTCCGGCTTGTTAGATAAGGCATATTACGTAAGTGGTTCACATTTGGAGTTTATAAAGCTAAGTTATGCAAGTCAAACTGTGTTTATGAATAATCGGTAATTATCACGAGCACGTGGAAATTATTTTAAGCGCGCAACTCAATCTTGTTTAGTCGCGTTCTTCATTTCTGAAGGTCGTAATATTTTTAACAAGTCTAGGCTTGTACGGCAAATGTGGCTTAGGATTCTTTTTCCCTTATAGTTCTACCTTTTACGAATGTCTAGATCATTGGCGTGTAATCTCCAAAGAAGCATATAATTAAGTAGCACAGTGTACAAATTTCGTCACTATCGTAGTATGGACAGATTCGTATTTTTCTTAACTAGGGCATTTTCAGTCTGTCTGAGTTGAAATAACCTAAATAATGCTTCAAGCTTATCTATCGTCTTTCTCTGACGTTTAAGTACAATTTTTGCGCCGAATACTGTTGACTAATGTCTCGAGTCTATCGCTCCTTGATTCTAGGTTGCGCCTTTAATAGGAAAACCAGCTATGGATTAAACACCATATAATATTAAAACTATATTTTTTTAAAACTAAATACTATTTATCTTTTTAACCAAATTTATTATAGGTAAATTAGGCTAGACTTATTAGTCTTTAAATAGGCTTCGTAGCTTAGGCTTAATGTTCCATGATGTCTCAATAAAGATATATGTATTTAAAAAATATATATTTGCAAATTTTTGGAGACAGTTGGTAAAGTGGGTTCTAAAGGTAACAAACAAACAAGTTAAAGCTATTCAATTGCTCGTTTTACATTAGAGGCTGCATGTACGACCTCGTTTCAAAAAATTTGAACTTGCACTTTCGATACTTTCTCCAATCGGCGCGTCTCAAGAGTATGGTCTTTATTTGGACTATAAGAGGTGAGCATTTTAACACAGAAAGGGCTTCTATGTAAAGTAAAAAATACACTTTTGTACCTAAACAGTTTAAGATAGAGATTTATATTGAGACTATCCCTATATATCTTTTAAAAAGAGTATAGAATTGAGTTTATTTCCTTTATGTATAAAAATATTGTATGAAGTAAACTTGGGAAGGTTAATATTTTAAAGAATCTGCAGAAGAAAAGAACAGAAGGAAAGAAAAGAACTACAATGTTTCCTTTAAACTCACTCACTCACTCCGCTGACTCTGCAACGAAAACAATATCTTGGCCTCCTAAATGAGAATCCCTGTCTTGTGCCGTCTCTCGCCACTTACTGGCTTTCAGCTGCAGCAAATCATCCTCCACATTGTTTTCAATTGAGATTTGTAATTTTTATAGCATTTATTTATAACAATTTGTAACATGACATGTGTAACCCATAAGAAACTCCGGAGTTTTTTTTAGCTTAAACGACCAAAAATATTCGGATCTTAATCATATATTAATGTAAAATGACATATGACATTGTATAAGTCCCATCAAACCTCCCTGTATACAGCCTTTCTTTTTTTATGACGTCACTCCGATTGTGTTTCTGAACGCAGTTGCATGTTAGCTGTACTACTTAGAAGGCGTATCTTAGCTTGCCGGTTTTGCAAGAACAAAACGCGGTTTTTAGTTATTAAAGTGACGTGTTTAATAGTTTCGTGAGGAACATGGGATATTTCTAAGGTAAGTTTCATATCACTATTATTAACTGACTTCAAAAACACCTAAAGAAGACTTCTATTATTTTTTAACACCGGCAAAACCTATTAAATAATATAGCAAACAATCTTTCAGTAGATATTTCGGAACACTTTTATAGGTACGTAATTTAATTTTGTTAAGGCGATAATTTTTTTTAACCAAATTCTAATTTAAATTTTTGAGATTACTATGCGAATACAATGTATTGCGAACCTGCGTTCTTTTCAAGTGTGTTTTAGTTATGCGAAAAATACCACGAATATTTTTCTGTTGGTTTTCGTTTGCTATTTTTATTTTAAAATTTTCCGACAAATTCCTTACGAGATAAAATAATGCTATTACGTTTTGTAAAGCTAAACCGAGGCAAGAGCATGGTTCTTAATCCAATTAGCTTAAATCGGGATAAATTTCCGAAAAAAAAAACTATTTTTGTTGACAATGTTACTGCATACAATTTAAGAACATTAACAGCAGTATTATAATAACAGTATTAATTAAACTTTTATAATTAAGTAGTTATGTTTATAACAAGACATGTTAGCTCACAGCGTTTTCCATACAACGCTGTGAGCTAACATGTCTATATTAGTATTTAATAATTGTTAAAACGTACAACGGTGAACAATCTTAAGACATTGTACTGTAAACGAAACAAATTTCTGTTATTTAGTTTATTTAGAATACTTAGATAGGAATTTTTATATTAAATACTTAGTTACGCTTACATAACGTTTATTTAACAAATTACCGTTCGTCAACAAACTTCGCATACTTAAATTGTTAAGCCAAACTTTGGACAGTTATACTTCGGGATATTATTCATCAATATATTTTTTAGGTTTAGTTACATACAAAAAGGATAAAAGGTATAACGTCGAAATCCATACGATTTCTACTAAATCGTTCCGGTTTTCATAATATGTCCTTGAGTCCATACACAGATATCAAAACACGAAAGATTAAATACGTTTTATTACTTCAATCAGATGAGTATTTAAATATATAAAATTATAATGCTATCTGACATAGACTCCTTTATTGTACAACGACTGAATTTTTTAGTTTCAACTTAAAGGTACTGAGTTACCCTTCAGGCATCAAGGTTAAGCCCCTTAGTGGTTTTGCTGAAGCGATAATGAAAAGAAAATTCTTGTTTCGTCTGCCCCAGTCGTCGTAGTCATTGTTGTCGATGGAAACGTCAAATGACTATATGTATAAGTATGTCAATATTTTTTCAGTTAAAGGTTTTAATATTATTTCCATTGTTTTCCATTATTAACTTTAATATATTACTATGAATTATTTTCCGTAGTAAGCTTTTAACTATAACTTGTGGAAAACATGCAGCCAGACGAGGACGCGGCGCAGTACCCTGTAAACAATTAAAATCTTCTAGCCCATAATACTCATATACACATATATATATAAACTATTTTTTTTCAACGCAATAATGAACTCCTTTATAGTCTCACAGAATATTTAAATACGAAGTTTAACTACTCCCTACTGTATCATTTCTTTAATGTAGTAGATTACTGAACTCTAACAATATTCAAATGGGTAAGAAAATGAAACCGTTGCATAATAGTTTAATGTATTTAAATATTCATGATACTCTCTTTTACATACATTATTGTTCAAGAATGGAAAATCGTGCATATTAAATTAAAATAATGAAATGAGATTTATTTTACACATATGGAAGGTCTTACAAATGTTCTGAATGATATAGACAAATTTAATTAATATGTTTGATGATGGGATTATCACGAGTATGAAACTAGGTTTATTTGACGTGTTTGATTAATTGCACACAATCCTACAAACAATATATTATATGATATAAACATTAACAGCATCACAAATGCATTTTTTACACCACTTTAAACATTGTCTGATTACTACGTCTTTCAAATAAAATAGGTTTCGTGTCAAAGGTGTTCAAAATATTAATCGTAATTCTCATGGCATCTAACAAATGTAATTAAACATTTTCACATCCACTTTAATCAAAAACATTTTAAAATATCCCACGAACTAAATATACAGCAGCACGTGTGAAATTTCGAATGGCGCGAAAATTACCGCGGATTCGCTAGCCGGGCGCTGCCACAGACAATAATCAAACTTTTTGGTAATGCCATGAAAACGGCGGGAATCCCTTTGGTGACATTAGCTTCATAAGTTGGCGGTCGGTTAGCCATATATCCCGTAATTAGTAGGTGTAAAACTTTGAATTATAAGATTATTATTTTATTGTACCAAGTTTTACCAGGTTTATTTATAAAAAAATATGTCGATGTAAATTTGTTTTTACGTTTACCTACAAAAATAAGATATTTCGATTCGAATCGAAAATCATGAACGTGAAGGTTAAAAATTTAAATGAAGCTATTTTGGTCGATGGTAACAGTCACATGATAAATGCTTCTTTGGGTAGTATACATTTGATTTTATTTCAAATCAGAGCGACAATATCATTTTATAGAACATAATCTTTTTAAATATAGAACGTTAAATCGATTACCCAGATTATAAATTCCTATATATATCTTTGCGTAATACGGTATGTACACCACACCGTTCTAATGGACTACGATGAAACGAGGAAATTGCTAGTCAGTTGATAATCCGTTACTTAATCTATGTTATATGTAGCATTGCAAAACAGTTATTTTTTAAACTCAAGCTATTCTAGAACGTACAAAACATTTACATTTATTTATATTAAATCATATTTTCTCCAGCTTAAGTTTTATGTTTTGTTTTGTTTGTTTGTGCATGCCGCTCGCACCTATCGGGGCTATCTTAATTTAAGTTAATGTTTTTTGTTTATCAAAAATAATAAAGTTTTGCTGGCTAATTTGCCCGTCCTTCTAATTGCGATATATATTATAATATTAACTGCAAAAGAATCTACTCATATATCTACTTTGGTTAAAAAAATATACTAATAATACAATATTTAAATTTCATCAAACTTCGCAAACTAAGTAAAAAATCTTAACGCGTGATTGGACCTCGACCCAATTATGAAAGGTATTAAGTATAAAAAAGCTAATTTACTTTTCTTTAGCAAATACTCGCATACTGTTATTAATTATTTTATTTAACTATAAAGTACTTAAATAAAGTGGAGAGGTAGAAGTACAACCAAAACATTAGGGTCTTAAAGAATATTTTTTGTTTAGTTTGGCCAGAATTATTAAAATAAATGTATCTTTACATGGATACAAGTCCTTTCGGAATAATAGAGTACATTTGATTTTATATCAAAGTAGAGCGATACATATCATTTTCTAGAACATAATATTTTTAAATATAGAACAATAGATCGATAAATTTGCCAAGATAGCAGTAATTTATTCAACAATTAAAACCTCAATCAAATAATTGTATTCATTTATTTCCTTACCTATATCTTTTGCGCCAAAAGTATTCAATTCACCAAGCGTTTCAGCCCGCCATTTTCATATACAATGAAACGTTATAGCGCCACAGACTGTGCAAATTTTTTCCATCTAATAACTTTATATATATTAAATTACATAGATGTTAGTTTCTATGATATACAGATGGGATTTATTCATATTTCAGTTCCGGCAAATGAGCACTGTACGGTGTACACACCAGTTCAATGCCCGCTGATGTAATATTTTTTACAATCGTCCTACAAAGTCATTTTGTTACAAAAACTAAATAATAACTAAATATGGCTTGAATTTTCAAGTTTATTATTTGTATGGGTGACACAAAAAATACTTATATATAGTTATTTTTATTTTTTTCTCACATTTTCACACATTTGAATCAGGAGTATAGCCGATTAAATGCCTATAGCATTTAAAAGCCTCAAGCTATTAAAGTGTTTACAAATCATTGCCAACGTATTTTTTTCTATTGGAATGTCACCCCCCGATTTTTTTATTCTTGAAGATGTTTTTTATAAACGAGGCTTTACAATTAATTTCAGATCTCACATGTCAAATTAAAATAAATTAACAAGATCTAAAGTATAATTCAACACGGAATGGATGCGCTCGATTTCATTGGCTATGTTTTTGTCTGTTATTTATGTGTATACATTTCCTTAATGTCATTTTCAACGAATAATAAGCATTCAGAATCTTAGTACTAGCTCTGTCACATCCGAAAACGACCCCGATCCCAATAATGGGTCTTGTGAGTAAACGAGTAAGGTCATAAAAACAGTTCCACAGTTAGAACTTATTTATAAATACCATATATTCAATAAGATATTATTTATATTTAGAAGTATATTGTAAGAAATAAATATTTCAAGGGCTGAAAAATATAAAAATAATTTTATTAATTAATAATTTAAATTTAATGCTTCAAAGTTTTATTTATAATACCGAATCAATGAACGATCAAAGTGAATGTATGCTTACTAATTTTATTTATATATATATTTCGTTTATAGCGACTCTTACCTCTTACTCTTTTCGAATATATTATATACCATATTCGATTCGCGCATAGTTATTATTTATTTCACTATAAATATATACTTACTCCATCAGTGCAAGCGAAACATGACAGTGAAGCTAGAGTTTACGTACTTATAAATTTTCTAAGCTTAGTAAGTTAGTAGTATTTGCGGAATTGTCTCAAGATGTTGCGCACACAAATATTTTATTTGAATTTTAAATTTACATGCGGTAAACGGCGTATTTAAGAATTAAATATTATTTCTTTGAACTATTTGCGGTAATATAACAGAGCCACAGATATAAACCTTGATATAAACGAGAAAAAATCGTTTTCAAATTTTTGTTATATCATTAATATAAATTGAAAGTCATAACATAAACCACACGCAACATTTACTTGCAATTTTACTGTAGAAATCGATGTCTTTAGTAATTTACAACCAATGACCGCGAAACGCGAAAGTAAGAGCTTTTTGTTAAAAACCATTAAGACATTAATTTTTATATTACCATTTCATTTTATATTTAATAATGTATAAGCTTTCGAAATGTGAATAATGTTACCACTACTGACAGGTTTCTTTCGTCGTAATTAGTAAGTCACTTGCGTTTGAGCCCTAGGAAACAATAATTCAACTCTGGCTGATCACGACTTTACCTAAGTATACGGAAAGCATAATGATATACTTTAGTATTTGCGTGTCACATATAATCATTCTAAATCTGGCAATTTGAGGCCATGGGATCACTTAACATCAGATTATCCTCCTCTGCCCGTTAACCCCTGTTCGACAAGTTTCATTCGGAAAATTATCATTTCCTGTGCCATCTTATGTTCTTTAGGAAAGGTTCACTAATTCAGCAACTGTACTCTATTGATACTGGGTATGTTCACACAAGATATTAGACTCTATATTATTATACTGCTCAATTATAAAAGGCTTTTAATGTTTTCTTATTTGAATAAATTTCAAAGATTTATTTTCCTTGAAATGCCGCCAGACATATTATTATCAACAGTTTAAAAAAACTTACACACAACCTTGACAATTACTGCTTTGTTCATATTTAATTACCAACAATAATTAAATGGCAGCGATTTATTAGGTTTCATTGTGTGAGACTTAGTGCGTTTAACTTCATATATTTTTAATTTTATTTTTAGATATTACCACTATGTATAGTATTGGTCTTTGATCCCGGCCATAACCAAGGGGCGATCTGTATATGTGCGCATTTAACGCTAGAACAGTGAACGAAAACATCGGAAGAAAACCAGAATTCCAAATTCAAAAAATCGACCTCGTTTGATAGGCCTATTAATACAGATAAATCATCACAAAACAGATATATTCTAAATATATATTACATGTACATAGAATGCTTTTTTATATTACAGTGGGAAATCGGGCTTAAGGCCCGACGATACCGACGCCTATACATTGACAGAAGGCTCAGATGTGCGTTGCCGGCCTTTTAAAATGACAAAAAAATAACTATAACTACGTCTGAGAGTACTTACTGTCTCAGTAAACAATCGCATTCAATGATAAAAAAAACCAACTAGATTAACTAAATTATATGTATGTAATTTGTCATAACATAGGTTGTGAATGACAAACCTTTTGATGAAGTTCAGATTGAGTAGGTGGTAATTAGTACTTTCTATGCCACCCACTCCCGCCTACGAGGCAATTCGAATTTCGACCCACATTATGCAGATTATAGTTACCTATCTGTGCGATTTAGACATTCACTGATAAATAACTTTTTAAATATTTTAACTGGCTTGTTATTGTCAGAACACAACTTGATCGTGGACCAGGCCATTTTATTTATTTATTTATTTAATCACACTTCGTTGCTAGAAAGAAACACAAATAACACAATACATATTAATTACAAGGGATGCAACGGGCGGCCTTATCGCTAACAAGCGATCTCTTCCAGGCAACCCTAGTAAGAAAAGAAAACAATAAATAAAAAAAAATCATGAGTGCAAGAAGTGCATAACCAGAAGTTATATAAAAAACAAAATATGTATATTAATCTATAAAACCTTAATCTAGAGAAAAAAAAAACAATATTAATAACTAAATAAAACTAAAAAGCTAATCTTACAGATTCAAGAATAGCAAATAGTGAATTACATAATATACAAAAAGAAGAGGAGATACAAGAATTACACAGGTCACGATTGATCAGGATATGATGGATTTTAATTCATTAAATAATAACATCAGTTGCGCTACAGCCTTTTAAGGCCTGGGCTTCAGATTTTTGTATCTGTTTCTTTTCTTATTTCAATCTAATAGGCAAGAATGTTATAAGCCTCGTATGCCTCACGATTTTTTCACAGTTCGTGCGAGTATTAAAAGCGCACATAGAAAGTACAATAGTATAGCTCTGTACCTCGAGGGATGAGAATCTCACGCTGTGGTCAATAGGTCAACATGGCTCTTTTTTTAAATAAATAACTTATAATAATAATGACTTAATAACCAACGAAAGAGGTTATGAATTGGACGTGTAATTTTTGTTTTGCTTTTATTTAAACATCACTCTTCCGATATTAACGGAAATTTCCGCGTTATTGGTTGATATTAATTTATTAACCTTTATAATGGTTTTAGAAACAGGGTGAACAGAGGTATACAGTTGTATCTAAATAAATTGTATATAATTTTACTTTTTTTTGATTTGGAAACTAATAATATATCTTTATTTCTTTTTTAATAATAACGTTAATACACATACCAATACAATTAAATTTTTTGATTTTAAAGCGCCACAAACTCTTTTAATTTAATTAATATAAAATAAATTAAAAAAATTAACGATAATCATTTGTTCTTAGTTTTCGTCAGGACAAAGTTTGTCTTAAAAAAACAAATTTGACAAATGAAATGAGACATAGGATTGGGAGATCTTCAAGATATTGACAATATTAGTTTATGTACTGGGTAAGGCTATCTATACATATGACATCATAAACAACCGAATAAACGTGATTGTAAGCAGCTAACAAGTTCCATACGCAATGGCGGTGTAGAACATTCGTCACGGCATTTTTGCGCCAAGTGCCTAACAAAATTGAAATACTTTTCTGTTAAAGAATATTACAATTATTACCAGTTATGTAATACAGTAAGAAATATTTACTTCACTTTACAAAATGCAATTTGCATCGATTACAATTTTAACAGTTGAATGACTCTAGACTATAAAATACTATAAATAGTGTTTTGTTATTTCATTTTCCTCGCCGGTAATGCTCGTTTGGCCAATTGAAGGCATTTTATCTGAACGCTTTCCATTTGAATTTTAGCGACACAATAATTGTAACATACTTAGTATTCTCAATTAATTGTAATAAAAAATAAATACAAATGTTTTGCTGACTGTACATTGATTGACTTAACGTTCTAACTGTTCTCATTACCGTTATATGAAAGGAAAATAAGGTAATTAGGTACTGGAAATATCACATTTCTGATGTACACAAAAGTTGATCGTGTATTCGTATACTGCTTTCTTTGTTACTTGATACTTTGGGAGCTCACCTACTAAAAGCTCAGTGTAAAACAGAGGAGGTAGCGTTAATTTTACAATGGTATACAATAAATTACTTTCATCAAACTCCTCTAAAGGATGACAAAATATTACGCAAACATTTATTTTCATAAATCATAGACCAGGTTTCCTTGCGATGTTTGTGTATAGCAAATAAAATAACGACATAACCTAGTGTACAGCTATCGTTTAACAATCACACAATCAAGGCATTCCATACTGCTCAACTGCTTAAATTATTCACGCTTTGTCATTTCTTTTACTTTGTATCGACATGAGGTATCTCGCCTGGAGAAATGGGTTCGGAGGCTGGCTTACGCCCGAACCCAATAATTAATCCACAGTCTCTGCTTAAAATCAATCTGCTGTCAGACCGTGGCATTCAATCGATCTCCTATCAGCATCCCAATAACCAAACCCTACGAAGACAATCCATTTTGGGCGACGGATAGAATGCAATCTCTTTGATCTTTACACTCATATTTGATAATCCGTACAAATAATATTAAAATATACATGTCTATGTTTAAAACATGTCACATAGCTTTTAAATTATTTTCAAAATGGGTGTAACTTAAAATTTGTACTATTACAATCCTCCGATTGGTTATTGGCATTTTTATCAATATTTGGTTTAAGATGTATATCTCAGATAGTCAAAAATGGATTAAGACAGGTTATTGGGTTTGGGCGTTAATTGACCAGTTCTTCACACAAAATAGACGACTGTTAGTGCGATAAAATGACTCCACAACCAATGATCTCCGACTACTTTAACTTAAAATGTAGTAGAAGCGAATTTTTATTTCTTAATTATACTAAAATAATTAAGACGGAAAATTAGTTTTTAAAGAAAAAAACAGTGGCTGAGTTGTATTCATGTATATTCAAGCTTGGCAAAAAATGAGTGAAACAAAAAAATACCTCTTATCACTTACACCAAAACAGCGAAGAGCCGTTTGTTTTAATGTTCGAGAGATGTTTTTCTTTATCGAGTATCGTATGACTGCGAACAATACAGACGTTACAGTTTTTATTTACTTTTTATTGCTGGCAAAAACCTCGAAATGAAAATACTATTCGAACAGAGAAAGAAATTGTTTTTTTCGTATTTACTTACAGATAAACGTGAATTTATTGTAAATATTGACTCACTCTGCTACTGTCTCTATCTATGCTTAACCCGAAACGGTTTCCGGAAATCAAACCCTGGACTGGGCATGTTACACATATGTGTAAACCTATAAACACACATGGCATATGTGTGTACCTGATATGCCATAAAAGCACTCGCAAATTACTTAATATAAAAGAACTAAGTATATTCCGATAAATTGTTTTTCGACTATTCCGGGCGATAAAAAATCCTATACGTTTTGACATTTCATCAAATGTTGGCAACTATTTGACAGCGTAATCACAAATAAACACGCAACGTTCTATGATAATGACACATTATACCGGCACTGCGCGGGAGTAATCACGCAAGTTAAACGAAAGTGTTTGGATTAGGTGATAATAGGTGTTCGACTACCATATTAAGTAATAATGAATTTTAAGTAGTCATGATTTTGTCATTACTTTGTAATTGTTTGTAGTTTATAGTTGATTGAACTGTGTAATTAGGTTTCCACGGCAGAGTCTGACGCAGGCTAGACGCAGATAAAATATTAATAAATTTAGTAAGGTTTTTCATTTTTATGTATTCTTACTTTTTTTTGTTCAATATATTAAATAATCTTATGTTATTTTTAGTTATAATCATTTCTAATCTCTACAAAGGTTAACAATATACAGTTGAAATTTGCAAATACATTTTTTATTGTTTCTGGTTAAGCTAACATACCAGTATATTGATTGGAACTCCTTTACGGGTATGCTTCAGTTTTTTTCTAAATTTCTTTTTCTTTCGTTTGCTGTTTTTTACTTAACTAACAGAACAAATAAATAAGTCTTAAGTATCTGTGTCTCACTGTATCTCATATAATTTACCTAGCCCTTATATTAGAATAATAATACGTTACTAGAGAGAGAAAATAAATTAGAATTATTTGTTACGGTAAAATAAAAGAAATTATCTTTCTCTTAACCGGTTTGTAGTAAGATAGTGATCTCAACGCACAGTCTAATTTTTACTTATTTGTGTCACATTCCAACCATCTTTGCCCCTGACGTTTACTAGTCTACAGTTTTTTTTTTAATATTAGAATTAAGTAATATTGTTGATCTTTTAGAAGAAAGGATGCTATACTTTTCCCTTAACCTAAAGCAAGGATTTTGTTGCTATCTTCAAATCAAAAAACACTCCTGCAAGCTACAACTAACATCGGATACTTTGCGATGTCATATCAAATGTCGTTCAATATGTGGCCATTGCAAGGTAAGACTAGATGAGCCTCTAAACTTGATGTGTTCAGCTAGGCGAGCCGGTACTTCACTCCGGGCCACCGTTTGCAACTCTATAAAGCGTAAATTTGGCCCCACAGAGGTTTTGCTCTCACCTGTGGGCGGGAACTCCCCTGCGCCAGCTCCTTCTACTTCATCGTATTTAACGAAGAGCGGTTCGAATCGTCGACGACCAGTCACAGTTCCGGGTGGCTCGATCCCTATTTTTACTTTTGCTGTAAAAAAACAACAAAACTATGTGCAATAATCGATTGAAATAAATTTTTCGAAATGATCATGTACAAGATAAATGTGACATCGCCAAAAAATTTCGAAGCCCTTAAAATGCTTGTCTCTTGACTTCATTCTCCTTTCGGCTTCATTTAATTTTCTTCCCAAGTCTTCGTTATTACTTGATTATTTTCAGTAAACAATATCTTAATAGTATACAATTAAATGTATTGGGTTTAAATCAGGCGACCTTGGGGTCATTCAATGAGTCCACGACCGATCCACCTGATATAATCTAACTGACTGACTCACCTAAATGCCCCCGTCGCTGATATATTTATATTTGGCGGTTGGAATAACTTTGTTTGCACGTTTCAGGGTATGATGTCATCGTAGTGATTTGTCGAAAAGGCTCTCATATACTTTTTCTCTTAAGATCTAAAATCATACTTATCGTCTACATCTACACTTTAACATCTAGACTAATATTATAAAGTGAAATACATGATGTTTTCTTCCTGACTGAATGACTTATAACAACACTTTACGATCAATAGGATCGGATCATCAATATAAATTTCCGCAATTTGTGGTTGAACATATTATCATAAGTACAAACTTAACTACGGGTTGTTATTTAAAAAAATATTTTTGTAGTATAATTAATTCTAAATCAGGTGAAAGTTGTCATCAGCAAGTTATTCTACCAAACCTAAATCTTTTTCGCCTGAAATTGACTAAACCTGGGTGTGTTAACCAAGCAGTCAACACAGTACAAATTATTAATCATTGTTAAGTATTTGTTTTACCTGTCTAGTGTTATTTTTATCATATCGAGTAATGTAATGAATTTAATGATAACGTTGCAATTAGTAATTTCATTGCTTTTTCTTACAGTATAGGAACTGACAAAAGATCTGTACGTAGAGATCACTATCTTGATACGAACTGACCTTTTGTTAATACCACAACGAACAATTAAATAGTCTGGTAATCTATGTAGTACATTAATTACTTTCATACATTGTGTCATTTCTGTCATTTTCGAGAGGTACCTTCGTACCGTAATTGTAACAGCGGTCTCTTAACGTAACCATCTGACACTGAGGCTCAGGCTCTGAAACACTGCCTGTGTTTTTGTCTTTCCATGTAATCACTTACGCCCAAACCGAATTACCTATCTCAATCCATTATTTACCATCTGAATCGACGCATTGTCATAGCCATCTGACGATACAAGTTATCCATGGTAGGTCAGATCGGTGGATAGACCTTTGTATAAAAATAACAGTTCTACTGTGCCAATATCCTATCTTAAGATTATAACTTACACCAGTTTTTAAAATAATTAAAAAGCTATTTAATATTTTTATTTTCGCAAAATTTCCAGTGTCGCTTAACCAGCCTTCCTATCTTCTGTCCATAGTTCAGCAAATATCATAAGTAAAATTTTAAGAGCATCCCCTTCAAACTTTGAGATTGCTGGCTTGGAAGAAGCTAAAAACGCTTTCTTAATTGCATGCCCAGGTCAAAATTTGGGTACGCATGAGGCCGGCTACTGGCTTTACGCTTACCCTTCGTCAAATACAGGAACTGTTCTTGAACCTGACACGCTCCGAATCGCAACCTGTCTGCGGCTTGGGGTACCGGTCTGAGCTGCTCATACATGTCCCTGTGGCAGTGATGTCGACAAACTAGGACATCACGGACTATCATGTCCAAAAAGTGCTGGCCGCTTCTCCAGACATGCCGCACTCAACGATATCATACGTCGGTCCCTTGCCACCGTCAACGTGCTAAGTCTACTTGAGCCGACTGGAATTGCTAGAGATGATCGCAAGAGACCGGATGGTATGAGTTTGATTCCATGGAAGATAAGTCGGGTTTTGGTATGGGATGCCACCTGTTCAGACACACTGGCCCCTTCCAATCTTCATGGAACCAACAACAGAGCTGGTGCGGCTTGTGATGCGGCTGAAAAAGCTAATGCTTACAAATACAGGGGTCTAGGCTCTGAATATGATTTTGTCCCATTCGGTGTCGAGACCCTTGGTCCGTGGGGTCCTAGCGCGTTAAGGCTTTTTAGGGAATTATCAAAAAGGTTAGTCGACATCACAGGAGAACGAAGAGCTGGCAGCTACCTCGCACAAAGAATTAATCTAGCTATTCTAAGGGGGAACGCTGCCAGTATCTTCGGAACCTTGCCTAAAGGGACTCCTTTTAATAACATTTTTTAATAATTACATATAACCGAACTTAATATTTTATACACTAACTTTGCATCAATAACGGCAAAATTCGTTTTTTTTTATTGAAGTTGAGGCCATTTTAACTGTGAATTAGAATGGCCTCTTAACCAATTAAAAAACTAGATAAATTAAGTGAATCCTATTTTAATATGTTTTCTAACAGTAATTTAATTCAATTTGTAAACCATATCACAAGAAAGAGAAACGACGAGGAGTATCGTTGGACCTTGTACTTTGCAATGACAATAGTCTTATAAGTGAGGTACGTTATTATCCTCCAGTTGGTAGAAGTTACCATTTGGTACTCACGGTCTCTCTAGAAATAATTGGTAATGGAGTTAAGTTAATAATTATGAGACCCAATATGACTTCTATAAAGCTGATTGTATTAGTATGAGTAACGAACTTGAATCCTAAATTATTCAAGGGAGCTCATCGTATGATTTGTGGATCAACTTTAAAGATCAAATCCAAGACGCAATTAAAATATCCATACCTCTTAAAACTAAAAGCAAGAATAAAACCTACTAAAGCCGTGGATAAATTATCAAATATTACATCTAACTAAGAAGAAAATAGAACAATGGCGTTTATACAGAATAGCCAGGACTGATAGCATGTACAAAAGATACAGATATACAAATAATTTATTGTTTAAACTTACAAGAAAACGACGAAGCGAATTTGAATCAAATGTCATTGATACTGGTCCAAAATTTTTTATGCATACATTAAATAAAAATAGGTAAAAAAACTTTTTAAGTTAAACGGTTTTATGTTAAACATGCATTGCAATGTTTAAGATAAATGTACTAAAAACCAAAAAATAATAAAATAGATACAGTCGTGGGAATTATAAACATATGCATAGACTAGACTAAAATAAAACCGTGGGGCACGTCAATTGTCTACAAATTATCGACTTAATGTGCGATAGAAGAATCGTTTAATTCGTCGTTAAAATAGGCAGTTGGCCCGCAGACGGTGAGGAAATTACTTACTATTTTCTTGCTCATGGAAATTCCCCACGGTTTTATTTTAGTCTAGTCTATGCATATGTTTATAATTCCCACGACTGTATCTATTTTATTATTTTTTGGTTTTTAGTACATTTATCTTAAATATTGCAATGTATGTTTAACATAAAACCGTTTAACTTAAAAAGTTTTTTTACCTATTTTTATTTTCTAGTTTTTAGTTTTTATTTCGCATTCTGTTTAATTTATTTAGTGCTTCATTATTGCAAGGTTTCTTGCCCGTTATTTATAGTATATTGTATTCTGCTTGTTGAGCCCTTTCATTTGATACCCATATTGATGGGATTGATAAAACCTACGTTATCCGCCGTTTTGTAGCGGCTGCCATCTTGGATTTTATTTTTTTATAGTATATTGCATTCTGCTTGTTGAGCCCTTTCATTTGATACCCATATTGATGGGATTAATAAAACATAAATTATCCGCCATTTTGTAGCGGCGGCCATCTTAAATTTATAATGATAATGAATAAACATAATTGTATTGTCACCAAAATCCAAAGTGTACAAAATTTCAGATTAATCGGTTGACAGGAAGAGGGTGAAATTTGAATTACTAAATTTGACCCAAGAAAAAAGAATGAAACAAACGGGGTGAGCTAAATAAAACCGTTTAAAAACAATTCTGCTCTATAACAGGAATCCCATCGATTTTAAAAAATGAGGCAGATGAACTTGTTGTTGAGCTATCAATTATAGCAGAAATATTTGCTGATAACTTTGAGCCTATTTACTCCCCAGAACCTGTTGGACGTCTGGATCTTCTCACGCACTTAATGGGTTAACGTTTGTTTTAAGTTTTTTTGTTTTTTTTGTTAATTGTTTTTCATTTTTTGTACTCTACCCTCTATTGGTTTCTTTATCGTTGTCTCTCATTAGGGTTGCCTGGAAGAAATCGCTTGTAAGCGATAAGGCCGCCCTTTGCCTTATAATTTTTGTAACTGTTTTTTTATTTTTGTTATGTGTGTTTTAGCCATTATAATTAATTGAAGAAGGTGGTAGCGGTCATCGCGTAACGCGTGGCCCGGAACAACTTTCCATTGTTTGATGTTCGGCATAATTTTTTCGAAAGAATTCTATATAAAACTAAATCTAATTGCAATATTTCAACTAAATTATTCCTTCATCTCTTTCTTTCAAATTGTATACCCTGTGATAAAAAGAGACAAGTAAAGTGCAAGGATACTATTTTATTTTTGTATGAATAAAAGTCAATTAATAACATTAATACGTTAAGTGCTAATTCAAAACACAATTATCGAGTTCTACATTCTGTTGTTATTTCACAAAGTGAACAAATGTACTATTTTAATATAAGTTGTATATGAGATTATTATTCTTATAATAAGTTTTATGGATATTTGTGTCCAAAACATCACAACCCAATGAAGAAACGGTGATTAAATTTGTAATAAATAATATCTATTAGAATCAGTAGAAAACCTTTTTTGTTAAATTTCGACCAACTGAGAATGTTCCTCGCAGATGAAGTCGCGTGTATCAGCATTACCTGCACTACTTTGATAAAACCTCAAGTACTTCGAAGTTTAACGAGTTATATAAAACAATGATAAGAAACCTGAAAATACTTATCAGTCTTAATTTTGCTGGAAAGTGAGGTGTTGTGTTAAAACCTTATTTTATTATTTTAGTCTGTGGTCTGAGTGGCTGTTTGGTTTGAGTTTATGTTGTTGGATATAGATTATTTATTTACAATATCCAAAGACAAGAGCAACTTACATTAGTTTAAGTTCGAACATTTTCGAAATAATATCAGTTTGAATACATTCAAAAAACAAAAGCCTATTCTATTTTTCTTAATTTTATTATTGACGAGACAAACATCGAACGTGGATCAAAATTACCTAAAATCAAATGATTGACTCTTGTTCCAAATCTACGTAACGTGACCTAGAAATTAAAATCTTAATTAGCTCATAGATAAGTAATACAAACAACTACATTTGTGAAGGTAACGTCTCAAATTATTTATTACTTTTAAAGCAATTGAACATGCCACTAGCTTAACCCGGCTCTAGGTACTACCAATGAATCAATGTACATACAATATTATCTCTTAGTGCCTTTCAACACCTTTACGCTAGCTACAATGCACTAAATTAAGTTACAAATATTTAAAGAAATCCAAACAAAAATATGAATTTGTGTTTCAGTGATTTGTGGTTATAGTGTAGGCTCTATCGAAGAGCATGAGAACAACATCACTTTCTCAGGCGTAAGCCACTAAGGCCAAACGAATTGTTATGTATAATATTGTAATACGACGAAGAGTGGTCTTTTGTCATTCTCATACTACAAAAATGGTTTCATTTCAGGCCCGTGTGCCCAAAGCATTTAGATATAAAAAACTACTTTTACATGTATTTGTCGCGCTCCTAAACAAGACTGCTATGGTTACATTAATACAAACCACAGCGATTTTCTAATGTAACATATTGTGATATACTATATTATTTTGTAAAATAAAGAGAAAAAAATATGATTGTCAAGTATAAGTAGAGTAAAGTGACGCGTTTATGAACCAAATAAAATCTATAGTATTACTAGCTGCCCCCGCGAACTTCGTTTCACAAAATAAATTTAATTTATACTTTAGCCTCGATAACACGTGGTAATCATGATATTGAATTGTAGCTTATATGACACGTTTGTCGGTTTACCATAGCAGTGCCATCTATTGATTACTTAATCCATCCAGTCGAAAAGTATCGACATCTGTTATAATCTTTTGGAGTTAAAAGATAATTGTGACTGTCAATTAATTATAGACAAATAATTTGCAATAAAATAAAATTTCCAGTATAATTAAAGATCTAAGCTATCCTATCTCTTAAGTTGGACCAGACTGCTCACGGTGTGCCAATTTCATTTAAAATCGGTTAAGTAGTTTAGGACTCCATCGCGGACAAACATCGTGACAGGAGATTTATATATATTAAGATAAAAAAGTAGTCCACGAAGGCACGGCTTGACATAACTTAAATAAAAAACGCCAATAACGTGTAAGTTTCAGCAAATGTACTTTTTTATAAATATGACAGTATAGTTTACTACAAGAATAATTGATAGTTATCATTGTTGATGCTGGACCTAACATTTATCTCCGTTTCTGTCTTGTTAGTTCACCATTGTAAATTGTTTGGCCGTGAATGTAGGGAATAGCAATCCTTTTAATCAAAACTTTTTATTAATAATAGTACAATAGTCTATATGCCAACCAAATAATATAATTTAAATATTTTTATGATGCTTTCAATTCGAAAAAAAGTCCATATTTGGTATGTTAGTCGATAAAAGTTTGACTAGAATTGACTTCGAAACAACGATAAATCAAATAAATCTTTAACAAATATTAAGTAATTCATCATCACTCGACACTATCTTGTGTTAAATGTATACTAGATAATGATTTCTCGCAGATGGATTAAACATAAGCACTGTAAACCCTTGACCATATTTTTCTGGCAGACGTACAGGGTTAGAACGTAAAAATAATAACAAAATCTATATCGCACTATTATAAAATCTAAATATATATATATATTGCCCCGACCCGTTTTAATTGGATGAAAATAAAATAACAGACGATCCCTACAAACCCATGTGTGCACTAAATGACTTCCAAATTTTTATTTAAGTTTAAATTATACTTAGCAATGATATTTTTAGCCACACAATAGGAGTTATCTTATTTTTAAGACACTCTTAAGTTTTATCGAACTGATATCTTTGACAGCTAGTGATATAGTAGTCTGACAAGTGATTTCATCATAGTGTATTGTTGTTTCAGTAAAACCAACATTTGCAAAATTTCACCCTGAACTTGAATTTAAATATTTATAGTTGTTCTATAGTTTTATATAAAGAAAAAAAATTCCATAATGATGGTCCAGTCAGTGGATTAGCTGTACAAGGTTTAGGTTGGAGGAACAGTAAGTACTTACTTCGTCCACACACAAATTGACTTACGATGCGATCTTTTTCACTGCAAAGGTTAGGATGGCTAGACATATATTTGCTGTTTTCCTAGAAAGGTCATTCGTGTCTAAAAGAGTAAACATTATACTCATAAACTGTATCTATATCAGTATCTGTTATAACTTATCATATTAGAAAGAAATTAAAAACAAATGAAGTTAAGGACTGTCCAAAATCGTGTCTCTCTGCAATGCTAAATGAGGCTTAAGTCACTGTTACGTTTGAGTGGGCCTTGATTAGTCATTCTAAATAAAACGGATTTGTGAAAAAGTCAGCCCTTTTCGCATGGGAATAAAGACTATTTTAATTTTCATCTTATGTAGTATAAAGATAAGATTATTCTGTTTACCGAATGGCTAATGAAATTGGACAGTCGGCGATTTCAGTCGGACTTAAGCTGGTGGATGTTTCAAAGATAAAATATATAGGATTTTTCTTTTGTGTAAGTAAATTTTCATTTTAATAGGCGGAGTGAAACGTTTATTGAGAGGTTATTGCACATAAAACGGCTTATAATATTTTATAATTAACCTTAAATAAAAACAATAACTCCGAAATTTATTTATTTATTTTATTTATTAGTCTCATATTAAATGTACGTAATATATACAATATTATTTACTACGTTACTACGTAGTAACTAATATTGTTACTACGTAGTAATAATAGTTACTAGTAGTACATAATTGTATCTTTTGATATTAAGTTTTAGTACATGTAAAATATGTACTAAGATTTTAACTTCTAACGTTGATTTCGTGAATTTTTGTACCGATTGAACCTTATTGAGCCAAAATATCTTTCCAGACCACAGATTAAAAATATTCATAACTGTAAAGTTATCGCTTATTTCTAATACAGAATAACTGTTTTAGAAGCGTTCTGATTTTATTCATGAGATTTATCTTATGTCTTAAACGGGGTTTAATGTATTTTAGAGATGGCATTATCCAAACGAAAGTAATAAACGAAACAATGTCCGATATTATCGACGTACTTGCGAAAGAATATGACAAAAATGTTTTGTCAGAAGAGTCAAGAAGTGTCGGTTAGTATTCAGTTGACTCCAATCTAAATAAGAACATTTATTTTTTAACCTAGGATCAAAAACACGTCTTATTTATAAGAAAATATGCTGCAAATTCCTGATCACTTATGTAAATAATAAGTTTAATATCTGAATCAAAATTCGAAAGTTCAGTGCGAGTCGTTTATTTAATGTGATGTTTACCGTATCACACTAAAAGGCTTTGAAATATACCTACCCATTTATTCGGCATTTTCAGTGTCCCTAAGTTACGATATCTTCCCATTCGGGAAACCCCTGATGATGAAGGGATGGCTCTCAAATTATCTGTACCTATTCATTAGAAGCAAGTCAATATTATCGCAAAAACTTCTCTATAAAAATATGTCCTCAGTGAAGAACGCCTTTCGAGCTACATTTAATTTCAAGCACTATCAAAAGGTATTTTAGAATAAAGGACGAACATTTTATAGTTTGCAATCAACACACAAACAAAAGATAGCAAGGGCTAGAAGCAAAATAATATCCTAATAATTTTTTCCATTAATTTAAATATTCTCGTTCCAGGGCTATTCACAATCCCAGAGTACCCAGAGCTGGAGGCGCGAGGCATGTGGTCCACTGTCCTAGACACGCTCCTGACCAGTTTGCGGTTCCTCGCCCCGGCCACACTACTCACCATCTTTTGGACTCATCACACCTTCTTCTTTGACATCGTGAAGTACATTGATTCGGCGTTCCGAACAGGTAAGACCAACCCTCAGATTTAGACATAATATTATGTTCTTATGATATAAGGAAATAGATGGTCAGCATCATACATTAGCCTTATCGTATGAAGTAATTCCACTTATAGAAAGATGAATCCAGCAGCCGGGGTTAGAAGTTAGGTTGTAGTGCTTTTCTCGCTCAACGAATAAGTTTCGATATGCGAGGAAATGCTGCCAGCATGAAAGTTACACCGCAACAGGGACCGAACTTTCTAAATTTATTTTAATTTTCAATTAATGTTATAATTGTGTAGTTTAAAAAATGTTTTATTAGTGCTTTGTAAATAAATAGAATCATTAACTTATGCAAAAATAAAATTTAAGGTACAAAACTACAGCTCAGTTAACTCTTATTAAATTATAAAATGAACAAGAATATTAAATTTAATCCCAATTTTACAATTATTATAACGTAACCGACCGATTTCAAATATAATTTTAATATGATGAACATTATTAATCTTCATGTAACATTTATTTTCACGGGTGCGTCATAAACACGTAGTTAATGCGATAAATCCTTTTAATCCTTAGTTAAATAGATTACACTCTATAATGACCTAGACTGCATAATGTGGGTGAGATATACATATATGAATATACCGTAAATCATGACGCGTTTATGAAACAAATAGAATCTCTCTAAACTCAATAATATTCAATAGATTCATATTATTAATTCATTCTATTTAACAAAATCTTACGCACTGTGTAGTATTTATTGTACTAGCGGCCTGTCACTCGGAGATGCAATCCTGATCTCGGTAATCTCGTGCCATTTTTCGAGATCAATCCCGAAGCGTAACAAGACGAGTTCACTAGGATTAACGAAATTGGTTGTAGTAGCGACAGTAGTATCAGGAAATTAATCTCTTTAATAAACATGTTTTTTTACACTACGCTTATAATAGCTTACTTACGCTGGAGCCATCCAGTCTGACAGAGGATTTTCAGCTGCTAGGTACATAGTGACTGATATAATATGCCGCTTATCAGACAGCACTTTCGACACTTGAAGGCTTGTAATAAAATAAGTAATGAATATGTTTCGTGCCTTATTCTAAATATTTGTTAATAAATAAAAGGACCGGTTCTAATAAAACATTTTTTTGTCAGTAATATAATTATTTCAAACATATCTTAATTCAGCAGTTTTCATTTGTTTTGTTTGAATTAAACAATAATTGGTTTTCGGAAACTACTTGAGATGTCGAAAACACTGAAATCTCGTCCCACAAGATCTTGAATAAACGATCTCGACTCGATTGCATACCCTACCTGTCTCGGCGTCGCACACTTCGTTTTAAAAACAAATATAGCCTATTTTAACCAGGGTAATGATCGGTCCAGTAGTTCTTCTTTCTCCTTTATAATCCCAGTCCAGGGTCTATCTAGTCTAAGACTGAATAATAACTTGGTTTGTTTATTTTGTTGACCGAGCCAATCTCAAATTTACCTACAGGCTTTAATTTATAAATTTTTTAAAGTGCTAGTATTATGATAGTCGACTCTCTAGAATGGCTAATGGGTATGTCAAACAACGATATAAATATCGAAGGAAACCGATGGGCATAGCAACAGCAACAGTTTAGGCTTTTTCTACTCAAAGCTAATTCGTACAGAAAGAAACGTATGTTTAGAGAATAGAGAACTGAGAGTATAACACAAGTATAAATTCGTAATTACTTTATACTACATAGATTTTGAATATTTAAAACGATTAAAGCAAACTAGTAGTAGAAACTACTAGTTTGCTTTAATAGTTTTCGACCAATTTAGTTTTCAATATATGGGTATATTGCGTGATTACGCTATACAAAAGCGATTTTTATTTTAAAAATGCACGACGCAATTACAACTGGTAATTAATTGGTAATAAATTAATAAATTTCGAGTTGGAAAACAAGGCTACTATTCAGGACTAGGATAATGTTACATCATTATCTCGACTGTTCGTTTAGACCCAAAGTATCGTTTACTGAAATTAGAAAGATGTGGAATTAAACACAATAATTAAGACTTAATATTTTACAAAAATCTGTACATAACGACTTTTAACTTTCATACTATGAGATTCAAATAATATACTAAACAATTTCAGTTATATTTTCGAATGAGGACAAAAAGAAAGAGGTTATACAATGGCTGTCAGAGGTCGGACCAATTCGTATAGAGGAATTGGACACAGTTTGGCATCACGGGTGGATAGTGTGTGGGGCATTGGATGCTGCTCTCCCTGGCGCCTGCGCAGGTCATCCACCAACACGTCTTTCGTTGAAGCATGCGCAGTCAATAGCTGACCATTATCTTGGAGTTGAACCGGTCAGTTTACCTTACTCCTATGTGTTAATCAGAAAACAAAATTGTTAATTACTCTCTCTTCTCTAGGTTCCAAAGCGAGGCTTTAGTATGTTTCAGCTTGATTTTCATAACTTTCATTGTTAGAGTCAAAGTAAAACGATAACATGATTGCCTCATTTATGGTGTGAGACTTTGCGATAATTCTCGTATGCCACGCAAAAAGCGTTGCAAGTTCAGTAAATTGGTTTATTTTGAATTTAAGAGACGCTCTTAGAAGATATATATTGGTATGTTACTTGATACCGTTATTTCAATTTTTCAGATGTTCACTCGACAAGAACTTGATGCGAACGATTCATTGAGTAAACACGAAGAATGGAAACTTGTTACATTTCTAGACAAAGTTCGCCTTGGCATAGCAAAATTATCGCCACCGCCAGCTACGAATAAAAGCAAACCAGTAATACCAGTTGCTAAACCTGCACAGTTTTGCCTCGACTACATCGCAAGGGGTTCAGGACTTACAGCAGCTCAAGTCAAGCATAAAATGTTCTTCAAAATATATCCAACTGCCCAGCAGTCTCTCGACCCAGGGGAAATTACAATTCAAATAAGAGGTCCTAAGAAAGTTTACGGCCTGACTACATTGCCTCCGATTTTGGGTAAAGCCCAGATGATTCGCCAAACATTACTCGGTGCCCAAGCCAAGCCTAGTAATTACACAGAAAACGCCCTACCAGTCACACATGGAACAGCGTACTTACGAAACTATGGAAATAACGACATGAAAAAAACCTATGACATACCAAAAACAAATTACGATATAAATATTACTGTCGAAAATAATCGAGACTTCGCGAAAATTGCATATACGGTACCAACAGAAGGGAAATATGAAATAAGTATAACGAGCCGAGATGAAAATATAGTGAGTTCTCCATTTATTGTTACTGCCTCGAAGAATATTATTGATAACTTGGAGAAAGATAGTTTTAACTTAGAGGACGGTGAAGAAATAGATATTGTTGACATTAAAACAGATAGAAAGGTAGTCCTTCGCATTGTAGATTTTGTAACTGAAAAGATGTTACTAAAAGAAAACGGAGTTTTAGAAAAAATATCTGATGACGAAGCAAGGAATTTGATGGAGCTTAATAAAATCGAATCTACGCCAGATGATTCGTTAAATGATGAGACAAAAATTAATGATAATGGAGAAAATGTTTTACCAACAACAACATCTGAAAAATTTTACTCCGTCGCAAATAAAGTAGTGAAAATGAACCGAGTATGTTATGCGTTACAGGAAAAAAATAAAAACCAACAGCACCAAAAACCTATTACATCAGAAACAAAAGGTCATGGTGCTGTACCTGATGTCGTAAATTCTACGTTTGAGAAAAACATACTTCCAAATTTGTATGAAAGAGAAAAGATAATTATACCTGAAAGTATATCCGTTTCCCTAATGATGGATAAGCCTCACCTGATTGATTCTGATAAGCAATTATCTAGCCCGCAAAGTAAAAAGATGGAAAACGATAACAACAAGTTGTACAACCAAAATCTTCAAAGTTGCAAAATACTTCAAGATCTATTTGAAAGTGACTCACAATCTATCTCAGATACAGTTCAGTCGCCAAACAACCCTTTTTTAAGTGATATGTATGATACAACGTTCACTGAGAAAGAATTTGGCTCATTTATTACAAGTGAATACGAAGCTAATAACTCACAAAATGAAGAGTGTCATTCATTCTCTAATCCTTTTATAAATTTTGATCACACCGATAAAGACACCGAACAACATCTAGGCCCATTTAGTTCAAACATCGAAGAAGGAAGTATTCAGACGGATCTTATATCAATATGTACAGAGGATATTCTCGACCGCATTGAAATAATTGAACATGAGTTTACAAATCCTTTTATAGAAACTGAACTATCTGAGACAACACCTGAAAGTACACCTGTAACTGATTTTATAATAGGAGCACCTGTATCGTTACCATCGATTGTCGGTAATCAAATTAAAGAAACAAATGAAAACGAGATCAATTTCCAAGAGAGTTTCAATTTTAGAAAGGACAATGAAAATGTGTCGTTTTTATCTTCACATGAAAGTTTGGAACAAAAAGAAGATCCTCCAGTAATATCTCCGTTTCATAGTTTAGGATCAGATACATACAATTTTCTTAGTCAGGGTAATTTACAGCGAAGTAGAAATATCTCACCAAAAGATCTTTGGGATTCTGCATATGTTAGCATCGACGATAGCGCAAGTTCCACGGATAATAATTACAATCATAGTGATCGCTGTATCTCGGAAACCTTTGTAAAAAGTAATTATCATAATAACGATTTGGTTGACATTGCTGGCGTGAAAAATGGAGACACATGGGATAGTTGTGAACAATCAGGGGAAAACTTAATTCATGACGATTTGAGGGGTCTAAAATGGGAATTTAAACGTCAGGTTTTTACGCCAATCATAGAGGAAAACGAGAAAAGCATTACTTGCGTAACAAAGGATAACATATTTGAAACTGATACAGTATCACGAGCGTTTGCTGAACTGAATGAAATTTATGAGGATATTTTCCCTAAGCCAGATGACTCTTCAGTGAATGAAGGTAGTGTAGTACAAAACCTTGAAGATGACTATATTATAGAAAATAATAATATCCGCGTCGATTCAGCGTCTGAAAATTTATCAGATGTGAAAAGACTTGCGGCGGAAATAGAAGGATCGATTTCTGAGGTTCAGGCAAATGATACTGAATCAGTTTCAGCAAGTCGTAGCCTTGATATTGAGACGAAAGAAAGCTTTAAAAAGGATAAAACAGAGTTTGGTGACGCAGTTTACTCTAATATTGTTTTAGAAAAGAAAATGTATTGGGACGAAAAGATTCGACTAATAGAAGCGAAAAACATGGAGGAATTCAAACTTCAACAGAAAAGAAGACGTTTGTCGTCTAAGCATTTCCGCCATAATGATTCTTTGAGCAAACGAAAAGGCAAACAAATTATTAGAAACTTTTTGAATTCAGCCAGCTCTTCATCCCCACAGTCAAAAGTTCTTAGAGAAGATGAGAATCAACGAAACGAAAAATCATCGGATTTAACTATTTCTACAAACTATTCGGAATGCTCATCCCATACGGTTAAATTGGTAGAAAAATGGAAGTCATTTTGGGATGAAAAACTTGAAGATGAATATAAAGAGGAGCCTCAAGATATGAGCCGAACATCTTTGAAAAATGCAAGTAATTCACTACAAATATTCCAAGATATAGAAGGCTCAAACACGATAAAAACAGAGATTAAGAATAGTGAAACTGACACTGTAAACCCACTAACTCCCACGAAACATGAACTACCAGAAGAAGTTTTTAAAGCATTTGAAACATGCCCAAAAAGATTTTTTGGTACTTCAAGAAAACACATATTAAATAAAATCGACAGCTTTTTAGGAAAACCCTCTGTCGAACAAACGCCTAAGCCACAGTATAGCAACTTTAATCACGAAACTGGATTAGTTTCTAGTAGAATTTCAATGTTTCATAATATTTCTCATACGGAAGACATACCTTGGAAAAAGAAAAGACCCACGCCGAAATTATGTAATATAAAATCCGTAAAAATAAATGATACAAAAGATAATAGTGAAGGTATTCTAGAAAATAGTAATAAACGGATATATGATAGTAATGAACCTAGCAGCATGTTGAAAGATGGGGAAATTGACACATCATTTACAATAGAATTTTCCTTGAAAGATAAAGACAGCAAAATCGTTACTGCAGATGTTGAAGATAATAATGATATGGAAAAAATATGTCAGTCAGATATTATTGAAACTGTCACACCAGGCAAAGAAGGTAATGACGTTAACAATGAAAGACTTTGTACAATACCCGATGATATTCAAAAGAAAGATATTGTTGAAAACAATGAACGCAGTCATGTGAAATGCCGAAAGTTAAAAACATTCAGTAAGTCTGAAATGGATCTATTCAGCAAAACTTGTAGTTGTGATGCAAGCGATGATTTTGACAAACATAAATCCGTTGAAGACTTACCAAAAATTAATGTTAAAACCTTTATAACTTTATATGAAGACGTTTCAAAATCAACACAATCAACTTTAACAAAAACTGATGCAAAACCAAGTCGTAAACCTTTGTACAACTCGAGTTCGAGTCCAGGTAACATACTACTTCTTTCAGTTAAATTATAGAAAATATCGTACAATATGTAACTAACTTTGTTGTTGCCTTTTCAGGAACTCCAAGTAAATCTTACCAAAATCCTTCAGCTTCAAAGCATTTCATTAAAAGCTACTCACAATTAAAACCAGATACTCTAGAGACCGACAATGTTGTGGAAACACGATGCAGTTCTGTCCTAAGTGAAACAGAGTCAGCAACAGAAACCGATAAAAAATACCTTAGCTTATCAGACATCGAGTTGGAGATTGTTGAAAAAAATCCAGATATAGAACCGCGTACTGACAAAAAGCCTGATGAAATCTCTCAAGTTGACTATAAAAGTCGTTTTAAAATGGCCAAACAGTATTTTCAGTCATTAGAAGAATTAAGGGATGTAAAAAAAGATAGAAAATTAAGTGAATGTAAGATAGTATTAAACAATCATTCAATAGAATCTCTAGAAGACATTGATGAAAAACCAAAAAGAAAAAGTCGAAAAACTAAATCTAAGTCTATGCCGTCATCTGAAATTGCAAAAATATGGAATGAAATGCAAGCAAAAGGTGATGAGAAAGACGATAAGAAATTAATTAAAATATCGGAAAAATTTAATGTAGAAGATTTATTCGAAGATGTTATGGAAGGAAGACTGAGCCGCCAGGGTAGTTTGCGTGGCATCCCTCATAAAAAAGCTGTTTTAGAGGCTTTTAAATCTATGGAGAACTTATCAGACAATAAACTTAACTCATACGACATGGCCGTTTCGCCATGGACTTTTTCTCAGCAAAACCAGGCGAAGAATGCGCAGACGTACCTAAGCGAATATCCCTATTTACCCACAACCGATCCATCTAATTTTCAGCCCAGATTCGACGCAAGTGCATCTGGCCTAATATCTTATAATGAACTGAAGTCGCGACCCAGACGAAATAGTGTGCCAGACATAAGACTCAATCCTTCATTCACTGAGGATCTATAATTAAAATTGTGTCATAAATGTATCCCAAAACTGTAGAAGCCAGTTGCGTACACCCTTGATTTTAAATATTTCTCAAAATAACTATCGAATATTAGTGAAGATAAATATTTTACATAACAGTATTTATTCGTACCTTATTCTAATTTAACGTCGCCAGTTTCAATATCTTAAATAGATTGATTAATTTCATAACGAGTCGTTTTGTTTTGAACGAATTTCTATTAATAGACAATTTTGAGATACAAAATTGAGAGAGCAGTGTTGGCCTAGTGGCTTCAGCGTGCGACTTTAATACCTGAGGTCGTAGGTTCAATCCCCGGCTGTGCACCAATTGACTTTCTTTCTATGTGCGCAATTAACATTTGCTCGAACGGTAAAAGAAAATATCGTGAGGAAACCGACATGTCTTAGACCCAAAAAATCGACGACGTGTGTCAGGCACTGGAGGCTGATCATCTACTTGCCTATTAGATTTAAAAATGATCATGAAACAGATCCAGAAAAATGAGGCCAAGACCTAAAGAGGTTGTAGCGCCACTGATTTATTTCATTATTTAATAGACAATTTTGTTAATTCATTTTTTTTATACAGGAAACTGGCGGTGAGCTTAGCTAAGTTTTATTTTTGTGTTGCAATATTATTTAAAATTTTGTTATTTTTATACATTTAAGACATTTGTACAATTTGTACAGCCTTTGAATCTTATTAATATTGGTAAGAACGCATGTAGTTATTTATTCATAAACTTGTAATTAAATAAAAGATTTTATTGATTAAAACTGTTTATTTTTATTATTAAAAACACAACCTTTATAAAGTCAGACCCTCAATTTATGTGTCTCTCTTGCAAATAAGTATTTGATCGCTGATTTAACAGCGAATTTAATTCATAAATATTCTTTAATTCGTTTTTTTTAGTTTAATGACATCCCATGTATAGAAATTTGCTCCCACACATTTACACAATCAAATTAATAAAACCTTGGAAATATACTTCACTGTAATTATTATTTATAGAACTTTAAATATACTTAACCCCATAAAATAACATTTAAATAAATAAAACGGAATATAATATAGCTAAATTAATTAAAACTATAAACTACTGTAAGTAACTTTTTGTACATTATAAAAATATTGAAGTTTGATTTTAATCGCGCTGGGATAAAATTAATAAATTTAATATATTCTTGCTTAGACCTTATGATGTTTCATTTATTTATTCTGTAGTTGTCATATGGGATGTAATTAAAATTTATAATAAATAATTAATATTATAATTTATATTTAATATTACTCAAAACGCTAAAATTTACATTAAAGAATCAATGATTTTTTATATTGAAATAATCACATGTTTTTTTTTATGTTATAAGAGTCAGATGCAAAGTGAAACCGCCGCCCATGGACACTCGCACTGCCAGAATGCCCGGAAGCGCGCTGCCGGCCTTTTAAGAATTGGTACGCTCTTTTCTTGAAGGACCAGTCGAATTGGTTCGGAAATACTTCAGTGGGCGGCTGGTTCTAAATTGTGGTGGTGAGCGGCAGAAATTGGCTTAAGAATCGCTTAGTTGTGGAACGACGGACGTCACGGTTTTCATTAAGACTAAAATTTTGTTAAATATTTTTTTTAACTTTCCTCCAAGTACCATGCTCTTCGGCAGTACAGATATTAAATAGCAGCTGCAGATATCGGTATCGTTACTATGTTACTTTCAATAAAGAAAACATCAATCAAAATAATTAGTCAACGCTAAGCCTGGGTTCGTACAATAATTGGAAACAGATGACGCAAATAGGTCTGAAGTAAAAACAATTGATGTCATGTTAAAAAAGAAGTCGATAAAATAAATAAATAAATTATGAAAAAACAATAGATTGACACAAAAACAAATGTGTCAATAGCTAATTCTATGCAAAAACCTGAAAGAATTTCATTAAACAAGTTTATTCCTTATAAAATTAATTAAGGGTTTTTAATTAAAATAATTAAATATAATTAAGGGTTTCATTTATAACCTCGCATTTTGTCTATAGAGTCGCTAAAGTTCTTGAATTTGAATCGTATTTGAGACCAAAATTTGTGTCTAGCGATTTTGGAAGTATCGCCGAGTTCGCTTATAACGATTGTTTCTAATAAATCAATTGTGACAAGATTCCTAAAAAATTCGTTTATAGATATTGGCTTAGTAGGTTATACGTGTTCAGTTACAAAGTGATATTCGTAGTAGTACTCACATCTCTGAATTTAAAAAAAAATGTAAATCCCCTCAATTTTTTTTTTGCAAATCACGCCATCTATGTTTGACATTAGAAAACGTCACACATGTTGACAACTTCCGATTATTGTAAAACCCAAGGTTGGGCTTATTTGATTTCGGCAATTGTTGAGAGTTATAGGTGGTATACGTTGTTCATAATCGCAAAAAGCCTTGATTACTTAATATTAATTTGCACATATGTTGATGCTGTATCCGCCCGTCTCCACTGAAGCCACTCAGCCATTAGAGGATGAGAGCGATCGCCTCTCGCTTCGAGCTGTTGGTAATACGCTTCTCGTATAATGCGGAACGCGTCCACGCTTCTGTATGGCAGCTTTGTTATGGGATCTATGTATCGAGCTGGACGTCTGAAAATTGAAATAAAATTTCTCTTACGAATTTATAACAGAAGGCTCGCAAGTGCGTTGCCGGCCTTTTATCGGACTTTACGTATTGGGTGTTTTTCTATATAGTCTATCAATTAAATCAAATGTGTAGTACTTGCATACACCAAATATAATATTTAAAAAAATACAAAAATTGATTGGTTCACACGAGTATTGTCTTTCATTAACATATTTTTTAACACATTTAAAGAAAACACTTTTAACGAATTGAAGTTATGTATTATTGTAAACTTATAATTATTTATCATAATTTTAAATTCATCCAACGTTTCGCGAGCTTTACAGCGTGCGTGTTCACGGTGACTGAAGACAAAAGGTGTTGAATGTGAAAAAAGTATCACAGCTGTAGAAAAAGTTGTATTATCTGTATTTATTTCCTGTTATATTGGCTATCTATATTACATACTTGGTGACAGCACAGAGCATCTCTCTCTTCCGTCGAGGTTTGCTCTGCGGGAAACATTTGTTGAACGCCACATTCTTTATATCATTTTCGAATGAAAGCAGAGTTCGCTCATAGTAGGTCACGTTGTTTTTTGGCTTCGGTTTGTTTTCCGTTCTGCAATACATATATTCCATATAGATATATTTAAATTACGAACGTTAAACCAGTCTAAAATTTAATACGCGTTGTTTTCTATTTGAATTTAGAACGCAATCTGCAATTCAATACATTGCATAATATTTGAATTTCGAAAGATGTTCTGAATTTTTTATAAAAAAAAAATATTATTATGATTCAAGTCAATCTTTTACAAAGAAGTTTCCAGCAATTAGTCCGCCAGTCTAACAATTAGTTACTACATAGGTATTACCACCATTTATACATTTTATTACTTTGGATTCAACTCAAACGCATGACATTAAATAGTATATACAACTATATATACCGGTATTTGCGTTATGAAAAAAAATGGATTTGAAGTATTTAGTGATGTTACTGATGATAGTCACTGTGTCTTATTTAAAATGTTGTTACATACTTCTTTTCGTCGTTTAAAGTGATTTCTTCATCAGGTCCAACAACTTCAATTGTCTCTTTAGGTTGTTCTTTTGTTTCACTTCCTTCGCTTTCTAACTTTGGCTCCATGTCAACATCTTTAGGTAGCACTACTGAAATTGAATATAAATAGAAACATTAAAAACACTATAAATTAGAAAACAGTAAAAGCTCAGATTCATAATTTGTCATCACCCATCATATTTGAACATCTTGTCAAAGTCATCACATGACATAATACCCGCAGTATGTTTAATTTTTAACCAACTCCAAAAAAGAGGTTACCAGTTAGACCGGTGTAGTTAAGCTTGCTAAGCACGTATGTTAAATTTCATAAGTATATACATGTAGTAAGTTTCTCTGTGACTAAGTAATATCTGACCCTTCAATTTCTGCGATACGCAAATATTTACAAACTCACAGGAGTCCCTTTAAAAAAAGCCACATTCTACTACAGACAATGTAAAAAATATCTTTTATATACATACCGTCTTCTTTCTTTATGAGGTCACCAAGATTTAACTCCATAGGTATTTGTTTGTCTATTCCAACTTCTTTTGGCAATGGTACAGCAAATGAGTGATATCTGAAAAAAGTTTTTTGGCATATATGTAATTATTATACATATATGTATAAGTTATTGATTTTGCAATCTTATATAAAATTACACTGCGATTGCAATGTTGACTTAAGAAAAAAAATTAACTCTTAAGTTAAAAATTGAGCGATGCCTTGGAGTTTAGACTTAAGGGCATGTCAGGGTGGGCGAAAACTGTGCGCTACATCAGGTCTTGGTCTGGTGATGAAAGTTAAAGCTATCTGTTGGTACATAACATATTTACACTTACTTGATAACTGGACCTGATATACTTTTCTTCACAGGCCTAACTTTTTTTCTTTCCAATTCACTTTGTTCATACCGTTCTGCAATATTAAAAGTTACATATTAATATTTTATAGCGATGTTTACACCTTAATTTTACCTGGGTTACCAAACCAATAATATAAATTACAAAAATAATAAATACACAGATATTGTTCTCAGAATTTGATTATCTAATACTAAATTACTAAATCGTTTAAATTTAAAATTTAATAAATATAAAATGAAGACTAAATTAGAAATAACCCCTTTTTCATTTGAGGCATCATAGTATGATTACTTGCCTGTAATAGATATTGCTTTAAAATTACATGATTTTGATTAATACAATGTGGCCCATATAAAAAGCTAGACACTCACCTAAACTCTTAAGATTCTCCGTCTCTGTAATAAGTGCTTCTTCCAACAACTCTTCTTGTGTCAAAACTCTCTCTTCTGCTTTTTTTGGTTTCTTTTTTTTTAACTCTGATCTTATTTTAATTCTTTGTTGTGTCTCTAGAGATTTCACTGCTGTACTTTGTCTAATTGATTTTCTTTCTGAAATTGTTTACTATAAGGTACAAAAACATGTCCAATGGTCAAGATGGGAGACCAGTTCTAAGTTTAATGTGAATTTTGAATAGGTACCCTCAAGCCAGTAGCTTTACAAATTTACAAAGTCTATATAAAAATTGCAATTTTAACACACACCTACATAACTGGACATCATCTCTCTTAATCATGTATATTAAACAAATTAGAAAAATACAAGATATTGTAAAAATAATAAATATAATCATTCATATATTCACATCATATGGCGACACATAAATGTTACTTTTGATAATGTTGAAAGAAAAAGTATATGGAATACAATGCTAACAGAATGTTACCAAGGTAAGTATTTAAAAAAACAACACTCCTATAATATTACTATGATAAAAATGACTTTATTATTCACACAATTTATTAAGAATATTTACCTAAAGATGTGTTTAGGCTCTGGTCAAGTTCATTTGTGTCCTTAGACTTTGGTTCTCTTGGTTCTTTGGGCTTTTTCGGTACAAGTTTCTTCTTTTCTATAGCCTTTTTTACTTTATTAGGATCCTGAAATATGTGATTACAAGAAATCAATATTTGTGTTATGTTATTAAATATTATGTATCATATTATTTTATATAGTATTTTTATTGAGATATTAAGGACAAACATTGCCATTATGAACATAAATTGCATTATTGTTTTGTATTCTTAAATAAAACCATACTTAGTACTGAAACAATATCACATGAAACCTTTAAAAATATATTATGTAGATGTAATAAAATAGGTCTACAATTAAAATCTTTCTTTTGCTTATAGATGGTAGGTAGTGGACAGTGGAAAATACAAATAGCCTATGTTACACAGGATTGACTATTAAATTTACTTTGTTAACCATTAGGAGAAATAATTTTTTAAATTTGTTCATTTCTTTTGGGTTAATTTATTTACTATAGAAGTATAGTTAGCTAATTTAATTATATTTTCACAAATAAGAAAATTAGCCTTTGCATATAAAATATATAGAAAAGATAAATAGTTGACTTCATAAACATATACAAAACAAAAATTGCTCAAAAATATTATTGTGGATACCATGAAATAAGAAAAGGATATTTAGGGAGAAAGCATTGGAAAATTATATTGTTAGTTCATTGATGTAGTGGTTACTCACTTTATACACTTTTCCACTACTTTTTTTCTTTTCTTTTGCTTCCGTTTCTTGATCTGAAGTAACTTCATCATTCTCGTCAATATCAAAATCTGAATCTACCACATCATCTACTTCTCGTTCCTCCCTGAGTGAAGATATTTTAATGTTAGTAAATATAAAATATTATACTTACTGCAGTTAATCTAAAATATGTTCAATGATTTAGTTCATAAAGCACATTAAACAGATACATACACATAGTCTTGGTCCTCAGCTGCTTCTTCGAAACCCCCATAAGTGGTCTTGTAGAAATCATCTTCTTCTTCTTCATCTAATAGTTTTGACATACGATTCCCAGCATTTGAGCGACGCTCTCTTTGGGCCATAACTATTAAATCTATTAAGTATTAATTATACCGTTCCTATTACATAAACTTCTAAGCAATGTACTTGTGATACATGTAACCTTTAACAAGACCTATATTTTATTTTATATGTGCTAAGACTATATTAAATTAAATAAAATTAACAAAAAAATATGCCTCAGACCGTGCACTCAGCAGTCAGCACTGTAAAGTGTAAACAAAGATTATAGCACAGATTTAGTAGAGGAACTTATAAGACAGACTATATATAATAAGTCTGTAGCGTATCGTAGATACACACTAAAAATGTATATACTTTATTGTGTAGTATTTTCTATATGATTTTGATGTATTTGGCGACATAAATACAGAACACTAAGAAAAGAAGAAAACAGATGTCACTCAGAACAGACTTTTATGATGAGTGAATATACAAATTTTTCCCTTAAGGGTTTTTATAAGAATATAAATTAATTACTGTTGTTTTTGAAGAATAAACCAATTAACAAAGATAAAATGGGTTGTGATTTATAACAAGACATCGTAAGATTAAATATAATAGGGCCAATTTAATGGATAACATTTGACACCTCATCAAAATTCAATAAGGCAGACTTAGCAATAAATAATAAATTATTAGTATCACCGTCGTATATGAAATTGAACACGTGTTCTACATATAAAAATACTAGAAACTCCGTTTGAATACTTTTCAATCGATTAGTAGGTACTACTAACGCCGGAAATCCTAAAAAAATTGCAAACGCCTCATTGTCGTTGGAAATGCATACCATGATTCGAGACCATATTGTACTGGAGCCAGCACCGCTGACCCCGTCGTTCATATCTCCACTTTTTACAACAAAGAATAACCTTGGGGTCTAGCCATATTGGCATCGAAAAGTTTTCGACTGACACTACCGCTTTTGCTTAATTGTATTCTCGAAAACGCTTCAATTGGAACAAAACGCTCGCTTGGCTTTGTAGCCAAGCGGCAGGTCAATACACTACCGCAAAGTCGACAGCGTAGCTACGAGCCGCTGTTCGTAGCACCTAACAAGGTCATATTGTCTCTGGATGAAATCTATATATATATAATGAAAATGGTCTTCGTTTGAGGCTCAATCACGCCTAAACCACTGATCGTATCGACATGAAACTTTCGAAAACCACCATTCGATGCGAAATTTTTCCTAGATGGTTTATGGCTATTTATTTTTCGAATTCTAACGTTCCTTCATTTTTTTATTGCTGTTTTACTTTTATGAACATTTATCCCGCTAATTGCAAGCGTTTTCTCTTGATTCTTTTGTTTCCATGGCAACGGAGTTTACTAAACGGATAATGTTCTTTTACATTCAGCTAAGAATCTACTTACAAACTTCCACGCACCCCTGCACACCCACTCTCATTTTTTGATAAAAATAAAATGCCGTATCTATGATCGAGTATCACTCGAGAACGGCTGGACCGATTGGGTTAATTTTTTTTTATTGTCTTCAGAATTGTCAGGAGAATGTTTATATGTAAGAAAATTTTAAAAAGTCTGCTAAAACGTTAAAAAATCCCCAAAGGGGATTACGGGGGCGTTAAAAATAGTCTATGAACGAATTTTACGGTAGCTCACCCCACAGGGGGTTGCGGGGGTGGTTTAACAATGAAAATTTTTATTTTTTCTTCGTCCCGGCAAACTCAACTTACGAGCGACGAGTCGTCGAATGTGAGATGGAGGAAGATTAATACTCATTTCTCCATGAATCGGACCATTTCTATTGGACAATTTTTCCATTTATTTTTTGTTTTGTTGTTCATCAACATTTATTATTATAATAATAATAATAATAATTTATTATGTCAATAAATTTTATTTTAAGTGAATTTGACTCTTCTTTGAAAAATATTGTAAATTTCAGGAAAAAAAATAAAAATTAACAAAAAAAGCAAAAAAAAATATAAATAAAAAAAAATTAACAAAAAAAGCAAAAAAAAAATATAAATAAAAAAAAAATTAACAAAAAAAGCAAAAATAAAATAAAAATGTTGAATAAAATTTCATTTATTTCCTTTGAAAATTCGCCCAGCAAAAGGGCGGGGTTGGCTAGTGTATCTCTAATGTCACTTTAATAAACATAATAAAAGTAAATACTTTACAATATTATTGTTAATTTGATATAAAAACCTGCAAAATGGACTTAAGTATGTCAAGATCAAAGTAAAAAATACAAAATCGAAATAATTTTCGATGTACGTAGACGTTATTGAAAGATGCAAAGTGACAAAATATATGAATTTGAATGGTATCTTAAAATTAACCATGGTTTGTTTTATTTTCTCTCAGAAATTTAAGGTTATGACTAAATAATATATTTTGAACCTGCATAATCGCGGTATGCAATAAGTAGTAGAATTGTAAACCAGAAAGTAATCAATAAAATTAAACCTAAATTAACTTGATTTGATATTGGTGCTCCAACATGTTAAGGTGTCTGCCCACTATCCCGTAGCATACCATGACCGTGCTAGGACCGTTTCAGACAAAAAACTATTCTTTGTATTGAGAAGTATGAGACTATGCCCACTAGACCGTTCCGTCACCGGCCGACAACGTAGCGTGCCATGCACGGGCCGTCAACTATTCGTCGGAGGGAATATTTTGCCGGTGCTGACACGCTACGTGCATGGCACGCGCCGTTGTCGGACCGCGGCGCGCAGGCGGCTAAACGGTGACTGAGCGGGGAGTATGACCGTTACAAACCCATTCCTCTTCCTCTTCATCCAAAATGATAACAATCATTGCCAGTTGTTCAATCGGTAGTTTCCTTATAGCCATAACTATTTCAATATTTCACCAAAATATTAACGCGTCTACGCATAAAGCATCGGAGTTTTACGAGTGTATTGAAAAGATTTCTGCCATGTCACATACGGGCATCATACAGATTATATACGGGTTACATACGGGTTAGATACGGGTTGTAAACGGGTTCAGAACGCTGTCGGCCCGCTTCAGTGGGCGAAATAGAGCGTACCGGATTGCTTTCCGTGCTGGATACGTTCCTAGCACGGTCATGGTATGCTACGGGATAGTGGGCAGACACCTTTAATTTAAATTTAAGTTTGAAGCTTAGTATAAGTTAGGTAATATTTACATTTCTTTATATCAGTGATTTGCTACTAGTTTATATGTAAATGCAAATCCTATTTAAGTAAGGAATGATTAAAAGTTTTGTTTGTAGTATTTGATAGTTTTAATTTTGGCAATTGCATTAAGTCATCTTGTCTGTTTTGTTAAGTAGGAAAAGTCATTGAAGTGGTTCACATTACTCTTGCCTGTAGCAATATTAAATAAGAAATGTTTCTGCCACGGTTATTTTTATTTAAATAAGGCATCTCCGTTTGTTTTTCTAGCGATAAAACTTAATATCTTGTTTGTGTGCTGTTCTGTGAAAAATATTATTGAATTCATAAAATCTAACATTAGATGTTTTGATAATTTCATAAAATTATTTAGGTACTTTGTAACATTGTATACCAACATTTGATACATATCATATTAAGCCTTCAGTGACTATGATATATATTCTGGGCCGTTAAAAAAATAGACATTATTTATAGAGATAATTCTTCCCAAAATCTACAAATATATTTTTTGGTAATTAATGTATCATTCAAATTAAAACTGCTTAACTTATGAAGATAAAATGTGAAGAATCATAGTTTGAGTAACTGTTTTATGTTCTTGAGGTAAAATAACTTCAAATCAACCACTTATTTTTTACATTATTTATAAAAAACGTAAAAACTCGTTATCAAATTCAATGTCAAATACATAATAAAACACTTAAATTAATTAAAAGCTAAGACTTCATTACAACTTGTCCATTGGTGGTTTCTGTTAATACATTTAGTTGTCTTATTAACTTCTTTTTTCTGAAAATAATATTTATTTTGTTAATGCTACACTGCCGAAACAATAATTGGCCGTTGACTTCCGAAAAGCGTGAGCGTTGAGTGTCTTTTCGTAGCACTGTCATGGCGGCGTTTATTGTAACCCGACACACGCCTTTAAGGCCTAGGCTACCAAATGTCAACACTAGCTATCATTTTCATACAAATTTAGTTTTCGACTTTCTACATACACTTCTGTTAAGCTGTCTTGACTAGACCCCCTTAAATGCTTAAATCAGTTTGTGAAACCTCAACCTCGTCATCTTTTTCATCACCACCATATGCCAAATTTTCTAATAAAGGAGATTGGTTGGTAAAGCTGGATCTAAGCCCAGCTGGATCTGCTAAAGCTGGATCTAAAAGGAATATTAATGAATAAAAGTGAGGAAATAAAAGCGGAACGGGTTATTGTAGTTACCGCATTGTAAGAGTCTTTCCAGCTTTCCTAAGATAGCTGTCAATTGTCAACGAAAAAAAAAACAAATTTAAAGAAAATCTCGTCTGTGACTATATTTGTGTGTGTGTAACTGTGTAGTGTGTTCTGTGTTGTTTTTATGTCCTAGTAGATACTAGATTACCGAATTGTGTAAATATAAATTAAAACAATGATCATACTAAAAGTTTGAAATAAGACAGGACTGATTATTTAAGGTTTTATATTTCTGAAGGCGTAAATATGTCGCTAAGTGATCGTTGTTGTTTCCCTGGTTGTGATGAGAGTGGAAGTAAGTAAATAAAACTATGAGCCTTTTCGTCTTTTGAAATTTCATTGCTCTTGAAGAGTATGATTCTAAACGCTACACAACAAAAACTCATAAGCTCTTCCTGAAATGTGAATTACTTAGGTCACATGTGAGACCGAAATGAAAATTAACATACAATGAATTTTTCAGATTCACATAAAATTCTATATGGCTTTCCAAGTCCCACTTGTGACCTACAGAGATTTAGATCTTGGGTCTATGCAATTGGTGGTGATATTCTTAACTTGGATAATTTCTACATTCACAAATATTGCAGAGTCTGTCGTAATCACTTTGAAGAGAAATATTTTTGCCATCATAATAGAATTAATGATATGGCTATACCAACAATTCATAGTCCTGGTAAGTAGCTTATATATTAATAATATTTATTAATATTAACCCGTATTTATTAATATTCCCGGTACTAGACTGTCTAAAGTTATTAATTCTTTTTTGGGAAAAGGGATACTCTTCTTTAATAAAATCCCAGAGGCTTTTTATCTCTGCCTTTTATTAAATTTAAGAAATGTATTAAAGAAAAGCTGTGTAAAAAGGCTTACTATAAAGTTAGTGATTATCTAGTTGTTAAAAGGGCCTGGGCCTAGTGCTGGGCAGGCTACTTCTAATTAATTTGCTAGATTTGTTTTAAATATTGTAGAATTGTTTGATGATTTGCTTATTTTTAAAAGAGTACCGAGAGTTTTACCAACACCCTCTCTCTGTCTTCTTTGCCGATGAGTAGGGTTGCCAACAGGCTGGAATTTAATGACGTGGAATAAGAGATACCATGATTATCTTATGTTCCAAAATAAACATATTTTATTTATAATTTGGAAAAATAAAATAGAAAAATAAAATTTTCATGTTTTCTTTTTATTCATTTACTTATGGTGCTTTGAAAATTAATGTTAGAACATAAACATAAAACTTTTGAAGCCAATATATGATAGTACCTAATTTATATATATTTTTTATTATTATTAATTAGAATTAAATTAAACTTTCTTTGTAACTTACCAACATTGCATAGTTTTTTTTTAATATGGCCACATAGATGTAATAAAATCACAGGTGCATAAAACTCATAGAATTGTTTGAACTTGAATATCAATTAAATTACTTTCAGATTCCGCAATTTTTGAAAGAGTTTCGCAAGATATTCCTTGTGTCTCTACTGAGGTGGAAATCCCGCAAGAAGAGAAGCAAAATCCATTTCAACATATAGGTATTCATTTTTTTTATGATTTTATATTGTTATAGGCAAGTATGATCAGAGTCATGTGCCCGAGTCATCAGTGTTGTGTGCACACACACACCATAGATTTTTCTGGGATGCCTTTTCCATTTTTTTTTTGTATGAATGCCTCACAATGTATTCCTTCACCTTACAAGGGACTGTTAATTGAAAAGGTGCACAGTGGGGGGTTCAGACTTTTCGCATGTGAGTTGCACATTCAACATCTGCTTATATAACTTATTCTAGTTTTGTGTGTTTACGCTGTCATTACATATAAACTTTATTCTGACAGGAGGCTTTCTGTAGACATGCAGCTTTTTTATGTACCATTAAAATGATATTGATGTATTAGCAAAAATATATTATGTGTTCCGTTTGACGTCCGAGGTCCATTATGAGAGTACATCGTTTCCGTTTCCGCCCAAATCGCTAGTTTACCGACCTTTTCCCACCACGTGACACCGCCGCCAGCGCCCAGCGTTTGAAACTGGAACTAACTTTTTATCGCGCTAAAGCAAGCCGCCAGAATTCTTGTTCATTGTTGCGTCGTTTTTCGTCTAGCACAGTCGCTAGTGCAAACTTAAAAACGAATCAGTATATTTAAAGTTATATCGACCTAAAATTTATTTTCAAAGTGGAAATATTTATATATACGTAAATTGGTGAACTCGGTTTTCACGTTATAAATACAAAATGGTTAATAAAAGTGCTAAAATTGGTGAAAATGTGTTGGCCACGCGGTCCAACGTGCCTAGCCCGCACTTTACAAAGCCTTCTTATAATGTCACGGAAGATTTTGTCTCTGCAAGTTCTGACAAGCTGAGTTCTTCGCAAAGCGTTAGCACGAGTGAAGAGGATGAAGAACCGCCGCCAAAACAAAGACGAAATAACCACGTGCGCAGTAATTCACGTGATTCTTCTCCAGATTTGTTTTAAAGGTTTGAGTAATTGTCACAGAAATTGGTGAGTCATCTTAATAATACTTTCTCCAATTATGCTGCGTCATCTGGCATGTTTAAAAAGTGCCTGAATCTATATATAATAATAATGCAAACCTAAACGACCCGTTTTTGAACCATGCGGCTTAACACTTCTGATAGGAACTGTGTACGTTATATGATATACAAAAGAAATACGTTGCTTTTCCTGCTTTTACCGATTTCAAAATTAATAAAGACGTTTCCTAGAGGATTCTTTATAATTGTATATCATGGAACGAAGTTTTGCGGTCTTATCGAACGCGTTCGTAGCTCAAAATGAGTTAGTCAATAAGGCGTTACGTAGCGTTTTAGTGGTATTATCACTTGAACGTGACGCTTAATTAAATTCTATACATGATCAATTGTACGAATGTTTTGGTCAAAGTTTAAAGTGAGTAACGAATTATTTGCGGCAAGCGGGCCGAAGTCTTAGAATCTCGCTGTAAATCATTGCTAAAAAACCTAAAAAGAAATCCCCCTCTTCGGAATACATGTTCAATCAGGAACTATTATCTACATATTGACATAAAGTTGGTGGTATTGACAAATTTGGCAGAATTCGCGGGTACCAACCTAAAACAATACGCGTTAAATCACCTGTACGTTCTGAATAGCCTGTAGCTTCAACTTCTCAGGTCAGTCAAAAGCCCTTTCTTTGTAACCGATACAACTCAAAACAAGGACAAAAGAGTCTCAACTTCGATGATCACGAAAAGAAAAAAGGGGGGTGCAAAAAAATAACAGAATAAATAAATACAAGTATAAGTGACTCGATAGGCTTTTCGGGCGGTTGTTTAAGGTACTATCACAAAAAATTGCGCGATATTAAAACCTCTTTCTTCCATTCTAAAAAAATTTTAAAATAAAAATTACCTCCGCTCGAATACGTTTCAATCGAAAACCGCCAGTAATACTGCCAACGCGGGAAATCCTAAAAAAGTTGCAAACACCTGTTTCAACTTCGATGTCGTTGGAAATCCATTTCATGATTCTAAACCATGATAAATACTGGAGCCAGCCCTATTGACACCGTTGTTCATATCTGCTCTTTTACAATAACGAAAAAATAAATAAATAAATCAGATTTATTTTCAACCCAAGATCCTTATTTTCATGAAACCAGAACCTTTTCATCTGTTTCATCACCACCAAATGCCAAATTTCCTATAATAAAGCAATGGTGAAGGATCTCGGCCAAACCCAGTACCATGTACCGATTTTCCACGAACATCGTTTCTTTCTGTGTACCAGTTATGAGGGAAGGCGCATTCAAATGACATGTCTACCTCTTGGGTTGGCCATAGCTCCAAAAGTTTTTGCGTCGGCGACAACTTGGACAGACGAGCTATTACGCCGTCAAGGCTTAGTAGTAATCGTTTTCTTGGACGATTACTTACTGGTCCAACAGGACAGAACAATTCTGAACTCCCAGGTTCTCGTAGCCATGCCCTTTATCTTTAAGAACCTGGACTGGACCATAAATCTAGAGAAGTCGATATGCACTCCAATGAGGTCGATCGATTTTCCGGGTATCACGTGGGACACAATATCAAATGCAAAGTCCTCACCTGCAGAAAAAGTAATCAAAATTTGTCAGTGCCAGTTAACACGCCTGTCAGCCGGCAAATTGGACCCTCAAGCAGGCCCAACGCCTCTTAGGGTATGTCAATTTTGCGACCTCCATCACCCACCGGGGGAGGTTGCATTGCCGAACGCTACGGCGATACAGGAATGAATTAAGGAAATCTCCTCTTTGCCCGAGTCCTTTTGCAGAGGAGGTGAATCAAGACATGAAATTGTGGATAACCTATCTCAATTTTGCGACCTTCATCACCCACCGGGGAAGGTTGCATTGTTAAACACTGCAGCGATAAAGTAATTCATTAAGGAGACCTCCTCTTTGCCCGAGTCCTTTTGCAGAGGAGGTGAATCAAGACATGGTATAGTGGATAACCTATCTCAATTTTGCAACCTTCATCACCCACCAGGGAAGGTTGCATTGTTAAACACTGCAGCGACAAAGAGATTCATTAAGGAGACCTCCTCTTTGTCCGAGTCTTCTTGCAGTGGGAGTGAATCAAGACATGGTATGGTGGTTGCATAACCTCAGTCACAAGACCCCGATTCATTTCGAAACAAGGCATATGCATTACATTGTCACCGATGATGAAAGGTTCTTGGACACAGTCAGATGGAGTGGCATTGTAATCTGAAGGAGATGCACGCTCTGGTAGCAGCAATCTCTTTGACACACTCCGAGATCCTAAAGAACTCGACGTTAATCCTGCAAAGCGACAGCAAAATTGTTGTATAGTACATAAAAAACGAAGAAGGAACAAGGTTCCCAAATGCTGTTAAAATTGACAAAAGATCTTCTGGCACTGACGTACAGTTTGAATATTGTACTTATCCCTCACGACACTTGCCGGGAATGTACAACGTGGAAGCCAATTACCTCTCGCGCAATCGCAGGGGCGCCAAATGGCATCTTTTAAAATGGCAACCACGGATATATTCGAACCATGGGGAAACCCCCGATATAGATCTTTTCGCTTCTGGAGAGGCTCATGTCGTAGCAAGTTGTGTCGCTAAACTATTAGACTCAAACGCTTGCTTTAACGACTCCTTCATTAAGCAAATACTGGAGATACGATCTAGTGTTGATATTTCCACCGCCAGCGCTTCTACCTCGAGTGCTGCACCATTTCATCTCATTCTAAGTGAAATAATAGCATAATAATAGCACCCAGATAGATGGAGGACGCATTTTTTGGCGCCCGGATTTGATAGTCCGAACACTTGCACCCTCGCTATCAGTTCGGAATCTAAACAAAACCCTGATATATACCGTAACTAGTTAACCTCCTCCTTAAGTGCAGAAATTACAATTGGAAGCGTTTTTGTCTAGGAATCTTTAACAGACAACTGGACACGAGACGAAAAACTTCTTTCGTCGTGTTGAAGAACTTCAACAAGGAAAACATATAGCCCCTATTTGGTATAAATAGGTAAATTGTTGTCAACAGAATATGTCGATTCCCGGCTCCTCCTGATGTAGTTAGATACTTAGCAAAACTATTTATCAAATGATCATCTGCATATGGTTCAATTTGTGAGACTCTAAGCGATGTTAAGATTCCATCTAATAATAATTTATTAAAAACGTACATAGTAAAGCATTTCCTTTTCTCAAATCGCTTATAGCTAAACCAATCACGCAGGAATTGCCAGTATGGGATGCACATCCATTATAATTTTATTGGCGTCTCGGCGCAGAGTTCATGATTTGACTCTTGCGTGGCGACCGCAAGGGATCAAAGGGAGGATAAAACTTGCTGAGTTTCTTGCCCGTTCTTCTCAGAACAAGACCTCCTGGTAGTCTTGCGAACGGATGGCGTAGTTTTGCTCTTTTGCGAATTTTGTAAACGTTTTTGACATTCATAAGCATGCGTTAAGTCGCATCTAAACTGAATAAATAAATTTTGATTTGATTTGATTTGACCTTCATCATTTTATTATTAGCCGTAATTCCATCACTTTGCATCTGGTTTTCGGTTCTAAAACAGATACAGAAACGTATAGACAATCAAGTTGGACGTTTTTATCTTGCTCGAATAAGCATCTAAATCCGTCATTTGTCTTAGGACACTCATGACCATCTCTAATAATAGGCGTTGACAAATTTATTTATTACAACCAGAGATCCTGTAAGACCAGCTACCCCCGCAATTATTGGGAGCTAGGTTAAGAAAACCCTTTGGAATCGGGTATCGAATCATCGCCGCGTAGTTGATTAGGTGTAGCGTCGCTAAAGTTTTTAGAAAGATTTCCCATAAATTAAATTATTGCCAAGGCAAAGTGGCGTCATGAAAGTACCTACATAAGAAATATTATTGTCGAAATCTAGAAAATAATAGTCCGAATGCTGAGACTCGATAGGAAAAGTCTCTTTCTCAGTAGGATTTTCGGCAGCTTAATGATAAGCCAGGTTTTCTACTTCATTATAAACAATGAAAATTGATTGACCATATTTATTAATTGGTACTAAAGCTTAGCCTTTAATTAGATTGTATTGTTTATTTCATCATGTTTCTATCAGAAATAAATAATTCAAATCACATTGTTGCGTTTTTTAGTTATATTATATACTTTACAAGCCACCAGGAGATAACAAACACGTCTCTCATAATGGACCTCGGACGTCAAACGGAGCACATAATATATAAATTTTACCTAAAAATAAAATTTGTATTATGTTTCCTAAGACGTCCGAGGTCCAAACAAGCTCTTCCTGGTTCTCTAATTATGAGACAAACAATGAACAAGAATTCTGGCGGCTTGCTTTAGCGCGATAAAAAGTTAGTTCCAGTTTCAAACGCTGGGCGCTGGCGGCGGTGTCACGTGGTGGGAAAAGGTCGGTAAACTAGCGATTTGGGCGGAAACGGAAACGATGTACTCTCATAATGGACCTCGGACGTCTTAGGAAACATAATACAAATTTTATTTTTAGGTAAAATTTATATATTATTTCAGAAAATGATGAAAATGTGGATCATAGCTATTGTCAATTGCAAGATGATAATTATTGCCCTGAAGTGGTTGCTGTTGAATGTAAGGCTTTTTAATTTAAATATATTAAATGTTTCTGGATATTTGGGTAACAACTTAAAAATCAAATTAAAAAAAAAATCCGTGGCGCTACAATCTCTTTAGGTCTTGGCCTCAGAGTTCTGAATCATTTTTTAATTGAATAGGCAGGAAGGTGATCAGCCTCCAGTGCCTGACACACGTCGTCTACTTTTTGGGTCTAAGACATGTTGTTTTCCTTCACCATTCGAGCAAATGTTTAATAAAATTAATGCGCACATAGAAAGGAAGTCCATTGGTGCACAGCCGGGGATCGAACCTACGGCCTCAGGTATGAGAGTCGCACGCTGAAGCCACTAGGCCAAAACTGCTCATTGTCTTCTTCTGCGACTTGGAAATCATATACACTTTGATGATACTGATTATGTAGGTGAGTCGGGCGACCTTGATTGGAACACCTCCAACTGATTTACGCTGCAGGAGTTGCGTCTAAGTATTAAAAAAAAATATGAGTAATGTATTGAAATTCGTAAACAAACCGACTATTTTCTAATTTTCTATTGTTTATTAGAAATGTGACATGTTGCATTGAATATTATTTTTAATTAATCGATTGTTTTCTAGCATGAAAATCGATAAATAAAAAATTATCGATTTTTTCATATTTGTCGAGTATTTCCTAATTTTAAAAATTTAGAATAATAACCCCCAACCACTTAAGGCGCCGGAAACAGTTATAAAATAAAAATAGCCTTAATTCGAGTACACTAATGTTACACTAAGTCCAAGTTATTTATGTTTTTACTAGTAGTCGACCTCCGACGGAGTGAAGGCCTTCTCCAAATTCTTCCACGTGTCTCTCTTCCTTGCAACAATTTTCTAATTATTTCCCGCTATCCTCTTTATTTCATCTTCCCAAGTTTTGCGTGGGCATCCTCTCTTCCCACTGGGCCATTCCAATTAAGGGTCTTTTTTCACATATGCCTTAATTCACAAGTTTATGTAGTTCTGCGCATATTCAATGGACATCGCATTGTCAAAAACTGGTCGTTCTTTACTGTTTTAGTCTGGTCTTTCACGACCAAGATCACGAGGATAGTAGGGGGCTCTGATTCGGTTTTGGGTAGTTTTTTAATATAACATTTTGGAAAAATAGTAAGTAAACACTTTATTGTAGTAAGACTTAACTAATACAGAAAGTTGCAAACAATGAAATACAACATATATTTGCTATGTTCCAAAAATTCCAAATAAAAAAACTCAAAAACAAGCACTAAACTTACGTGAAAGTATCGGATTTAATTTCTGACAAAATCTACATTGGAAATGGCGGTTTATATTTAATAGGGATTTTACCTAAAATCTATTTAAACGAAATTAAGTTAATTGCAATGTTGATTATTCTATAATTTTTAAAATTATAGATGAGGAAATCATAGATAATTTAAAAAAACACTATTATGTGTTCCGTTTGACGTCCGAGGTCCATTATGAGAGTACATCGCTTCCGTTTCCGCCCAATTCGCTAGTTTACCGACCTTTTCCCACCACGTGACACCGCCGCCAGCGCCCAGCGTTTGAAACTGGAACTAACTTTTTATCGCGCTAAAGCAAGCCGCCAGAATTCTTGTTCATTGTTGCGTCGTTTTTCGTCTAGCACAGTCGCTAGTGCAAACTTAAAAACGAATCAGTATATTTAAAAGTTATATCGACCTAAAATTTATTTTCAAATTGGAAATAATTATTACGTAAATTGGTGATCTCGGTTTTTAACGTTAAAATACAGAATGTCTAAAGAAAGTGCTAAAATCAGTGAAAATGTGTTGGCCACGCGGTCAAACGTGCCTGAGACGCATTTTACAAATACAAAGCCGTCTCATATCACGGGAGATATTGTCTCTGCAAGTTCTGACAAGCCGAGTTCTTCGCAAAGTTCGAGTACGAGTGAAGAGGATGAAGAACCGCCGCCAAAGCAAAGACGAAAAAACCACGTGCGCAGTGATTCACGTGTTTCTTCTCGAGATTTGGATCAAAGGTTTGAGCAATTGTCGCAGCAATTGGTGAGTCACCTATATAATACTATTTACAATTTTGCTGCGTCGTCTAGCATGTTTAATAAAGTGACCGAATCTAATAATGCAAATCTAGACGACCCATTTTTGAACCATGCGGCTTTATTTAAAGATATTGCGCAATTAGACGTGTCGGTTCAAGAACCTCCAATTGCAAAGGCGATCACTGAGAGAGTTACAAAATTAATTTCAATGCAGAGGTTTAACACTTCTGATTGGAACTGTGTGCGTTATATTGATGTACAAAAGAAATACCTTGCTTTTCCTGCTTTTACCGATTTAAAAATTAATGAAGAATTAAGGTTCCTAGAGGATTCGTCAAAATTGTATCTCATGGAACGAAGTTTTGCGGCCTTATCAAACGCGTTTTTAGCTCAAAATGAGTTTGTCAATAAGGCGTTACGTAGCGTTTTAGAGTGGTCAACACAGTCGAACGTGATACTTAATTCAAATTCTATACATGATAAATTGCAAGAATGTTTTGGTGAAAAGTCAGAGTATAAAGCCGTTACTCACGATGTTTTACAAATTATTTGTGGCAAGCGGGCCGAAGTCTTAGAATCTCGCCGTAAATCATTGCTAAAAAACCTAAAAAGAAAACATATTAGAGAAGATTTAGATAAAATTCCCCCATCTTCAGAGTACATCTTTAATCCTGAACAACTATCTACATATTTACAAAAAGTTGGTGGTATTGATAAATCTGACAAAATTCGCGGGTACCAACCTAAAACTATACGCGTTAAATCACCCATACGTTCTAAATCGCCTGTAGCTTCAACGTCTCAGGTCAGTCAAAAGCCCTTTCTTGGTAACCGATACAGCTCTAAACAAGGACAAAAGAGTCACAACTTCGATAATCACGAAAACAAGAAAAAAGGGGGGCGCAAATATAAAAGACCAAATAAATACAAGAATAAGTGACTCGATGGGCTTTTCGGGCGGTTGTTTAAGGTACTATCACAAAAATTGGGCGAAATTACAACCTCCTCCTTCCATTCTAAAAATAATAACCTCCGCTCGAATACCTTTCAATCGAAAACCGCCATTAGTACTACCAACGCGGGAAATCCTAAAAAAGTTGCAAACACCTGTTTCAACCTCGATGTCGTTGGAAATCCACACCATGATTCGAGACCATATACTGGAGCCAGCACCGCTGACTCCGTCGTTCATATCTCCACTTTTTATAATAACAAAGAAAAGCGGAAAAAATCGAGTCATTTTCAACCTAAAATCATTAAATCAATTCATGAAACCAGAACCTTTTCATCTGTTTCATCACCACCAAATGCCAAATTTCCTACAAAAAGGCGATTGGATGGTGAAGCTGGATCTCAGCCAAGCCTATTATCATATACCGATTTCCCTCGAACATCGTTGCTTTTTGCGTATCAGTTACGAGGGAAGGCTCCTTCAAATGACATGTCTACCTTTTGGGTTGGCCATAGCTCCGAAAATGTTTGCTTCAGTGACAAATTGGACAGCCGAGCTATTACGCCGTCACGGCTTACGAGTGATCGTTTTCTTGGACGATTACTTACTGGTCCACCAGGACAGAACAATTCTGAACTCCCAGGTTCTCATAGCCATGACCTTTTTGAAGAACCTGGGCTGGACCATAAATCTAGAGAAGTCGATATGCACTCCAACGAGGTCGATCGATTTTCTGGGTATCACGTGGGACACACTATCAAATGCAAAGTCCTTACCTACAGAAAAAGTAATCAAAATTCGTCAGTGCCTGATAACACGCTTGTCAGCCGGCAATTGGACCCTCAAGCAGGCCCAACGCCTCTTAGGGTATCTCAATTTTGCGACCTTCATCACCCACCGGGGAAGGTTGCATTGCCGAACGCTGCAGCGACACAGCAATGCATTAAGGATATCTCCTGTATACCCGAGTCCTCTTGCAGAGGAGGTAAAACAAGACATGATGTGGTGGTTGCAAAACCTCAGTCACAAGACACCGATTCACTTCAAAACAAGGCATGTGAATTACATTGTCACCGATGCCTCGGATCTACAATGGGGAGCGCTAGTCAACAGCAAACCCCTGAAAGGTTCTTGGACTCGAAAGTCAGATGGAGTGGCATTGCAATTTGAAGGAGATGCACGCTGTGATAGCAGCAATCTCTTTGACATCCGAGGTCCTAAAGGACTCGACGGTAATCCTACAAAGCGACAGCAAAACTGTTGTATCGTACATAAAAAACGAAGGAGGAACAAGGTCCCGAACACTGTTAAAATTGACAGAAGATCTTCTGGCACTGACGGACAGTTTGAATATTGTACTTATCCCTCACCACTTACCGGGATTGTACAACGTGGAAGCCGATTACCTCTCGCGCAATCGCAGGGGCGCCGAATGGCATCTCTTGAAAGAGGCAACCACGGAAATATTCAGACGATGGGGAACCCCGAAATAGATCTTTTCGCTTCACGAGGGGCTCATGTCGTGGCAAGTTATGTGTCGCTAGACTTATTAGACTCGAACGCTTGCTTTCACGACGCCTTCAGCAAATGCTGGCGATACGATCTAGCGTGGATATTTCCACCGCCAGCGCTTCTACCTCGAGTGCTGCACCATCTCAATTTATCCCAAGGGAAGTTCATAATAATAGCACCCAGGTGGAGGAAGCCTTTTTGGCGCCCGGATTTGAAAGGCCGAGCACTTGCACCCTCGCTACTAATACGGAATCTAAACAAAACCCTGATAAATACGGTAACAGGTCAACCTCCTCCTCAGGTGCAGAAATTACAGTTGGAAGCATGGCTGATTTTGGCTGGGAATCTTTAACATACAACTGGACACCAGACGAAAAGCAACTTCTTTCGTCTTGTTGGAGAGCTTCAACAAGGAAAACATATGCTCCTATTTGGTATAAATGGGTAAATTGGTGTCAACAAAATAATATAAACTGTCGCTTACCGGCCCCTCCTGATGTAGCTAGATACTTAGCAAAACTATTTATAAATGATCATCTGGCATATAAATCTATTTTAGTTCACAAATCTGTCATAGCATCAATTTGTGAGACAATAAGCGATATTAAAATTTCTTCTAATAAATTGGTAAAACATATCCTTAAAGCGATATCTATAGCTAAACCAACCGCACAGAAATTGCCAGTATGGGATGCTAGAATAGTTATAAATTATTTAAAAAGCCTAAAACTAGATGAGCAAAATTTATTTCATATCTCGAAACGTACAGCCACAATAATTTTATTAGCTTCTGGGCGCAGAGTTCATGATTTGACTCTCTTGCATTGCGACCCTCAGCATTTTATTGATAACGGTGATTCCATCACTTTGCATCCGGTTTTCGGTTCTAAAACAGATACAGGAACGTATAGACAATCAAGTTGGACGTTTTTATCTTGTCCGGATAAGCATCTAGATCCCTTATTTTGGCTTAGGACACTCATAACTGTCTCTAATAATAGGCGTGGCTCCTTGACGAATTTGTTTATTACAACCAGAGATCCTGTAAGACCAGCTACGCCAACAATTATTGGGGGCTGGGTTAAGAAAACCCTTTTGGAATCGGGTATCGAAGCGTCGCCAGGTAGTTGTAGATCAGCTGTTGCTTCGCTAAATTTTTTAGAAAGATATCCCATAAATGAAATTCTTGCTAAAGCAAATTGGCGTTATGAAAGTACATTTAAGAAGTATTATTGTCGAAATCTAGACAATAATAGTCGGAAGGCTGCGACTCAATCGGAAAAGTCTCTTTCTCAGTACTTTCGGCCGCTTAATGATTAACCATGTTTCTACTTCATTATAAACAATGAAAAATTTTTTAAATGCTAATAAAGCTTATGCCGTAATTAGATTGTATTATTTATTTCATCATGATTCTATCGGAAATAAATAATTTAAATCACATTGTTGCGTTTTTATTTTACTTTTTAGTTATATAATATAACTTTACAAGCCACCAGGAGATAACAAACACGTCTCTCATAATGGACCTCGGACGTCAAACGGAACACATAATATATAAATTTTACCTAAAAATAAAATTTGTATTATGTTTCCTAAGACGTCCGAGGTCCAAACAAGCTCTTCCTGGTTCTCTAATTATGAGACAAACAATGAACAAGAATTCTGGCGGCTTGCTTTAGCGCGATAAAAAGTTAGTTCCAGTTTCAAACGCTGGGCGCTGGCGGCGGTGTCACGTGGTGGGAAAAGGTCGGTAAACTAGCGAATTGGGCGGAAACGGAAGCGATGTACTCTCATAATGGACCTCGGACGTCTTAGGAAACATAATACAAATTTTATTTTTAGGTAAAATTTATATATTATTTGTTTTCATCGATTTTTCATACTGAAAAACAATTAGTTAATTAAAATACCGATTTTTTATGCAGAATGTCATATCTCTAATAACCAAGAAAAAAGTAAAAAATTGTCGGTTGTTTATATATTTCAATACATTACACAATATTTTTTAAATACTTAGACGCAAGTCCTGCAGCGAAAATCACTTGGAGGTGTTTCAATCAAGGTCCCCAGAGTCATCTTCATAATCAAATCAAATTCGTGTATATCATTTCTAAGTCCAACCCAATAGTACTGTTATGGGCCACTTATTTACTAACATTTTTTTCTATAAATAAAATACTTAATGGTCTCTCACATAAGACATTTTTATCAGGTCAACTAAAAAATGTAATCATTATTTTTTTAATAGTGCAACAGATGAACAATAATTTCAGAGATTTAAATTTTGTTTAAACTGTGCTGATCACTTGTGAAATGAATATTAAAGTATAAACTTTAAGGCCCTTTATCAATTAAAGATTAAGTAATAATACATTTAAATGTCAAGCAAATAAAATAATATTATAATCATGTCTTAATTACTTCAGATGAAATAAGCAGTGATAAAGTGCAGATTTCGGACTTATCAAATGAGGCTATTGAAGAAGTAAGTGAATCTGGTAAGTTAAATTATAAAAATATAGAATCTTTGATTTTGCTTATTAATATATGACTTCTGAGAATGCTCTGGTGGTATCTGAATATATCACAGAAGACATGGCTTATTTAAAGCAGAACTGTGAGACTACTCTGCGGAAAGAAAACGGGTGGTAGTTATGCGAACAAATGTTAACTTATTTGCATATTATGTCATTTCATTTATACGCAACAATTTAAGGATCTGATAAAATTATCGTTTTTTTAATAAATTGAATATATTTTACTGTTTTTTGAATGTAGCCAACACACATTTAAACTCATTTGAAATCCAGTTTCTTTCCATCAGTGCGATAAACGAAAAAAGTTGTCACAAATGTAAACAAGGTGTTTACATGTGTTACAACATCAAGATCTTGTGTTACTCGAAAACTTAAATTTGTTTCAAAACTGTTATTACAGTCAAAACCGTTTACGACGACATCGTTTAGAACATCATACCGGTTATATTGACCAAAATCAAAGGTCCCGGCTGAATTCTATTCTATTAAGTTCTTAATAACAACTTCATCCGCTGTTACAACTATCGGTTGTTACGTCCAAATATGGATAGTCCCTTCAATGTCGTTATAAACAAATTTTGACATTATGACAGTGACAGTGTTGTCAACATGACATGAAATCCTGGGACGATTCTCCACAGACTACTCAGATGTACATATGTCATGCCTTTAACAATTTATTTTTTAGGTATTTCATTCATATCGAATCATTTCAATAATCGGCTGACGAAACGCCAACCACAGTGTTTAACTTCACAAATCGCAACTGGTTCAGAAGTGGACTCGGGTAAGATTTTTGTTTTATGTAGAAATATACAATTCAAATTTATTTTAACAAATTGTGATATTTGACAGTTCAATCATAACATCTGTTGAAATTATAATTATTAATAACAGATAAGAACATAAATAATTGTTATTATTAACTGACTGAAAAAGGAACATAATTTTCATATGTATTTTTTTACATATTGATGAGTTGTTGTAATGATTTTTAAAATATGTTTAAGAAAATGCCTGGGTGAATTTGGGATGGTATTTAGTAAATGATTAATAATTTAAAGAAAAAAAAAATTAACTACTATAAAACTTTTTTAAATAGTTCAATTATTTAGTTATTTTGAACCGACATAAAAATACCGAATCAATATGACTATTGTGTTCTGATGCTATAATATAATATTAAATGTACAATCAAATAACATAAATTATTCATTTAGTTTTTATTTCGTCGTCCTACAGCAAAAACCGTTTTATAGATTTGATTTGCCAATATTAATAAATCTAGAGATTAACAGACTTTTTAATAGTCTGTAGTAATATGTTGCTTGATATGTTAATTTACGACTATTCAATTACTCCACAGTCATTATTAATATCGGCATTGATAGAACGAAAAGGTGAAATCATAAGAATATATTAAATAGATTTAACCAAGTAAATTGGCTAATTGGCTGTGATGTATGATAGTGATTAATTTTATTTGAAATTATCTCATCATTTGAAGTCATGTTGTAACAAAACCGTATTTCTGTCGTCGAGATCTTATGTATAAATTTTAAAGTATTTTCACGCGTCATTATAGATATTAAACCATTAACGATGGACCATCTTATCGCTAAAAAGCGATCTATTCCCCAGTACTACAGATAACAATAAACTTCTACACTTATCAGAATAAAAACTCAAAGCTTATCCAAAAATTAAGAGTCATAAATTCCAATTAAAGTTAGGATCTACAATTTAATAAAAAAATTAAATTATACACACAATAGTGTAAGGATATGCTCATGAGGTGTTTTATGTAGTTTTTTTTTTGTTTCATAAATAACTTTTTCAGGTATTAAAACTATTTCACATATATCTAAAGATACGCGGATCATTAATATTCAGTCTCATACTGAGGAGTGTAACAGGATTAATACTGGTGAGTATTCATAATTAAAACACATGTGAATATTTTGTTTTTTTTTCTAGCAGCCTGTTCCCGGTTCGCGCTGGGGAATTTAATTTTCAACATTTCTTGATATCTTCTTGAATATTGTTGAACATTTTTGATTCTATCATGATCTAAGATATTTTATAGGAATTTTTTTACACCTTGGGTAACATTATTGTGGTATTAGTAGGGTACCTTATATTTTTTCTTGCAATTAAAATGGTCTATATTAATCAGCAATCAAATGGTGAAAAAGTTTTTCAAATCGGTGCAGTACATTTTGAGCGAATTCGTTACATATATTTATATATATATATATATATATATATATAAATATTCCAATTAAAATATATAGATTCCAATTATATGTATATATATATACATATAATTGGAATCTAGGAATGGGCTCCAACGATTTTCATGAAATTTAGTATACGGCGGGTTTCGGGGGCGATATATCGATCTAGCTAGGAATAGATGATAGAAAATAACAAAAAGGTGGCGTTTGAGTAGTCCCAATTTAAACTGAAAAATGATTCTTCTTGACATCTATCGGCGAATAATAATGCTATAATTTTTTAAATTTCTTTAACGACACAACAACACTATAGCTATTCAGCATATTATATATTTTATATTATGCTTATTTCATCATTTTATTAGTATGTAATTCGTACTTAAATAAAATTTTCAAAAACTTAATTTATAAAAAAAAACAGTCATCCAGGTACTTGTACTACTTGTACAGTTACTATTAATAAATTAGGTAAATCAGTTTAGCGAGAAATTTTGGGACAGTTTATAATTTAACGCGTAAAATGGCATTGTTTAAATAATCCATAGTTTTTCAGACTCAAAGGATGAACAAATTAAGTCACTGAGAAAACAATGCAGCCTTTTGAAAGCAAAGCTTAAGAAACAACAGCAAAGAATAGCATGCTATAAGGAAGAAATTAAAAAGTCCAAATATCTTTCTAAAGAAAAGTTTGATGCCCTAACAGAGAGGGTTCCAGAACTGGGCAAACGACTGATGTGGATGCAATTACACCAGCCTAAGAAAAAGAACGGGCATCGCTTTGATACTAAGGAGAAATTAATGTGTCTCGCGATTAAGAAGTATAAACCCGAATGTTTTAAGTTTTTGAAAAAGACATTTCTTATGCCCGGAGAGAAGACGCTGAAGAATTTTTTTACAAAACTGCAATTGCCTGATTCGAAGCTGAAGGAAGTCGTAAGTTTTGTTGATTTCTCGATGAATTTCATTGTTTCTAGCATTTCTGAAATCTTTCAAAATCAAAGTTTTTCGAGAACACCGTTAAAGTTACTAACGAAATTTTGTTATTAACAACGTTATTTATTTATTTACAGCTTACCCATACCCATTATATTAAACAAAGTTTTTCTACCAAATGTTAAATTTCCTTTCCTTTCGTAAATGTATGAAGATCTTATTAATATTATGTATTCCGTCTTCCGTAATTGTTTTTTGTTATGTATAATGTACATCCTACAGGATATCGAAACTAATAAAAGTATAAGAAAGGTTCTTTTCTTAGGCTCCTAGCTTTAAAACAGACGTAATTTCCATACAAACTTTCATTGCCTATTACAACTCCTTACACCCCTTTTTCCTATAAAATTAGTGTCCTTTCTCCGCCTTTAGACTTTGTCTGTACGAAATTTCATTTAAATCGCTTATATTTAGGTGTAATTGTAACAGACAGTTTAGAATTTATAATATTAAAATGGATTTCATTCCAAAATTATCGAATACAGGTCAAACTGGTTGAAGTTTCGCAGATCTTTGAGGTTTGTATTTTTTGCAGGAACCTAATATCGATGACATTGAAAATGAAGAAGTTGTCACAGACACTTTGCTTGATAAAGCGGATTCGGAAAGTCAAATTTCGTGTGAGATGCACAAAAACGTGCTCGGAGAATTCATACAATTTAATAATAGCACCAATTTGGCTGATTTCACTGACTTTCAGCATGGTTTATGTTAGCCTATTCCGGTTCATCTCCAGGGTTCGATTCTAGTGAAATATATTTTATATTTCCTTGTTATGGAGCAGATGCAGAAACGTGACATGACGGGACTCCTAAGAGATATTTTCGTATAAAAAAAGGATTTTTTTTTATTCTCTAATAGCGAAGTGAAATCGGTCTGTCGGCGTTTCTAAAGTCGTGACTTGTATTGTGATATAACAAATTAATAAAGAATAGAAGACTACTGTACTCTGTAATTTGTATAGTCTGTAGCAAATAGTTATATAATGCAAGATAGTACCATGATGAGTAGATTATACCATGTTTAATAAATGAAACTGAAAATCGAAAAAAAAAAATTTATACTGAAGTTGAGACTTAAGACTTAAATTCGAATTCGTCTTGAGCGCTGTCACATTTGTCAAATTTTTAAAATGGTTTCGCAGCCCGTGACACAATTGAATTTGACAGTCAAGATTGTTTACAAAATTCGCAAAACTACCAGCAGGCCTTGTTCTGAGAAGAACGGGCAAGAAACTGCAAATTCTGCCCTCCCTTTACATTACAATTTTCAAAGAAAATGTCATAAACCACATCGTAATTAAAATTGCAAACGTAAAAAATCTGTTCTGTAATTTACCACATACACACATATTCACAACACTTCAAAGATAACAAAACAAATTATAACTATTTAATTAGAAATATTGCCAAGCGTTTTTATCATCTAGTCATTAACCTTTGCACATTAATGTTTTTTTTTAATGTGTTTTGAATCTGTTTAAAGGCAGTTCTAATATTTCACTAGGAATCATGTTATAGCAGCGTATACTTAGGCCCATATATGAAGTCATTATTTTCTGCAACCTATAACCTGGCTGGAACAGTTTTCTTATTTCTTGTATTCCTATTGTGAATGTCACTGTTCTTTAAGAGAGCTAATGTAACGGACAAAACGATACAGTTGTAGATATATTAGGAGGGTACTGTCAAAATTTCTAACTACCCTAAAAACGCTCATTTCTGGAACGACGGAAATCAAGGTAATATTGGTATGGAAACCATAGTCTATAAAAAAATGTCTATTTTGGAATATAAGATACAAGTATTACTAAATTTGTTACTAATTTCATTCACAATCACCACGTCATTAACTTTGAATCGGTAGACATCACTACTCATCGGCATAGAAGACAGGGTGTAGGCCGAGAGAAAAAGCCGGCGTTAATACTCTCGGTATTCTATTAAAAAAGCAAATCGTCAAACGACATTTATTTTAAAACAAATATCGCAAATTAATTAGAAGTAGCCTGCCTAGCACTAGTCTCAGACCCTTTTATCAACTAGACAATCGTTAATTTATAGTAAGCCTTTTTACACAGTTTTTCTTTAATAAATTTATTAAAAGGCAGAGATAAAAGTGACTGGGATTTTGTTAAAGAAACGTTTTTCCCTTTTCCCAAAAAAGAATGATTAAATTTAGATAGTCTAGTACGGGGAAATTGCAGCCTGCGTTTGTTTCGAGTGTTAACATTGTGCTTTTGTTCTATTCTAGTAAATTTAACACTATTTTTGTATAATGTATACATAATATTTTCATGAATATATTGTGGGGGAAAGGTAAGTATATTAATTTCCTTAAATTTCTCTCCGAGATTCTCTACATTTTAAATTATATATTATCATGAACTTCTAAGAATACCTAGTCTTACGTTTAAGTTGTATGATAGTAGGGCAGTTGTATATTGTATAATATTTTATCTCTGGGTGACCATTTGTTGAAAAGCGCTAAAAAACGTCCAATTATGCACTATTGAAATAATTAGTTTTAAGTAATTCAAAAGCGAAAGATTATACGTTGGGAACAAATCTGTTTTTTTTTATTTATTTTCCTCCTAAGCGCAGTTGCTTATACTGACTAAAAGTAAATGACACTACACAATTATTAATTCTAATGCTTGCTTTTTACGCATATGAAACACGCTTGTACAGTTAAGAAAACATTGTAAGGCAATCGACATGCTTAAACCGATGAAAGTCGATGGCGTGTGACAAATAATGAATGTTGATCACCTATTTTCCTAATAAGAACATGGACTCGAAATGCACACAAATTGAAATTAAATTAATGTTCTATTGATGAGTCTCTTTTACCAAGAGGATTATATAATCTTGAAGATCAGAAGGATTTTTTTGGATTAAGATTATTTAGGATCTATGTATTTGATTTACAAAACGAAGAAGCCATCATAAGTCCGTGGTGTCTAACGTTTACTTATTTCGGGAATACGTCAACAGTAAATTTTTACTATTTACATTTAGGTTGTAGTTATATTTATGTATATCTAAAAGTTCTAACATATGATTTTTAATAAATGTTATTTAATGTAGTGTTATCGATATAGCACTTTTGTATTGCGATATTAAGAAACCCATATAGTCATTACCTTTTATGTAGTGTTTTTTTTCGATTAACGAATCGAATACAGGAAAATCGCTACGTAATACCTAAAGCAGGAATTGCCACAGATATTGATAAACCTAATATTTTGACATCCCATAGATAAAAAACAACAGGCGTATGCGTTACTTTTTCACACCAACATCCGTTTCTATTGCAAGTATATTCTTGCAAGATTCTATATTACAATATGGTTTATCGACAATTTTGTCAAGACATGACATACGTTTATAAGTATTTGGTACTTTAAGTATTTAAAAAAGAATATTTCTTAGGCCCTCAAAAAGCATTTTATTTAGTTTATTTAGAAAGGTTACCCTTACCACAATGCAAACAAACTTTCTAATGATGAGGTCGTGGTCCCTGAGGGATCAAGAAGAATAAAGTTGAATAAAACAAATAATATTTTGTGCGATTTATTAAATTTTAACAGTTATAAGATTTTACTTCAGTCGTCATTAGTTGTAATTGAAACAAAAATCTATTTTAATTGTCTTACAATTTTCGATCATTGCACGTTGAACCAGATCAAAGATATAACGGCTCAAGAGCCAAGTTAAATTCAACAATTCTGGCCTTACAATTAACTATTAATTAAAATTAATAGGTAACTATTAAATTTATTGCAACATTAGTTTCTCTCCGATTAAACGTTCAATTTTAATTTTCTTTGGATATAATAATTTAAGGGTGTTAAGATAAATATTAACAAATGACAAAAAATAATTTAAAAATAACTATAATTAAAAATAATTTCTTCTATTCTATCTATAAGAAAGACGATGGAATGTATTTGGTGGGCGAATGGATGGACACACGATCCAATTTTCTCGACGCCATTTTGAAAAAGTCTGGTACTAAATTTAATCACTACGCATATGTTGCACAAATTTTATTAAAACGGACGTCAAGAGAAATGAATCATAATAAAGATTACAATTAAAATTATATGAACAAAAAGCCAAGAGATATCAATTAATAAGGGCGCTTTTGATTATCGTAAGTGAGTACGGCCCTTTGATTTTTGTGTATGGACATATCACATAAACTCATTCACAGTTTAAAAAAACCTAATTGTAGTCTGTGACTCAACTCTTTACTCTACTTAACTCTGTAATAAAAATCATGCTTTGCAAGAAATGATTTATCTAAATAAGTAAAATATTTTAATGTACTATATAAACATTGATTTTATAACTTTATTATTGACTATGGCCACTTTATCAATGAATACGTGTACTTAATTCCACTCCTACGTGATATTTTATATACGTACACATAAATATTGATAACAAAGCTCCAATAAAAATTTCAATAGAAGTAAAATCTATGTAAAACAACCGATGAATAACATTAAAATATGATACATTTGTAATAGAAATAAACTTTGCGTTGGTAGGTATGTGCTTACACTAAATGAAGACATAAAGTAATTTTAAATATAGCAACACTAAAATATATGAAACAAATTATTCAATGACTTTCATTCATCGCATCTCACTAATATTATCTTAATTATTCAATATCAGTTATGATTAATTTACCTACATACATTCTCTATAGATTCCCTTTAACCTACAAATATTAAGACAAATAAACCTAATGAAAACATGGTTAATTTTATAAGTAACAAGTACCCCGTGAACTTATCCATAAACATGTTAATTTTTATATATTATTGGGTTAGTTCAAGTATTTTTAATTTGCTTTATAGCATTCCAAGTTGCGTTTAAGATGTTATTGACCCCAAGGTTGTGGCCTCACAAATTCACATATCAGTTGAAAGAAATTGATTTAAGTCTTCGTTACAGTTGTTCCATATTTAAAACAGAAATAATTGTTATGGATTGTATAATTTTCAGAATGTGTCTTTGGTCGTGCATTTCTATCCAGCTCGTAGCAATTACATTGTATTTTTGACAATAAAAGTTGAGAAGTCCCTAATAGATGCGATATTCATTTAATATGATTACTACTTATGATTATATATGTAAATAGTTCACCGAGCATTGTTACCAAATGTAGATATATATGGTAAATACAATAACTTATCTAAGTTTTAGATTCAAAATGTATACGATATAACATGAACATAACTATATCAAAATTTTATCGTCGAAATTCATGTGAATTATTGAGCAAATCATATTTCATACACCTGCTCGATAATGTTGAAATATCAACAGTAAATCGGTTATTTTTTTATATACTCTACCTATACATTATACTTAAATATAAAACAGTGAAATAGTGAGAGTTGTAGAGTAAAATTCACTACAAGTTAATCATATGTACAGGAATGCAGTGCAAGAGTGAAACAAAAAACAATTTGTGTAGAATAATAACTCCCAATAGGTACTAAGTTGATTTGAAATAAATAACAGCTACGTTCAAGAAACCTCTGCATTAAAATTAAAAAGAATAAATACTTATATTCATTTTCTTGCAACCCTGTGTATTCTACAATTTGTGATATTTTGAATTGATGTATTTCAACGCGCCAAACATTTTTAAATTAAGAACCTCAAAAAATCAGCCCATTCGATTTTCAAATCTAAATGATTTTATCAATAAAATATAAAATGTGGGATATATTTGAAAGATTTAGTTTTGACATTGATTGTGTTTGACAGTTGAAATACATCATTTAATACATTAACTATAATAGGATATACTTATATTATTTTCGAAGTAAACATCCGCTACTCTCTAAAGATTTAGTTCTTTATCTAATTTACCTACTAAATTATGTACATTGATCTAAAACTCATTTGATTTTGACATTTTTTTCGGTTAAAATGTTAAAATCGTGCTCGAATACGCCGATACTTTTGGCACATTATGGTGAGAAGGTGATAAGCAATATTACGAAGACTGCATATATTATTTAGTAGTCCGTAGCAAAATTGAGGTCGAATTGAAGTTGCTAGTTTTGCGAAAAGCCTTTACGCGGTATTCGAAATCTGAATTTCCAAAAATATTGTTTCTTTTTTGGAACTGATTTATTGCAGTAGCGCTATCTCTATCACATGAACCTAATTTTTTTCATAAAAGATCAAAGACTCTAAAGAACTATGATTTATGATTTCTAAAGACTATGAAAACCTCTCACGGGGTTAACCGACCAATGGCTTTGCCGAAATAATAATAGGACTCAAAGCGGCGACAGTGGTTCTAGTAAATTCGATCAAAAAGCCTTCCAGCGCCGGCGTTCCCAATACAATTCAGGATTCTGAGTCTAAAACTATATTTATAATTTAGAAGTTTACATGTAAGATATTAATGCGTGACAGAGATAACCTTCTACAAAACATTGGGTGTCTCTTACTATGTGCAATACCTTGCAATGTTTTTATGTACTATTAAGTACACATTTTAATCTATAATAAATAATACTATAGGATTAAGTATCTAGAATGTCTTTTCAATACCACAATATTTTGTCAAATACATGTTACGTCTAATAATTCGTGAATTTATTTAAAAACAGATTAACAATTCAACAGAAAAATTCGCTGTTATCTGTGCCATTAATTATTTTGAGCAATTTTTTTTTTTCTGAAACGTTCAGATGATGATATTAATTTATCCCTAATGGGAAAGGACTTTAGTCCATACAGCCAGGTCTCGTTCTAAAACCATCAGATATTTAAATTTATAAAAAAAATCTTGTTCGATTTTTGAACTTGACATGCTCGTTTAGTAATCAATTATTTTTTATGTTTGTTTTACTTTACAAGCAATATAACTTTGCTGAAAACATTAATGTTTTAAATTTGAAAGTAACGAAAAAAAACTTTGATTTAACACTTCGAAATATTCAAGTATCCATTACTTTTAACAACCTTTTTTAACTGTCTCTGTAACATTTATTCAATCCACATTATAACGGAACGTTTTATAACGCAAAATACAAATAAATAAATGATTATCACAAAAAAACCTATAAAACTAAAAAACTCTAAACTATCTCAAAATAAAACAATCCAACTCAAACGTCAAATATACGTTCCGTTATACGTCGCAAGCGCAAGTTCACTGTCATTTCGACGGTCCATTCGGTGATGGGCCGTCAACATATCGGTGAACTTAAAATCGGAATTCGTCCATTCACAAATAGCAGTCGGTTGGTCAATACACCCAGCAGACGGGGACCCATTGGGGAGTGGATCGCAAACGACCCAACGCAGCTTCGAGCTGGGCCAAAGTGTCGTCAATGTCATTATTCACTATGGACAGGTCGAAATAGTGCCCGTACGTCCGACGTAACTGTTCGGACTCGCGTACTAGTACTTCTAGCGAGCCGTCGTACTGAAAACAGAAACGGATATTTAGTATTTGATGTTTTATTTTTTTAATTTTTAAATATATTATCTAGTATCTAACCTAATATCCACAAAACAGTTCTTTAAAAATAATATTATTAAAAAAATATACTGATGACTTGGCTATATACTTTATATTTATGAACAAACTGAATACTTACATCCGCAACGTTATTGAGAGGCGGTGCAGCAATGAACACGACGTAAGGAGCGAACTCCGCGGTGCGTAAGATTTTAAGCGCTTGAGGCTCAACGTCCAAAATAGCGATACGTCGCTCCGAGTGGATTCGACGTATTGTTTCCAGTTTCGTGCCGTACATTGCGTCTTCGTGTGTGCCTGTGTTTAGTTCACAATTTAGAATTTTACAAATATGGTTAAATCCCCGGCTGTGCACCAATGGACTTTTTGTCTATGTGCGCCTTAGACTCAAAAAGTCGACGGCGCGTTTCAGGCACACGAGGCTGATTACCCATTTGCATATTACATTGACAAACTATCATCGGAAACACACACATAAATTTTAAGCCTAGAACTAGAAAGTTTAAAACGCCATTTCTTTTTAAACTTTCAAAGAAGTATTTTATTCCACCCTCACTGTAATAACAAGACTTTAAAAACAGAGTTAAACAATTCTTGAACCTCCGGCAACGCACGCGCAAGCCCTCTGGCATTGAGCGTATCCACGGGCGTTATCACTTGACATCAGGTGATGTTAAGCCCCCGTTAGCCCCTATATAAAAAATGGTCGGACGCCCGACAGAAGTGATAACTTAAACAAATCGAAGTTGAAGTATTTAATTCTGTAATATGCCGTAGATCTTCTGCTTCTTTCATCATATTTTTATAATCACTTTCATAGATGGCAATAGTAGCAGTGCTTACCTACTGTCAACAGGAAATGTCTAACGCATACTAAACATTGAGTAAGAGAGACGTCGTCAGTCCGAAATACGGATAATACTGGGAGTTGGAGTGAGAGAGGTGTCTCATACCGCTGCCGTAAGCGTGACAGAAAAGGAAGCTAGACAGACTGGCACCGTAACGCGTTACGTAACGAAGCATTTTACCCTCCCATAAGAAGTTATCACATTAATGTGTTTGCCGTTTAAGGTAAAACATTAAAAATCAATATAAAATTCTTCATACCGTATTCCAAATACTCATTAGCCGCGATGTCTGCCATCATTTCGTCGTGGGACACGAAGTAATAATGTCTTCCGTTCTCTTCATCAGCTCTCGGGGGTCGTGTAGTATCTGGAATTATTAAAATATATATATTTAAACTACTTCTTGTTTCTACTTTATATATAAACTTATGTATATATAAATAATTTTAAATTAAGAAATTGAACTGTTTTCTAGGAGTGATCGAAACAAAAGCAGGTAAATTTTCAAAACATATAATGTAAAGTTGAAATTAAAATTCTAAACGATTTTAACAAATTTTGAAATGACCCACTTATCAATCTAATAGCCTTAGAGCCCTTGTAGAGCCACGTTGGAATACTGAATTAAGCATTATTTTTCGTATCATAGCCATAACGTCCTCTTTCATTCCACCATTGCCTATCCAATTATGTTTTAAATAAATGTTAGTTCAAACTGTAACATTCGTCAGAAAATTCGTATTTTCTCTTATTCATAATCTTGCATCAAATGTTGGAACAAAATAAAATGTTTTAACCATTTATATATTTTCAATGGAAGTTTGAACTTTTAAAATTTCAGTCGAATTTCAATAGTCAGAATTTCAAAGAGGTTTGAAGTACTGGAACTTTCCAGTGGGTTTTAAATTGTACATGACATAACGTTGATAGAATTAAAAAAACGTATGATACAATTTTAATGAATAAAAACATTTTGTCGGAGCCGTTTGACAGCCACGAACTTTTAATTTCATTTGTGTAGACAGAAATTCTCGACTGACTCAGCTGAGACAGGGAATTGGCCAAAAAGAAAATCTTTGTTGAGACTGGCCATCTACATAGATAATAAACAGAAGAAGGTGCGATACAGGTAGGTTTTAGAATGTCAATCAAACATAAATCTAGTCTCAAGAGCTTTAAAGACATTTTTGCTGTATGACATATTTTACAGTAAGGCGGGATTGCTACTTGAGATACATTGGAGTCGTTGAACTTTAGATCTTTTCTTCTCTATGGACCCGTAACTCACAGTTTTTTTTAATTAATATATTTTTTCAGCTTTGAGTGGGAGATTTCAATACTTACGTGGTATTGGGTAGGCGTACAAGTCCGGGTGACGAGAAATAAGCGTGTTTTTTATGTGACGACGTCCCACTCCGTGTGCGCCCAGAAGTACTATAGTTTTGCGTTGGAACGCTGAAAATTGTTTTAAATGTTTCTTACTAAGATTTCAATATTATTAAGGATTAAAATTTGGAATACTACATATCGTTAATTATTCTGTACCCTATAAATTGCGGTATATTTAAAATTAATTTAAATAAACAAATATATGGATAAACATGAGGAATAAACACTTTTCACAAATACTCTTTCAAAACTTGTTCTGGTTACTGGCTGGTTACAAAAAATAAGTTAGGAAAATAAACATCAGTTTTAGGCACATTAATATTTATTGTACGTTTTAAAAATCGAATCGCTTGCATATCATGGGTCTGGATACGTTGAGCAATCACAGTCCCCACTATTCGCAATTTTCGATCGTGTAAATAGCCTTTTGACTCAAAATATAAAAACTTACTTGGTAATTTAACGACTTCTTCATAAGTCACCACATCGAGTTGGTCAAAAACAGCGTTGTGTTTCGCTAAGTATTTGTCTTTAGCTTGTTTCTTCTTCCGACCGAATATTGAACAGTTCACTGAAACAAATTAACTAATTATGTGGCGGAGCACATTAAGAAAATACTCTTTATATCAAATTTATTTAAATAATTATGTACATATATGTGACAACACCTATGACAAATATGCGCAGTGTACTTTACGCACGCAAAAAGCTGTCAGGTTAGTATAATTAGGCTGATTGTTTTTAGGAGGACATCTCAAACGAGGTGTTCTTTTTTAAAAATCGCTTTGCAACAATTACTATCAATAATTGCATTGTCGATTAAAATAAGAATTGTCGGGCATTATTTTCAATTGAAAATCAACGTAGCAACTACTATTGGTAATATAAAAGCTACACAAACACAGTCGTAAATCTTAGTTTCGGTATAATAATACAATGCATTACCTGTATTCTCACATCCGTCGGTGTGAGAGACGCATCCGTCAGCTCCTAGCGGCATAACATTACAACACAGTCATGCAAACAACTTGGCATGGATTCGACAACGGCATATATGGCAACTACAATAATCTTGGGAAATGTTTTTGTTCGAATATTTTTTTTAATAGATAGCCAGTAAAATAATTTTAAAAATGAAATAAATAGTTTTATATTTGAAAGGTGAAACTATTTTTTAATCTGTCAAAAAAATACTGGCCCGGGTTAAAAAGTAAATCGGAATAACAGGAAAGGCATCAAGATAATATAGGTTTTATGTCATTTAGACGAAGAATCAATAAGTCTTATACTGGTTATCGTATTTATGCGATTATAAATAGAAAAACATTTTCCAAGAGAAAATCGGTTGGGTATTTCAAGACTAATCAACCATGTTTTAGCCTCCTAATTACTTTCTCAACTAATGTTTAAGGCCATTTCCTGGTTCATGCTATTGATAACACGTGTCTTCGGGTTACTAGTAAATCTTGGATTATAACATAAATTTAATAATATCATTTTAAAATTTATAGTAAATATACCAAATGATAATAAATCCCGGATAACGTCGCCTTTAATTTTTAACGTGAACGATTAGACCAATTGCGTTTAAACAGTTTGAAAACCAGACGAAGGATTTTGTTTGGCAAAGTAAGGAAATTTACTCAAATTTAATATGAAAGTTATATTTAATCGTTAACAGAGATATAACATTGTTTTTTCATCTTGCAAATCAGTTATGTAACCAGGAAAGGGCCTAAGAACGTTTTTAAGTTTACATATACTTGGAAGTTATTAGCCACACTGGTATAGATACCATGCAAGGGCTTCGGTTTACTTTCATATGATTTTACATACAATAATTAAATGTTACATACCAACTGCAGATTCCGAAGATGGTTGAAAGAAAGAAAAAATATTAACGCCCAATATCTAAATACCAGTCGGTACGAGTCATATTTTATTGCGTATAATTAATAATATTCAAAATCAATTTAAAATAAACGAATGCTTAAGAAATTAATTCTGTTTTTGAAAGTAGAATTGATTATGATTCTATAATCGATACGATAAATTTTAATACTTATAGAACGTATAATTACTATTTTTGAATTTAGAATATTATTTTGATTTTTTTAAATATCATATCGGACGTTATTTTAGAGATTTAAATTAAGAATACTATTAAAAAGTATTTTTTTTAAATATGAATATTTTATCGATTCATGTTTTTCATTCTAATTTAAAATACCACAGATACATGGATTTTTAAAGATGGGTCAAAACATTATTTTCTTTTTCAGTCGGTATATTAGATATAGAACCTGGGTATGATTTTATTTATTCTAACTGGGAATGTAAACTAATACACATAAATACTTTATATAATATTTACTTATACAAGACCGTATTTATAGACGTACCATTAATTACATTAAAAGTTCTAATGTTTATTTAGATATAAGTGACACGAAAGTCTTTTTGAAACATAGTGATGTAGATGATTACGATTAATAGTCTTAGACGTATCGGTTTCTTCACGATATTTCGTACGAGTATATATATATATGCGCATAATAAAATTCATTGGTGGACAGGTAGGATTCGAACACACGACTGAATTTCTGTGAATGATGACACCAAAACCTTGATAAGTACGTTTATCTGATTTGCTCTTAGTCATAAATATTGATTTTTAAATACAGATAATGTTATTACATGTAAAAATGCTAATGTATCCTAACAATTAAGGCTAACGAACGCAGCTTACATTTAAATATTTAACGAACATCCCCAAACAGTCTATACAACACATACACTACTATATGTTACATATAACTTCGTTACGTATATAACCATTAACTTGGATTCCTATACTAAATAGATTTTTATAGCTCAGTAGAAAAAGCAACAAAAGAACTTATAAATAAGCATATCCCAATAGAAGCATTGTTAGTACACAAATATCTTGGCAAGACCTTAGATTTCCCTTTCACTCAGATTTAGGTCGCCATTAAACAGGTCGAACGAAAATCAGGCCTCCCATTCAGAGAACAGCTGATCAGCCAACATTTTTTGAAATTGGAATATTTTTATCAACCCCGTTATTGATAATTCAATAGGATATGATACGACTTTGAAATTAGAACATCACAGATGAAGATGATCTAGTAAATTTGAATTGGGAATTCACCCATTGGAGAAACGTTTTAAGTTTTATTTTTTTGAATGTAAAATATAAAACATTTAATGTCTATTCATAAAACTTTTGAATTTAGAATATTCCTTAGTAAACATTTATTTTGAATTAAGAATTTATTTCTTTTTGCTTTTGAGTGTTGAACAGAAGAACAAGTAATTAAAAATTAAATCTAAAATATTGAGCATAGATAAAGCCAAACAAACCCAATGTATGTAGAATATAAAAAACACAAGACTTTAATATTGGTCCTAGAATTTTTCAGTTTAGAATATTTATTGGTAAGTTAACATTAATTCAGCACAGACTTGATCAGGAGTAAAAAGAAATAAAAATAGAATTTTGGTTCTAGATGAAGCCAAACACAATCCAATTGGCAACATGTGGTTAAATTATCACATAACTCAGATTGATCATTATACGGCCATCAAAATATTACAAAACATATTGTATTAAACCTATTACGACCGCAATTCAAAGGACCACATGACATGCAATTATGCGGTTATGTATCAATAACCACAGATATAATCTGTATCTAAATTTAATTTAAACAATATTTTAATTACCTTGTTTAATTAGTCAAGGGAAGAGCAAAATAAACAGAAACTCCGACATTTGATTTAATCTGTTGATTACTACAGAAAATGGCGGATTTTTGTATACAGCTTTAATAAGAAAGCAACCACGAGGTTAGCACCAACCACAGCAGGATAGTTAATCTGTGTTAAAGACGTCACCGACAACTTATTTTTTTTCGTACACTTTCGTATCGTTCTTTATGCAAATTTTGTAGGATTTTCAAAACGATTAAAATAAACTTGGGCTTTACTTTCGTTTTGTATGCGCCCGAGATTTGGCTTTTTGACAATCTAATTTCGCCACAATTTATTTAGCTATTTGGCATATTGTTCAGTTGATATACAAAAGTATCAAATTTTTTAAACTTTGTACTTTAGTATATAGCTAGTACATTTGTAATGAATTTAGTAATATTATTAATAACCTGTATTTATTTAAAAGTCACTAACTTAAATTTTCCAATAAAGATTATAACAAAATTATGATACAAAAGAGGGTTTTCATAAAAAAAACAAAATTATCCAACCGGCTAGCAACGAATTAAAACTTATTATTTAAAGTGATAAACTTATCTAAAACTTCACTCAAACTACCACGCTTAATAAAAATTATGAATAACTTACAAACATATCGTTTCAGTAACTAACCTTGGTCAGTATTAGATTTCTCTGCAGCGGCGCAAGCAGCTCTCCATTCTTGTAGTTCAGGACTTGGTATGAGTCCAGCCGAACCACCCGAGGCATCCTTTCGAGCTTGCCACCAGTGTGAATCATCCTTGCTAATAATCTGTAAAAAGTCATGTAACAATGAAAGGGCAATTCTAAGGGCGTGCGTACAAAGTACACATATCAAAACTTCTTTGTAAATTAATTATTACTAAGGTAAAATCCCCAATAAATGATTAAGAACTAAATAAAGAACTGCGTTCACTGCACAAGACGTAATGCGACAGAATTTCCATCTTATGTTCTAATATGTAACTACTAAACGAATACATCAATCAATAGATGATTTTTTCTCGATCTCCCTTTCCCACTCTCTCTCTGCATCGGTCTCAATCGCACTCTCCCTTGTCTTCGACAAAAACGCTGCACATCTTCGTGACGTTCCGTAAAAAATTTACCCTCGTGCGCCTGCAGAAGTTTCACTTGAAAAAACAGACCAAACAAAAGTAGACAAACATGCGATCCATTTGTAGCAAGCGATCCGAAGGTTTCGTCAGCTCTATGGAAATTTAGAGTACATATTGAGAGTTTCATACATCGGTCGTCAAGGTAAAATACAACACACCATCTGTTACCACGACATCTGTCCTTCCACAACTACGTGGTATCAGCTGCCCACTGAGTATTTACAAAACAATCCTTCAAGAAAAGAGCGTACCAACTCTTAAAAGGCCGGCAACGCACTTTTTTATCACTTAACATAAAATAATGAATTGCTGATATAATAACTTTAGGATACAATAAATAATGACGAAGCTTTATTATTTTGTTTAATAGGTGAATTATCATAGAAATATATTTTTATATAGCCAGCCCAATTATTATGGAGTCATAACAAATACATAATATCTATAATTCTATTTTTAGCGACATCTGTTTTTTCGTGAATACACACACTTAAGCAGTTATATTAAAAAAAGATTTAGTGAGATAATTTTATTAAAATAGTGATTCTTATTATTTACTTGTAACATAGACAAGGAAAATATCTATCGCATTTATATAATATTCATTATGGATTATACAAGTTTGAGGCACGTTGACGTAAAACAGTTTTAAGAAATTGATAAATGCAAGATTTTTTAAATATTTTTCTATTTTGTTTATAAACTTATTAAATCAAGGCTGACATGGATGGACTTATCTCAAAAGACTCGGGTGAAATCAAAAACTTTCAAACTTCACATCACTCTACGTAATTGGTTCGAAAGTTTAAATTAAACCACTTTGGGTTAATTCAGTTGAAATTCCGATTAAATCAATGTACCAGTAAATTGAATACAGCTTAAACATAGACGGTTGTTGATAGCATTATCTCAATTAATATCGAAAACATTTATACAGAAAATATGGCATTACCATTAATTGGATATGTATGGCAATTTAAATCGTTCTTATAACATTCGTATTTATATTATATTAATTTATTAGGAATTGTATTATTTAGTATTTTATCACCCATAGTAGTAAGATTTATCACTTTACATAAACAAAACATTTTAACCTCATATAGGTGAATTAAGTCACCTTTCAAGCCGAAACTATCATTGATACTAGGTTTACGCTTAGCGTTAACAGGCGAAAGAAAAAAGTTAATCTCCAAATTCGAGTAGTATTTTCTTCTTCTCTAGAGGTTTATATGAACGAAAAATTGGGAATCAAAATGTTTTATTTGGTACAAAGGTTTTTATTCCGAAAAAGAGAACAGTCACTCCCGGTTGGCATAGCAAATTGTTTCGTATGTGAAATTTTGCATATTGTTTGTTTATTGTGCAGCTATTAAAAAGTAAAAACGACAAATTAAGGCGAAAAGAAGTACGCGGGGCAGTTAATGTTTTTCAGTTTAAGTCAATGAATTCAATAAAGACTTACTTGTAGAATATCTCCTGTAGTAAAAGCTATTCCCGCTTGAGCGCAAGGTATCAATTCATCTTCCAATGGATCATAGTCGAATTGCGCTCTGACGAAAATCTACAAGAAAATAATTTATTACATACTTGTTAATACATAAAATTAATGACATATACAGCATTAATACCGTAGATTCTAATGATATAACTAATGGTGAGTATATAAGTTATGTGAACGTGGACTACAATGTGCTTTTAAAATTTGACACAGTATACATACACTAGACAATTATAATCTACAATGAGATTAATGAAAGTGATGGAGCAACAAGCGCACAGAAACGGGACGGGGACGCGTAGCCCGAATGACACAACACACAGTCCAACATAAATATAACATAAATTAGCGATACTACTTACTAGAACGGGCGAAGGCTTTATCCGGAATAGCTAGTAAGAAACAAAAACAGAAAGTTTTTAGTAAAAGTTTTAGGAAGCTCTAATGGATTTATGTGCGCTTGTCGACTTTAAACTAGAAGTCAAAGCGCCACACAACTATTTAATCACACATTTAACTACTTGTTAGTTTTTGTTATTAATCAAACAGCATTCCTTGTACAGCCCAGAGTATCAAATAAACTAATCAGTAATATTACCTCGCATGGTGGAGGCGCGGATCGGTATGAGGGTACTATCTTGAATGTCACGGAACCTCTCGCTTCGCGCTGAAAATTGAAATTCTTTTATAATGGCTGGCATTTCGACGTTTGAATTGGACACCTCAAATTAAATTAGTCCATTTCTTACACGTTATTTATTATATTTCGGATACAAATATGCGTTAAAGTTTAAATTTTGAAAAAAAAAACTAAAAATTTATTTGCAGGAATATTGTACGAATAGTGGTACAATCTAAACTTCGCATATTCTGCCACACATCTGGCGTACAAATTTAACTTCGAATATTTAAAATAGAAGTTACAAATTACGAGACATTATGAGTTATATCATTATAATTAATTCTTATATTATCTATATATATATATATATAGTATAGTTATCATTTTACCTATTAAACAAAACTTCAGATCCAAAGGAATAGTTAAAATAACGCTTTTGTTTTAAAAAGTAACCTCTTAATATAATCTTTTAATAAAAAAATTAATTTCGATTCATTTCCAAGATTTTCTGGCCCCTTTCCTGTGTCAACAATGACACAGTGTATATCAATGTCATCTTCAGTATTAAGTACAGTTGACATCAAAAGACGTCAAAGTTTACCAGCATTCTTTGAAGCTGCGCGACCGATTGGTTAGCGACGGGTGTTCCGTTGATCTCCTTGATCTCATCTCCGACGTGCAGAGTTGCCTGCCGATGGATCATCCCTCCATGCATAATCCGGGCCACAATGCATCGACCATCGTCCGCCAACTTCAGTGTTATACCCTGCAAAAAAAAATAATATATGTCGTATTAGTTCAAAGAACGACCACTATTTAACTCTTGACCTGTTCGAGCTATCGCAGAAAATGCTGAAAAGGAGCATATTAGGAATATTCATAGCGCTAAATCACCTGCATCATGAGCATAGATCGCATACATACCCTCAATTTTACACCATCACACAACACAGCCGAATTAATTATTTTTTTATATTTATTTAGATAAAGGTTTGTTTTTTTATATTTGGTTATGTGTTTGTTGCACTTTACCCTAGTATTTATTTTTTAGTTTTTTTCTTACGAGGATTGTCTGGAAAAGATACCTAGTTAGCGATAAGGCCCGCCCTTGCATCCCTTTTGTTTTGCATTATTTGTTTTTCTATAAGTGTAACGTCAAAATAATGTACTAAGTATTGTACACATTGAAAAGGTCAACAGAAAAGTCCGTGATGGTATATGTCTATCTCTTATGGATAACCCACAATAACTTTTTTTGTCATTTACTTTTTACGACAAATAATGGCTAATTTTCGAAGCGATTTTAACCAATACAGCAATTATCCTTAGCCAATTAAATACCTTGAATACATTGTTCATTTAATACAGATCTATACAGCCTATTACAGCTTATTTAGCAGCGATCGCACGCGTATATTATCGGAGCTTTCCAGCGACGGGAATAACAATACATAATAAAAACCTGCTTTTCATCAGTATTGCACCCGTACGAAGCTGGGGCGGGTCACTAGTATATAAATAAATACTGTTCCTTAAAAACTTTATAAACCTATATTTAATAATTGTAGATTTAATAACACAATGACATTTAATCAAATCAAAAATTTAAACTGCTTCTCTTTATATTTTTAGTTTAACTGCAAAGTATATTACGCAGTACTTGACCTTTTTGCAAATACACGTTTATTTTTTGACAGAAAATTCTTTAATTACAAAGAAAGCTTAATGTAGTCTAATGACTCATTTGAATAATTCTATTTCATATGAAAGCATGTACGTGAGTTAAATTAAAAATTGTGATTGTTAGTCTCTTTGTTCATTTAAAACGGCCTTTTAGGAAGGTCTACTGTTTTCAACGTGTTATAATTGTTAAGTTATTTTACGGAATAAAATAATCACGATATATTACATTTGAACTATGTTTTGTATTCATGTAAAAATTTTGAAACACATATAAAAATATTTCTTCACCTTTTTTATATAGCCGTGGCTAGCCAAATTGCCATATCAATTGGTGACGTATTAAAGATATAGTTGATATTTTTTTTTTATAAAACAGGGGCAAAACGTGCAAAAGGCACACCTGATGTTAAGTGATTCCACCACCCGTAGACACTCAATGCCATTAAAACGGCCTTGAAAAATGCTCATTTGTGGAACGTCGAACGGCGAACATCGGGGTTATACGGTTGGAAGTTTATATTCTTGTGGTGATTCTTTCGTTGATTGAAATGGACTTATTAATTCTTTTTGCAGAACTTACAAACATATGGGTAATACCATAGTTCTGAATAGTCAGCTCTCGTTCTGTTTTTTCATAATCTGTACCTTAGCTGCTGTAGTTATAATTTAAAAACTTAATTATATGAAAATGAAGTCGAACTAAGTTAATTCTCAGTATTATAGCTGATTTCCAAGTTAAGATAAAGGTGAAAATTCAGCGCATAAACTACGATTTCCATATTTGGCAAAGGATCGCTTTTACAACTCCGCTTTGAAGTTCAGTGAGCTTCGAAGCACACGTCGGGAAGTTTAAGATGCAAAATCAGTCATTAATTAAGGGAATATATAACTTCGTGATGCACTGTATTCATTGCACAGGTCCTGTATTGGTATAATAAATAGTTTAGAAGTTTGCCGTTCTCGATAAACAAGACTTAATTGGTGTTTATGTAAGACATTAGATATGTTACGTTTGGGTCAAACCGGTTTTCTCACGATGTCCTTCATCGTTCGAGCAATGCGCACATAGACAGAAAGTCGATTGGTGCACAGCCAGGGATCGAACCTACCACCTCAGGGATCAGAGTCGCATGCCACTACGCCAACACTACTCTATATTTTAAATAAGGTTCATTAATTCTAGAATAAGACATTCAGTTTGGTACGTTTTAATCAAAATATTAGTATGGGCTCAGGATGAGAGTTATATACCTACGATAGGATTGGCCCCGGCAGTGCACTTATGGACTTTACATACTTATGCGTAACACTCGCTTGCATGGTGAAGGAAGACTTCGTAATAAAACTTAAATCCAGTATTTCGTCGTCATACCGTCCCAGACACAGAATGCAACAAGGCGAAACAGATACAGAGATATGAGGCCCGGACTGTAGTCTAATGTTTCGCTTTATACTTATTTTTATCACTGAAACTCTTTGTATCTGTTTTGTTTCTTAAATAAATATATAAATGGTTTTCTATTTTTTTAAATAGCTATAGGCTTAGTTCAACTTTTATTAAATAAAAATTGGTCTCTATGAGACAATTAAGTGTTATATTAATTAGCATCCATAATCTATATACTTAAACTTACATTTAGGCGATTCATAATATTAGTCTAAAACACCTACCATCGGTTCATCAGTGTTCTTCTGGAATTGAACGAGTCGTACTCTGGTCACGTTCTCGAATTCGGGCTCTGTGTCCTCCTCATCTTCTGTGGCCTGTGGTGCGCGTCCGTTGACAGGCGGTGGAGACGCGCGGAGTGACTCCTCTCCGTACACTTCGCGCGCGACCACATCGTGAGCTTGTAGTAGAGCCTGAAAAAAGTAAATAAGATTATGAAAAACACTTCAAATTTCACCTATAAGTTCCTAACTGTTTAAAGATTTTACTCCAAACGCGTTCTTTCGGAGATATAGATCGTATGCATTTATAAGATATCATAAAAACACACACTTAACACACCCTCACACAATACACATATCAACCATTAAATGATTAGTAAATTGTCTTGGTTATTAAATAATGATCTTCTTAAATATGGTGTAATCTGTTTTGGCTATGTAATTAAAAAAATCTGTGGATTATCAATATACCGTTTTATAAACTACAAGTAAAATACTTTGCGTATGACAGGTAACAGGTAAAAAATATTGTTATTGAAAAGAAAACTTTTAAGAAAGTAGTACATATATTATACATTATGTCATGTATCACTTAACATCAGGTGAGCCTGCTGCCCGTTTGCCCCCTGTTCTATAAAAAAGAACAAACTATAAAACGTGTAGTTGTTACGTTGTGTAAGTAAAAAAAATTGTTTAAAGAAAATGATATACCAAACATAAGAATAGGGTTATCTTGTGCTACGATCACCAAAGCGATTCCCAAAACCCATAGGTAAATATCTGATATAAATTTGTACCAATTCCAATTACGCAGTAGTTTAGTTTATTTTCTAAATACCATTACTTGTAAACCCGAAAAAGCTATAATGTTTTCGAGAGTGTAAATTCCATATTCCAAATACGCCATTACGAACAAAGGGTAAAAATCGAATGCAAGAAAATCCAAAATTTCATTTGATTCCGGCGTCGATAAGTCGAAAAGAATTTTCCATGTATCTGTAACAATTTTTCTTCTTTTCAATTTTCGATTTAGCGTTTTGGCATGCGTCTCGTTGCAGATAAAATCTGGGTATTCGATTTGTGGATTATCCACAAAATTCGGACACAACTGTACAGTATACAGTATACAGATTAATATTTGATAAAGTATCTGTAAGCGCCACCAAACAACATATTGTAGAAGCTTATTGACAAATAAGTTTATAAAGTATATTTTTTCCCGCCATAGCTTTTTTCCATAGATTACATTCGTATGACAAACTTTTTGATATTCTTTTGTTCAACGGTTTATTACCGAATAAAATTGATGATTCAACGAAAATAAAAACTCTTTAAATTGGAATCCAAATTAGTGATTTGAATTAAAAAAGCCGAAACTAGCACAATTTAAGCGTTCTATTTAGGGTTGGCATTGATTTTGACTTAATTGCTCTCGTAAATCGAATCTAAAGGAATACCAACTAAGCCCGTTGAACTTGTCGTTTCAACAAGGTTTTTATAAAAGGATTTATTTAGATAAGTATAAAAACAATGAAATTGTATAGTATAACCACTCACCAATTATTACATTTCGTATAACAACAATAAAGTCATTAAATTTAAGTTAAATTACATGTCAAAAAAGAAGTTATATTGGTTTATTTATGAAAAGGTTTATTAATAAAATACAAGTTTCTCAGGTTATGCAAAAATATGTTTAAGACACTTTAAACGTATATTGACACAAATCTAGAATATAGATGCAGGCATAGTTTTATGCACAGTTTCTTCCCAAAGTATATCGAAACATTCATACGCAGCCCAGTTCGACAAATTAAATTTGAGCGAGAAATACTGGAAAAATCGTTTGAATTCATGCATGCTGGCAACATTGATTGGTTGTTCAAGATTTAAGTTATTGAAACATACGTTTCAGATTATATTTGAATAAAAATATTTTTAAAATACACGCTCAATTAGAACATAGGCATCCGTTTCGACATTAATTTTTTTTTAATTCTAAAGCACACTGGTGAAACAGATTTCTTCGGTTTTATAGTCTATCTATAATAAACATTTAGATTGACCTTTAATAAACATATAGATATAGAAAAATGTATATATACCCCAAGCCTTTTTGAAGATAAGATCAGTTCAACCACGAGAAGTGACAAAATATTTCCGTATGACAGCCGTTAATATCTATATAGCAAACTTGTCACTATAATCAACTACATATATGTCAGACATAATATAATACGAAAACTCGCTGTCATTTGTCATTAGAATGGCAAAACCACGCGTTTTATAGAAACTTACAGATTTTAAATTGACAATTCACAATATATCGCTGCGTTTATTTGTTTTTTGATCACCGCCTGCGTAAAATCGAAATGTCGGATGACGATAGAAATAACTAAATTTGCGACTTATAAATTCAATTTAAGTAAATTAGTGTTAAAAGCGAATTCCAAGATAATACATAATCCGCTCTTTACATTCTGCTTTTTAAAATAATAGTACAAATGTTTTAATCCATTACAAATGGATGTATGCAAATTGTATAATTGTGCATGTATTTGTTTCCACATTTACGGTGACTATTGTTAATTGTGTGTATAAAGATTTACATTAAGTAAGGCAAAGAGTGCTCAAATTAAAATAAATTTATAGTTATATATAAACTGTTAATTAATCGATAAAATATAGAGAAAAAAGAAATATTAAATAAATAATGGTCGACTTATGTATAATAGTAATAATATAATAATATGCATCATAAATAAAAAGATTTTATAATTAAATTGTACTTTCATACAAACTGAAATTATCGTGATTCATGTGACCTTTAATTGTTTACATAATATGTTTTGTCTAAGTATTTGTCCATCTTATGTAGTTTTTCACTTTTTGTGCTCACTTTATTCATTATATTTTCAGTGGCTTCCGAGACGAGACTGACGAGATTTCCTCCAGTTGTCACAAGTATTTAATTATTTTAATTTTACTTCATTGCAACTACTTTTACTAGTCATTTTTATTATATAGACAAATCATTTCATATACCTGAAATGGTTGCAGTATTTACACCCATCACAGCTATACGGTATCTGAAACTACGCTGCTTTTTGTGTGTGATATAATACATAGGCAATGAACGCGGGCATACATTTTTTCTAGGCGCTACTCTGACACGAAGCACCCTCGACGTACAATATTGCCACTTATGTTTGTAAAGCTGGTGTATGACCTACATTGCCCGTTTTAGGAGGATTTATGGGAAAAAAGTGTCGTACCAGGCTTTAAGGGAAGGGTAGGAACTTTTTGGTAAGTTTGCCTTTAAACAGACCTGAGAACGATACGTCAATTGCATTTTTCCCATACGTGACAAATCAAATCAAATCAAAAATCATTTATTCATATAGGTAACATAATGTACACATATGAAAGTCAAAAAAAAAAAATATACATCTAATTTTACATTTACTGCCAGTTCTCAAATCAAGGGTGTAGAACGGAAGAGAAGAACTGGCAATAAACTCTGTGCCACTCTTTTTAATCGCCAAGTTTTTTTTTACACAATGTTTGAAAGGAGCTGCAACCAGCAAATAAAAAATAATAAAAAAAATTAAAAACAAAGATTTGTCCTCTATCAGCAGGAGGCATGGTGAAATAGGAGCACGCACTTACATACTCGTGAGAGCAACACGCAAATACGTAGTATAAACACTTAATATCACCGCATACACGAATTAAAGTACGACAGTCACCAAAAGTAGCACCCGTTCACGAGTATGACGCATGGCCAGCTATCGGCACGTTTTGTCTTCTCGCGCAATCAGAAACAAATGAAAATCGATTCATAGTTCTATATGATTTAGATTTAGATAGATGTAGAAATCATGTCGGTTACGGAGCCTATAAAATCCTTCTCAAATGTTTTTTAGAGATTTATTATTCAGACCCGTTATCGTACACATCTCACATAATATTTTACTTCGTGATCGGAATGTATGGATTTAAGTGTGAATGTATGTGTATCTAAATACAATAAATCAGTATATTACTATTATTATTCTAAAACTTAAAGTGAATATAAGAAAATATTTATTTATTTCGTAATCCTATAGCTAACACTAATTATATAAAATAAATATAGCCAAATATGGAATGCATAATATTTACAAAAGGGAAAAAACAATCAAATTTTTACACATATTGAAATTAGTAATATGATATAATTATAACTCCCGTTTATTTCCTATTTTCTCAAATGTTGACAGTTGACAGATACACAGTTAAGATTTGCTATTAACTTTGTTAATAGTTACCCTAACTACCTTCAGTTAAACTAACTAGTTCACGGCATATTCCAGCTTTTTCTAAATTTATCTATCAATTGCTTTCTCCATTCGCTTCCCGTTAACGCTACTATATCTTCCTCCTCCCATCCTCTTTCGGTAGGAGAACTTATGTGAAGCTATCTTCTGTGAAACGTTGACACTGGTGTAAATTTGGTTGATATCAGTTCCGTAGTTTAGGAGTCCATCGCGGACAAACAACAGACAACTGATTTATATATATTAAGATATAAATTACATAAAAGCAAGGACCTAAAATATGGACAAGATAGCAAAGGGTGTGTTAATGTAGAGAGCATTTTACATAGTTCATGAATAAAAATTCCTAATAGGTAAACCTAATAGATCAAGACTCATACATACTTATTCAAACACTACCAGTGTCAAACAACGCAAGCTTTTTTCAAGAGGCTATCATAAATTATGTGCAAACCCCAAAAACTTTTTTCCATGATACCAGATTCCAAAATCATGTTGCTCCAATAAAGCTGCTGCAAAAAACTTTCAGTTGAGTGTTCAACATGGTCATACAAAGAAAAAATATACAAAAAGTCGCCCAAACTCAACCAATTTATATATGCATTGATTGAAATAAACAATTTTATACCTCATATTGAACAGCCTTATGTAGTACTTTGGAAATGGGAAAAAGTTATTGAATACTTTCAAACGAAAACGTGATCAAGTTTCCAAGCATCGCATCTACGATAACTGGGTTGAAATGAATTATTATTAAGTGAAAGTATCTTCAATCTTAATGTACTTTATAAGGTTTAGTATTTTAATATTATATCTACGTATTATGGGATTTGCGACCACCAGAAGCCTAATAACTTACAAAATAATGAACCGGACACAAAAATCCTCGTCACCTTTTTTTGCAAGGCACAAACGAGCACGAGGCTCATCTAATGTTAAGTGCCCATGGACACTCACATTGCCAGAAGGTTCGGTTGCGTTGCCGGCCTTCCAAAAGTGAGTAAGGTCTTTTCTTGAAGGACCCTAAGTCGAATTGGTTCGGAAATAATTCAGTGGGCAGCTGGTTCCACATAGCGGTGGTGAGCGGAATAAACTGCCTTAAAAACGCTCAGTTGTGGAACAACGGACATCGAGATGATACGGATATAGGATTTACTATGTAATACTCCTTACAAAGATGAGAAATCTTATTTTCGAGTTTTGTTATACTACCTCAACACTACTCCACGTTAGCATGCGGTATTATAAAACTTTCCGTATCGACACCGAAAAATTTAATAAAATATACAACTGTGACAACTTACTAGTGACAACTGTCACTAGTAAGCGTAATAGTTTGAAGTAGTAGTATAAGTGTCACTTAGTTAAGTGAAATATAATTATCTTAACGGGAATATTTATAGCTAACTATAAAACAAAATACTGTACTAGAAAAGGTATAGTGACCGATATATTCAATTCTAAGGCGCCAATAATAACACTATTGTATAATTACGGTGACTCTATTCCTACTTGTATTCTGCGAAGGACCATTTTGGTTCACGAAACAATTGCGGTACAATTTGCGACTGTTTTATCAGGTTTCTTGATAAAACCGATATCAGTGGGTGTAGCGGTGGGCTGATGAGCTCAAATATTTGGAATCAATTATAAGATCTGTGAAGCTGTTTTGTTATGTAATAAAAACAGTAATAGTAAGGACTTAAAACGTATATGATATTTTTAAATCAAGTGCTATTAATGTTAATCAAACACACTCGGTAATGCATCCTTAAGTAATGATATACATATTTCATCATATTTGACAATATTATTCAGCTAAAAGCAAATCTATACCAAACCGTTAATAACAGCATTTTAGACATTCAACGAATTTCAAACGGGAATAATTGATTCCAAACTCAAAGTCCCGCCAGCTTTTGCTGCAAAATCGACGTTACGAATTATTCTAACACTACTGAACTCCACTTACAATTGTAACTGTACAATCAATACAACTCAAAGCAATAAACCGTCATAAGTTTATCTATGAGACAAAGTTTCTTAACTCATGAAACGCAATCATGTACGACATAGTCCGTAGCTGCAATCATTCTTTAAAATCTATTTATTTATTAAAAACGGTTGGAATAAACTACAAATATTCCTGAGATAAAAGTCAGGATTACTTGAGGATATAGTATCCAAACCCAATATGGATATAGAAAGAGACTCCTCTGGTTACGTTTAGTGAAAGGAGAGAGGGAGGTTCTTTGTCACACTTTGCCAAGGCTCACTTTAGAACGTTGGGCCGTACAAAAGTACATATATTTGTTGTCTGCGAAGGACTATTTTTTCACGAAATGATTGCGGTAGAATTTGTGCTTTATCAGCTTCTTTGATAAAACCGATATCAATGAGTGTGGCGGAGAGAATATCAAGCGAAGGATATCATTATTCTATTATAAATTTTAGAGCTTGTTTAGTAAGTACTATATTAAGAACGCGAGTTGTACATTATATATCTAGTGGACTATCGATAATTTTAATTTTTGCGGCCCTTGAAAACTATTCAATAAATTTAATAAAATCAATATTATTTAGTCTTATACTTTAAATTGATCGCATCAGCATCGCCCACTCGCTATCATGCGATAATTTGAATTACGAGTTTTCCTACTCTGTATAATTTGAAGTGTTTATCATGCACAAAGCTGGCGTTTGTTTATATAGATGTGCAGATTTGTTAAATGTATACAAAAATATCATATGGGTAAGTTCGGATTCCAGTATTTTTTTAATCGTTTAAGACAGTGATAGACTGATAGTCGCTCACTGAAAATAAATATTTGTGATAATAATTATTGTATTTCATTGTTCATACATTATAATAATAAAAAATAATAAATTACTCATTTGGATTATACCTTTATGTATTGAGTCTCCTCTTCTCCTCGTGGTTATTTAAACGCTTTTTAATTTGAAATTTATTTCTGATGTTCTGATGAGTTGAGTTTACGAGTAGAATAGATTTAGATGAATCCCTTGAGTTTAAAATGACCGAGAGTCGACTGTATAGTGAAAATAATAATAAGAGGTATTAATATATTTAATGTGTTACCATTTTCTACCTTAGAATATGATTTGAAATTGTGATAAATACTTTTTTAATATTTGTTGATAGTAGTGTATAATATTGAATTATTTTTCTTAATATATTTCTTTCTCAAAATTAAACGTTGAACTTTAATTTGTCGTCTGTAACGGGAATGCAATATTCGTATACCACTAACCGAGACAGTCGTAAATTTACTGGCTACGTGCCTTTCTGCTTAGATTGCAATCGAAAACTAACTGCTTTTGACAGTGCACTTCTGAAATAGTACACTTGGCGTTATACTTTTTTTATATATGTATAGTCTCTGTACAAAGATATCATTTATAAGGTTACTATTTAGCCTAACTTAAGACTAATACGTAATTTAAAACTAACATAATTAACTATAAAGGATATTTAAGGCAACAAAGTGACTAATAAACTCACACTAATTCGTTATTCTAAACACAACTTCTTGATAGGTACGCTCCTCAAATGAAAATGATATTTTCTTTTACTTACGATTTTGAGCATATTCAATATATTAAGTAAATAAATACTATTCGAACGGCTGTTAAATACTATTTCCTACTTGGATGTTCTAAATGCGGAGTGGTTTTCCAAACACATATTTACAATTAAGTAAAGATACGTTATTAATGAGTTATTAATTAGGCATGGTTATAGATTGAGATTTTTTTTTGTTATGAACACTAATGTTCTTCATAATTTGTAGGTATAAAATAAAATTATAAATATAGGACATTAGAACAGTATCAGTTACGCGACATGGTGCTGTTGAGCCAATCGGTCGGTGCTCTCCGGCGGTTGTTGTTCATCTGTGAGAGGTATGACTTTTCATCAATCATCCGCAAACGAACAGCCTCACTGATGAGTGGGGTTCGTGCGAGTACTAACCATATCCTGATGGTTATAGCTAATAAACCCGAATGTGCTGTTTTGAGATACTGGGTTCATATACATGTCTATGTACCTGGTGCCTCGAATCCACATACATTTATGAATTTAATGTTTAAATATTTAAAAATGTTTGCTAACTTCGTTAAAAGTATTACTCTACTAACAATATATGGAATTATAATGAACTAAATGATTTTTATTTTTAATTAAAACAAATAGACCCTGTAGCAAATTTTATTAAATTTGTTATTAAAAACGTACCGTTGAAATGTGTAATCCTAAGAAAGGTGGGAATTGTTATCAAGAGAAAATTGCCGAAGTAGGAAAATCAAAATTCACGGGAAATGTTAGTGAATAAACAGTGAATTTATGTAGAGGTCAGAGCATGTCTAGAATAAATGCAGCGCCATCTGTCGGTGGCGTTCATCAACTCACGTCATTTCATAGCTAACCTACTGAATTTGGCGTGGAAATATTTAAGTTCCTGGAAATTTTGTGTTATCTGACAGAATATGCAACATTTAATCGAGCCATTTTGTGGTTATGATATTTTCCGTTTGCTTTAATATTTTAAATATACTGAAGTATATTCATATCAAGTAAAACTAAAACGATAGGTTGATACAAACAGGTATTAGTCATCCATATAAACAGTAGACAGGACATGTGTGCCAGGGATTCGAACTCAGCACCTCAATTAAACTACATTATTAACTAGCTACGGAAACTGTATGCGAAATAATTTTTATAATTATCAGAGCATTTTGTGTACCATTGTATGAAGCAATTCTTAGTAATATTTCGATTGTTCTTACAAACAATAAATATATTTATAACATTAAATGTATAAAATAATATATAATTAAAAATTAAAAAGAATATAACACTTGGTTAGCAAAGCGCCACTCACGCGAGCAATACAAATAATTAACAAAATGTTTGTTGAGATAGACCTATTTGTTTGTACACTGGCTGAGTTCACAAGAGTTGCTTGCTATATTATTAGTTATAAGATTTAGGCATATATAAGTATAATTTTTTAATGTTTTTATGTAGGATAATTGGTGTGGGTATTATTTTGGCGTTTTATCTAATTAGTAGTAACTGTTAAGGTATAATAATGTAGTGGAAATAAATAAATAAAGTCAATTAATGAAAAAAGAAGAAATCAATAATAGAAAATAAAATGTCAATTTTCTTTAATTAAACCGTGAAAATCATTAAAACAAGTATTTAGTTGAGTGATAAATTGTTTGGCATAATATCAATATGATTTCAGTCTGAGATAACGAAAACTTCATCAATCTCGAAACACGTACATACAAAGCTTAATCCTCGAAAGCCTGTCAGACAGACCTAGATCTATTTAACAGCCTTCGTTCCCTTGGACAGTTGCGTAAACTGATTCACTCGCTAGAACTGGGATTACGTTTATTCCTCGGATAGTATGAAAATTCCGCTAGAGCCTTCTTAAGGCGCCTCCGACCTTAATTCTCAAGGACGTAATGTTTATATTTGGTACAAACGAAATCCAAAGAGTAAACAAGTCTCTTCTGGGCGAAAAATATTATTTGAAACATAATGTTGTTTAGATGTATGTAAAGCTTGTTTTACGGGACGAGGTCTTTTATTGTTTTAAAAGTTTAAACAATTGCGTCGCGTGCCTATAACTAATATTTGTACCGAAGACTTAATAGCGACACAAACACAAGGCAAGAATTATGAATAGTAACTTTAGATTTCACAAGTAATATGTAGTGTTTTAAATTTTAATCAGAAACGTCTACATCATATAACATCTATGTAAACCACTTATATATACAATCTAGTTATAAAAAAATCTATATTAGATAGCAAAGCTCAAAATACTTTAATTTTAATTATTTTGTTCTGTATACTTCATACAGAGAGATTATATAACATTATAGTACCGAATTAATGCTGATAAAATATATAATTAATATGAAAGAATTCTCTACCGGATCAAAATATTATTTTGTCCAACTTGCACTAGACAAATCAAATTTAATTAGTAAATTTACAAATTTCTTAAATAACATACTGAAATTAACATTTGTTTCCAGATATATAATGTTAGCAATTGATTCGTATAGAATAATGCCAGTAACGAATAACACTTAAAGAAAGTTTCTGTAAGAAATCTAAACGAACACAGGAAAAGTATTAGACAAAAGCGTATAACCAAAGTTATTACAATGGTCTAAACGTTAGAACAAGATGCTAAATGTCGATTCATTTTCTTAAGCGTCCTGCAATAGAGAATAATATGTATATGATGTCGTATACCGTAATTTATGTCAACGAAAGTTTGGGAGAAAAACAAAAGACGAATCGAATTTCGATTGAATTTCATTGGGTCAAATAGAAAACAGATCGTGTCCTGTGCCAGTAACGTTTCGTCTTTCGTCTTGTTATAAGATTAGTGTAAGTTTTTAGGAATACAGTAAAACCGTTAGTAGTTTATTTAGGCGAATGTCTTAAAGCATTTAATCAATACAAGATTACTTCGTAATCATGACTCAAGATGGCGACTAGTTGAATTGTTAATTGTTTATCGTCGGAAGCCATTTGTCTTTAAGATATGGTAGATTCCCAAGATTTCGCCCATAGCTATAAGCTAGCAAAAAATAATAAATGCTTTCTCATTTTAATTGGAATATTAGTTACAACTAAAATCTTTTAATAAATAGAACCATACAAGTGCGAATTGTAAGCCGAAATAAGAGCGACTAGCAAATTTGTTCTAAATGTTGGTTTAATTAGATTATTTTTATCTGTAATTATTAAATACTTTTATAATGATAATAATAAAGTATTTTTATCCCGAAACTCTGAGATCTGTGATATCTAATATACTTTTATTTTATTACAGTTTATGTCGGGGTTCAGTGTGTCTCTTGGCAAACACCTCGAACCTATCCTTTGCGACTCTTCTCCAGGTAGCCTGCTGTTAGGTTAAGTACGTCCTCCCATATTTTGCATGGGTCTTCTTCGTTTTTCATCTCTAGGGTACCATTCCGTCAATATTTTGCTTCATTTTTCATGTGAGTTCAGTAGCTTATCAGCCGTTTATGTCCACTTCATTTAGTCTTAATGACAATATCTGTAAACTCCTGTTCTAGCTCTTATGTCGGTATCTTTTTGCATGTCTATTTTTTTTATTCTCATCATGCTCCTTTCCAGGGTTGTTTGGGCGTGCTAGAATGTCCCTGTTCTGGTTAGAGCGTATCATTAAATACGTTTACTGTCAATTAAATTTCTAGTACGTAGAGCATAAGCAAAGTGGTTGTTCTACTCTCTGATCCGATAATATCACCACAGATTACATATCCTAAAACCTATACTAGGAATGGCAGTGTATGAATTCACCGATGTTTAATTGCGGTATAATCTGGCCATAAATTTAGGATTCATGTTTCGCAGTCCTATGTGGTGTACACAAATAGCTGAGTAATGAATTGGTAAAGTTTCAGGAAATTTATTGCACACGCTTTCAACTTGTGAATGTAGACAGGCGTGTGAAACAATACTTATCAGTTAAAATAAGAGTAATTTAATTGCTATTTAATTACAGTTTTGATATATATAAATATATATATATTAAACGTACGTGTTTTTAGGTTTCTAAGACTTGTATATTGTAATTATTTGTTAATATTTATTTAAAATTGTCTTTTTTAAGTAATAGGAGGCAAACAGGCAGTATGTTTATGCCCATGCCGCCCATGGATACTCACATTGCCAGAAGGTTTCACAGGTGCATTGCCGGCCTTTAAAGAGTTGGTACGCTCTTTTCTTGTTTTATGTGAATTTCGTGTAAATAAATTTATTTCAGTCTTTAGTAAGTAAAAGTAATTTAACTTCATTAACGTTAATTTCAAAGTAAAATTTGACGAAACAAAAACGCGTAGGTTTATTGTATAACTTTAGAAAGTCTAATCCCATAACTCCCATTCAGCATTTGACTTGTTTAAATAACGTGTGCTTTAAATGGAGTATTTTAAGAAGCCCTTTAAAATAAATAATTAAAAAGGCAAATTTTGCTTAATGGACATTACAGTTTAGATCAGCTTCAAGCCTTTTGAAATGTTTTTTTAATCTGTTCGTATAATTCCCATCGCAGTTACTAAAATGAATTAGGAAAGGAAAATAGTATTCGTAGAGTATACAACAGATACAGTTCCTCTTACCGCATTACTCACTATGTAAGAGTTGTCGGTTAGTATATTATCAATCAAATGAATAATTTTATACCAACGGCTTTAAGTTATTATCCTTTCTATCCTTTGAAGTACCCAACGTTGTTTGTGTTGGGGATGATTGGATACAATACGCTAGAAACCCGATGGAAGCTACAGCTCATCTAATACGTTCTTAAAGACCAACGACTTATTAGCCAATGTATGGGGTTTCATCTAATTATGATACTAATTATGAGGATGTTGATGTATTCCATTTAAGAGAATGTAAGGAAATATTTGAAGAGGCGGAATGACCGATATTGTTTAGCAATAACAATTTAGTATTTCCTTTGAAATATTAAGTATTAATTGTCGTTTATAACGGTTATCTATTAATAGGTACATGCGTCTATTTATTTATTTATAATTATTTAACTAAATCCTATAATTAACTTAAGAAATAACATAATACATAAAAATATACCTACAATATAACTAACCTTAAAATTTAATTATTAAAAAATATTATTAAAAGTAGTCCCTTTAGGCAAGGTTCCGAAGATACTGGCAGCGTTCCCCCTTTGAATAGCCAGACTAATTCTTTGTCCAAGGTAGCTGCCAGCTCTTTAAATAGACGCATGTACCTATTAATAGATAACCGTTATAAACGTATAAATGTATAATAAATAAATTTAATTGTCGTTTGTCTAATGTTAAATCTGAGTTTTCTTTAAGTTTTTTGTTCTCGTCCATTTACATTAAGTTACACAACTATTGAATTGGCTATAAGTTGTAAAGTTTTTCTTGGGTTAAATGTCTTGGTCACTTCTGAATAGCAGAGGGTTTTGAGTGTAGACCCAGCTCCATAGACCCCGCGTCAAGCTCGACATGCATGGCCCGAGCCTGCGTAAGTGTTGTTTTACTATATTATAAAAAGGAGGTTAGTAATTAATCTTTATATAAATATATTTTTTCCATATTATGCACCCTAAATCTGACGAGAATCTGGCATTATTTACACACCTAAGACTTATAACATCAACATGTTTGAGAGAAACAGTAAGATAATAAATATTCTGAGTTGTTAACTGACTGAGACGTTAAATTAGCTAAATTGAGATCACTACTCTCTTTTGTTGGATTGTGTAGAACAATGGTCGGTTGTGTCTTGTATTTCGTAAATTCACTTTAAACCGATTATCTCGATATTATTAGTAATTAGCTGGCGGCCTAACGTACCTTAATATAAGCCTTCAATACTACAAAGTATATAAACATGGAACTACTTTACTCGAACCACGATCGAATTATCTGCTGTGTTATTTCATATCACACATATTATAGTGCGGCACTCACGTTATTTTTTTAATATGAAATAGACAACAAAATTAAGGCAAAGGATACACGATCTATGCATGTATTGTTCATTCATTTTACATTAAAACAAAAGAAAAATTATCTTAGGTACGTAGCTTATGCAATCTATGCCAGATAAGTCTGTGCCCAAAGCGCCTCAAGTAGGGTTGCCATTTTTCCGCTATAACTTGCCAAGTGCCATTGTGTATGTACTAGATAGCAAGTGGCGTTTAGCATCGTATTTCACAAGCTGTTCGCTTTTTTTCGTAAGGGTTTATAATGAAAATCACATTGAGGTTCATTTAAATATTTAAAGACAGAATAATAGGGATTAGCACACAATTAAGAATGTGTTATCGTTTATAATGGCGTGTATAAGTTTATAGGTATAAAATTAATTCGTTTCCAAATAGTTTTTTAATGATTTTAAATAATTTATTTATTGATAAAAAGAGCCGAAAGACATAAGAGGAACACGCATTCTGGAAAGTGATTCTACAGTGCACGTAATATGATGATGTATTTGCGTATGTGATGGATTAGAGAATCTATTGACCAATCGGAATTTAACGGAACGTCATTCTTTTGTTTTACGGTTTATATAGTGCGGCCTATAATAATAATCATATAATTTTTATCCCAAATTACATAGTCATTTTGTTATCCAAACAAAATCTACTACTGGCAATCGTTTGGTACAATTTATGTCATAACGACAAATAGAGAATCGATGATGTAACTTTCGGCTAATGTTGTTTTTATCGGCCTCAGGCTTAGGAAAAACGTTTCAGTTTACGATTCTTTCCTTCAGAGTTAATGGCCATTATTTAAATAAGAAATCGATTATCAATCTGGTAAACTAAGATTAATGATTTGACTTAAATGAATAAAGATTAAAGTTACTTATTACTTAACTGAATGGTTCTGAGTTGATTAGTATTAGTCATAGTTTATTTTCCGGCGTCTGTGCTTGAAGGGTTTTCCGATTTTCATAATATCGATGATTTTGTGTTTTGCGTTTTACAAAAAATATATAAATCTAAAGGGAGTGCTTTATCGCAGTATTGTGAAGAATGAATGGTTAGATTTAAAAAATTGTTTTTGTGGTCCATTTACGAGGAAATACTTTATACAATATACCGTCACGCTATGCCAAAATAAACGCGTAAACAATAGCAGTATTAGTAGTAGGCTACCTTCGGGTAACTTTTTTTAGATCTGATCTTAGATTTCTGATCTGTTCGATTTGTTAATCTAATAGTCAAGTAGGTGATCCTCCTGTGCCTGACATTCGCCGTCGGCTTTTTGGGTTTAGTGCCAGCCGGTTTTCTCACGATGTTTTCTTCACTGTTAAACCGAATGTTAATTGCGACCATTGGTGATCAGCCGGGGATCGAACGTACGACCTCTGGGGTGACAGTCGTACGCTGAAGCCACTAAACCAAAACCGCACACACCTTCGAGTTATCCGGTATATACGGTATATTATTTTCGACACTTGCATCGGTATATTTTATCAACACTCATACGTACCTACAGAAAACTGGTTTTGCATGATTCGTGCGAATGTGTGCGTGCACGCTGGTAACCGGCTGGTACGTATCCAGTGCGCTTTGGAGATTTTTATGAGATGCACATTTCTTTACTTCTTTATATTATAGGTGAATTGTAGCAAAACGATAAATTAATTAATTTGTTTACAAATGGTTAATTTATTCACGACATAGATTTTTGGCGGTTAGGTCCTTCTTGAATTTAGTTCCATGTTATTTTGTTTTGAATGAAACTGAAATAAGTGTTGCCGATGCAACATCTACATAATTATTCAGGTCAAGAAGTAGACAAACATACAAAAATATCATCAATATTTGTAAGGCTAATGATGCTTAAAATAATAATCAGTATAACTATTGAATTTACGTGGTACGCTTACAGAATGTTGAAACTTTGTCATACAAGTCATAATAAATACATATGACCATGCAAAAACATACATCGTAGATTCAAAATATGTCAGTAAGATAAATCGCCCATTGTTTAGATTTAATTAAAACAGTATTAATTTTACATTAAATTATGTTAATGGCGACTAAAGTTTTGACTTCGCTCGACAGTTTTAATTGATGATGTTTATTACAGTAAATTGGCGAATATTTTGTCTGAAACTAATTTTGTTATCTATCAGAATTGATAAAAAACAATTTAGTACTATAAGCTTAGTCTTACAAATGAAAAAAAAACAAAATCAATTCATTCATATATGTAATACAAGGTAGTGTACCTTGAACGTCAAACAATAAAAAAGTATGAAATATTTCTAATTTAACACTTACTGCCAGTTCTCAAATCAAGGGCGTAGAACGGAAGAGAAGAACTGGCAATAAACTCTCCGCCACTCTTTTTATTCACCAAGTTTTTTCTTTTACACAACGTTTGAAAGGAGCTGCAACCATTACACCATGTTCCACATGACATCTTGAGTAATTAGGAATAATCAAATAAATTAAAAACAAAGGATTTTTCCTCTATCAGCAGGAGGTATGGTGAAATAGGAGCACTTACATTCTCGAGGAAACAACAGGTTTAAGAGTCCCAATGTTAAACCACAAGGCTCACGCTTTTGGGAAAACACTAGAGTTCTATAAATATGCAAAGAAGGTTGATTAAAGCTCCAACTTTCATCACCCGGGAAATTCTTATTTAAATGACAACTGACAATAAAACTAGTTTTATGACTACATATGTATTATTTGTAAATATATTATACAAATGCTTCCTAGTCTGGATCGAAACTAATCTGAAAAACATTGTTTTTAATAAAAATAAAAGATATTTTTATAAGAACATTTTTTCTTAGTAAATCACCTATCTTTACAACGCAATCAAAACTTTGGTCTATTATTGCAATCGAGAAACTAAAATGCTGACAAGAGATTTTATCTACTACGCTTTCTTGGCACTCTTTCTGAGGTTTGACAAACAAAGACCTTGAAGTGTACGAGAGTCTCGACACACAACACAATTAAAATACAAACAATAAACAAAAGATAGACAAAGCTCTAACAATAGATCTGCACAGTTGCTGTCAGGTGGAAATAAATTACTGCATCTACGAAAAGATATTTGTTTATCTAGTACAGAATTTTTCTTTCTTCTATACTCTATGTAAATACAAATTATGTACATAAGCCGGTATTCGAAAACAAAGTGAAAAAAAAACTTTTCTGGGGCAGTCATAATCAATTTCAACGATTTTATTGATTCCCGTCCGATTTTTTTTTAAGAAATGTGAATAATAGTAAAGTACATCCTTTGAATAAGTAAATATATTCTATATTAAAAACACCTAAGTTGGGAGGACCATACAAAGAACCGATTTCATAGTTTATTGTTTAATGTATGTAATAGTAGCACTCAAAATCTCCTATCTCCCTATGTCCTGTCGATAAATTCACAGGAACATAACATTGGACTATACGGAAAATACTAAACATGTTTATGTCATATAATATGTACAGAAAATAAACAATCCCAGAAAATTCTGGTTCTATAGAGCAAAGTATTTTTTGTAACATTTTTTGGCATAGTGCCAAAGCAAACAAGTTTGAATCGCGTTACTAATTGGTACTAAGCACAAATAATGCAGTTTTTTAGATGCGCTGAACATTGTCTTTTATATATATTTATTTTATTTAACTTTCAGATTTAAAGGTTTTATCCTAGTCTTCTTCTTAAACGGTACGCTCTTGACAGAGTGGTCGTGATCGCTATGTGGTAATAGAAGGCGCAGATGTGATGCGCTTCAAGACGTTCCGCCATCATTGCCTATTGGAGGTCATGCTGCTGCACTGATTCAGAGATTCTCCTACGGCAGACTTAATCTGATCAGTCCAACGTGTAGGTGACCTGCCACGCGGTCTTGTGCCTTCCACCTTCCCCTGGACGACAAGGCGTTCTATGGACTGATCACCACGCCGAGTTACGTGTCCGAAGAATGTAAGGATGCGAAATTGTACTGTTGAAAATAGACGCTGCTTAATACCGAGTTCTTGAAGTATCGAGACGTTTGTACGAAACTCGGTCCACGTTACCCCAAGCATTCTCCTCCAGCACCACATTTCGAGAGCGTCTATTTTCTGCCTTTCCACATCTCGCAAGGTCCACGTTTCGGGTGCGTAGAGAAATATGGGGAATATTTGGGAAATAATAAGTGTCTTCACGAGCCTGGTCTTCGTGGCTTTTGTTATATTCCTGTTTCTCCATACCTTTTGCATCTTGTCCTAGTAGGTTGGGGTTTTATCCTAGTGTTTGTTACACGTAAAATTATATAACATTTTAGGCGTAGTCTTAGTATTAGGAATATGTTTTTATGCAGGATAAAATTTTCAACGCCACCTGTAGAGGAAATATCTTACATATTGGACTTTTATCTCTGTATTTTATTTCGGATTATAGCCGGTTTTATTACCATGCATTTTTAGGCTTGACATTTCTGTATCTGTTTAATGGTCATTTGTCAATTTAATAGGCAAATAGATAATTAGCCTCTTCCAACACTTGAGTGAGTGTTTATATTACTTCTAACATACACATAGCTCACATTGAATTGATTGAGGCTTTTATAAAAGCAAAAAAGAAGAAAAAAATCAGTGGCGCTACAACCTTTTCAGGTATGGGCCTCAGATTTCTGAATCAGTTTTATGATCAACCTCTTGCGCTTGACAGTTGCTGCACAGCCGGGAATCCAACCTACGACCTTAGGAATGAGAGTTACACGCTGAAGCCACGAGTTCAACGCTGCATCATTTACGTATGAAAGCAATTTTTTTAATTTGCAAATGGTAAAATTTCAGTTATTATCAGTTCAATCTATTCAAGTTTTTAAAACTAAGTATATTTAAACATATAAATATTTATTAAAAGTTCAAATAAAATATGTGTAACGCAAGCGAATATGTATGCCAAGTGAAAATGAAAAGCATTCTGCATTTGACTTAAAATGGCGCAATAAATTTTCTAACCACACTTAAATAAGATTAATCCAGTTACACCCACGTTGAAATTTAAAATTGAATACGCGGGTAGATTTGCTTGCTACTTAAATAATAATATAAAAACAAAAATAATATATATATTAATTTTTTATGATAATATATAATGATTCTTGAAAGATACCACTTGTATTATTATATTTTTTTAAATCGCAAATTTAGGTTTGAGCTGGAAAAATAGCACGTTTTTATGGAGAATATTTTTAAAATATCAAATTAAATACACTAGCTGTTTTGTAGTTATATAATATTGTATCGTACAGTCACGAACGTATCATTCTGGTTTGGGAAAATGGGAAAACGCAGGAAAAACGGCTGTCTACATCGCAGAACATTACCTACTCTGACACTAAATAACCCCGATAAAATCGTTTCTCTATCTCTTATTGTGATCTCTTTATATGGTTGTTAGAAGATACGAAAACAGGTCAAGGATATACGGTATAAAATACATGCTATAAAAACTTATTTATATTAATTAAACTTATACTCACAACGGACCTATTGACAGTCAAGTGCGGAAATTGTGCACGCGATCTAATTAAACCAATTATGAATATTTTAATAGTGATAGGTAGATTTACAAAACGTTAGAAATTATGTAAATACGTTGGTAGGTACGGTATATATTAAACTAACAAATTACATATAAAGGTTGACATGAGTATATTTATATGTTCGGTTTTAAATTTCTTAATTTTACAAATGTGTGTGTACATTTAGCACTATTGTTTTGACTGTGTTACGTTGGGCCGTAAAAATTAAAAGTAATATTTTATACAATTAAAATAAAGAGTGTAAAAATAAATGTTTGTAAGTAATGAAACCCTATTGCATAGACAAAGTCACGTGCTGATGTTTAATCAATCAGTAAAAGAGTCAAAACAATTCCACTATCTCCCAAGAGTGCAGCCTTCAATTGGGAAAGGAAAATAAACTCTCACGCAATTCCCTTCGCAATTCAATTGGTTTACGTCAATAAGTTCGTAATAAATTCCCATTCAACGATTTCCGAGGTTTAAGGTTGGTTTCAGTGAACGCCATGGCTATTTTAATATTGTATTTGAACTGTATCAATACATTACAGCGTCATTGCAGTGGCTGACCACGATTTCTCAAATTAATTTATTTCACGTTTATCAAAAAAAAAAATTCATTTCAATGTCTCGTATCAATTCCACAAGTACGCTAAAACAAATTATTTACCCCTTAATAGAGAATGTTAATTCTTCCAATAAATATAATTTTAAGTAAATTAGGCTATTTTCAAATTACTTACGCCGAAAGCGTAATTTTAAATTGTGTCTTTATGCACAGACAATTTAGAAAAAAAATCGTGTACTAAAAGTGAGCTAATATAAAGTAATAGTCTGTATATTACATACGCTCAAGTCACAAAGATCTACAATACTTATTGGAAGCTATAGAATATCTACATATTTGTAAAATTCCTAAATTAGAATAAAGCAATACAAAAGAATCAGAAAAAAGCAAAACAACGCTATCTTTAAAACTCCAAGACACGACCATCTCAATTCATATTGGACGTCACTAACAGATAATTTCGAAAACAATTTTTTTACATTTTCACGGGTGGCTGAGCAGCTATCTCAAGTACGAAATTAAAGTTATCCAACCAGCGTTGACGGATCTAAAATATTTTTGTAATTACATATTAGGATTAATATTTACCGGATGAACATGAACTGTCATTTATGTTTTTTTAGTACCTGTCGCGTTTAATTTATGGCCGCGATGGCGTAGTGGCTCGAATTATAGCTTTGCACCAATGCATTTTTCTTTCCGAGAACAATAAACGTAATATGATGATACGATAAAGGTTTCAATATCCTTACTACGTGTATCAAGGAGTTTTACTTGGAGGAGGCCTTTGCCGACTGTCAAACATAACTGCAGAAATCAAGCAAGATCCAAACATTAGAATAGTTTTTTAACCTTCTAATATCTAGTTAATATAATCTTTGTTTATGTATGTATACCTAAGTCGATCTGAATAAAAGGCTACATTATTATTATTATTTTTAAATCAGTATGTTCAAGCACTTCTACTTAGATCAAAGTAAAGCCAACAACCATTAACGTCTAAGACGTTTGAGCAGTGCACTGTAAAATGTAGTTTAAGACAAAGGAATAAAGACGCCAATGAAATACACAAGAATATCAAACAAGCAGCTGTAATGAAAGTGGTAAGCATACTCTACGATAGGTATCTTTGCGTTTATGTATCGAATTTATTAACTAATCGTAATACATATATTCAGCTTATGTAATATCTAAGCCGCCGTCTCTTGATGTATTTTACCTTTTAACGTATCCATATCGATAAAAGCATCTTAATCTCTAAGGATTAAGCGATGCTTGAAAGTAAATTACATTTAGAGACGATTGCCTAAGCAATAAACCGCACTTGAATTGATGCATTTACTTTTTACATGTGTCCATGTTTATTTCATCATATAATGTCAGACGTTTTAAAGAATTTTAAATTCATAAGCAGTATTAGTTTCCAATCAGCACACAACTATTGTAATAAAAGTATGTTCAAATATAATGTTTAAAGAACTTTATTTCTCATTACAAAAATGTATTTTATTTACATAAGAAACTTAGTCTTCTATCTATATATATATAATGAAAATGGTCTTCGTTTGAGGCTCAATCACGCCTAAACCACTGATCGTATCGACATGAAACTACCACCATTTTTCCTAGATGGTTTATGGCTATTTTTTTTTCGAATTCTAACGTTCCTTCATTTTTTTATTGTTGTTTTACTTTTATGAACATTTATACCGCTAATTGCAAGCGTTTTCTCTTGATTCTTTTGTTTCCATGGCAACGGAGTTTACTAAACGGATAATGTTCTTTTACATTCAGCTAAGAATCTACTTACAAACTTCCACGCACCCCTGCACATCCACTCTCATTTTTTGATAAAAATAAAATGCCGTATCTATGATCGAGTATCACTTGAGAACGGCTGGACCGATTGGGTTAATTTTTTTTTATTGTCTTCAGAATTGTCAGGAGAATGTTTATATGTAAGAAAATTTTAAAAAAGTCTGCTAAAACGTTAAAAATTTCGATGATAATCGAAGTATTCCAATTTCTATAGTTACTCATCACGAAATCTCGGGAAGTATAGGACTTAGAAATGTGAAACTTGGTAGGAATATTACTTTCGTTATGTAGAGGTCAACTAAAAACGGATTTTAAGAAATTCATCCCCCAAAGGGGATTGCGGGGGCGTTAACAATGAACAATTCCCGTTTTTAAACTAGCTCCTATAAATTCCAAATTTGGTAGGAATCTTCTGTAAGAGATGTAGAAATAGTCTATGAACGAATTTTACGGTAGCTCACCCCACAGGGGGTTGCGGGGGTGAAAATTTTTATTTTTTAAGCCGTAGCTCCTACAGACTCCAAATTTAGCTAGAGTCGTCTATATGTGATGCAGAAATGATTTAAGAGCGGATTTTACAACAACCCACCGCCGAAAAAGATTGCGGTAGTGGGTGTTAAAATGTGAAATTTCTATTTCCAAACTGTAACCTCTATAGACTTTAAATTTGGTAGTAATCTTTTATTTGTCATGCAGAAATCATCTCAAATAGGATTTTACGAAATTCTATTTCCAATAGGGATTGCGGGGGTGGGTGTGAGAATGTTAAATTTATGTTTCCAAACTGTAACTTCTACAGACTCCAAATGATTATTTTTTTACTATTTAAATAGAAAAGGTTAAAGTCAATTGTTTTTTTTTTTATTTAATTAATTTCATTTGTTTTTATATAACCTAATTAATTTAATGATAAAACGTCAGTTCATAAGCGGTTGAGAAGTGAAATAAAAATGTCAGACAGAGAAAGTATTGAAAGTTTATGTTTGTGTGCTGACTATGTGTTTGGTTCTAAAAACCGGTCTCATGAGATAAAAGCTCAAACTTTAGGTAAGTAATGATTTGTAAAATATATATAATTAAATTGTAAATTACAAATTTTTATTAATAATTCGACATTAACTATCAAAAGAATCAAGAAAGTCTTATATTGGATGTTTCACAACAGTCCGAATCGCTTTAAGTGACAGAAGATTCCATGAAGGGATTGGTTGCTTTGAAGAATACGATAATATAAGTGAATTTGCAGAGAATAGAGAGGTGAATGTGCATAAAAAATAAAATAAAGTGATGATAAAGTTTAAGAGTTAATTAAGTATGAATGTAATAAAAATTATTTAAATTTATCTAGAAATCGTTAATTAACGGAATTTACAACGCTTTATTATACTTTCAAGAAATACGAACTTACTTTGAGAGAAAAAAACAAGAACGAATGATGCGTTTGGTTAAACAGGCTAAACAACAGCAGGAGTGGAAATTAAAAAGTAATTTTCTATTTGTTGATTGAGATACTTATATAAAACATAACAAATAAATTTAATTTTAATACAACCCCATCAAATGAAAAAAACATCGCGACGGAATCAACTGAGATAGAAGACGAAGAAGTCATAGAAGGAAGAGTAGGTGAAAAAGTGGATAAGGAGAAGAACGAAGGAACAAGGGAAAAAAGGAGAAGATTGAAAAAATAGAGGAATAAAAAAGATTAAAAAATAAAGAAGAAAGTTAGAAAATGTCCAGAAAATAATATTATTGATCTACATTGACGTACATTTAGCTCTAAATTTCGGTTCATTTTCAAGCTACCTTCTCTATTAAAAAAAAATATTAATGTTTATTATTGTAATTGTAATAAGATTATTTAATATATGTGCGGCAGTGATAGCTATGCAGCTGGCGTATGATTCGGTTGATCACCCAATCTATGCAGCTTTTAGAGTGGTTAGTGCTTTGATGGGTGATCTTCTTAAGAATACGATTGGCCTGCATGAACATCATTGTTGTTAGGTATAAGTTAAAGGCTCATTGATCACTACAATGCAGAATTTTAGTGATTAATGAAAATTTGCCTATCACCGATTGAACTGGCGTGAGTTTTCTCTGTGGTTTCCTCATGTCACTGTGTTCCGCCGAATAATGGGACACAGGGTAGATACGGTACAATAAAGCACATGCACATAATAATAATAATAATTTATTATGTCAATAAATTTTATTTTAAGTGAATTTGACTCTTCTTTGAAAAATATTGTAAATTTCAGAAAAAAAATAAAAATTAACAAAAAAAGCAAAATAAAAATTAACAAAAAAAGCAAAATAAAAATAAAAATGATGAATAAAATTTAATTTATTTCCTTTGAAAATTCGCCCAGCAAAGCGGGCGGGGTCGGCTAGTATGTATATACGAGCGACATACACGTCGCCATTGGCCGTCCCAATTTTAGTTTACTGTGTTCACTCTAACAGGCAACTAATGCCCTTTTGAATTGGTTAAACGTGGTAATATTACGAATTTAAGGCATTGTTTAATATTTGCACACCCTTTTACTTAATAGACTTCTTCAAATAATTTGTACGCGGCTTCGGCAACATAAGCAAACTCGCTCGACGAGTATTGCGTGTAGGTGCGTGTCAATATAATAAGAACATCTGTAAAATTGTAAATGTTAATATCGCGTAAAAATCAGGCCCGAGACGAGACACGAGATGAGAACGATAATTCAAGCGAGTTTCGGTGATTCGAACGCCTCAAGGTACTCGACCTGCACCGATCTATTTTCATATTTATGTACGCCTGTGTCGTTTCGTACAGTGAAGAAAAAGCATCGGAAGAAAACCGGAATGTCTTAGATCCAAAACGACGACGGACGCTATTAAAAAAAAATAATGGTACAGAAATCTTAACTAATGGGTTTCTCAATTGACAAGAAACAGCAATTATTAAAGATATCAATAATTTATGAAAATATTATCTAAGCGATATCCACAATATTTTGGAGTGGTTTGAGTTTGTTTTTTTGTGTAAATCTCAGAAATAAATTACACAGAAAAGTGATCCTTGAAGAACCACTTCTTAAATGTGTACCAATTCTTAAATGGCCGGCAACGCACTCGCGAGCCCTCTGGCATTGAGTGTCCATGGGCGGCGGTACCACTTAACTTCAGTTGAGCCAGGAGCCCCTTTGCCCCCTTTTCTATAAAAAAACACCTAAAAAGTATGTCACCGTCACTGAACTTCTCTTAAACCGCTGGACCGATTTGAATATCTGTTTTTGTATGCGTTTCTCTCTTTTACTGGTACTTTGATACTTTGTTAAATAACATAATGGGTTAAAATATCAAGCAGGACAACGTTTATTGGGTCCGCTAGTATAATAATATGTTCTATTATCATAAACACTCGTATGATCAATATCAATTTCTGAAACGTCAAGTAGTTAAGTAATGGTATCTATATATCCATCTCATACATAACATCATATTGAATATCGAATTTAGATGCAATAGAGGTCTATTACAGATTACAGTTAATTAACTGAACACACAATATATAACAAGATAGTTCAGATCAATTTTGTTATGAGTTAGGCGAGAAATTTTTATAACCTAAATAAAAATATGTAGTTTTGGAAATATGTATTAAAAACTCTACATAAAATTTGAAACAAAATCAAATGTGTGATTACTATAGGGTATAACTTATATCCTACACATTTTAATGTATTTATGCAGATCATGGAGAAGAAATCTTTCTTTCGAAAGAAAACAATTTTGTACGATAAGAAGCATTAAAGTATCTACAATTTTATCTTTAAATTGTTGCAAAGATAATTTTAATGTAGATATGGTTTACATATCAAATCTTAGTAAAAACTGTATGCCTAAAAAACCTTACTTATTCCAAACTTAGCTGTCTTAACATAGCTTTAAGACATTTTAATGATTGAACCACAAAAAAGTTTAGTCATCGTCCTAAATTCATATTAATATTTCACCAATAATCGCCAAAGAAATTCAGTTTTAACTAATTTCTAACACAAAAACTGCTAACATAGTATGAATACCGAGAAACCTCTAAAATTAATAAACACCTGTTTGTTAAATGTACACAATTTTAAACATTATTCCCTACTGAATCCTAAATCAAATGCTTAAACATTTTACTGCCGTTGCTGAGATAACAATAAAATGGGCCTCTACGGCGTAGCGAGCGTAGCTCACGTAGAGTTTTTAGTACCTTTTGATAAAAAAATTGTTAGGATTCGTGTATTAGGCTTTGCTTTAGGATTTATATAAAAAGTTAAGAGAATAAACTTTCGACGACTCGAGATAAACAAAGCAATTAACACCGTCTCTATCATTTTTATTGTTACTTTTAATCATTATTTGCTTTTTATCCTAGCTGATATTATATTATATATTTTTTTTTATAAATTGTCTTTGACCTGAGACATCATTTAACATTACAATCTAGCCCAACTTAAGACAAATAAGTTATGTAAGTCTAACCGAGTTTAATTAAAAGGATATTTAACAAAAGGTAGTGCAATAACACCGCATACAGTCTCTATAAGGACACTCTGTTCTCGTATACTGATTTTCACTTAACTGTTTAGCCCTAAAGACTAACGTGCATTCACACTAATTTCATTTTGGTGGAGTCTGTGTTTGTGGGTTCCAATAATATTTTTAATTCGATCGACATGCCCTACATGAAAGTCAAGATGGAGGTCGTCATTGCATGTACCAGGGACAAGACAGGGATTCTCCGGAGCATATCGTTTTGGAATTGTACAGCCCTACAGCTGCCAACCATAAGTCTATACATTTATATTGTAATAATTTGTTCATTTTATTTATGTCAACGGAGGAAATTTTTTCTATGACTTCGACGTACTTAAATTTATCGCCTTTTAATTAAAATAACCTGTATATTAGCTGGAGTGCTCCCATCTTCCATTTCACTGAACTTTAAGCATATCAGAACATAATTAGCTTCGTATTACTTAAAACTTTGCCTGTACAGTATGCCTGTTCAGCAAAAATAGACTCTTGTTGAGTTACAAAGTGGTTTTTATAAATACTCCGACGATAAAGTCTTCAAAGCAATAATATTTCTCAGTGAATTTCATTTTTTTAAAGCCTTGATTTATAAAAAAGTTGTATACAAAATAAAGTTTAACAGAGCCTCGTCTTATTGTATGGTTATATTAAAACAATATTTGCATATGTTAATAAACACTGCACATGCGATAATTATTATGATTGTAATACTATGCATTGCATATTTATTTGATTGTGGTAACATATTAAAAAACAATTATAGCATCTTAATAATAATAACTTTATCATGTATGCATAACAGGACCACATTGCTGTCAATTTATATTATCTTATACTGTATCTACGAACACTACACTTCCCTTTTTGAATTGATTTAAAAGTGACGCGGGGAGTGTGGGGTTCAGCCCGTATGGTGCAATGGACACCTACCCACAAAACCCAACAGCGCCATCTGTTCGCTATGTTCGGGTGACGCGGTAACAGTTTCCCTTAATCCGTGTCTCCGTCATGAGCGTCAACACTACACTTCCTAAGTTAATACTTTATAATAAAAATATTTGGCTATAAGTATTCATATGTATTACATACAAAATATTTTATCACAAATTTCTCTTACAAAATAGTTTTTGTATTATGGAAACCCAACTTATGAGTACAATGAATCTTGCGTTGTCCATACATTTATTGTAGTAATCATTTTATCCTCATTATGTTACTCATTTCGAAGACCAGGACGCATATTGATTCGTTGAGCTGGAGTAAGTAATGGTAAAATCGTTGTTGTATGTTTGCTTCGACACTCAGCCTGATCGATCGAATAGTTTTGACAAAATGATAGATGTGATGTTATACATATGATACATATTTATTCTAACCCATTTATAGCATGTTAGTATAATGCTGCGAGATGGATTACTGTCAACGGTAAAAACCCTACAAAAAGCCTCATTTACGTTTTAGTTTGTGAAATACACGTGTTATATTTTTAAGTAAACTAATTAGTATATAGTTCATCATATTTGGTATCGTATATGGTTATGTACTATGGAAGTTTATTTACTATTTATTTAAAAAGAGAACATATTTATGCCACACTACTTGCAAGTGAAATTTTTATCTACTTCCATTTAACTAACAGAAAGTACTTTGCAATTTTCCTCTCGTCAGTCACCGACACTTACATTACTAAACACTAAAAACTCCGTTACAACGGAACTCATGCAATTATTCTAATGTTAGGAAGGTTAAATCAAATCAAATCAAAAATATCTTTATTCATGTAGGTAAACATGTACACTTATGAACGTCAAGAAAAACAAATTAAATTAACTGTAAATTTACATTTACAACCAGTTCGCAAGTCAAGGGCGTAGAGCGGGTAAGAACGGGGAAGATCTGTTATGTAGTAGAATCAAATAAAAATTAATAATATAATATGTAACCTTCGCTCATGTACTCACAATGCCAGAAGACGTTATCGATAGACTTAAAAATTTGGTACGATCCATAAATAGGTTCAAACATATACCAGCACTTGTACAGAGTATATATTGTACGAACTAATATTATCATACTAAAACTTAAAGAGGTAATTTACTTAAAGAGATATAAATGTCACCCAATTTTCAATGTTAAAATACGATTACCAGCCGACAATTTTCGTCATGTAGGCAATAATTCAGCACCTCCCCGTTTATTAATATCTGTAGACATGATAACAACACCAAAAGGCTTTTAACGCGATGAGGCAATTTTGAAAAAAATATTGTTCACTTTTAGATATAAATCAAAGGATGTTTCGTCATTTTATAACTGTGATGGAGAAACGGATTTGCGACTTTTTCGCCGTCGGAAAATTCTTTATTTTTACTTTATTGGTTGAGCTACAGTCATCAAACAGCCTGTCTGGTGCCTACGTTAGAAAAATATCATTTCAAATATACAGGATTTAAAAAAAAGGTTTTTTATTCACGATGCATTAAAAATTTGAATTTCGAATGTGGTCTGCGATCCCGAAAATATGTCGTGCTTCAACTTTACAGATAACAGAACCCTATTGACGTTTTACCTTTATGTACCATCCCTGAATCGTAGTTATACTGACAAGGTAATTTGGCGCGACTAAATGTCACCATTACACATTTGTCTATTTACTTTTTGCCAACTTCCCGAGACTATTTTAAACTGGAGTGACGAGTTTCTCGCTTCTTCTTTGAAGTTCAAAAATTGTAGAAGTTAATTAGCCAGTAGCGTTACGACATTATCTAGATCTTCTGTTTATATTTTTCTATAGACAGTCATCCACCTTCTAGGCCTGAGGTACGGTAAGTACGGTACGAGCTTCATTAGCGCCTACGGCTAGAAAGCGTTAGCTAAAAGTTAAGAATTAGATACTAAGCCACTCGGCCATCACTGTTCTGATTTAGTAGAAAGTTAAAACCACTTTCCTTATCGCGAACCGATGCAAGTATTGTTTATTTTATTTATGTCAATGGCGGAAAATTATTTAATTTTTTCTATGACTTAATTGTCCTTAAATTTATCACATTTTAACTACAATTACTGTGGCTGTATCTTCAATTTCACTGAACTAGCATATTAGAACATAATTAGCTTCGTATTACTTAAAACTTTGCCTGTACGAGAGCCTGTTAAGCAAAAATAGACTCTTGTTGAGTTACAAACTGGATTTTATCATAAATATACAGACGGTAAAGCCTACAAATATATTTCTCAGTGAATTTAATTGTAATTAAGCGTTGAATATAAAAAAGTTTCACACAAAAAACAACATTTTACAGATCCTCGTCTTGATGCATGGTTATTATATTTATACAATATTTGCATATGTCAAGACAAACAGCACATGCGATAATTATTATGATTGTAATAGTATGCATTGCATATTTATTTGATTGTAGTTATAAAATGCATCTTAATAATAATTACATTTTCATGTACGTATGACATGACCATATGGTCATGGCCCACAATGTCAAATAGATATTACCTTATACTGTATCTACTATCTTTATACTTCCTGGGCTAGTTTAAAGTCAAAATATTTAGAGACATTCACATGTATGCCCATATCACATACAAAAATTTCATCAACGGTAATTATGTATATTTCTTACAAAATAGTTTTTGTAATAAGAAAACCCAACTTATGACTACAATGAGTCCTAGCGTTTCGCTTGGCTCGTTCTGTTTGTAAAAGAACAAGTATATTAGGTTCAATATTCTTATTACGTATTATACTTTTATTTTTACATACCCTCCCGCGGCACGGTTGCCTGAGAAGGGTTATGAGGGACTCGCCACTGTGCATACCCATTAAAATCCCACGGAGCCACCAACAATCGCCCGAGGCTTGACACGGTAACAGCTTAGCCTTGTCAGCATCCAACTACGCGATCAGCCGTTAAAACACACGGTCCTCAGCGGCCATGAATGATGTCGAATGGACCTTGGCTCAGCAAGGGCCTTTCACATCGGGCAATTCGCCATGTTTAATGAAGCTGGGGGAGGCCGGGTGTTACGTATTATACTAAATTATTATCACATTAAAACATACAGCGTCGTTTAAAGTTAGTAGTAACATTTAACCTCATTTGCTGATAGCGAGTTTAAAACTATTCCCAAGACACTCCGGTTACATACTTCATGTTAGTGAATATATTAAAAATTACAAACACTTAAAAGTTTAAACTAGTGTACAATGCAGATTTTTCTACTAGAGACATTATAAAGTTCAACTACGAAGTTATCTGAACTATTTATCTTTGTAAGTCGTTTTGCTGGAGACAAAATTTTAAAGATACAATTACAGTTTCAATTTATGCACATTTTAAGAAATTACATTAAAACAATATGAAGATATAAGAATTGAAATACTTCGGTTCCAAGATACTTTATATCTCAAAGAATTACATTCACTGAGCGAGATAATGTAGAGTTGGTTAGTTATGTACATGTGTTATTAAATACAATTGAAGATAGATAGATAGAACTCAGGTAAGGTAACATCAATCCGTATTTGAGACGAATTCTTAAGCCACAAAGAAATCAAATGAAATTAGACCCGTCAAAGTTGAATATAGTACAAAACAAAAGTTGTTATTAAAATATAATATGCTTATTATTAAAATAAATACTCGACTTTGGAGAGGTATCACATGAACAGTACCAAATAGGAGCTAATCAATGCTTCACTGAAGTCTTCATCCTTCTAAAAGGCGTTTATAAAGTAAATCTGTCATATTTCTGGGGTGTAAAATCGCTGTCTTAAATCGTAGGTGTTTTTGCACGCAGTATATTAACTTCATTTGCAAAGCTTCATTTAATTAAATGGGAATTATCTAAAGTTCGAGATTAAGATTCCAGAGCAATTAGTGTCAAAGTTATCCGCAGTTGGCAAGGACTTTTAATCAATTGAAGAACATTTAACCTAGAGGGATTTCAAGGACGGATTTGTTGGACAGACAGTTGGTATGAACGTTCCACAGAGGTAAGTGGGAAAATTACACAGAATCAAAATATAAATTTATTCTTTCAGAACAAAAAACAACACTGGCGCTTCAAGCCTCAATCTTGGCCTTAAATTCCGTCGTGATAATCACAAGTACATTCTCATAGGCAAGTAGATGATCAGTCTTCTGTGCCTGAGGCACGCCGTCTACCTTTTCGGGTTTAGGGCATGCTGCTTACCTTACTACGTTTTCCTTCGGGAGCGAGTTTTAAATGCAAATATAGACAGTAAGTCAGTCTTTTCCGCCGGGGTTAGAAGCTACTAGATTAGGGATGAGAGTCGAAAGCCACTATGCTAACCTTGCTCGTTCCGGTTCTAAAATGAGACATAAGATATAATGTAAAATTTTCTCATATTAAATATGCGAAGAAGAGTGTTCGGTTTTCCGGAATGAAATCTTTTTAGGTTGTTCTGTGAATTTTTCTCTGTATAAACCTCAGAGTTCACAACATAGGTTTTTAATAATGAAATATAAAATAGGGGTTGATCGTAAAGGGTTGAAAATTCAGGGTTATATGTATTTACTAATGCTGTATCATAATTTTTTTAAATCTAAAATTAAAAAATAAATTAGGGGTGGATTACCCTTAAAATTTATGGGGATGAAAAATAGATGTTGTCCGATTCTCAGACCTACCCAATATGCATACAAAATTTCATGAGAATCGGAAAAGCTGTTTCGTAGGAGTGTATAATAAATTTGAATTGTTGTGTCTAACAGTAAAGTCTATAAGTAAATATATACTTATATAATACGTTTCAGTGAGCAGTGTTATCCTAGTGCGTGCGACTCTCATCCCTGGGGTACGGTTCGATCTTCGACAGTGTCGATGGACTTACTGTCTTTGTCCGCATTTAAAACTCGCCCGTACAGCGAAGGAAAACAAACAAGGATCCGAAATTGTGTGTCAGGCACAGAAGGTTTATATTGCCTCTTCATTTTGCTTTTAGAGTGTCGTATTAAACAGAAATCTGAGGCCCAGACCTAAAAAGTTGTATCGTCGTTGGTATTGGTTTCTGACCTATTAAATTAATACAAATCAAATAAAGTCTTTTCAGATTTTTCCAAAAGGATTTTTATACACACATCCATTAATAAAATTATCATACGCTATATTGCTTTGACATTTTTAACAAAGTTTGCTGTAAGCTGTGATGGACGAGCGAAACTAACTTTTATGATAAACACAATTTTTGAATTGATTTATTATATTGCAAACAAAAGGCAACATTATACTACAATTAAAGTCAAGTGAGTGTATGCAATATTAGTACTAAAAAAGCTATTATTAATGCAGATTAGAATTTGAATGAATTATTTTCTTTCTTTTTTGTTGTAAAAGATGTATGAATACTTTGAGCCATGCCCTAAGATTTAGGTCCCGACGTGACGGGAAGAGAGCCTCTTAAAGATAATGGCCAAACAGATGCAGAAATGTAAGGTTAAAATTATTAAGAGGTTGCAATTGCTTTAGTATAAAACTGATAATAATGAGCTTTGGTAAAGAGATTTAAGTTTAAGTTAACAAACCTTATTGACTAAACCAATAAAGTACAGTATAAAAGTTGTTAAATGAGAGGAAGGCTTTATAATTTTTTACATCCGTTTATTTTCGCCCTCACAAAGATATACTTTTTTATTGTTCTGAACACGGATTTTTAAGTGTTTCTTTTGTTCCTTACTTTATTTATTTTGTTTATCACAAAGGTCTTAACATTGTTAGTCATTACCTGTAGTTATCATCCCTCGACTGAAACATAAAGAGTATCATTAAATCGAACTTGTGTAGAAATTTTCCAAGACCAATGCAGAAAACATTATTCAGGACTGGTTACAATATTTGATATTGAATATTTAGTATATTATTAATTTTAGCGATAAGTGTTTTATAACACAACAAGGACACTTTTTTATATCTATTGTTTGGAGGCATTGAGGTGTTTTCAAACGAATACCGCTTTCTTCCTCCAACACATTATCTCTTTCATTTCGCTTTTAGAGTGTCGAATATCAGACACGCGAACTTAATAAGTGTTTAGCGCGAATTCGCTATATACTCGTAAATAAAATGCAATATTTTAAATTTTCAATAATAAATAATTATTCATAAATCAAAAGGATTATTAAACATTGTTGTTGTTTTTAAGAAGACACACAAGCAGGCATATAATATTAAAACAATCTTCATAAAAGACCGGCACCTCACTTGCGATCGCTTAAGCATTGTGAATCATCACTCACTCAATATCAAACATCCTGCCAATTTGTGCGTGTTCTATAAAAATCCAGGCCCTGAGGAATTACAACGAGGAAGGCGCTTATCAGGCCAGAATGACCTAGAATTACAATCCTACTCCATCAACCACTGTCTACTAAGCTATAGTTTTATTTACATTACATAAATAAAAAAATACACAATGTTCTCAACGCGTATACTAAATATGACAAAAATCCGGGAAATATGATCCGCGTCCTTTATTGTGGGAAAAATTTACTGACATAAAATGTCCGCAGGTGTTTTTAGACAGCTAAATTAACCTGACGACCCGACAGCTTTCATAAAGCAGGTAAAGTATACTAAATTTTTAAGTTTATGTGAAAGTTGAGCTTAATATCACTGTCCGCGAGTTTTTAACGTGCTTATATCGACTTGACTGAATTTGTTTGATACACATAAAAATATCACACATACACAAGGTTCCACTTTTCCACACCGAAGTACAAGTAATCGGAAAGGACTTGTGAATATGCATTGAGAATTAGGGCATATTTCATTTTATTTAGATTTCTAGTACAGGAGGCAATAAACAAAGACCAAATAATTGGTTGGGACCAGCAATGGTATGGGAAAAGTTTTGCGACATTAAAAAGAACTTGTTAATTTATCTTTAAAATATTGTTTGAATATAACATAACAAAACTTTCAAACATGGGATTAATAACTGAGTTTTGTATACCAGCAAATCGATATATTTAATTTGACTAAAAAATTCTTAAATAATATATTAAAAAACCTCTGGTGTCTTTAACTAATAATGGCTTTGTTTGTTCCTGTACATTAAATATATATTATAATCTATTAATCAATTAATCTTAGAACTTATAATTTAGAATTTAGTATAAATTTGTGCTGTGTAAAACTGTGCTTTATTATATATTTGAATGTGTGTTCCATTTGGCTTTTATGTATAAAATAATTATTTGAATAATGCTTAATGATTAGCTGTAGGAATACTTTAATAGGTAAAATAAATAACTTAATTCAGCACACAGCTTGTAAACTCAAAAGTAAAATGTATCAGAATTGTATTGCAACAAAACAAATGCAAACAAAATATTTTTTAGGAAATATTTCACTTTAACTGCGTATGTAGACCGCAATAAATTACAATGAATGCAAATTGTAACTATTGCAGTATCAATCGCAATAGATACAGATTGATGAGGCTTTAGAAAAGCCGAGCTGTAATCACGCGTGTTTTTTTCGTATAACATACTTGTTATTATAAAATATATTGCGCAACTAGTATGTTGTGGGGTCTGACCTACCCTAACCGACCTAAGGGGATCGGTTTATGTAACTTAAAGTATTATTTCATACATCTTAACAATCTGTTACCCGCCCAAGTAACTACATTCCCACAATCACAGCTTAGCTTTTATAAAACAACGAAGATGTCGCCGTATCTCCGGCCTCTTTGCTCTATACGTTTTTACTTCTTTATGTGTTGTCAAATGTTAGCCACGAATAAACTATTTTTAGGTAAAAATAAAACTTAACGAGAACCCTTAACCATGGACTGCTTGTGATTTAATGATCTTAATTTTTTGAACGTATAAGTGAATTTAGTAAGCGGCTCATCAAAGAAATAAATTAATTGTACAATATTAAAAACATGGACTGCTTGTGATTTAATGATCTTAATTTTTTGAACGTATAAGTGAATTTAGTAAGCGGCTCATCAAGGAAATAAATTAATTGTACAATATTAAAAACAAATTAATTGTAACTATGGTATCATATTTTCTTCTACATTGTAACTTCACATACGAGAAACAAACCTATAATTCCATAATAATGTATTAATGGTTGTAAGAAATATTAAATAAGACAGAAGTTAAAATAAAACACGACACCAAAATTTCCAGAATAAATATGGTTATAGCGGACTTATCAGGCCTAAAGACTATGCCGTTACATCGTTACCATATAAATCTACGGTTCATATTAAAGATCACAGGCATTAATATTCCACCGTTAATTCTCAGATTTTAATAATAAAATTTTGTTATAAATCGCAAGGCAAAGTTAAGTAATAATTTTTCAATATAAATGAGAATTCAATCATTCAATTTCAAAGCTCAAGTTGAACTCAATCAAATTAGGTTAAGAAGTATTAAGATCTATCTTTAGCACCACTGCAACTTTACATATTGGAGCTCATTTTCATACTAACGATTGCTTTTCCAAAATATAATAATAACACTCAGGGCGATTCGGCTAATCCCTATTGAACATGTATACAGTAGGTATTACACAAGTTTTATAGTATTGTAATAATAATAGAAATATATTCCAAAACTTTCATACCAATACATGCTGATTTATGAGATTGGGAAGACCAACTGGTTTCTTTCGCTGTATCAGTATTAATTTTTACATTAAAAGGGGTAAATCGTCAAAACGCTGCTGGGTCTGGTTGGTAACTTTGGAAACGATGCTGAGAAAAAGCGACTAACTTGGAAATGGATAGGCCATATCGAATCCTATTATATCCTCGCTTGATTGGAACTAGCATGGAAAGCGCAGCTGTCTCAAGAAAACCTAGCGTCGTACAGTCGCCGTTAAGGAAAGCCGGAAAGGCTTGGAACGAAGTAAAAACGAGGCCTAAGACAAAACGCGATGGAGACTCGACCAGACAAGTTAGTCATCATCGGTTCGCAAATTGAGAACGTTTAAATTCTTGGTCTATATCCTATTTGCCACGGGCCTTGTCCATTTAAGATATTAAAATTTCATCAATAATGACAACTGAAAAACGTAACTAAAAATATTTTTTGTTTATTAAATTCCTGTGATTTGGGAAGTTTTTGATAAGTTGTTCCATGAGCGATCTGTTGACTAATCCAAATTACCCACTCCCTTAATCCTTTAATAATAAATAGATTAATAAACCAACTATGGAAATTACGACAAAGGAAAGCGCTGTCATAAACCAGTCGACGTATATTGTTAAATAGGTGACAATGTGGTGTAGTGCGGCGTGCAACTCGTAAGCCGGAAAAGTTTAATGACCACAATTGTGCCTTAAATATTGTTCAGGCTTTAGAGGATTTTAATGGAACACGATTGTACAAAAACACAATTCGTATAAACCTGGCTTCTGTTATGAGAGAAAAATGTTTAGATAGTTTCGATGAATCCCCAGACATACTTTAAGCAAGTCATATGCTGATTCCGTCTAACTAATGGAGTGATGAGTGATGAAGGTAACATAATTTGACAAGGTTAAGATCGAATGCTAGTAAAATAAAATTATATGTTAATGCTTGATTCTATTTACTTTCCTTAAATAAATAGTTTATATACGCATTTTCAGTTTCAATAAAAAAAATTATACTAAAATATTAAATATACGTGAAAAACATAATATATTTTACATTTATTCATAAAGGTACCATACTATTTTCATAGCTATTAATTCATAAGTAAATGTGCTACTTTTCGAAAATACACATGACGAAACACAGTAACAATTTAAGGCTTATAGGAGTGTATTACACTTAAGTGCGGGTTCTGGCTATTAAAGATAACGATAATCCAACATCTATGTGCTTACTTTAAAGTAAAATGTATTTATTTATTAGCACTTCGTTACATTACAATATAAAAATTGATAAATATATAAATATAATTAAACGAAAAGGAGAGTAACTGGCGGCCTTATCGCTTTCGAGCGATCTCTTCCAGGCAACCACTGTTAGTAAAGAAAAAAGTATTAAATTACATAATTTAGGCAAGGAGTGCAAAAATACATATTACATATAGTTATTAAGAAGAAACTAAACAAGAATAAATACAATAAACTAAACTGATACTGGGATACGTGAAAAACAAAAAGTAAAAAGTGCACATGAATCACGAAAATCTACGTTTGTACAGAAGAAATTTAAAGGAAGATATAGAAGGAGCTAGGCGAATAGGGATGGGAATTGAATTCCATAGCCTAACTGCAGATACATTAAAGGAATCGCCAAGAATGGAGGAAGTTGCGTTTCACGACTGTCAGATAGCGTTATTCGTCATGAAACGCGAAGTATCTTATTTGGAACTTCTATCTTTCGAATAATTTATGTGTTGCATAGCTATTTGGTACTTTATCCAACATTGTGAAACATATGGAAAAAAATGTTATTGCTAATGTTGGAGTTTGAATATGTAAATAATGGCAGGCAACACTTGTCACATGTAAAGAAAAAGTTTTAATTTAGAATATTAGAATACCTGTTTGAATTTTTATATAAAGAGATAGTTTCTGCTTTTGTATTGGTACTTCTATTCTAGACGCGGACACCTTTGGCTCTTTATAAACATAACTTATTGTGTATATTACTGTAATGAATATGTAATGTTTAATGTTTAAAGGACTTTTTTTCTCATTACAAAAACCTATTTCATTTACATGAGAAACTTAATATTAATATATATTTATACGAGCGAGATACACGTCGCCATCAGTCGTGTAAATGTAATAGTAATGTGTTTAGGAAATATATATTAAACAATATGAAGTAAGTGTTTTTTTTTAAATAGCCACCACTACAGCTCAGTACCCTTAAAATATTGGAACAACAACTAATAATATAGTAATTACTTATAATATAAGTGTCATTTTTACGCCGGCTTTTTCGGCTACAGGTTCGAATTTAATGTCGTGGAATAAGTGATACCTTGATGATCTCCTGTTCCAAAATAAGAGTATTTTATTTTTATTTTTTTATATCCCCAGTTTTACTAAGTACCAGTGGTTCCATGTGTCACATTGTGCTTATTCCATTCCGTGAAGGCCGTGGGACACATTAGTTAAAGTTACATAGAACATATGTATCTAGACTTGGAAGATAGCAAACGTGGCAACATTGGGCCACCACATTTGAAATTAGAGTTTATAGAATTTGGTTTTTTAGACCTCCGGCGGCATCGGACCTAATTAGATTAGGCTTTTTTATATGTCTATTTTTTAATTTAATTTAAATATGTATGATAGTTAGCGGCTTTGTCTCCTAAATTATAAGAACATTTTTGTCGCTTATCGTTTTTTAGAAATAATATATTTTAGGTTACGTATATATAAGTACTTTTACTAAAGTATATATAAGTATTTTTTTTTATAGAACAGGGGGCAAACGGGCAGGAGGCTCATCTGATGTTAAGTGATACCGCCGCCCATGGACACTCTCAATGCCAGAGGGCTCGCGAGTGCGTTGCCGGCCTTTTAAGAATTGGTACGCTCTAGTACATAATAATTAGTACTTATTATTTATTTATAAATAAACTTAGTACGTGTTCTAAGATGCAACAGATGTTTATAAATTGATTAAATATTTTTTTTTGAATTTATTTCATCCAATAAATAAAAAGTATAATTTTTAAATACCTAGATACATAACATTTTATTTAACTGTAGTTTAACACAGATGTTTATTTTTGAAGTAAAAGGAAAACAAAGTAGAATATGAATGAATAAAAGGAATAAGATTAAAATATTAGAAAATAAAAAGTACCGTTATTTTAAACTATAAATGTCATCACTATGCTCTACTACATAAATTACTATTTACTTACATAGCAAAGCATGTCTATCGTTTATGTTCAGGCTCGACTGATTCAGGTTCCATTTCAAACAATTTACTACCTAACTTTACACAAACCACTTAGTTAATAACAAAAAGTACTCTTAACGACATGAAAATAAAAGTTGTTTTCGTGATTTTGAGCGGAAAGGCAACGCGTCCTCTCCACGCGGCTGCCTATTTCAGACTGAAAGTTGAAAGTTTTGCAGTGCATAGTAGTTTGAACTTTTTACTGCGCGTTTGTTTGAATATAATTTAAATACTAAGCGTTCTTTTGTTTTTAGATTCCACATTTAAATACTTTACTGTAAGGACATTAACATCACCAACAGAGGCTCGTGTTGGTAAAAAAGCCTGATTATTATTATGAAATCAGCGGAATTATTTGGTCTTTATGCAAATATGTGCTGTATTTCGCTAGAGTTAATATCTCGTGTACAAATATTAATATTATCGGAAGAGAAGTCTTGTTAAAGTACCTGTTTGTATTTTAATAAAATAAATTGGCGATTAAGGTATATTAATAGTTATATTTATGGAAACGCTGAAATTGATATATGAGAAATGCTCGTTTATTTGACGACAGGTGACAGAATGTTGTAGAAGTTACGGGGTCACATAGAATTAAAGGCGTTGCTGGCCTTTCAGTTGTACGCTCTTTTGTTTAAGGCCCGGAATTCGGACTGGTTTAATATTTGGAGTGGCAACTGGTGGTGCGCGGTAAAAAGCCAAACACCTACTTGAGGAAGGTCAAGGTGACATAGATGAAATTTAGCATTCTGCTTCGAAGACATAAGCAGCTAAAGCGACTATAGCGAATATTCTTAATAAATCGGTACCCGTGGCAACAGGTAGTGAGTGGTACAAAATGCTGTAAATAACGCATACCACCGCATACCATCTGTCTTCCTCGAGACAGACGTGAAGGCGATACGTATGAAATTTATAATTTCGATTTAAAGACGTAAGCTGCCATAACCTTAGCGAGTGTCCTTTATAAATAACTTCTAAGCTCACATTTATTTTATTAAAAGGCTTTTATAAAAGCAAAAGATTGGCTGCAATAAAAGTTGTATTAACTTTTATTTCTATTTAAGTTCACGATACAACTAGAGAACAAAGTTTCATAAAGCTGGTAATCGAAAAATCTTATCATATATTACTATATCGTGTCCCTTGAGTCCGATGATACCAGTTTACGACAGCTATGCCAGTAAGCCTAGTGTTAACATGCTCTTGACATACGAAGCTCCCCGATTACGTACGAATCTGGTAACACAGATAAGCTTAAAAGCTTTTAAGGGGACGTAAAAAAATAATAGTGCAGACATATATTTTTAGATTGTGTATCTAATTTTAATTTCATTAATATTTTGTTTATTAAACTTTAACAGGTGATTCGTAGAACTAAGTTTTAAGCATTCATTAATGATTGTTTTAATCATATAAGTATTACTAATGATAAAAGGAATTTATAAATTTCGATACTCTATAGAGTATCGAGAATTGTCATCAAAAAATGTATGTAGTTGTATGTAGTTTCAGGACTGCAATAGTCTTAGTAATGTAATGTTGTAAAAATTTCATACATATAAAAAAGATTTTCTCTGAATAAACAAGTAAAGTGAACAAAAAGGACGCTTAATTTTCTGTAAAATACTGTCACGCTATTTTAATATCTTCTTTAAAAATGTATAAAACTAAAATACATATAAATTAACGCCTTCTTATCGTCTGCAAAAGATAGACTAGTCACTTACACGATATTTAGACGCTTTTGTATGTAATTTCAATGTATTTATCTCGTTATCAGTAGCGCTGATATCGTACTATATATACGTACATGACTGACATTTGTACTACATAATCATAAAATAAAATATTACAACATACAAAGTCGGTAAAAGATCGCAATACTAAAAGTGATAATTTGAATAATGGTCTCATGACAGGTGCAATCCAATAGTCGTTGTCGATATGTTAACAATCGTGCACGATACGTTGTGCTGGTCAGTTAGAAAAATCCAATTTGCATGCAAAACAATGGCAATTTTATTTATTGTCGATTTTATCGAGAGGATAGCACGTCGAGGGAACAGAGCAGCAAAAAATGGCTATGAACAACAATGAAGTTGGAGTTTTTTTTAGGACAATGGATGTTTAGTCTTGTACTCTACGCCCTTGACTTGCGAACTGGTAGGAAATGTAAATTTAAAATTAATTTAATTTTTTGACGTTCATAAGTGTACTTGTTTACCTATATGAATAAAGATATTTTTGTTTGTTAGCGTTCCCACATCGTGTATCGAAACGGGTGCGTAAGATCATTTACCTCAATAAAGGAACTAGCAACACGCCTTTAATGGTAGCAATAAAACATCTTCGTATACTTTCAACGACGTAAAATAAATATATAAATGATAAATATAAAAATGAATGTTCATTTGTCTCGTTAAAACCTCGAGAATGGCTGGACCGATTTAGGTTATGATCTAGAAATATTTGTAGACGTGAAGGTTTAAACTGTGCATGGATATATAATAAATAAATTCAATTCAAAATTTCACAGTCAAATAACAGTTGAATTTTCCAATTAAAACTGTTTTCCAAGCCGGGAAAAATTTGACGTCTGACTTTTTGAAATAAAACGTAGGCGCAGTATGAGATCCGATTTCTTTGGTCTGTTTTAAATTGTTTTTTAATAAATTTTGATACAAATATATATAGCTGATGAAGTTCAACAGGTCAATATTTTACGTATTTTGTACTTTTGATACTAAAAGCCTTATCACAGGTTTACAAAACGAGAAAAATCATTCTCTGCACTGTGGCTCTTCTTAATTTCGTTAGATGTTCTATTTAGCAGTGTTGGCCTAGTGGCGTCAGCGTGCGACTCTCATACCTGAGGTTCGATCCCCGGCTGTGCACCGATAGATATTGCTATATGCGCATTTATTCGCCCGAACGGTGAAGAAAAAGATCGTGAGGAAACCGACATGTCTTAGACCCAAAAAAAGTCAACGTGTGTCGGGCACTGGAGGATGATTAGATAGATTGGATTTAAAAATGATCATGAAACAGATTCAGAAATCTGAGGCCAAGACCTAAAGAGGTTGTAGCGCCATGATTTATTTTTATTTATGTTCTATTTGGTACAAAAAAGTTAGTTCTTAGCATCAGTTGAGGTAATTTTGCTCATTTCGATTAAATTTATGGTCAAATTGCGGGGAGCAGAAAAAATATGTTTTCCTTATCTTATTTATGACTTTCATTCATTAGGGACAGTAACATATTCCACGATCGTAAAACTAAGCATTTTCTTATTTCATCAGAATAATGGCACTTGATTAAAGTTGGCAATGAGTGCTCGAAAAACTTAAATGTTCACAAGAAATGTACTGAAGAAAAAGTTTACCAACAAAGAACAATACAAGTAACATCTACTAATCCAGTGTTATTGCAGTTCTCGTCTCACTCTCAGTCTCTCTTTATATTTGGAGCAAGTATTTTGGCGTCTTTTTCAGGTCGACAACACATTATCGCAGGTTTAAAGCACTGAAGGTTAAAGGCACTCAGGTGGCTAACTCAAGTCAGAGTGCTTTTTCAGGTTTGTGTTTTCTGCCTATCCCTTTGGGAATTGTAATAGGTAAATTCTTGTTATTTTAAACTTTCCCAGCGTTACCATTAATCTTTTTGAGAACATGGCGCTTGCTATCATACAAGGTTTAAAAGATTAACAGTTCAATAATTTAATAATAATGAAATATTTTATAATAATACCTACCCTTCTGAACTCTGGAACAGAACTAGAAGTTTTGTGACCAGAAGAGATAGTAGCTGTTAATCTTAATCTGAAAATTAGATAAATAAATGTTCTCCGACAATAACACGTCTGTATAAATTGGATACAATTCTGTGTCCAAACTGTCGATGGAAATATGCGTGATTTGCTTAGTCCGCAATTAAAATTGTTAAACACGTTTGTGTTTAGCCTGTTAGACTAAGAGAACTGTTATCCTTGTGTATTGCAGCCCACTGAGGACATGAGTTCTAACTCCGCTAAAACACCAATGTATGCAATTACTATTAACAGTATTTTTATTGCTATAAAAAAATAATTATACATATAAAGAAATAAAAAGTAAGTAGGTTACATAAGTTATTAGGCAATGGGCGGCCTTAGCTAACAAGCGATTACTTTCAGCCAACCCTTATATGGAATAATAAAAAAAGAGACACCTACACCCCCTTTTTTATAAAACAGGGGGCTAACGGGCAGGAGGCTCATCTTATCTTAAGTGATACCGCCGCCCATGGATACTCTAAATACCAGAGGGATCGCGAGTGCGTTGCCGGCCTTTTAAGAATTGGTAAAAACCCGTTTACCGAGACAAAACTATTTTTTGAATGGCTAGTCACCGGATCTTTAAGAATCATGTAGGTATATATGATGAAAAAAACGGCTACAAGGAACAAATAGAATCAAGGGTTACATATACTATGCTTTTAACAAAGTCGTATAAAAAATATAAAAATATGAACCACAAGAATGTAGCATACTATTTCTAACGATAGTCAAACATTTCGCTACACTTAATAACAAATAAAAGTTTATCGTACTCTGGAATGTTTATTGTGGCGTGTCTATAAAAGAAAAATAAGTATTTAGACGAAACATGAGGGAGAGGGATGATTGATCTATCATATAATCATGTATAATACAAACCAGTCGGCAACCAATGCCGACGCTTTGCAGAAATATTACTAAAATAGTACATAAATCGCGTGCTTTAATATCCTGCAATTCTTCTCAATTCAAAAACATATTTGAAAAATAAATTTGAGTATTTAGTAGCCTGAATACTTATAAGAGGGCTTACGAAAATACATAACCTATTTAAGTGACTATAAGTGCATAAGGGCATTAAAGTAGGTACTTGTTACACAGATATTTTATTTATTTTTTCTTTCAGAAAACACCAAACCCATAAAAAGCTTCGAGTATTATGAATAAATAACGAAACATTTGAAAGATAATGCAACGTTCATGTTAGTGTGAAAATGAATACATGGGTATTTAGACTAATTGTTAAAAATTAAGAAATAATTTTTGCTAAAGTTTTCTCTATGTCGAATTGTGGTTTCACTGTCATCGAAAAAAAACAGAAATATAAGGTTTTTAATCAAGAATTATTAGTGTAATCGAGTATACAACTATTAATATTCACGTAATGATATTGAGCGATGCTACAAACCACTGTAGGCTCGCGTAGCACTTCTCGCGTAGAATGGAACAATATTACATTCCTACGACTAGTTATACGCCGGGCCCGCAATAACGTTTAGTTATGTGACGTATTGTTCGTATGAGAATAATTTCATTTCCCAGGAGTTATATGAAATACAATTTTCATAAGTTTCTTACCAAACTATTGTTATATGGCAAAAGTACACAAGTCATAAAGTAAGTTTGAACAAGTGTTATAAAAACATTGGTGTTTTTTGTTTAGTCTGATATGTGTTTTGGTTAATCGAGTATTTAGTCCGTGATACAAGTTTCCGTGATAAGACTTTGTGTCTAATCTATTTCAAAGTTTATCGAATCCGGGACTACGATTTTGTCTCTCGTAAACATCCGGTGAAAAAATAATTTGTCTTTAAGACAATTAGGTGATCAGAATTATGTGCCTGACACACGTCGTGGACTTATCCACATGCCGATTTACTCACGAAGTTCTTCTTTCTTACGTCTTCAATTTAAAAAAAATTATATGACATTCTGTAAATGAATATGACATTTGCATGCATATTCTAATATGGCTAATTGTGCGGATTTTTATAATTAATCGATCTAAATGTACCACTTTCTTTGCAAATAAACGACCTTAGTTATGAGAGTCGCTCGCTGATATCACAATCAAAACACCCATACAAGAATAGAAATAATATTTTTCAAATAAAACAAGGAAGGCAATATTAAAATAGCTAATTACATTACCTATATAATTTATTAGGCTGTAAAGGATAAAAAGCAAACGAAATCCTTTGTCAACTTTCTTCATCAAACGGGACAGGACTTTAATTTAATTATAAATGTCGGACCTTCATTATCTGCTCTTTGAATAAATTAATAAAAGAAAACGATAAAATATAACTTCAATGTGAATTAGAAGTTGTGTTTATATCCCTTTTGATATGTATTTATTAAATGTATTAACATTAAACATCTTGTATTAATATGCTTCACCGTGGCACATTCTGACACAATCACACAAAAATTTCTTGATTTAAGTGAATATTTAATTCAGATTCATATAATCAGAATCAGATCATTTTTTTTTGTAAATAAATTATGTAATTGGGAACGAATATTTTTTCTCATGTGACTGATGCAAAAAATAGATACAAACAATCCTTGATTCGAATTATATATCATGCTAAAATTTCAGCTCGATCCGAGAAGAATTTTCTGAGGTACTGAGGTAAGCTTCAAAGTACACAAGTGTGTTTTAACTAATCCAAATCAAAAATAGTTGTCTACAATGTTTAACGCGTTTGCGAACAATATTTCCGAAAAATCAAGACGATATACACAAACTAATTTAATTCTAATCCAGCTCAAAAAAACAGTTCTCCATCGTAAACCTAGACGTGATATAAACAGAGGTTTTTGTGTTATCGAAAATAATACCTATATTTTATACTGATTCTTAATAGCACCGCGGGTACTCCAGTTTGTTTATACAGCTACTGTCATCATTTGATGTATGGAAGGTCCGGGGAAATAAGGCTTTTATCAGTACGTGCTCAAGTTCCCGCTACGTCTACAAAATAAGCTCAGATCAAGATGAAAGCAAAGAGGATAAGTGGCGTGTTTAAGATTCTAAAAGAGCAAGTGTCGATGGTACTGTAAAGCACTCGACTATTTTAATCTCGAACGACCTTCGTGCCCGCGTGAATGGAATTCTAATTAAGCGACGTAATCTATAAAATGAAATGCTAATCATTGACCTGTTTCATGATAAAATATACTTTGTTGTAAAGACCATTGGAGTAAATTATTAAAGATATATTTCCCAAATGTTTGAATTATACATGATTTTGCTATGACCTGGTATGATTGTAAGATCGTTGATTGTTTGGATACTAATTGTATTGTAGAATCTGAGCAAATAAATACGTTATTAATTGCGGGTATTTAAATTTTTTTATGATTGTCTGTTTCCCTTTTTACTATATTAACATATTATGTTTTAAATTACTTGTGGGTACTACTCGTTTAATGCTATTGCATAGATTAAGCGAATCAAGAATTTCCGTAACGAAAATAAAACCTAACACACAACGACATAATATAGGTGCGGCCAATACCCGTTAGAGCGGGATAGAACGCATACTGCGTCTTACATCGGTCTGGTGTGATCGGTGACGTAGCGCAGGTGCGTTAGAGTGGGACAAAACACATTCTGCGTATTCACAACTCTCTGACGTCATGGGTAACGTAGCGTAGGCGCGAACTATTTCTTGTAGTTTTGCACTTCTTGCGCTCATCTTATCAGTTTTTTTGCAGTGGTTGCCCTGGACGAGATCCCGCCAAAGCTATAAGTGATCCTAAACCAAAATATAACCAGAACTAATACTTATTTTATTAGATTTAAATATAAATTAATTATCATTTCATTATATGTATTATTCATATGCGGCCAATCTATTCTAATAAATTAATCAAATGTGTTTTTGTTTATGTCACTGTGTTTTGAAATTAATTCAGAACGTATAGTAGTACCTATAAATTACAAAGAGAAAAATATAGGCACCCTGACATATTACACCTCCAATATTAAAATAACGAAAGTCTGTATTTGTCTTTGTTCCTTTCGTAATGTTAAAAAAATATTCTCGTAATGAAGTGTATTTTAATCAACGAAACCCACGGCTTTTCTGCAAAATTACAAACACACAATGCAATGAACTGGTTTACACTAGTTTGTTTGTTTACCAAATGTTACGTGAACGTTAGTTTGTTTAACGAATGTTCATTGATTTGAGTATAAAAATATATCTTAATACTTAGAAATCCGGTTTGGAACACGATCGGTTGGACCGATTTTCATAGATTTTTGTTCTGTTGTTTTTATGTGTATATTCAACATTCTGGAATAGCATTAAAATAATTGGAAAATTTACGAAAATAAAAATCCTACTAAAAATATTTATGGGTTTCGTAACCGTCAAACAAAATTTAATGTAATTTAATTTAATGTTCATACTAGGTATGTATCCGATATCGATATATCGTTATTGGCGATATTTTAATTACCGATAAAACGATACTTTTAAAATTTGCGGCTTAAAAAAATCATGTAAACGCGCAACTTGTTTGATCTAGTGCGTTGCAAACGACACACGGACTATCATTGCCCTTCTCACCCGCTTTGTCCCCGCATATTCCATTTTGCTAGACAATTTATTTGGCTTTGAACTATCGTGCGTAGTATTTTTTCGAAAGCAAATTAAATAAAATACAGAATTACAAAAATCTTGTGAATGTTTGTTTTATTACTCTTAATTATGAATTTATATATGTTTAAAGAACTTTATTTCTTATTACAAAAAAATTTTTTTTGTTTACATGAGCATCTCTAATAGAGAAACTTAATATTAACGCGCGAGATACACGTTGCCATTAGCCGTCTCAATTTTAGTCTACTATGTTATCACTAAACCTTTAATCTTATTCAAAGATTGTGAGTGTTTATATTTTATAATAAAAATTAAAATTTTTAAAAGAAATTTGATATATTTTACCTTAATCTAATTTTAATTCAATAAGCTTTGGTATCGGTAACGGTATCGGCGATATTTCTATAAGAGTATCGGCAAAAAGGCGCATCGATGCATCCCTAGTTCATACCGTCCATACGGTAAACACTCACCACAAATTAAAGAACGTATTCAAATAAAGGTTTCGAATGGACAATATGTATTCAAAATATTTGCATAATCGCGTATGTAAAATATTGTCAGTATGAAAAAGGGTAATTAAGACATATACTTATTTTGTCTTAATATTTATGCATGTGATCAGACGCTTTCCTTATCTATTAAATTAATCCTTTTTTGTTAATTAAAAAAAAAGTATCGAACTAAATAAATATTTTGTATTCATTGTATTACTTTCATACAATTATAAATTAAGTTCATCTAATCTGACACAACATTAATTCACTGTTAATGCCTGTTTTCACTTTCATTAGTGCGAGTGCAAGTGATTAGTACTTGAGGATGGAGTAATTGATGATGACGCATGAAATGACATATTTTGACAGGCACGCTGTGAGTGAGGAGGTAGGGACCCGCTTCTTATCACGTTTCCAAGCAGACAACTAGTCACCTCCACTAATCAGTCGCTGTCCACACTTGTTTTCTCCTAATCACTAATCACCTGGATTAATATCTAATCAAAGTGAATTCAGGACTTTAAGCTGAACGAATGTCATACAGTCGTAATACAGTCAGAAATGATTATGAAAATTTTTCCAAGCTATAAAGAGTTTTAAAGTGTTATGTAACACGCTTACTTAAGTGTATACAATGCCATCAGACTGTCTATAAGCATATTATTGTGAATAGATATGTGATCTATGTATGTATTAGAAGTAGCACTTAAAATTTACCAATGTTTTCTAATGGGATAATCTCGTAAATTTGCAGTCAGTTATATATAATATGATTTAATATTTTTTTATTTTCATAGCTAATACGGTTTAGTGACAATTTTAAATACATTTCCTAACATCTAGACAATAAGCACTGAAAGATACTTGGATACTGACATCCTTCATTATTTAAGACTTAAGTCTTCTCTCCTTGGAATAAAAAAACCTGTTATTTATTGTAAGTGTACGTAACAATACATGATGCAGAGCACGCTCTACAAGGAACATCTGAATGGTATAATGAAAAACAAAATCACTTTAAAAAGCATACACAAATACATACAAGAATTGCTCATATATGTTGATAATAGCAAGATTCCATCATAACAAAGACATAAATTCTCCATAAAAGGTTTTTATTACGTACAGCGTCACATACTACTTTTCACTTGATAAAACTTTGTTACGCCTAAATCTGCATGTTGACACAAAATGTCGCAAAATCTCGCGCGAAAACATACGTGAAGGATGTTTTACTTATAAATATGTAAGTAGGCTGTACCTGCTAATAAAAGAAAATATAAGGTTTGAATAAAAAGATGATATTTGTGTAAGATACACCGCGTTTGAAATGATCCTAATCCTTGGGGTTAATTTGCTCCAGGTCAAAAAAATTGTATTAAACACTTGGCGATTGAAAAGAATGGCGGAAAGTTTCTTGCCAGTTCTTCTTACCCGCTCTACGCCCTTGACTTGGGAACTGGTTGTAAATGTAAATTTACAATTAATTTAATTTGTTTTTTTTGGCATTCATAAGTGTACATGTTTACCTATTTGAATAAAGATATTTTTGATTTGATTTGAAATATAATTTTGATTCTACATGCTACGATTGAATTAAAGCGAAAATTAAACGTTAATCAGATCTTGTACCTACATTGTCTTGCTACATTGTTTCACGAGAAACATTCGGTGTGACTGTTTTGAACTGTTTTTTGTTTGCAATCAGTATGAAAGTATTAATATCTAAGATGGTTTCACGAAAAACAACTTAACTAGATTTCCGTCAAGAGCTTAGGTAATTGAAGACCATTACCTAATTCCAGGAACTGTATACGTATTTTAATATTAAAAAGTGATCAAGACATAATTTAAGGAACCATTTGAAATGAGACACTTGAGTCAAACCCGGCCAAACCAAATTAACATTCAACTTAAAATATTTTTTTTATGAAGTAAGATTCTTTCTCATGACTTCGCTTGATATTGCACATCATATTATAGGCAAATGCAACGCAGATATTTTTGTCTCTATATTTATATAGGAGAGGAGCACTCCAACATATATTATAACATGCGAATAATAATAATAATAATCTTTATTTCTTCTCTCACATATACATACAAGGTTACAATGATTAAAACTAAGATGATAACATTTGAAAGTGTATGTGAGAGACTGGTCTCTGTAACAGGATATATGAGGATATCAGGAATAGGCGGAGTTTTTATGGAAAGCTGACATATATCAGTTCTCGATGTTCATAAACTTTTCATTGGAAGAGGTTTAATAAATATGTACAGCTTTTTATATAATGATTTACTTCATAAGCTTCTAAATTCAAAATTGTTGGCAGACTACCGCATGAACCCTATTAGATGAAATACCTGGCGTCGAATACAAAGGTTTTAAATAAATTGCGAACATGAGAGATGACATAGACAAATAAACATATAAATCAGAACAGCATTAACATAGTATCTGGTGTCAGCTGCGAAATCGACCCCATTACTATGACATACGATCTATTCAAGTTACCCTTTTTAACCTTTTGTGTATTATAATTTTGATATACTACTATATATTTATGTTTTGATAGAACTTAGTTCAAATATATCTTTATAATATTTTTAAATTTCATTATGATGAAACTAAATATACTTAGTAATGTAGTTTGGCGCGATGGAGAAAAATTATGAGAGTGAATTTTTACGATGCGCACGCACACCAACACCTAAATTCGACATCGTAAAGTTTGGTCTAGGCGGCATGGAAATCGATAACAATGTTCAAGTTGTATGTTCTAGTATTTTATATTTAGAACACGTGTTTCGTAACAGTACGATTAAACAGTGTGAATAAATAATAATAATAATAAATAATATAATAATAATAAATATTATTTTGGTATTTTTAAATCAATTTACGACGGTGATAGTATTTAATAATTATTTATTTATTTAAATAAAATCTTTTTGATTAATCGGCATTAATATGCTTCCATCTTTGGGTAACCACGCAACGAAGATAGAAGTCTGCTGTCTTCCGCGCTGCACCCGTGGTTGGCGTCGGGAGCCCCTTTAGTCCCGTAACGAAGATTTGGCGTAAAGTGTTAAAGGTTACAGAGAAAAGCTCTAGGTGGCGCTTAACACATAAATTCTGGCAAGTTATTACACTAGTTTGGTAACGTTGTCTTGTTTCGAGTAGACGTCGTTAGATGGCGTTCTACCACTGTACGTTTCAGAAAACTGTCTATAGATGCCGTTTATTTAAATAATGGAAAAATTATATTCGATGGAAAGAAACATATACACATACACAGCCACATGTGCTCACCGAATTTCACAGAAGAACAACGGGTTCGTTACCTGAAAGGAAAAAGAAAATAATATTAGGTACGATATAAACAATAAACTGTCATAAAAATAAGAACTTTAAATTAAAAAATTAACTTCGTAAACGTTACTTAAGAATTTTGCAACTTATTTTACTACATTTTGGTGATGCCATGAATTTTGAACAGTGATAAAATATTTTTGAAGGAATTGTCGAAACGTACTAAACATATGTTTATACATATATACATATATATTATGTCTATAGGAGTATGTCAAAATTGCATTTTCGTTTGAGACTATTTTACAGATTTCATAACACAATTTGCTATTTGTGCTTCTGAACTCTTAATTCTTCAAGATTCGAATGATTACAAAGCCGAGCACCACAAATAAAGCAAACAAATAACCAACGTTGATAAGGATAAGATTAATATATATAACTCCGGAAACGGACGCAGCACTTGGGAATATTAAAAAAGCTACCCACATTCAAATTTAGCTTTTATTCTCTGCAGGCGGAGTACGTAATAAATTTTAAAAGGTTCATACTGCAGTAACAGAACAAATATGTAATTGTATAGCAATATTTTTCATATAAATACTGTTTTTGACAGATTAAAATACCTTCAATTACTTTATTGGCATGCAAAAATCAAACTATTCATACAAAAAACTTAATGTTAATGTTTAATGGCGCTGTTGTATCTAAATTATTCATCTGTCTCTTTTCTTTACATTGTAAACACAGTTTGAGCAAAGAGACGAGAGAGTACTTTAGTTTTAAATTAAAATACACCTACTTATACTTAAAGAATATTTTGTCAAGTTTGCCAAGTGGCAAAACAGTGATAAGTTTAAAAGTTAATTTATTACATCTATAAAAATAATATAGGCGTTGGCCTCTCATCCTTAAGGTCGTAGGTTCGAGCCCCGGCTGTGCACTTTATTTCTATGTCCGCATGTAACATTTATAAGAGTGTGATATTATATAATCAATAACCGTCTAAAATTCGTAACGTTTAACCAATATAACACACACACACGTACGAGTTCAACCAATTCAAAAGGGCATTGAATATGCATATCAGAATAAGCCTAGTAGACTGAAATTAGAACTATGAGAAAAAATATATAAGGTTTCTCATGTAAAAAGAATAATACTTTTTTTGTTATGAGTATAAAGTTCTTTAAACAAAAAACACAGATTAATTTAAAAAAATGTCCAGTGTTACCTCTATCGTAATGGTAAATTGTGAAAGAATTCTACCACCATAAGATTAGTTTTGTATTGAAGTAATATTTTACTTTTTTAATGGAGCAAAACGGTGTTTAAGGAGTTAAAAGATGCCATACTTAACTGTGGTATTAAAACAAAACACTATTAATTTGCTCATTACTACAAGTGATGTTAGTCTGATTTGGAGAATGCTTGACCCTTCTATATCGCCATACTTTATGACGTCTTCAGTGTCGCTGCCAATTAATATACTTGAGTGCTTTCAATGTGTTGTCTTCCTATATCACTTGAAGAAATTCTGGAAGTTAATTAAGATTATTAAAAACTATTTCTTCTGTAAACGTCATATGTTGAGTGGTACTCACAATAAACCGTCATAATGCCAGAGGGCTCGCGAGTTCGTTTCCGTTTAATTATTGGTACGCTGCTTTTTAAAGGATCCTAAGACGTATTAGAAATACCTCGATCGGCAGCTGGTTTTACATAGCGGTGGTGCGTTTGAGGAACGACAGCAAAATAGCTGATACTATATAGATTATTTACTAAATAAAATTTGGAAATAAAGGAAAAATTTACGGAAACTTCAGTGTGAAATGAATATATAATTTTAAGGTCCTATCTCAGCACGAATTCCTGTGTCAGTGACTCAAGGTGGACTGCGGTGCGCAATGGATAGCTGGAGAGATTTTTACAAACCAATTAGTTATATAAAAAATTAAATTGATGTAATTTTATCAATTGAAATAGATTACTTCGCTTGCGATAAATATACCGTGAAAATTTCATCATGTTCTGTATACATTTTCTTAAAAATTCATAAACTGTTCAACTCCACCATATATTTTTTCCATTCGCCCTTTGGAATACTTTAAGAAACGATGACAAAAATGGAAAGAAACAATTTACTTTTTAGGAGCTTGGCGACCGGATAGGTCTTTAAGGCACAATATGTATGAATGAAACATGTTCTCAAGTAGGTATTATCTGTATTTCATTTCTGATTTATACGATTCCAAATTGTCTTTTATAGTCAGTAAATAAGAGTAAGACCATTACAGTCATTTAAAGTTTTAATTGCTACGCTATTACTAGAGCTATTCGCTTTGCCTACATTGTTATTCCCCAGTGATACACTATTCAGACCACCTTTCCATCTAGATGTAATATATTTGATGGAGATAACCAGTAATGTCTCTTGGGATTTTATTTACAAGAAAACTAGTGATCTCGGAGTTTTTAAAAGATTTAGGGCCTTTTAAAAGAATCGACACTGCTGTATATCTTATTAGGAAGTTCCATTTGAGAAAATGATAACATTGGTATCCAACGAAGTATTTTCTTTTTATAACACAGGGAATAAACGGGCTCACCTGATTTTATGAAATACCGCCGTCCATGGACACTCTCAATGCTAGAGGGCTCGCGAGTGCGTAGCCGGCCTTTTAAAAATTGGCACGAAATTGAAGGACCCTAAGTCGAATTGGTTCGGAAATACTTCAGTTGGTGTCACATAGTGGTGGTGCGCGGCAAAGCTGCCTTGAAAAAATGCTCAGTTGTGGAACGGTGGTCGTCGGTCTATATTCAGTCCACCCTTAATGCCACAAGAGTAAAATAAGTCTGTCAATCTGTATCTGAGTGCAACGTTAAGAGCCTTTGTCATTTGTTGGACTTTTTAGTAACGTACCCTTTGTTACCATGGTTACCTCGGTTTTACATGCTCTATCTTCTCTAAAGAAAAAAAAAACGAATATCAATAGATTTAGTGAAAGTAACGATAGCGGATCCCTTTCAAGTCTTTACGATGCCAAAAAGTAATATTTTTCTTTGCGAACATCTACAAATAGAAATGTTATTAAGGCGAACGTGGTCCGGAAAGTAAATATCGTATACATTCCTGACTCTCCATCAAACTGTTACAAAGAAATCTATAAAGTATTTTCTGGGACTTACTAGGTTCAAAGGTTACGTTCAGGTGCTATCTATATATCTTATATACATGATAATATATATGATAATTTACAGTAACTTACATACCATTTTATTAGTATTCGTAAATATTTTTCCACAACATTTCTCGTATTTTACAGATTGCATGGTCAAGAAGTAATGACGCAATGTAAAAATTTGTTTTTTTTATGTTTCGACGAAGACATAGACTTCCCACTAGGATATTTGACCTGGTGAAAGTACATTAAGAATAGTTTTGAAAGGAAAATTTACCATTGATCAAGAATGTTACGTTTTGTATAAACCATGCAACTCAGTTTTTGCGTCGATATAATTGTATGCTATAGGCAAGAAACTTGCCTCATGTAAATGGCTTTACTGTATCTAAATGTAAGAGTACAGTAGAAACTAAGGATGTTTTCGGTTACAGGTGAACCGAATTTGAAGTCCGACATGGCAGTCCTCGTACTTACGGCATGTTAGGTTCTCGAAATACGGGACGTAAATCGAAATGACGTAAGTCGAGACATATTTTTTCATATGTTTACATGTAAAACTCAACGGTTAGGTTCCATACGGACTTGAAATTTAAAGAAGAAACTGCATTTAGAACAAAGGATATATGTATTATAACTTTTCCAAAAATCTCTCAGCTCCATGCCATCATTTTCATAAGCCTTTATAATAATAATAATAATAATAAGCCTCATTTCCTGAACTGCTTTCTTTGTATTGTGGTGTCTGTTTATTTATAAAATGTATCTTAGTTCAGTGTGCCTCTTGGCAAAGGCCTCCTCTAACAATTTCCATTGTAATCTGTCTCTAGCAACCCTTCTCCATTTTGGGCCTGCCGTTAGTTTTAATTCGTCCTCCCATCTCCTGCTTTGTCTCCCTCTGTTCCTTCTCCCATCTCTAGGGTACCAGTTTGATATGATGTTGCTCCACTTCTCTTGTTTACCGCGCAGCATGTGCCCAGTCCATCTCCACTTCAAACTATCTATTCTAGTAAGTACATCTATGACTTTTGTCTTACTTCTTATGACGGTGTTTCTTATCTTATCTTGTTTTTTTATACCTATCATACTTCGTTCCATAGCTCTTTGGCAGTGTTCCAGCATGTTTCTATGATGTTTCGTAAGAGCCCAGGTTTCACAACCATATGAAATACATGGAAGAACGCAGGTATTGAAGACCTTCCTTTTGATACCAATATTGAGGTCTATGGATTTCATGATCTCTTTCAGTGACCAATATCTTTTCCATCCGTTAGCTATTCGTCTTTTGATTTCTTTTGTAGTTGTGTATGTATGTGAAATGATTTGTCCTAAATAGATATATTCATCTACATATTCAACAGGTTGGTTCTTAATTTTTATTTCATATTTGTTTGAATTCGTTAATAGCTTCGTTTTATTTATATTCATAGATAGGCCCACTTTTTCGCTCTCTTTATTTAGATCTTGTATCATTTTTTCTAGGATCTCTGGTTTTTCTTCAAACAAAACAATATCGTCAGCAAATCTAAGATGGTTTAATTTTTGACCGTCTATATTTAATCCATGTTGGTCCCAGATAAGTTTACGAAATATATTTTCCAGCACCGCCGAGAACAACTTTGGCGACATCGGGTCGCCCTGTCTGACTCCTCTTTTTAATTGGAATGTGTCACCTAAGGTTTCCAGTTGTACTCTAGCCTTGCTGTTGGAGTAAATGTTTTTAATGGTGTTTATGTACACTGACTGGATTCCCTGGTTTCGTAAGCTTCCCCATATGGCTGTATGGCTAATGCTGTCAAAAGCCTTAGAGTAATCGATGAAAGCCATATATAGCGGTTTGTTGTACTCATTGTATTTTTCCATAATCTGTTTCACCGTGTGAATGTGATCTATCGTGGAGAAGTTCTTCCTAAAGCCAGCTTGTTCCTTCGGTTGATTTTCATCAAGTGTGTTGCTTATTCGATTTAAAATAATTTTGGAGAAAATCTTATATATGTTAGACATCAGACTTATTGGTCTGTAGTTCCCTATGTCGTCTTTTTGTCCTTTCTTATGTATGAGAATGATGTGGGATGTCTCCCATTGTTCTGGAACCTGTCCCGATCTCAGGATGCCGTTGAAGATAATAGTTAAAATGGGGACCAGTTCTTCTATGGTTCCTCTCAATAGCTCGTTAGTGATTTTATCAGGGCCTGGTGATTTACCTAACTTTTGGCTTAGTATGGCTTTCCTTGTTTCGCTGGGTAGTATATCAGGTTCTGGGTACTTTAAGAGCTGATTATAATTAAGGATTTCTCAACTTATATGTGTAGTTTTGTCTTGGTTGGAATATAGTTCGCGGTAGAATTTTGTAGCTATTTTATTTATGTTCTTACGACTTGTTACGTTTTTTTGGTTGTTTTTCAAACTCGGAATCCATTGGTTTGAATCTCGGAGTTCTTTTAAAGCTTTTCTAGTTCCTCCTGTCCTCGCTATATGTTTTTCTAGGGTTTGCAATCTTTTGACCTTCCTATCCTTTTTGATGCCTTCTTTAATTTTTTTGCTTAAATCAGTTATTTTTTGTATGTTCTGTTTCCTTAATTTGCAGTCAAATAAACTTTTTCTATTTTTGATAAGTTGTAGTGTTGAATAGCTTAAATTGTATTTATGTTGTGTCTCTTTGACAAGTAATTTTGATTTGAAGTTTGTTGTAACTTGTTTTTACATCTATTGAATCGGTTTCCAGTAGTTCTTTGCTGAGTATTGACAAGGAATTCTGAATTTTTTTGTTGGGTTCTGTACTGCAGGTCGGGAGTGTGTTATGTATTGCAAACTTTCTGGATCTTTTGGGTGGTGTAGTCTTGAGTGACGCCCTTACCATGCGGTGGTCGGTATTAAAGTTTAAATTCGATATGACTGCTGTGTTTGTAAATAGCTTTGGGTGGGTGCTTATAATATAGTCTATTTCGTTTCTATGATTTCCGCCTGGAGAGATCCAGGTCCATTTGCTGTTATTGTTTTTCTTAAAAAAACTATTTAAGAGGGTTAGATTGTGTTCTAATAAGAATTCAACCAGTCTTTGCCCATTTTTGCTTCTTTTGCCGTAGCCAAAGTTCCCTAACACATACTCTTCTTTACATTCTTTTATTCCCACTTGCGCATTAAAATCTCCCATTAGTGTAATTATGTTTTTTGAGTAATTACTTATAACAGCTTGCGATAGGTCGTTGTAAAAAGATTCATGTTTTGATTCATCTGCTTGCTCCGTAGGAGCATAGGCTTGGATAATTGTCCAGGTCTTTTTGAAGCTAGGTAGTTTGATGTTGAGAATGGCAGTTCGGTCATTAATTCCAATGAATTCTATTATGTATTCTTTTAAGTGCTTTTTAACTATGAATCCGACCCCTCCTTGTCCTTCGATATCTCCTTTGTTGAATAATACAAAGTTCTGGTGCTCTTCAATACATTCTCCTGATCTTCTCATTTCACTAATTCCTAAAATATCCCATTTTAGTTCCTTTAATGCTTTTTCAAGTTCTAATAAAGACTCTGGCGTTCGTAAGGTTCTGGTATTTAATGTTGCTATGTATAACTTGTTTTCATTCCTTTTGTTTTTTATTCTTGTTAGAGGGTGATGGTCTAGATCTTCCGCGGGGACCAGCCGTGGTGGAAGACATTTTTTTGATTGTTTGTGTATATAATTAATTGTTGGTGTATTTATCATTTGATTCCGGTGGTCCGGGGGCACATTTAGTTTTTTGAGAGATTTATTTGCGAATCATAACTTGTTCTTTCTACATAGTTTAGTATGTTTGGTCTTATGGTTTCTCTACTATGTGTTTTGGGTTGTATGGGTGGTGGGTTGTACAGTGTTGCTTTCTTGTTAGTTTTCTTATCTGATTGTGCCTTTGGTGAGTCGGAAGTTTCTCTTTTCCTTTTCTCTCTATTTTCTTTTGGCTTCTTTACAATGAGCCTGACGTATTTTATATAGGCGATATTTCCCTTCTTTATTTCTTCTTCTACCTGTGGCTGTAATTGTTTGCGTTTGTCTAGGATTTCTTTGGGGTAGTCTTCTTTTATGTTGACGTCTTGTGGAAGATTAGGCTTATTTTTCAGTATGAGATGTTTTTTCCATTGAGTTGTGATGGTGGTTACCACTGGACGGTTTTTATTCTCAGTTTTCTGCCCAATTCTATACACTTTGCATATTTCTTGGCTATCCATATGAACTCCCATACTCACAATTATTTCTTTGATAAAATCCACTAATTCCGTTTCGAGTTTAATATTTTCGTTGATTCCAAAAAAGACAAGATTGTTTTTTCTCTTTTCTATATCTGCTCTTTTGAGTTTTAATTCAAGTTCTGAAATTTTATCCTTTAGTTTAGTATTTTCCTCCATGATAGTTTTCATTTTCTCGTCCAAAGCTTCCATGACGCTCTTAGTTACGGAGTGTGTTATGATTTCGGTTTGATTTTTAAATTTCTCATCAAGTTTGTTTAGAAGTAATTCCATGTTTTTGTCCATGACTAGGGAAATTTCGTTTCTTGTGTGGTATCACTGGTTTTTTTTGTTTATTTTTCTTGAGTAGCAACACTGCTGTTGGCAATGTCACTGTTAAGTCACTGTCACACTGGCGTAATGTTGGTATTAAGCTGAGACGAGTCTATGACCGTGACTAATTTTAGGTTACAATTTCGAGATGTTTTTTCAACAATTATTGCACGAATTTTAGCACTCTCACTGTATTCTTTTATAAGTAGTGGGAAATGAATATTGTTTTAATGTTTCCACGTTTCACAGCACAAAAATGTCACTTTATAACACTATTTTACGAATAAAATCCGCGGACGACGTTAGCATACATGTTATCAGTTTGACAGCCGGAACCGGAACTCCATAAGCCTTTACAACCTGTGTAAAAGTTCTCCTGAGATAATAGGCGCTATAACTCTTTGATCCATCGGCTGTAACAACGAAGTGGTGTTTGGTGTGCCGGCCCAACGGACATTGACCTTGCGAAAAGTGAATTCTCCTATGCCGTAAATTGAAACAAATGACGTATCTTGAGGAATAGTATCAAAACATTGTTCGACGTAACTTGAAACGACGTAAATCGAAACGACGTAAGTTGAGGACTGCCTGTAATATATGATCGATAATCTGCTGGAAAAATAATCGACTATGTTAGGCTCCTTAGCAGAACAAAAGATTTTTCACTTTACACCACAGTATCTTATATACATTACAGTTTTATTTGATTTCAATGTTTAAGTTACGAACTAGGTGAATTTGGTCTAACTTTTACAATCGTGAATCATCACTGTTCAAGTGTTGGAATTTCGCAAGTTGGAGAGGACAAAGGGATTAATTATGGTGCTTTAAATCGAGGACTTAGTCTTAGTCTAACCGCGTTTCCTCATTGTTTGAGTTTCTCTATTATCAACAACTATATTGCGCTTACTGTCGGTAAAACTTAAACTGCTAATAAGAGATTTTATAATTAAAAGCGTTATATGCGAACTTTTGAAGCTTGACACTTAAAGAATTGAGTAATCAAATATGTATTTCTCACCACAAATAACATGACAAAATTCTGGTTTAAAAGATAAAGAAATCAAGTGAACATATTCAAAGTTTACATTTTATTACTCCATTCTAAATTTTGATTATTATTGCGGAGGTTGTTTGATGAAATTAAATTTTATTTTATTTCTGACCATAGTGTAATGCAGTTGTTCAAACTATGCTTTATTGTTTTACAGTCAGTTACATAAGAAAGTTATTAATTTTACTTTATTGGACCGATGCTCGGGAAACATTATTCCGACTTGAGTGGTCAAAACAAGGGTTTAAATGTCTAATCTTAAAAGTCTCAACGATGTACAAAACGTGATGCAAAACACAATTTTTTAACACACATATCAATATACCATACATTAGTTTTCACACGATAAATGAAAAACTGCTTATTTAGATATTTATTAAAGTACACCACACTTTGCGGAACGTAAATTCCACCAAAAACTTTAATTTACTCGTAATTAAAATAAACAATTATTCGCTTAACAATGCGATTTAGGTACCGATAGGCGCCTAAATGGCCGGCAACGCACTCGCGAGCCCTCTGGCATTGTGTCCACGGGCGGCGGTATCGCTTAACATCTGCCTGCTCTGAGCTGAGCCTCCTCTCCGTTGGCTCCCAGTACTATAAAAAAAAAAATGATCGGCCTACTACCGAATATATCAAGCTATGAAGAGCGTTTATTCTGTTGTATTTTCAAAGAATTTGAATGAGAGAGATGAGATTTTACCGATTTTAAATTTTTAAACTGTTTACTATAACTTTATGTAAGACCCCGTGGCAAAAAAAAACTAATAAAGATCAAGTATATTATCATCATCATGTCAAGTATGTATGTACGATCGTTTACTTTTAAATGCATCAAATGCTTGTTAAAATAATCATACAAACCTTTCATTTTTCTATTTCTTACGGATTTAGATCAATAATCTAACCGTCATACAAATAAAAAATTTTAGTATATAGCTATGTTGTAGTATATAGCTTTTTCTTTAGAATGCAGGCACAATAAAGGAACCTGTAACATGTATTAATGTTACTAATTAAGATGTTTTGCAAGATAGAAAACGAACTTTGCCAGTTCTCAAGTCTCATTAATAAATGCCAGGGAATTAATACGTTTGACGCGGTTGTTAGTAATTAGAACAACCTTTAATTTGTAACTCGAAGATGTGTTCGAACTTGTATTATTCCCTCTCATTTCTTCTATCCTTAACAACACGATTTGACGTATAATTTTGGTATTTGTATAATTCTATTTCGATTTCCAAACTGGAGTACAAGAACGACTACGATGATGAAAAAACTGTAAAAACAAATACACTGAAAATATAGCCAAAGATGAAATACATGATACATTTACTACAAAAAGATTTACAAACAAACAAAATGTATTTTATACATTTAACTAATTGTGATTTAATTTATTTAACTAAGCCTAATTTGGTTGTGTTGTGTGATTGTGTAAAAGTGTGGTTATGTACGCGATGGTGTGTATGTGGGGTGTGCTGATGATGTAGGTGATTTTGCGCTATGGATATTCTTAATACAATTTTTAACCACATTCCGCGATAACCTAAACAAGTCAAGGCTTAAATAGTATTCATTGTGTTTCCGATTTTTAGAAGTTTTTTATTTTTCACTATAAGATGTCGCTTAAGCCACATGAAATACTAATTTGTGATGGGTATTATTTAACGAAATTTCCTCTATAATTTATAGGCCCTTTCCTGTGCTCGTGCCAAAATGACATCCGCTTTGGGACCGTGCCAACATCATATGCAGCTTTTGTATTGAAAAATATAACTTTCTTATCTCATGGTAATTTTACGATCATAAATTTATATTAATTTATTTACACAATATGAAGTTTGCCTACCATATTTATAATAAGAAAAAGTTTTATGATAAAAGTATAGTTTGGCAAAAAATAAATGATCAAGTAAGTAGTTGGGAATTCCTAACCTGGTGGTCCTAAGTGGACCTTATATTAACGCAACGATAAGAATTTGACATCACGAACAAGTTAATATTAACGCGCAACTAAAGCTTCAAACACCCACAGACCCTTATGCAATATTTGAAAAAAAGTGACAGAAACAATGGTTAGAAGTCACTTAGGGTACACTAAGTGCAAAGAGGGATTTAAACTTTAATATCAAAGTTAAATAGCGGTATAATTACCACAAAACTGTGATGTATTTTAGATCCCACGAGCATAATTAGGGAGATTTGTTTGTTGGCAGACACTTGGGACTGTTAAAAATACGCAAGTCCTCTTATATTTACTGGCCTGGAGAATACAAAGTGCACATCACCAAATAAATGCTCTTCAGTTTTTTAAAGCAGATTTTGCAAAATTATTTGATAATTAATTGAAACCGATCACCTCATGCTACGGTTCTGATATACCTGTCTCGCTTCATACAACATGTAAGCTGGTCGTGTATGGGTCGTATATGGTACCTTCTGGACTTGTCCCAGTTATGTACGAGTAGGCCTACATAATCCCAATTTACCATTACATTATATTAATGCGATATATAAATACACATTTGTTTCAAACTACAACTTAAATATATAATATAATATTAAACTTTCTTAAAATATTAAATTTCTTAAAGAAAAATATTTTTACGTGGCGTCACCACGTTTCTCTAATAAAATCCTATAATTAGAATATCATCAAAATATATTTGGAATATAACCAAAACCTTTGCTCCTTATAAAATCAGTAAGTAGAAAACCTTCATACGCATATAAGTTTCGTATTTTTTTTATATAAGATAATTTAGTAAGTTGCTGATAGACTATTGATCAATAGGTTCCCACCGGTAGTAATAATAAATAGGTAAAACCTAATATTTATCGTATTTTTCATGACATGCGTTTTTAAGAACATTTTGAAAGATAATAAACTATAATTTTATAAACCGTTTTGTTCAATTTGTTATCTTATGATTTACTCTATTACAATACACCCAACTCAAATATAGATTTATTTGAGTAAGCCAATCCAAGACTTCCGGGTAGAGTTCATGTAAGTAAACCACCAGACGGTGGCATTACAATAGACAAAAGCTTGCATTGGTTGATTACAGTGTGGTCTTTGTATGTTTATCGGAACCTATCGAACTAATTAAAAAGCGAATATGTCAGGTCTGTTAGCTTTGAAAGCAAAGCCATTGTTAAATGTTCCTCTCATGACTTTACGCTGGACTGGAGTTTGGTAGATTACATGGCATACAAAGCCTTTGTTCTTACACATATATTACAGATTACATTTTATTCTACAATGAAAATAAATAAACCGCTTCAAAAAGTTAACTAACAATACTGGAAGCAATCTACAATGATTTAATGAATCCTTCATAATTCAAAAGCACGTAAACTCTTATTTAAGTAACTGGTATTTGCACCAGGTATTGGATATGGATTTTTTATGGCGTATATATGTTTGTTGTCTCGAATTGTCATCGTACGAATCTGTATCAAGGAATCGGAAAATATCTGGCTAAACACAAAATACGAAGACGGCTAGATTAATTCGAGTAATTTGGTCCCACACAAAAAACTATAAAAACCTGATCTTTGAGCGAAATATTTCTATGGGGTAGGATAGCAAAATGTTCCATATTGGTGTGTAGCTAGTAAAAAGGTAGGCTAAGTAATAAAGCGATATAATAGTAAAATAAATAACATAAACATAAAATACGTTTATTTTGGAACATAGATCATCAAGGTATCATTTATTCAACGTCATTAAATTGTACGCATCCCTACTCATCGGCAAAGAATACAATATTTAAAACAAACATGGCAAATTAATTAGAAGTAGCCTGTTCAGCACTAGTCCCAGGCCCTGTAATTAACTGGAAAACTTTATAGTAAGCCTTTTTACACAGCTTTTGTTTAATACATTTCTTAAATTTATTAAAAGAGCCTCTGGGATTTTATTAAAGAAGAGTATCCCCTTTCAAAAAAAAAGAATTACTAACTTTAGATAGTCTAGTACGGAGAAATTGCAGAAGGCGAAACGAAGTTTGCGAGGGCACAGAGCGAGTAATAACAATATTTTTTTTTAATATTTTGTTTGAAATGTTTTTTAAATAACTTGACAATGAGTTCGACTTTCAACTTTTATTCATAAAAATATAAAATCAATAAAACTAAAGAACTCTTACATCATTTTCTGTTCAATTGTTTTTCTAGTGACAGGGAGAGATGTGTAAGATGAAATTGATATTTAATGAAGTAAGCAATTTTTGTAAATCATCAAATATATTTTCATACTCCGCCCGCCAAAGCATCGACGTTTATTACAATAATATTATAATACTTAAAAACATAATAATAACTCAAATTTAATATAAAAATTTAAACAAATACCAAATGGTTTAGTTACAATATACATACTCGTATATATAAGTATATTCACTTATAAAAAAATCTGCCTAAACAATTGAACGAGTATCGGATACTAAGTTTAATATGTCGTTTAAAGCATTAGTTTTCTTTATGAAAGTATCTTTTAATATCAGCATACACTGTGATTTAATATAAATAGCGCGTCCTTATAAGGAAAAACCTTCGTCATTTCTATGAGTGACAGAGGGTGTATCTGATATTATTTGGCTATTTTTAAACACTATTATTGGCCAACTCCCTATTTTTGTTACTAATTCTTCTTTATATCAAGATATCAATTGTCAATTACGAATACGATTATTATTAAATTATATTTGCGAATATGACTAGTAGAATAATTAAGAATAAATTTTGCGCGCCACTGTGTGTGGGAGAATATGCGAACGACTTACGATTGTACCACCTTAACATTTTGTACCATATTCTTGCAATAAATCAATTATTATTATTAGTTTGTTTTATAAACACTAATCTACATTCCTTAAATTTAAATCAGTGCAACTATCTAACTAAAGTGATGTTTTGTCTCAATATTACAAATTCCATGAACGCTGAAACGAAAAGAGACATAAGTAATATGCTAAAAATTAATTATGTCTCTTTTCGTTTTAGCGTACTGTTATAATGTCGCCTAATATGATGTAAACAAGTGACTTATTGTTATGTATGTGTGTGTTTCAAGACTAATGGCTCACACTTAATTAAACAATTTACGTAATACAAAAGACAAACCATGGCACGCAGTAAATATTCAGAAACAGAATATTATTGTCCCAGAACCCACAAAGGATAATGACTATTTAAAAAGGGTTTTAGGTTCGTGTTAGCAACACGCACCTTAAAGCAAGTATAAAAATTAGTTTTCATTTGTTTTGAACGGTGAGTGGCGGACGTGAGCGAATTCTCCTTTATTCCCGCGCGCATTTTATTTGTTTGTTATATAGCCTATTTATTAAAAGCCTTTTTATTTCAGTAACCATACAATACAAAATATAAGTTCTTTAGTTACTAGCTCTCTATACTTATTTATCACGGGCAACTATAGTTTACGGAGTCCCCGCCGTGGTTTTTATATCACACCTCAATTATCTGACCCTTATACCTCTTTTTCCTCATACATCTCGGAGCTGTCATTGAGTTTTGTCTTGTCCATTTTTCACTACTTGCTCAAGTCATGTGTTCGGAATATCGCCAGTTTTTTATTTGTCTAAATTTCTAGACAGCCTAGAATCTTTTTAGTGATTCTTATTTTATATATTACTTAATATAACGGGCTTACTCGTTACCTCCCATTCCTAAGTTGCAGTTGTAGCTTTGACCTACCTTCACACATATACAGAATCTATGAAGTGTGATTATTTATATTTTTTATACTTGCGGCATGATATCATAAACTGAACAAATGAGACGGATATATTTAGTTGCACATTGGCTGTATTCACAAGAATTGCATTATTTTTAGTTAGTTGAAAAAGGTTTTTTTATATTACTTTTAATTTAATTTTGATATTGTATTAGTATTAAAATATTGTTGTAATGTTTTCGAGAGATAGCGAGAAAGATTGCTTTTGACAAACTGTTCTCTTTTTGCCTTTTTTAACCTTTGTCCTCTTATATATCCTCCTCCTGTCATATAACTTGTAAGATTCTGCATTTGTATTTTTATATTCTTGGCTTACGGATTTCAGAGAAATTCCTAAACAATAAATTGGAATTTTAAATATATAATGGGTGGCGATATTAAGAAAATCTTCAGAAGAAAACTTCATTGGTTTAATATTCCATAAAGACCGCTTGTGTGGGAGTTTGGATAAACTTTGGATATTTCCGAGAAAATTACTCGAGGAAAACTTTAATTAGATTGTTTATACAAAGGACAATATAGGGAAATCTTAGTAATTTTTTGACGTGGATTAAATTTTGCATTTTTGATGGAGTCTTTGAAACGGTTTCAACAAAAGGGGTGCAATTGGGGTAGCTAATTTGCCCCAATTGAATTTCTTGCCTTCTAAATGTGTATTATTTGTGTGTTTAATACAGATTTTAAGTTTCTTACTAAAGGATTTCATCAAATATTAATAAAATAAAATAAAAGACAAAGATATATGTGATGCTCGATTTAGTCAAAGAAAAATCAAAAGAATCAAAGAGCAAATATCATTGTCATGAGAATCGCCTGTTCAACATATAAACTAGAATAACACGTTAATTAATAACGGTAAATACAAATATACATATGTATAAGAAGCAAAAAATAGTGAAAACTCAAAGTTTCTTCATATTATCTATGATTGATTACGTCTTTTATTGTCTATTGAGCACCCTCTTCATCGAATCGGCCAGTTATTATAGGCATGAACCTCAAACAATCGATTGTGATTGACTCTTTATGAAACAGTTTAGAGTTTTTTTTATATTTAACCTTTTATATATTTGGGTAGATTTTATTACACGGGAATCTCGTTTTAGGTATTTTATTTAGAAAATGTACCTAAATGTTAGGTTCTTTGAATCAACATCGAAATCCAGGGAGCGACGGAGGCTAAGTTAACAAAATGTTTAGTTAGATTTAAATTGAAAAATATTTTATTCATAGATAGTATATAGAAAAGGAGTGTATAATACCTAAATGATTTGATTATATTATCTTAGCGTTGCTAAAAACATCTATTGTACATTGAAAACTTGATAAAAATCTAAATATTCTCAACATAACGGAATCTTAAACAATTCTCAAAATTTAAGGTCTCACAGGATATAATATATTGAGGGTCCGTTATTGGGGTCATGAAATAAATCGGGGATCGATAGGCCCAATGATTCATGGACATCGCGATGTTATATCAGGGAATTTGTTTGCGGACGGTTCAAAGGCTCGTATTTAGGATTTATGAATACGGATAAAACAAACACAGTAATCTTTTATATGAATAAAGTCTTACCACTATTTGGTTGAGGCAGTACACACCAGTGTTACTGTTATTTATATTTATTAATGGACTTCTGTGGTTGGCAAACGTCACTGGGTTTTGTTTTGAGGAGTTGGCGATGTTTTTCAATCGTGTACAAGCAGGAGTTAGTTACACTGGTAAAACAGCGGTATTGGTGAATACTGAATGAACCTTAAAGTTGTGCATCAGACGTTTAAGGAATAGGCAAACAACCCAAAGGTAAATCAAAAACAACTGTTTAGTTTTTAGGCAAAGTGTAAAGAGTTTTATAGCGTGAACGAATATCTAGATTATAAGTTTGACACAGATTTTAAATACCTAACTTAACTTGGATACTATTGTTTGTATTATAATATATGACATTATAAATTAAGATGACAAGATGCCTATTTATATGTGGCGGATCTGAGGTGTAGCTAATTGTACCACTGTTCTAGCAAATAAACTATTTGATTTGAAAAAGTTCACGTATCATAAAAAATTTAAGATATTAATTTTTGTAATGTGCACTTATTAATGTCATAGTAAAATATATGTCATGAATAAAAATCTTTTTGCTAATTTTTAATTAGTTTTATGATAACTATCTAGGTTAAGAACACTGTAAAATACTAATTCTTATGTTTAGTTACATGAATTAAATATTTTCAATCTAAAATCATTTTAGATTTTCATTACAAATTTTCAAACTCAAGAACAGACGAGGAAAAATGGCAGAAAACTCTCCAACACTCTTTTAATCGCCAAGTTTTTTGTTTCCCTAGATACTTGTAAAGAGTTGCGCATTTAAAGACATCGCATTCAGTTTTAGATAAATTGTTAATCAGACGTCTTTTTAGAAAATCTTTTTGTAGAAAATGTTTAAAAGACACGGACGTTAAAATATTAAAATGAACTGATACCCGGGAAAAGACCTCAACAACAAGCTAGTGAAATAGAAACCGATTTAAAAATAGATTTCCGTCCGAATTTATCTTTCAAACAGTTTGGTTTCTCGGCTTTATCTTAATAAGATCTTAGAACAAACAGTAACTGAATCTCAAGAGGTAATACTTACTGAAAATATTCACTGAACTTAATAGCATTCTGTAATTTACTTAGGTGGTTATGTAACATTGTCACGTAAAATAAATAAAATTTAATAGAGATTATTCTGTCTACCTCTCAAACATTATCCAAACTGTAGTACTTTAATAATAATGGTTTTGTAAAAAAAAATACATTGTTTTATAACGCAAGTTACAATTATTTAACTTAAGGACCCATTTAATCACCAAACTTCAAAAAAGTTTTTCATTTTTTGTCATCGTTTGTTAAAGTAGGGGTAGAATATACATGAAAAATAATTATCAGTACCGAAATACATTAAATACATAAATGTTACAGACTTTTGCTCTTATCTTTGCCATTAACGAAATGGGGAGAGCGGCTCGTGTACGATATTTTGCGGTACTTGGTGAATTTAAATCTCCCGCGTGTGGCACTGGTATATTGAAAGCCTTAAATCTGCTATTAAGTACTAATTAGTACTGTATGTTGGGCTCTGCGGTTTGCGTTTGTCGGTTTCGTTACTTTGGTGGGCATTTTGTATGTTGTATATAAATCATTAGCGACTCTTTATCGTCTTAACAAAATTCGAAACATTAAAAATGTTTTAATTTTCTTTTAATGGAACTTATTCTTATACTGAAATTACTTTTTTTAATTCTTCATCGTTTAGTCGCGTTCTTCATTACTGAAGGTCATGTTGGTGTTGAATATCTTCCTCACCTCCTCCTGTCAACGTCAAGCGTTAGCCCCAATGTAATACTAAGGCCTGAAAGGACCATAAGTTGGTCAATCCAGCGAGTCGGGATTGTGTTTGGGATCTCGTGCCATTCAACCGGTCACAAGCTTCTCCAAGTTATGAGGTTTTTGAATAAAATACGTTTATTTTGGAGCATAAGATCATCAAGGTATGACTTATTCCACGTCAATAAATTCGAACCTGTAGGCATCCCCACTCAGAGAGGCTGAGAGAAAAAGCCGGCGTAAAAACTCTCGGTACTCTTTCAAAAAAGCAACAATCATCAAACAATACTACAATATTTAAAATATAGCAAATTAATTTTAAGATAAAGGATTCTTTGGTAACACTAACGAAAGACGGGTTGTTAAGAGTTGTCTGAGAATTAATAATAATATCACTTCTCTAAGTGATAACCAGCAATTTCTTAAACCTATTGACCGTTCACGAAAACTTTTAATAAAACTTCTTTAACGCATATAAAGAAGAATTTATCACATTTTCATAACTTGAGGTTTCGAGTGCTTTTGAGCAAACCATGGTCGCATATTGTTAAGTTTATTTGCCGTAGGTATTTTGTTTTTAAATACATGTATAGATTGCTAATAGATTGTTTATGAGAGGAGACGAGATGCCATCGATCGACCTTAGCACTGACATTTAGATAAGGACAGGTCAATGACTAAAGTTGCTGCCCTATATTTTTTCATGCACACTTGGTGCCGATATAAGTTAAAAGTATATTAATAAATTTATGGAGTTCTAAGTCCAGGTAACCAGATTATCCAGTAAGACCTCTTTCTTTATACGTCTTATATATACGATATTTAGTCTCTGTTAACGGTTAATATATTTTTTAAATAATATTAACCTTATTTAAATAAAACCCTTTATATATCGGTATTTTCTACAAAGCTTCTAAACTACAGTAATGATGATGATGAAAAATATACAGAGCAAATGTCTGCATAACTTCAATATATAACAAAAAACATGCATAAAAGATGCCAAGATGGTCTGTCTATGCGCAATGTGGTATGAGTTTTTTTTAAAGACAAAAAAAGGCGATTTTATTCAGGACTTTCCAGGTTGAAAGGTCTCCTTTCTATAGTTCGATGCCCTCTGCATACAATAGAAATTCAACGATGCCCTCCATGTACCGGTTTAAGCACTGGCCCGGTACCGTACAACCCTACCAAAGGCTGAGAATAAACTGAAAACTTACTCTCGAACCGGAAATCGAACCTAGTACCCCTTACCATAGCAGCCACATACAAAGACCCCTTAGCTATGAGGCCCTTCAATCATGTTAGTCTGTGAAACCATGTGTATGTTATATAACCTTCATAACTCAGAATAAGCAACTTTTGTATAGTTAAAACTCTCGATGGTGCAATAAATTGCAACGTATTCGAAAGTGGGAAATGTTCGATTAAATTGCGAGAACAATTGCAACTTTGCGTTCGACTTGAGATGGAAAACGGTTTACGTGAGTGAATTATTTATCAGTTTGAACATTTTTATTACTTAATATGAAAGTGAGCTCTTGGCGCCACTTATAGATAGTGGCGTTACCGTTGGACTTCTCTTTCCAGGTGCGCGTTTATCATTCGCTCGTAATCAGTAAAGGAAAGGATTGCCTTGTGATTAGATATGTTTATGTTTGAAGAACTTTATATCACATTACAAAAAAATATTTTATTTACATGAGAAACTGAAAATTAATATGTATATATACGAACGAGATACAAGTCGCCATTAGCCATCTTAATTTTAGTCTACTATGGTCACACTAACATGCCTTTCTCAATTCGTCAAACAATATTGGGGATTTAAGATGATTTAAATTTAATTTAAGACACTTGATTACTTAAAAAAATCGAGAAACAGATACAAGAATATGAGGCCAAAAATCTTTGCTTTACGGGTTTACAGTAGGCTTATTTTTTAAATTTAAATAGCAACCAAACATCTACTTTCTTTTTATTTGTACACAAAATTAGGACCAAAACATGTCAAAATTAACATACATACAAAAATATGAAAAGCGGTGTCGTCCCTAAAACATGTGGACACGAAAAGCGAAATCAAGTGAACGGTGAATACCTATCTAATTTTAACTACTCGCGTTTTCATGCCGTCTCTAAAATGAGTTAAACGTTAATGATCAATCTTAACATGTTAATATTTCGAAAGATATCAAAGTTCTCGCGACAGAGAATATATCAATTTGAAGTAGATTTATTGAAGTTCGGAAAATAATTTGTTATGAAATCGATTCGACGTTTTCTTTCGACTTCGGAGAACACATGACATCTGACTTTCACAAACAAAATTTCATTTCGAGTCACGAGTTACGCCACCGTGTAGTTTTATAGCTTTATATTTTAGTAATAACACTAAAGTTTACTTAAATAGTAAGTTACAAGTAATTTGCCTAAATATGGAGCAATACATTAGACATATTATAATTATGTGTAAAAATTAACAGAGATATTTTTCTAAAAAAAGCTATGCAATTTTTTTTATTTCTATGTTAAGTTACAACGCCCTTTTATTCTATTTTATTTTTGTTATTACTTATTGCAAGTGTTTATTGTTCATAGAAGGAAAAATCCGTCAAATCCAGGGTTAGACGCACATAAGGACTGTGTCTCTTACCCAACCAACCTGCACTTATATATTACGATCATTAAAAATCGGTAAACAGAAACTAAACAAATAATTTATACGAGAATGTTCGTCACCCAATAAGTTTCTTTATTGAAATAAATAACACACGGTGCGAAGTTAAAACGTTAACTTTATAATAGAATTTGCGATCCATTAAAACTTTTTACGGCCGGATGCCAGAGTTAGCACTATTAAGCTGCGCCGTAAAACTAAAAGTTTCGTGACTTGATTACACGTTCGCGAGGTATACAATGACATGTGCGATTTTTTTTTTAAATGGAGTCTCGCTGTTGGCCTTAAGGGCCTTTACAGCTCAGCATGGGCTGTTTGGCGAGCTTAGCTCAGCCAACATGTGCGGGCATTAGTATGCATTCTTTATACTGGCCTTACAAACGGTAGATAAGACGTACGGGACACGTTTCCGTGAATAATAATAATCTTTTACTTTGCATGAGCTATGATAATTCCTATACGCTGTCTCAGTAGACTGTCTCTCACTAACTCACAAAGTGAATAGTTTATTTAATTATGAAGACTTGTGAAGGGTCATATACAATTTTATTACTAAGCTGTTGGGGCTAGTAATACGTAAAATAAAATAACTAAGAAGTTAAGTGACAAATAGTTCGAATTTTCTTATATATAATAAAATTTAATCTATAAATTTGTGTCATATATATATCTACCTCAGCCAATGTCACAAGTACCAAAAACCTTACATTTTAGAAAAAAGAACTTGGCTTATTACAATTATTTTGTATCAATCTTAAAAATAAACAATCTTTCTCGAAATAGACACAAGAAAGATGGTCTTTATAATCAACGAACACCTTGTCGTCCAGGGGAAGGTGGAAGGCACTGGACTGCGCAACTGGTCACCTACACGTTGGACTGATAAGTCTGCCGTAGGAGAATCACTGGATCAGTGCAGCAAGATGACCTCCAAAAGGCAACGATGGCGGAACGTCGTGAAGCGCATCACATCTGCGCCTTCTACCACACAGCGATCACCGCTCTGTCAAGAGCGTACCGAATAAGCAGAATAAACAATCGAATATTAAATAAGGAAAAATAAAGTATGAGGGTTTAGATTACTATCGGTAAAAATTAATAAAGCTTGAATTACACCTCGCCGACTCGTAGAACAATAAATATGTTATTGCGAGATGATATGTTTTCCGGTTGATTCAGTGCAGCTAATCGTAAGCGAACGGTAATAAAAATCTCTGAAACGAAAGTAATATGAACGGAAAAGGCGTTGTTTTTTGTTAGTTATAGTAGTTATTATCGCAGCACTAGAATTGTTTGGTTTTCTCTTAATTATGTGTGATTATAAATAAGTATTAAATAATTAAACAATATAATACTAGAAAATATTATCAATTACAAACGGGTGTCTGATGAGGTTTTAAGTCGATGAAACGAAATATAAGCTGATATTTGCGACTAAACTTTTATCAAATTGAATCAAACATTGAAAGCTCAAAGTTACGTTGTGTAGGTACAGCCAACCCGTATGTATAAGTAAGGTATTTCTTGCTTCATATTTAAATCTTCTTACGCCTTATTCTCTAGAAATTCGCTCGCAGTTGCCGCAAATACATTTCAGCCTTTGTTTCATTTAATTTTTTTGTTGGGAAAGTCTGTTTGCCGACAGACTACAAATATATTTTTAATCAGGAGTTGAAGCCGAAGTTGTGCCATATGCTCTGAACAGGCAGCTCATAACGAACGAATAATACTTATTTACATTGAAGTTTTAATAAAGGACATGGCTAGAGTAACAAATAAATAACTATGACAAAATTAAAAAAAAAATCACTTAGGTCTGGGCCTCAGATATCTGTTCCATGATCATTTGTTAATCATCTAATAGGCATGTAGCTAATCAGCTTGCTGTGCTTGACGCACGCCGTCGACTTTTTGGGTCTAAGACCAGCCGGTTTCCTCACGATGTTTTTCTTCACCGTTCGGGCGAATGTTAAATGCGCACATAGCAATTATCTATCGGTGCACAGCCGGGGATCGAGAACCTACGACCTCAGGAATAAAAGTCGCACGCTGAAGCCACCAGGCTAAAACGTCTCATTCATGAAAATCGAATATTATTAAAACTTCCAGTTATGTGGGAACCAATCGATATAATTAAACTAGGTTGACAAGGGTGAGGGTTAATCAAATTTGGCAAATTGAGGGTAGCTAGAAGATTTACGTTATCAATACTACGAAATATAATTTATGTATGTGTATCATGTGATTTATGTTAGTTTAGATTTCAGTATCTATGGACTCTGATTAATGTGATTAAATGTCCTTACTGCTACCGAATAGCCGCTGTTATGCAATCTTTCCTGATTTAAAAAAAACAAGTAGATGGTATGGTTAATTCCGTAACAAAAAAAAATCAAACATCAATTGTGCAATTTCAAATTTTAAACTATTACTTATAGTCTAAACTATATATGCAAACGTCTATGGAGTAAAAGTATAGAATAAAAAATAAAAGAAAATTAATAATTTTGCAAGTTTTGCAGTCCCTTGAAGAGGGAGATGCGATCAGCTATTGGCTCCATCTTTAGCAACGGTTGCTGTTTACAGCGCCCCCTTGCGGTAAATCGTTAGAGAACACAATAAAATTTAATAAAAATCCAAAGACCCTTCCCCTCGCCCCTATGGTGCTAACGTTATACGAGAAACTAATTTGTAGCAGATCCACAAATAGGCAACGACTGCGAAACGTCGTGAAGAGCATCACATCTGCCCCTTCTATTCCCACTACTACATAGCAACTGCTCTGTCAAGAGTGTACCGGATAAGATAAAGTGATCCAAGTTTAGGATCTGCGTTGATAAATAAGTCTGGAGTAGATAGATGCCGTTTTTATACAAAAACAGTTTTGAAAATGTTAATATAAAAATACATTATAGTAGTAAAAATAAATACTTTAGCAGGTCACATAAACGTACATGTACTAATTATCCTTACGTAGAAGTATCATTCAGCTAAAAAGGCAAAATTGGTAGATATTTAAAATGTCTAATTAACTTTCAGGGGTCACTAACTTTCTCTAAGGACCCGTCCTTACCGTACATAAGAGTTCGAGCGTGAGAAATGAATTGTAATAAATTTTCCGGAAACCAATTAAAAACGTAATAAATGTAAGGTTGTTTGCGTCGAGAGCGTCTTAACAATTTAGAGAGGGCTCTAAGGAAATGACTACTACAAAACGTAAAGTATTTAGCAGTATTCTTTTTTTTCGGTTTATGTACACTAAGAGGAGCAACGACTCTTAGATTTGGGTCTTGGCTTACATGGTTCTTCTGACTCATTCCGATAGCTTTGCGACAAAGAATGTACTTTTTTCTACTTTATAAACATGGCTTTTTCGAGTCAATTCTGCTACGTTTTTGACATATGGAAGCAACATAATATGTTTTAATTGCTTTGTCTGTTCTTTTTTAAGCCTTTCAATCACATCTTACAACCTGTAAGATGTCTATGATATTTCGTGGTATTGTTATTCTAATAAAACAAGTGACATCGTGTTCTCTTCTTATCTCTGACATCTCTCTCAATAAGGAATAAATTAAAACAATTATTCTTATTTATTTTTTAATTTATATAATTAATAATGTTTTATCGGCTTATGTGTGATCTAAATATTGTATTGTTTATTGTGTTTTAATACATTTAATGTATATTGCTGTGTATGTGATGTATTTCCCAAACGTGCGACTTTGGCGCCATCAGACCATTACCACCATTACCTAAAAAGGCGACAAAGCACGGGCGAATCCTCTGGCATGAGTGTCCATGGGCGATCATTTAGCATTAGCTGACCTTCCTGCCCTATAAAATTATTACATTCTGTGAATCTGTTTTTATTCGATACATACAATATTCTTACTCAGTATGTTTTTTTTTATTCTGGTTCACTATAAAAGTTTGTTCCGTAAGTTATATAAAGGTATGTTGGTCTCAAGGCAATAGTTTTTTTTTATTTTAAATTAACCTAAAAAACTTATTGCAGACCCTTCAATATGTAATGTCATTTTAAACTAACAAAACCATTTTGGTTGATGAAATTTTAATACTGACTGAAGGGCAATAAAGGCATATTTAATAAATGAAATTAATATTAAAGTTAGTTAGTTATTCATAAACGCAACGAATCTTGAATCTAAAGTACGTTAGTCTAATTATAATCCCGACTGTTTCCAATCTTGTATACAAATATTCATCATTTTACTTGTTTAAGAAGCAATATTTAATGGAGTATTTAAATTTAGTTTCTTAAAATTAACAATATTTTTTACGTAAATAATGTGACAAAATTATAATGTTTATAATAAATAAACACATTTTTATATTAATTTTTTATGTTAAATTAAACACAAAATCGTAATTTAAATTGTGCTTACATGAATTGACATAAATCTTTGGCAGCTTTAGGCATGTGGGTTACATTTTGGGAAGCTATATTGATTCTAAACCTATATATTAATAAATTGAATAACTTCACTTGAACCTAATATAAACTTAATAAGTGTCAAGCCTACGTCACAACTGTCAATAGTTTTGAAAGCCTTCGCACGCGATTCTCCGCGAAAATATTTGTTTATTATTTTTTATCTACCTACTTTTTACGCTAAGTTAAACAAGGAAGGTTACTGGTACGATTCAAGTATGAAACAGCAGCACAATTAAGACGTTTTGTATATTTGATTTTTTGATTCTTTATACGTTACGCAAGTTCGTGTTTTTTTAAAATTGAATCGTAAGATAAGTTTATATAAGAGTGTAAGATACTTCCTACAGATATTGTATTTTTATTTATGCAGTATTAAATCAACATATAGTTCTCTATATGTAAACATTTAAATATTCAATATAGAGACTGAAAATGTATTTAAATCCTTTCTGTCTATTGCAATGGCATCTCTGCTGGTGATGCAAAGACTACATACGCAATACACGTCGAGCGAGTTTGCTTATCTTGCCGAAGCCGCGTACAAATTATTTGAAGAAATGTATTAGATATGAGGGTGTGCAATTATTTAATCAATTACCATCTCAAATTCGCAATATTGGAGTGTTAGAAAAATTCAAAAAGGTAGTAAAGATTCATGTTAGAATGAACACAGATAACTAAATTTAAGACGGCTTATGGCGACGTGTATCTCGCTCGTATATATACATATTAATATTAAGTTTCTCATGTAAATATTTTTTTTGTAATGAGAAATAAAGTTCTTTATAAATTATAGCTGAACAAAAAATCCCTGAGTGCAATAAAAGTTGCTTGGGGATTTAATAAAGACGTCAGGAAGTAATAAGACAGCAAGAATGGAGCACTTTGCCGAACGTGAGGTACGGTTACGGATTGAAAATCTGTGGTAAATGATTTAAAATATTGTTTTGTTTTTAATAAGTAATTATTTTATTTTAAGTTCATTTGTTGTGATTTCGTTACTAGGTGGATAAAGTACAAGACGTGCATTACTAAATCAACAAAAATAACATTAGGAGTCACATTATATAAGTATGTACCAAAATTAATCTAAAAAAAAGTAATATAATAATATACATATTGAGAAAAAAATGTGTAGTACTGACATATACATAATTTGGAAATTAAATTTGCAATTCAAAAAAATTATCTTGTACATAACGCATATAGTATGTGTTAGCTAAAATAAAATATTACAAAAACAGTAGAAAAGTTTCGAATTAATTTTGGTAAGTTTCTGCTTGTATTGTTAATCGTGTTGCTTAATCAGTAAAGTTAGGTACTACAGATTTAATTAAGACCCTTCATTCGATAACATCATATATTCATACTCCATCTTCATTTTTCTCTGTGTTTGCATATATCTATCAATTTTCTAATATTGGTTTAATTAACATGACTTTCGCTATTGTGTCCCGCTGATTCGCTAGCAACCATGTCTATGTATATTTATACCAAATATAACTTTATTGAAGATACTATTATGATCAAAATAACAGTGTTAGCTGTGACTTAAGCGTGAAAATATTAATACTTATGTTTAGCTTTTAAATACTTACTCAAATGAAATTTCTTGCTATGTGATTAAGCATAGTTTTTGGACTAAAAATCGGGAACTACACAGGTTTGCACAGACGGCTCAACTTGTCTTAACTAAAATATGTAAGGCATGCATCTGAGCAACGCATGAAATCTGAGGTCAAGATTTATAGAGAGTTGTAGATTTGGATTATTATTTATATAATTATCAATTATTTAAGACTGGAATATTCAGTGTATAAAATTACGTGGGGGTACTCACTGATATATGTATTTTTGAGTTTATTTAATTAAAATACATTCATTACATGACATACACAATGTTCAGAGTGCTTTCCAGCAACATGGCAGCTCACTTGAATTTTTTTTATTTTTTTCTATATTGTATTCTGAAGCGTCCTAAATTAAAAGAGCTTTAGAGCAAAATACAAAATAAAAAAGATAAATCGACTATAATATTAACCAGATAGCAGGTAATTTATCCTAAATCCCAAGAGGTTAGAAGTTAGGCTTAAATCCCGTCCCGTTTTGCACAATTGATGTATCGTCGGGGCAAAGAATATTGAATTGCTCAATCTATATTAAAGTGAACGTTCAAATATTCTAGTAGTAGCCAACACGGGTTTTAGGTTTTTTAGTAAATAAAAAATAAAACTGACATTTATGTGTAGTCATTCGTAAAAGAAAACAATCGGGCGGTTATATAATTTTCATTTACTACTTTACATTTATTCACAAACATTTATGAAGTTGAGTGTCGAACTATAATAAGAAACCAAAACGGTAGTTCATTGTCTTGCAGCACAGACAGAAACTAGTAAAATAAGTGCATATAACAAAAATTCCCTTTGCGCTTTGATAAGAAATTGAAAAATTATAAAAAAACACGAAGACAAAAAATTCAAACCCCAAAAACAGCTAATGATATTTTGATTAACATTACACGAAATATGCGATATAGTCGGTAGCATAACAAGTGAAAAAAATCAGTGCATATAACAATTCTAAACCCATGTCAAAAGCATCGGAAAGTGTAATTTTTCTCATGCTATTCAATATGTGCCTTCATTCATCTCAGTTTTCTATCGCTCTTTTGAAAAGTGCTTCATGTTATTGATTCTTAAGCCTTTTTAGAGCAAATTTATGTAAGTTCTATTTTACGAAAGCTGAAACGGCACTTTGCATCTTGAGAAGGCCAAATCAAGGTTAAATTTGCAATACTTCGAGCGTTGCTCCAAATTTAAATAGGTTAATCTTAGATTATATATTTAAAACCACTTCCGAAAGTTCTAATAACCTTGAATATTTAATTTATTAATAACCTATTTCTTATTTAAGAACACAGAGTAGTTTAACATAATTTTAAAGGTTTTTTTTTGTCGTGGGGAAATGCATTACTCATATCCTCCCGCGGCAAGGTTGCCTGGTGGTGAAGGGTTATGTGGAACTCGCCACTGTGCATGTGTACCCACTAAAACTCCACGCCGCCACCAACAATCGCCCGAGCCAGGACACGGTAGCAGCTTAGCCTTGTCTGCATCCAGCCACGCGATCAGCCGTTCAAACTCACGGTCGTCTGCGGCCATGAATGATGTCGAATGGACCTTGGCTCAGTAAGGGCCAGTCACATCAGAAAATTCGCCGTGTTGTATGAAGCTGGGGGAGGCGGTAAGGATTAGTTATTAATTGTATATTCGTACAGGTATAATCAACTAAAATTGTTTTTACAACGTTAAGATTTAAAAAGTTTTTAATTATCAAAACAATATTTAACTTATTGAACCAGTCATACACAAATATTGTTATATAAATAACATTATAATGAATCATTAAATAAAAACACGTTCTCGTATACAATATCCGCAAGAAAACGTAAAAACTGCCATGACATTTCAAGAAGCTCTCTCATGATTATCATCTATTTTTAGAACAACTCCCAACATCAAACAAAGCCGACAACAACTGCAAAATCAAGATTACATTGTAATAGTAATTACTTCCATATAAATATACCTAGTCTATGTACGCATACAAACAAAATGTTCAAAGTTCCATCAGCATTAATCATCCCCAAAAATGGTAGTAATTTTACACAAATGAAAATTCATTCTGAAATTATTTGATAGTCACACAAGATATATTTAGACCAAATAAATCAGTTTTCATTTTGCCTTTCACTGCCCTTATTACTAGCGTTAAGGTCTGCCATTACTGGTCAACAAGTTCTTGTAACAAGTTGTGTATAAAGCAATCGAATATTAACTACATACATTGTGATGTGTCACACGAGTATTGTGTTTGGTATAAGTAAGATTACATTGTAGGATTGGTAATATCTGACTTAAGGATTTTTTTCGATTGCCTTGTCGGTTAATTTTTCGAGTACCCTCAAAACAGTGGTGACGAAAAAATTACATAAAGCTACTTTTGAGAGCAGCAAACAATATATAGTTTATCTATTATTAATTAAACTTTTAGAATAACATCCTACATTGCTGTGTTGTCTAGTATTTTTCAAGAACGAGGGGCCTATTCTGATGTATGTACACTCACGCTCTCCGACGCTCGTCATTGCATTTTCGGTATTTTAAGAAATACTGCCCATATGTGAGATATTTTGAAAATAAAATAATGTCATTTCACTCAGTTGTGGTTTCTCGTTTACATCAAGCCTTAGGCTTTTCGCAAGTTTCCCGCAGTGCGTCAGCAGCGATTCGCTTTTGTAGACTGATGCCAAAATTTAACCACCATGCTTCGCGTAATTTGTGGAGTTGTACACTTGGAGCACCTATGTAAATTATTAGCTGAGCACTCAACATATTAATCTCTGAGTGAGACGACATTACTATTAATAGAATTTTAGCGATATTACGGTAAAGTTTTAATGTTGTTTTATATGCTGCTATATCGACATTTATATTATTTTTATAGTTACGTCATAAAAGTTAAGTTCAATATAAAGCACTAACATTATTTTTTTGTTGTAAGTTAACACTTGTGTAGGTGTATCTTATGATGCTGCAATTCAGAACATTAATTCATCAAAACAAGGTTCAATGTGAACGTTTAACTTTAATAATCGTAATATAGTAGTTTAAGCCGACTTTATACATTTAACTAACAATTTACCTAACAACCTGCATTACGCAGTAATAAAAGTAACTCGTCACATTTTACCATAGTATAACTTCATCATTCGATCAATCGCTTTGTAAATAAATCTTTTACGCGTATAGGAGAATTCGTATCTATACGTAAATCATTCAAAAAAAGTGAATGTAGAATTTGTTATTTTACGATTAGATTAAAAAATACAAGCAGTACTAAATACATACATACAAATGAGTTACAAATATAAATTCGTAGAAACATCTGACATCTTTCCCATTTTAAACGGTCGTGGTGAGTGACGCGTATCATTCAACGTCGTTACAATTCGTTGGCCCGAACAATAAAGGAGCCCATTCACTGAGAGCATTCACGTGTAATATTCAGAATGGCATAGTGTAAAATCTGTAATGTTATAATTTCAAGTATAGATATATTTTGTTGACCTGTCGATATACCTGCTGAGATAAGCTGCTGAGTATCATCTCGACGTCAGTCAATGCATATCTCGTTTTAGGACAGCTTTTGCAGGGCACCACAATGTGGAACCAACTATTAACTGTAGTATTTCCGAACCAATTCGTTTTACGATCCTTCAAGAATAGTACTTACTTATTCTTAAAATACCATCGACGCACTTGCCAGCCTTCTGTCCATGGGCTATGTATTACATAACATCAGTTGAGGCTCCTAACTATTTGTCGGTTGTTATATAAAAAACATAAATACGGAATTTATGAATGCCCTGCGCACGCATTGTAAAGCCACGTAAACTTGATGTTCATCAATAAGTATTAAAATGCGTATATTTAGATTTTAAACCAGATAAACGCTTAATATATAAAATTTACGGATTAAAAAAAACATTGATTTAAGTTCAAGCAGAGGTCACAGTGCAGGCTACACACAGCCTGCATTGCGCGAGGCACAGTCGTAATCAACGTCAATTATTGTGGCAATTTGATAACCATATGATTTATTATCTAGTAACAGAATATTTTCTTATATCAAAGGCGAAATTGAAATAGAATAGCAACTACCTTATTTCAGTAATGTTGTAACGCCCGCTGAATAAACGGCTTCATAACAAATGTTTCATTAAAATGAGTCTGACAGATGTCAGTGTCTCGAAATGTAAGTTCAACGCTAATTTAACTTCAATCATACTTAAATCGAGAATAATTACGTTGTTCTATAGACTAATTTGGGGGTTGAACCAATTTATATTCAGATGAATATAGCTACTTAAAACCTTAAACCGTAGTAAAACTAACTTTAAAGCGCTTGTGTGCTAATATGGTCGGCTTATATATTATATTATATGCAATAAATTTTAAATAGTAAAAATATAATGCTTTTAATTTTGTAGTTTCGTAGAATGAGTATCGGTAAAGTAAATTTTAATAATTAAAAATACATTGTAATGGTTAATATTTTTTTGATACTGTTGTTCTTGCGAGAACTCTTGTAAGGAATATTGATTGCTTATGTTTTCCTACTAAATTCCTCTAATCATCAACTTGACCCAGTTGTAGATGAGAGGATGTTTTTAGGAACCCACTTAAAAAATAACTATCATTATTAGACATAGATAGTCGCACCGCTTGTAATGGTATAAATAATTTAGCTAAATAAGAAGTGAGTCTTAGAATATTAGGGGTTTGAATGAATATTTTCTAGGAGTTCCTAGGAGGAGCCCACAGCACAATATTTAGTTGGTCTGAGCTACGAAACAAAATACGCATACTTTTGAAGTAATATCTTTCAGCGCTGTGAGGAGTCGTGTTGGCCAAGTGCTTCAGCGTGCGACTGTCATCCCTGAGGTGGTAGGTTCGACCCCGGCTGTGCACCAATGGACTATTTGTATATGTGCTCATTTAACCCACACTCGTACAGTGTAGTAAATCATTTTAATGTCAGACGTGACAGCTTGTGTCTAACACAGTGGGCTGATCACCTACTCGTCCATTAGAAAAAAAAACAAATGATGAAATGTGAGGCGTTAACCGAGAAAAGTTTTAATTGCAATGCTGTGATTTCGTCAAATGTTGAAAAGTCAGCTACAATCGTGCATAATTCTCCAAAAAAACTCCAGAAACGACTAAATCACATTTTTGCTTTTAAACTACAAGTAGACTTACAGCCGTCTAAAACTGATGTTTGTGGCAAACAGCCAAGCATTTACCCCTTTGGCTGCATCGTGTAGTGGATTGCTCCAAGGAATTTCATTATTGCGACTACTTGGGCGCCCAGTTTGGTTAACGTCTTCTTTTTATTTGGTCAAAGGAAAACATTGCTAAGAATTTGGAACTACTACAAGTATCTCACGAAATAGGTTTTACTTCAAAATCTCATTATTTAATAGGAAAAAAAAAAATAATTTAAAGTTTTATTGGGTTGTCTTAGTTTTATACACCCTCATTTATTTGAGGCGTAAGAATAAGGCCGTAATTAAACTTATCAGTAGGTTACTAATAGCTCCAAGTCTCAATTTACTAGCGAAACATTATTGTGTTTTATACGTTCCTACGCTTTTATAGTTATATATATATATCTATACGGTAATCGTTATCTTCTATATTTTTACTACAAAATGTATTACGTTTTGAGGAGAAGTTTGTAATTTCATAATCCTCTTATCTTGCCCGAATTTCGTAGTATGATAAACATAAGTTGTATGACCATGAGAATATATGTAGCACAACTTAGTGGACAATAAAAAGCTTAACATATTTTGTGTGAGTATTTTCATGTGGGAAGTCATATTCAAAAAATTTACGAAATTTCAGTTTTTTTTTCCATTCTTGGCCTGCACGGTTTGTGCGTCAGCCATGCAAAAAGTTAGGAAGTGCGTTATTAGTTAGGAAATTGGTGCGGAATTTGGAAAAGGATCAGATAAATTTAGTATATAAGTACATAAATGGTTATAATTTTATATTGTTATGAAAAATGAAACTAGCTAATATTCTATATATCAGTATTTATATTATTTAAAGAACATATTGAAGTAGGAAAAGGAATTTTAATGTATAAAAGCGGAACGGTCATGTCGAGTACAGCCAAAGAAGAAATTTCAGTTTAATCGTGGCGTCAAAAACTACCACAAGTAAAACAAATGGCATAATTTAAAATTCAAATAAAACAATTTTAATTTCGAATTGCCCACGAATCCATAATAATTAAATCTATAAATGCTGGTTATAGAATCTACATTTACATATTCCTATTATGACACTTATATCTTGTGACTTGTACACAAACATAGATTTCTTGAACCAACTGATAAGACAAACTTTCCTCTGTCTTGTTGGCGAACACTGAACAACGGTTTCCAAACTTGTTGATGTCTAAAAGAATTTCAGTAATTCCCAAATTGCGTTCCGAAATCTGAGTAAAACAAATTACAGAACAAAGGTCTCGATTTAGAGGGCGTGGCGTCGAACTTTTAGAGTATGTATTGGAAAACGATCGTCTTAGGAGTATATTTGAATGGTAAGTCAAAGTTGTTGACTAAATTCAGGTCACACTCATAAACTTGTTACGTTATTGGCCCGGGAATCGTTCGACGATAAAAGTATTAATTTTATGGCGCAAATTTATATTTGAATAACTCATAAAAATATAAGTGTTAAGCGTGAATTTTGTGTTCATACATGGTTGTACATAGTACGCCTTCAAAGTTATTTATATTATTAACGGTTCTTTCGGAAACTTCTTCAATTGTTATTAAATGTTTACACATTTAATAACAATTTCAGAAGTTTACTACATACTTCGAATTTAGATCGATGTCTAGCTTTATATTAAATTGTGATTTTATTATCTATATAAGTATTATAAATTTTATATGCTTACAAGAAGAGGCGATCAGGTCAGAGCCACAAGCGATGTAGCTCATGATGAGTCAATATTTAAATACAATAAAATAAGCGGGGAAATCTATACAAAGATTTTAAAATTTCGTGACCTATAATAAGTCGTATTTCAAAGACGAGAATTTAATTTAAGTCTGACAAGAGAATCTGATGTGCTTATCGTAAAACAATGTGAATCCGATTTAATATAAATAAGTTTCCGATGGGCAAATCATTCGAGTCGACAATTTTTGCATTTAGATTTATAAAGCTCTATTGGAGTCAGTCAATGGAAAATAAATGATTCCAGATTTATTTTTGTTGGTATAATTATACGTTGGATTTGTATTAATGTTTTCATTGAAGTGATTGATGGGGTGATTGGCAATTTTGTTTGATGAACATTTCACTTAACAAATCATTGATCATTTACATTGAGATTTGAGTGAAAAAAGTAGTTATAAGTTGTTCGATTTTTGTATTTTAATTCTTCACATGAGCTAGTCAATTCTGAAGGATGTGAATGGCGCCACTCAATCTCCACTCCTCAACCTCCAATCCCCTTTTTTGGCGCCTCTACTTAGTCCATCAAACAGGGAATGGACCTTGAGGTCTAGTGCCCTCCACTTGGCCAGTTACAATATTTTTTTCTAAATTTTCTAGACTAATTTCTAAATAAATCCAGGAGTTGGTATTAAGTATCTAAAGACGAGTTTTCACCTGTAAGCGTCATAGTAGACATTTTTTTCTTAGCTGTCACCAAGCATCCACCACCAAAATATTTCCAATGCATGTATTTTCAGGTCGGAAATACAAGTTTCAACAAATGTCTTTTTATAAAGGAAATGCCGAAATTTCGTTATGCGTCTTTGGTCATCTGGCTATTCAAATATAGAGGTACATTAACTGTTGTTATCATTATTTGAGTGTTTAAATTAATCAAGTGTATTAACACAAAGGAGTGTTTTCTTTTGTTAATACTGTATGTACCAGTGTGTGAATATTAGCCTTATATTAGGCATTTTATTGTAGGGGTATTCAAGTACCAAATTGAAAAGAAATATGATTACAAATCTAATCGATAGTATACGTCTTCTGTACGTCAAAACTAATTAGTTTTCAAATAATTAAATTAAACCAACAACTTTTTTCATAAAATCAGTAGTAAAATATTTAACAAATTTTTTGAAAAATGTAAGAACAAACTGGGATAAAAGTACACACATTTTTATTCAACTTGCCACGGGCATCAGCTATTTATAAAATATATAATCCCCAATCTTTATTTCTACTTTCGATGAATACTGAATCAGCCGTGAAATTTTATACGAGAATTGGCTTCATTCTGATTTATGTTGAATAAAGAATGATAATGTGATGAATAATTGCTCGTTCTTCTAAACTTCATTTTACCTGTCAGCGCGATAAATCACTATTTTTATAAATAATATTTAGCAAGCTGTCCCTCAGAATTTAGAATTGCAAGATTTTTGATAAATTAATTTTGTGAATAAAAAAAATAAAAATTTATTAGATCCATCTGATTTTCGAGTCGTAAACGCATTCGCAAAAACGCATTGTTATAATAGGACCGCATATAACAAAATAACTTAAAGATTGTGTGTCTTAGTTCATGTTTTAAAGGCATTTGATAATCTACAAGAACATAGTTTTAATAGTAGCCATAGTACATACATTGTATTATTTTAGCGATGTTTTAAAGGTGTTCTTGGATAAAAGCTCAGCAAATGTTTTAATTTATTTGTAAATAATTATAAAGTAACAATCAAACACTAATAAACTTTTAAAGAAAACACTTTTTACCAGATTGAAGCTATGAATTATTGTAAACTTATAATTATTTAACATAATTTTAGATTTATCCGACGTTTCGCGTGCTTTACAGCGTGCGTGGTCACGGTGACTGAAGACAAAAGGTGTTGAATGTCAAAAAAGTATCACAGCTGTAGAAAAAGTTGTATTATCTGTATTTATTTCCCCGGAGTTGGTATCAACTAATAGATGAAGGGTTTCTGCAGAAATTGCTCACGGTGTCCTCCATTTTCTCGGATTGTTTGTGTTGAGATTTTAATTTGGATATTGTTGCATCCCAGGTGTTCTATAATTTATAGGCCGTCTTCTCTATTGAAATTGTCGTGATTTTGATTTTAATGGCTTCGCCTACCAAATAACTAATAAATTTTAAGAAGTAATCAGTTACATGTTGATTTACCTTTATTATTTGCAAATACTAAAGTCAATGTTAATATAATATATATGTCAAAACGTTATTTTAACAATCTCTTACTATTTCAGTTTGAATCGTTAACAGCGGTTTACATAGTACGTAGATGTCGGCGTAATGTTGACATATTTACATGTTCCACATTCCCTTAGAAAGCCATTAAAGGGTCAGCTTCTACTTTCATCCGAGTTGCTTGTTACAACCTGGGTCACAAGATATACGTATTTAATACTAGTTTACTCATGTGTAAATGTTAATTTTTTAAAAAGGGTGCGCCTTTCTGGGAACATTTTTTCGATAGACGATTGACTAGACGTGATTTCTAAACATCAAAGCATCTATTTGTCAATTACAATATGTTTTTGAAGTGAGGCGAAGGACTAAAATTTTTGAGAAGATTTTTATCTTGTTACGCCAAAGAAGTATAAGTTCTTTTGGTATGTCAATTTGAGAGAGTAAAAATTTTACTAAAAAATCTTTCAGCTTTGTATTGTTCAGTTTTCAATTACATTAGACAGTAAATAGTAAACTATTTTTTTCGGAAATAGCTCATGGAATGTAAAAAAAAAAAAACCAAATGGGAATATTTTTTCTCGGGTACCATTTGTATACCATTTCATATATAAACATGGTACAACGTTTCTCAATAAGACTTTGCCATTAAGTTGAAAAAATGTCGAACGTAAACCACGAACGGAGCTACTAAATAATTTCAAGAGCGAAGAGCTATGTAAAATGTAACGGGGCGTATACATAAATAAAAACGTATTAAATAAATCACACGTGCGTACCACGAATCTTCAAACAAGCGAACCGAAATATAAATGTAATGTTCTGTCTCTCTCTCGGCTTTCAGGCCTATCAACTTACTGTATGGAGAATTATTCAGAGTACTAAACTCTATAGACATTTTTTGTCCAAGTTCATAGAAGGAAATTTATTTCTTTAATAATAATTTAGGATTTGTTTTTTTTATTGAAACAATTTTCGGATCTCTGACACACTAACGTAGTGTCCAAAGATTATAGAACAGAAAGACTTAATACAAACAGCATAAAATACATTATAACCGTCAACAGTCGAAATATGGAGTATGTTGAGCAGTATTTCTACCTTGGCCAAAATATGTAGAGGGGGTAAAGAGAAAAATCAGAAAGCCTAGCCTGAGTTCATATTGTTCACACAAGCCCATTTTCAAGTCTCAAATGAGTGTCATCAATCACTGAAGAAAAATGTAATGGACTCTGTTATGCCACCTACGCTACTGTACGGCCGTCAATTATGGCCTATCACAGCTAAAATAATAAAGAAAATAGAAAACATTTCAACAATCACCCGAAAGTTGGCTAGGCTTGAATTTGAGAAACAGGATTAACTGTACAGCAATACGAAATAAAAAATATAGACGCAGCTAAAATTGTGTGCCGCCTGAAATGGCGTTGGGAGGAGTACACAGCAAGAAAAAGTGACTGGGCGGGCGCTGGACGAAAAATAACCGCCGGGGTCACCTGGCCGCGCCTGACCCACGACAGACACAAGTGGAAACGGATGGAGGAGGGCTATGTACAACGGCGAACAAAACACACCTGACAAGCATATGTTATAGTTTATTTTACCTAATGTTAAAAATGATTTTTTTTTTTCAATTCAAAATCAATGATAGGTACTCATATATTCAGTTTTGGAAATAAAGGCTATTATAATTATTATAAGTCTTTTAATAAACATAACTCAATTTTAAACTATTCGCTAGTATTTTAGAAAATTAAGTCAACATAATACTACTTATTAACCATAATTGTTAGTTGTCAATAATTTAATCGTGCGTTAATAATTTATTTTGGGTAAACTAAGAAATAGTATATTTCATTACAAGTGCGGAAAGCCTGTCATTGCAAAGAGTTCCGACAAATGTCTACCCGAGCCGCGGCGCAGCCGAAAGTGAGGGTTGACAGTCGGAACAAGTTGCAATGACGGTTCCGCACGTGTACTGAACAACTATTTTTAATACATTTGCGAAAAAATTAAGCAATTTAATAAAACTATTTGCTTTTTTTTCTCTTCTCTCTACGGAATAAATTCGTTGCACGTAGATATGTAGCGACTTATATGTTTCCGGTAAATTGTTCTCCGAAGCATTTTGTGCAATTATACTGAGTTCGGGTGGTATTAATTAAAACAAAATATCGTCGAAATTACTCATTTTACTCTACAAATAACTCAACTCGCAAGAACTCAACTCAAGAACATTTTTGGAAAATGGCGCCAACCGTCAAAGAATATGAGCAAAGCTTTTTTTTTTCTTTTCTTCACCCATTCTGGGTAGGCAAAGGGAACTTCGCCCATACAGCCAAGTCTTCAGTAGACTATTTTTATTGAAATGAAACCAAATCTAACTAATTAAATCTGATATTGAAACAAATTAGTAGCTTCTTTTTAAAATATTTGCATGAATCATAAAAACTTCTGTGATTTTTTTTAGTAAAAACTTCGTGGTTGGTTTTTAATATTGTTTTATTGATATGAAATAAAAGAAACCTAATCTAACTTATTGAATCCAATTATTACTAAACTTTTTAGAAATACGTATTTGCATATATCATAAAATTCTTTTTAATATTTTTTTTATTGATATGAAATGAAAAGAAACCTAACCAAACTTATTGAATCCAATTATTATAATATTTAGAAATCATATATCATAAAAACGTCTATGAGTTTTTTTAGTAAAACCTTCGTGGTTGTTTTTTTCTTTTAAATACACATTGTTTTGACAGTTGGCAAAGAGAACGCACGAGTGCGGGAAAGGCAAAGAAAAAGCACGAGTGTGAAGCCCACATCCCGAACGCTATACCTCCCTGCAATATGCCACTTTTTGAGCAACTATATTAAAATATGTAACACAACTGAATGAACAATTTTTAATTATTTTTGGGTAACCTTAATAATGTTGTTAAATATTATGGTAAACAATGAACATAATTACAAAACGTCAACATTTGTGGCGGAATTTATAATCTGATTATATCAATGCAATGCGTAAAAGTACAATTACAGATTTACAAGTTGAAAATGAGATGCAAACAGGTACATAAAATATATACCTTGTGCCGGTGAAAACTTTTCAGCCAGGTAAAATGAGGGAATGAACTGTGTCCCCGTTTTCATTATTTATTGTAGATCGACAAAAAGGTCCTGGCGGCATGTTGCGAATAAAACTTAACACGGGTTTTGTTGAAAATACAAAATGCTTTAGTCAGATTCCTTTGTTATCGCCCTCATTATATTTTTGCTGAAATCCGAAGTTCATCTATTGTTTTAAGACGAATGATGCTCGAGAATTTCAATATAAATATCGCTTTAATGAGACAATAGAAATGATTTTTCACAATATTCTACTTTTAATGATTTAAAAATGTTATGTAGCATTTTGCCTGACGCGACGTACTAGAAGCCCATAAACGCTGCGGAGACTTCAGCCCCCCCAACTTATTATATGAACAAAGTATAGACAATCAGAATGTAAAACTACTCCTTCAACCAAAATGCTACTTAGAAGCTAAAGAACAATGTAACAAAATTTAAAGCTTGTTTTAGCTATGTTGTAATTTTAATAATATAAGTTAATGATATCAATATACTAAAGTAATATAACGAAGCAAAAAATATTATCGTAAGGGTTAAGCATTTCGTGCCTTATAGTGTAATTTATTTACTTTAATAACGTTAATAAAGCCATCTTGGAAGATTTACTTGCTTCAATTTCTCAACGAAAGATGGAGAATATTGTATAAACTTAGACACATCAATTTGGTCTAAAATGTAAGAATCCCAACCCCAAAAGAAAATGGATTGGATACATTAATGCATACGTTTCACAGCAGCCATTCTTTTTCGTGAGAAAGAAATTTGTGGCTAACATGTGGAAACAATTGTTGTTTCTTCTCTTTAACAACAAATTTTCCTTTCTTCAATATTATTAATATTCAAAACAACTCTACCGAGTGGCTAGAACGAAAGATATTTTTTTTTAATATGTCATAGGGGACAAACGGTAAGGTGGCCTGTTATGTTGATGTTTATGTATGATGTTAAGTGATACCGCCCATGGACACTAAGCCGGCGTTTTAAGAATATACCTAGATACATAGACTAAATTTTTGTTGTGAAATATTGCCAATGTAATATGGAAAGCTGAAGGAATCCTTTACCCAAGCAGCCCTAAAAGCGTACAAACATATCCGGCCAAACTGCTACCCGTTTCATCTCTAATATTAACACACTTTAACAAAGTTAAAAAAGTTACTATGCTGTATAAAGTGACGTCCCATTATAACAGCGTAAACAGAATTTTAGAAAAAAAGATGACGTGCACTTTAGTTGAGAAGTGGTGTACTTTAAAGTTTATATAAAAGCTCTCTAACTAAAATCACGGTTAGTTAACAGTTACAGAGTAACTTGCTTCATTTAAAAACCTGATGCCATCAACGGTATTATGAAGTTAGCATCAAAAGAGTAGAATGCAGTACCCGCTTCCTTAAAAACTACTTTGAAAATAAAGTTTCGCTACATAATACCCTTAAAGACCTACTACGCGATGGGAAACCGAATTTGAAAATATCAAGGCATCAAGAAAAAATGAGTAGTGTATACACATAAAGTACTTGAACTCTTATCGGTTCGACTTATATTGAAGATTGTTGTAATGTAAATTTTAAGTCTACGAAACGAACTATGCGGCTGTTTAAATAATTATATACGAAATTAATAATCACCTCGAGCAGCGCTGGAAAGATAAGGAAAATATTAGAATATTGCTGATACTACGTGTTAAAAAAAATGTGAGCCGTCACGGGACGCCTGGCAGATGTGAAACATCGAAATTATTCTGTGAAGTAATATGCAGAAGAGAACAGATTGTGATAGGAACTAAATATGTCATAATGATAAAGTAAAATATTACGATTTTGTTTTCCAGATAACGATGACTATTTATTGAACAAACATTTATTTTCATTAAATACAAAAATTTACTACTGCATATAGATTGTATGTATATACCATCATATAGCGTGGCGATGCGTCGCCACGCCAGAAATCGGTTTTACGTGCGGCTATAGATGTTTCACATCAAAAATTACAGACATTTCTGATCATAACCCACAAAAAGGGTCTATATTTGACACGGATATTTGTAGAAAAACACTTTTTTACGGATTATAGTTATGTATTATTGTATTTAAACTTATAATTATTTACACATAATTTTAAATTTAAACCGACGTTTCGCGTGCTTTACAGCGTGCGTGGTCACGGTGACTGAAGACAAAGGTGTTAAATGTCAAAAAGTATTACAGCTGCAGAAAATGTTGTGTTATCTGTATTTATTTCCCCGGAGTTGGTATCGACTAAAAGATGTAGGGTTTTTGCAGAAATTGCTCACGGACACCGTGTATATACAATACAGATAACACAACATTTTCTGCAGCTGTAATACTTTTTGACATTTAACACCTTTGTCTTCAGTCACCGTGACCACGCACGCTGTAAAGCACGCGAAACGTCGGTTTAAATTTAAAATTATGTGTAAATAATTATAAGTTTAAATACAATAATACATAACTATAATCCGTAAAAAAGTGTTTTTCTTTAAATGTGTAAAAGTTATGTTAATAAAAGACAATACTACGGATATTTGTATCATATGCTTATGTATTGAAAATAACTAAAATGCATCGCGAAATAAAATCTTTTTCCGGTCCAAATAAGTTGAGATATTGTATGGAAAGTCAACAATGGAAACAATATCGTTAACACGTTTTTGTTTTATAAAACATGGACACTCTCAATGCCAGAGGGTTCGCGAGTGCGTTGCCGGCCTTTTAAAAATTGATACGCTCTTTTCTTGAAGGACCTTAAGTCGAATTGGTTCGGAAATACTTCATTAATCTGTAGAAATCTACGAAGCAGTTTGGTTAGTATTACTAGACGTATAGCATTAACGCACTTTCTTTAGCTTAACCGAAACTTTAAGTAAAGCAATCAGTGTCTGACCTCAACGAGTATGCAGGGCACAGCCACCCAAAGCATTAAGCTCGACAGCAGATTATTTATTCAGAACGGCACTATTAGCCGGCAGATCTGACCCGAGCAAACATTTTGTCTCACCGCTATTTATGGTGCAAACCCTTAATACACAATCAAGAGAATTATTTGGATTAAATGTCATGAATAATTTAACTCATGTTTCTACAAATATATGAGACAATTGTGAACTGCATTGCAGTGTCTTTGGCATTTACCTATGTATGAGTCTTTTTCACATAGTTTCATTCATCTTTTTTGTTGCGGAAAAGAGGACTTATGGCTTCGGACGGTAGACGATACAAAAAATAATTTCGGTTAATTACACAGACGAACTTCGGTGCAAACAAAAGAAAGTTTAAATTGAAAGATATACTCTCAAAATATACAGGCTTCGTTTATTCTTAAGTAAAATAGAAGATACAAAAATATATCACACAGGTACTAGCAAAGGTTTATTAAATCTTTGAATACAGCCTAGAGAAAAACATATATTATATATATATATATATAAGTAATAAAATCCTTACTCATAAATGGAGTTTACTTTGACTGGCAAAACAAACCTATCTACTATACTAATTATGCACTACAACGGTCAATAAACCTTACTTTGTTTTTACGTGCGAATTTTCATTTAGAATATATGTAAAATAAAGCGGGTGCTACTACAGAATAAAGCTTTTATTTGTACGCTATTCTTCGGTGCGATTCTATTAAGCACATACAAAAAGTATGGGCAAAAAGCAAAAGTACCTCTTTTAATGGATGGACCATGTTTTCATTTATTAAGGGTTATTTGGATCAGTTCTAGCGTCCAATTTAAGGCAACTTAACTGTCGTACATGTTTTATTTTCGATAAATTATATTTAATTTATTGAACAAAGATTTTCACTTGGGTTACACCCGCGTACATCAAAGAAGCAAAAAATACCAAGCAGATTTTATAACTGTTTTTTTATTTATTTTAAAACTAGATTCCCTAAGATATTATGATGTCAGGGGCATTTGTTTCCAACAACACCAACGGAAATAATAAAGTAATTTAGGACAACTTTGATTATCATAATAGTTTTCAAGTCAATATCATTGTATACATATACTTAATAATAACAAAAGTACAGAAGTTGGTAAAAAAAATATATTAATAAAAGCACACCCACAAAGGTTACAATACGCTACAAAATATTCTGACATCTATTAACAAGCTTCAACGCCAATAATTTTGATTTTGGATTAAAATACAAGTTGTCTATACTTAAACTCGCAACTACACAAAACATTTGCTTTATACTGAAAAAACAGTATACAATATATTATGAGAGCACTTCTGCAATAAAAACACGTCTAAAGTTTCAAGAGAAAAGGAAGTATGGGAACAGTGCGGGTATGAAAGTGTCTTAAACTTGCCCTGGGTAGTGGTTGCAAGTCATTTTAGATGTCAGTTACAAAGGCGTACTATATTTCGGTAACGTGTCATATCATTTATAAACACAACGTCAAAATTAAGCACCAAATTATCTTATATAATTATCATAAGTCACAATATTGACATTTATATGGTGTTAGGGGTTTCTACCCGAATTAAAACTTTACGGCCTCATACGAAAATAATTTTCAAATAAAGTTATTTGTTTTTATTTACCACTAAAACGTGGAACAAATAGTATAATATTTTTCAAGAGGCCAACGAGCAGGAATAGTAAGGCAACACGCACTATTAGCCTGCCACATGTACGCTCTTCTCTTGAAGGCATCTCATTCGTAACGATTCCAATATACCTGAAATGGTAGCTGGTTCCTTAAAGTCGTGTTGTGTGGCAAGAAGTTGTGTTTGTTAGCGTTGGTTTTACGCTCTGTAGTGGCAAATCAAGAATATAGAACGAGTCAAATTGCATTATCTCTTGACGTACATATATTATATTAATTATAAATATAAATGCTATTTATTCCTTAATAAAAAAATATGAATTTGTAACTAAAATAAAATAATTAATTGTTATAAAATAAAAGTATATAATCCTAGTCAATTCTTGTCTCCTTCACGTGTAAAGGCTTCCATCCTCTATATCCTCGCTATATATAAGCTCGCTCTCTTGTTTTTAAATAAGACTTATTTTTAATTATTTAGATGGTTGAAAACTTTATGGGTAAGACAGTATTGCGATATTAAAACAATTGAAATTGCTTCAAATATAACAGTAAAATTAGTCAGTGTAATGTTTCCGCCGCATATGTTGTGACCAGTTGGATATTGAAATATTACTTCGCATTTCGAACTTTGGTTACCACATTTAATATGCCAAAGTTGAGTCGACTAAACATCGTTGTACACTTTTGGATTTCTATTCCTTTAATCTACCTTGATTTGTCTCTCTTCACAATGTTAAGTTTTTATGTGTTACCAAATAATTATATGTACCAACAATTAGTTAATATACTGACATATAGTAACAAAGAAACCAAATTACGTCATTATATCGTTTATTTATTACTTGACTTATTTATAGCTCAATTGTTATGTTATAATTTAAAAGCTGGAAAGTACGATTTTAGTAAAAATATGATATAGTCATTTAAATAATTGTGGTACTGAACTCACAAATTTAATGTTATGTATGAAAACTTTATTTGAATTTATAATCACTTCTAGAGTAACCTACTGAGCTTTTCGATCTCATCCTGACACATTTAATGCATGTGAAACCTACCCAAGGATAGTTTCGATTTGCGAATCCTTCCACGTTCTGTATAAACATAAACTGCATTTAATCCGAAGGTAGTTAAATGACAACTTCGACTGACGCGTAAGAAGTCAGTGAATTGGAAGGAATCTTAAAGGTCATAGGTTCAATAATGTTTATTCGATTGAACTTGTACGACTGATTGATTTATTTGAAGAGAGCCGGATGCTTCTTTGCAAAAATACAAGAAAAAATATTAACATCGCTTCTAATTACAGACATCAATCAAATCAATAATTTGTTGAACTAAAATTTAGTAGGTTTAGTCTTAATTTTAGTTTCTCTTAGGTCTTATGTGAACAGTATTTTAGTTATCATAACAATAAATAATATTTACAATTTTCTTAACGTACATAGTAATAATAAAAATAATTAAAACATAATAAAAATAAAAATTTAAAGTTAAGCCGGATCCAGAAGGTTCTGAAACGAGTTGGAATAATAAAAAAAGCTAATGCAGAACATTAAACAATGGAAAGTTGCGTACTTGGGCCACGTGTTGCGCCATGACCGCTGCCACCTCCTTCAACTACTTATAATAGGTAAAATCAAGGGTAAACGGCGTGTTGGTAGAAGGACGAAATCATGGCTTCGAAACACTAGGGAGTGGATGGGTATTGCAAATGCGGAAGAGTATATAGATATACTAGCAGACTCGGGCAAGCGTTGCTTTGGCTAAGGTTTTTGTTATATATAGTAGTAAACTATTCAAGGGAAACGGTAAGAGAACTTATGTGAAAGGTAGTTAGCTAATGTGAAACATTGGTACTTTTAACACAGCGCCATCTGTTAGAATTGCATCAAATAATAAACAAATAATTTGCAATAAAATAAAATTGCGACTATAATTAAAGACCTAAGCTATCCTATTTCTTAAGTCGGACCAGACTGCACACGGTGTGCCAATTTAATTTAAAATCTGTTAAGTAGTTTAGGAGTCCATCGCGAACAAACATCGTGACAGGAGATTTATATATATTAAGATAGTATGCATTTGGCGCAGGATAAGACACGCTTTAAGAGATTGACGGCCAACCTCCAGTAATGGAGAGGCACTTAAAGAAGAAAAAGATACTATCGCCACCATTGCCAAAAGAGGTTTTACAGTTATATATGTATCATATTAGAGAATGATACACTAAAACAATAGTACGATAAGAGCACAGGAGATATTTCTGAATAACAATCATTGTTTCTAAACCTTTGAAAAGTAAATGTAAAAACGTAAAGCAAATGTTCGGCTGTATAAAGTGTTTTGAACGCAGTTTTTGATAATAGATCTGAAAATTCGATTTTTCGTTGCCTAACAAAATCCCTTTTTGCATGATTGAACTACGAACAAAAACTGGTTCGATCTAGTTTACGTAAAACCGATTTGTGGTTAAAAGGATTATTTTTTAATCTGGAAAGCCAGCCGGTTTTTTTGATACGAAAGACAATTTTAATTATACGACCAGTATTTGGAATTTCATGCAAACTAGAACCTTTCATTTAAATGCAATCAGATCTTACTAATACGGACTTACGATAAGCAAAGGTGAATGCAGTACTGTTTGTATTACCTGGAAGAATAAAATCATAAATTAATATTTAAAAGTATAATGCTCATTTCCAATGTTACCGACGAATACCATTTACAATAATAAGAAAATTTAAAAAAAAATCAAACGTTTTAAGAACGCCTCTTACGTTTTTTAATTTTAAATTTAGAATGAATTTTGAAAGTTGATCGAACGAAAATCCCATTAATGCATCACTACACATGCACATAATTGGTATAGGAAAATGGCACGCTTAACTTAGACTATCTTATGTGTTTTGTTTATTTCTTAAAACAAGTCAATACTAATAAAGAAAAATAAATGAACTGTAAAAACAAATGTAATTCGCCCAAATAAAAAGACTTAAATTCATTTGCAACGCGTTTAGGACTAGTGAAGCAATAGACATAGAAATATACGAGCAATAAACACGGCGTGTACACCTGCTGCCTAATTTTATGCGACGTTCGAAATAGGCCCTTAATGTTCTTGGTTTACGATGGTTATTGCCCTGACAATATTGAATAGCGCAAATGGTTACTGTTGAATGATTCACGTAACAAAAAGCTACAATATGCATCCAAAAGTTAACCAATCAGCCTCAGTCGATTTTAACGCAGTGAGACAATTTTAATAGTCGTTGTTTTAATAGTATTTCTGTTTCATCACGATACAGCAGCTATGCTAGTGACAAGGTTAATTTACAACGATGATATCAGCTTAAAAAAAGTTATTTTATTTATAGCCTTATATCAGAATCAATATATACATTATAGTTTTTGTTGTCTATGATAACTGATTCTGTGTGCCCACTGGCAAAGACACAAGAAAGAATGAGAGTAAAAAAAGTTACTTGTGATTTATATTATAAAGGTATGAGATATTATAAAATGTCGACGCATTATATATTTTCGTTAACACATTAATGGCTGAAAACATGAAGGAACCAGTTGAACCCGCTAAAAAACCTGACAGATCGAAGGTAATCAGGATAACCATGTCGAACATAACAATCAAGGTGAGCATGTAGTTATTAAATAAAAAACGTTATAGAAAACAGTTTTATAGGGGTCGCATATAAATTAAGAAAAGGTGTTCATGCTGCGGACGATTACAGGTAAAAACGTTAAATGTCGTTTTCGATACTTTATTACTGGACGTAGAGTTTGAGAAAATTTACTATAATTTGTGACAGAGTGGAAACCACCAACAGCTCCATTCCTTACTACGACCGAAGGCTCTTTACAGATTTAAGACTGAGATTGTACATGGTCTTCAATAATAATGTTCAAAGAACTTTATTTCTCAATACAAAAATGTATTTTATTTACATGAGAAACTTTATATGTAAGTATATACGAGTGAGATTAAAATTGAGACGGCTAAAAATTTTAATCAGATATGGTCACTCTAACAGGCATCTTTAATGCTTTTTTGTTCGTTGAACGCGCTAATATTGCGACTTTTAGACACTTTTAGATATTTGATTAAATAATTGCACAGCCTCATACCTAAGACTTCTTCAAATAATTCGTACGCGGCTTGGGCAAGAAAAGCAAACTCGCTCGACGGGTATTGCGTATAGTTGTGTATTTGATTTAAATAAAGAGCGCATCTGAAGAAAATGCAGACACAATGAACATAACTTTTAGAAGAATGTAATAACCAAATTCACTCACAACCTATGTGCAGAATGTACTTATAACGTAGTTCGGATAACTAAGATGAGATCTTACTGTTATGTTGTATGAAAAAATGCCTACATGGACATTAATTTTAATCGGGCAGGAACTTGCTATTAATTAAATAACTTAATTCAGTTAAGAGAATGTATGTTCAAACACCAGTACACGAAGTATTTCTATGTCTTTATAATATGATTTTGTCCCATTAGGTGTCGAGACCCTTGGTTCGTGGGGTCCTAGCGCGTTAAAGCTTTTTAGGGAATTTTCAAAAAGGTTAGTCGACATCACAGGAGAACGAAGAGCTGGCAGCTCCCTCGCACAAACAATTAGTCTAGCTATCCAAAGGGGGAACGCTGCCAGTATCTTCGGAACCTTGCCTAAAGGGACTCCTTTTAAAATTTACATAAAATTTTATTTAATAATTATTTGGAGTGTAGTTGTGCAGTATTTTTACGTTAATTATTCAGAACACACACATACACAGACACACACATACACTAACACACACATACACAAACACACACATACACAAACACACACACATACACATACACCATGTGGTTTCCTTATAATTAATATAATTGTCTATTCTTTACATATCATTTCATCATCATCATTTTGTCGATCCGAAGTGGTGGAGGCCTGATGACCTGTAACACAGGTGCACAACCTTTAACAGGCATCAGTCTCACTTAAGCACTAGCAGTCGCTCCAAAGAAAAATGACAATTATTGTATATGTTTTTGTGAGAAATAAAATAAATATATTATTATTATTATTATTATTTTAATAATATTTTTTAATTATTAAATTTTAAGGTTAGTTAGTTATAAGGTATATTTTTATGTATTATACATTAAATAACATATATAATATAATTTTAAAAGATGCCTAATTCGTAAAATAAAATAATATTTCTATGTCATATATGTATATATAGCAGCTAAATTTGTAGTTATCGTTGGAACATTTTAGTAGTAAATATGCTACGGCGTAGCTTGATTCTACACCGTAGCACTTTATATAATCGACTTAACGACCCAAGTAGTAAACCAAGGATATCGCGAGTCATCAAGTAATTTCAGATGATTTTAAAATATTTGTACATACTAAATTCGGGAGAAGTCCGTTTAAGTTTCCTCCGTATTATTTAACAGAAAAAAAATATTTACTATATTTCTGTCTTTGAAATTATTTTCATATATGCATGTTAATAATAAATACTAAGCGCATAGTAATAAAAATGGCATTCATATATGTTGTTACTTAAAACTAAACGAGATAATTTAATCCTACCTGGAATACAAAACTATTTGTACTAGGAACCATTACTTAAGTAACTGTAGCTGACGTGTGACGAAGCGTTTTGGGTTGATTTATTTTGTAGGAATGACTGAGTAATGTATATTGAAACGGTTGTTTAATTTATTTTAATTTTCAAATATCGCATTTTCTTCTTTATAGTTGCAGGTTTTTTTTTTACGAAAAACTATAAAGTTGGTTAAAATCTAAGCTGCTGAATACAATAGTCTCTCTAAGTTATAATATATCTTATATAAAAAGATTGTCTGGCGTTTCCATGGGGTTATTACTCCACCCTGGCCCTGGACTGCATCTTCAAAAGCTTGTCGTTGGTAAAACTAAACACTGTTTTCGTAAGATTGCTGGATGGGTAAACAGAAGTTATCGATATATACTGTTTCTAAACCAAAAAATAGCAGTATGAATGCATGCATAAATGTATAGATTTTTTATATATAACAGGGGGCAAGCGGGTAAGAAGCTCACCTGATGTTAAGTTATACCGCCGCCCATGGACACTAAATACCAGAGGGCTCGCGAGTGTGTTGCCGGCCCTTTAAGAATTGGTACGCACTTTTCTTGAAGGACCCTAAGTCGAATTGGTTCGTATAGATGTATATTTTCGGCTCAGTTAAGAAGTAACACACAAATTATGGACTAACAATAAATTGTTAAAACTCATCTCCAATGAACCGATGAAAGAAAGCATCGAAACAAAGAATTCAAAACAATAGCATCGAGTGGAAACAGATTATAGGCGAAAGCAATTATATTGCAATCAACTGACAACTAGCACTCGCAAATCCTAACATTGCTCGTTTTAATTTAAATGTAAAATGCAATTTCGTTGTTATTGTTCGACATCCTCCTTTGTGAATTTGATGGCACTCGACTTGAATTGAAGAGTAGTTTCTAAACGTTACATCCTGTATTTTACTCAATAACGTTATTTCGTCCTCGTGTCCTACAAACAATGTAGCTAAGGGGCTGAGATAGCGTCTATACTTTTGATTTTTTTTTTATAATAGACGTAATATAGAAGTAGGTGATCAGTTTTTTAGGACTTACAATTTTTTTTGAGTCAACAACCTTCGCCGTAAATCTTAATATATATAAATCTCCTGTCACGATGTTTGTCCGCGATGGACTCCTAAACTACTTAACCGATTTTAAATTAAATTGGCACACCGTGAGCAGTCTGGTTCAACTTAAGAGATAGGATAGCTTAGATATTTATTTATTGCCGCAATTTTATTTTATTGCAAATTATTTGTTTATTATTTGATACAATTCTAACAGATGGCGCCGTGTTAAAAAAATCAACATTTGACATAAGTTCTCCTACCGTTTCCCTTGAATAGTTTACTACTGTGATGAATTCTCACTATTCGATTCTCGGTGTATAATATAAAACGCCTGCTTTGTTACAATAATAATTGAATATATTTCCAACACTTCTTATCCTTAAATAACCACACAGCTTACAATTTAACGTCCGTCTTGGCCAAGCGAATCGGTCCGAATACCCTCACTTATTTTAGATCGTATCAAGACGACTCGTCATTCTGTTCGTAACTGTCGGTATCGAATCAATCAACTTACTTACATCGAGTAAAACGTATTAAACAAATACAACCATCAAATAATCTATACTATAAATTATAAATATTAATTATAAAATAATAAAATTGTAAAATAATAACATATTATCATAAATTCGTTACATCGTGAATCAAGTACAAAATATCAAATAAAGTAGCTTGTAAATTGAATATTAATATTATTTAAAAAATAAACGTGTTTTAAATAATAAATTTGTAAAATAATAATAAGTAATCTTAAATTCATTACATTCGGCCGTCCGACTACGTGCGATCTCCTGACGCACGGTATAATCATGGGAAGGTTTAATAAATTTAAATAAGTACATTAACCAAATATTTTAGTTTCATGTAAACTAATTGTAACCTATCTATACATTTGGTTTTAATCAATTATTCATTACATTAAGTTTTATAAATTCAAATAAGTACAGTAACAAAATGTTTTAGTTTCATGTGAACTAATTGTAACCTATCTATACATTTGGTTTTAATCAATTATTCATTACATTAAGTTTTATAAATTCAAATAAGTACAGTAACAAAATGTTTTAGTTTCATGTGAACTAATTGTAACCTATCTATACATTTGGTTTTAATCAATTATTCATTACATTAAGTTTTATAAATTCAAATAAGTACAGTAACAAAATGTTTTAGTTTCATGTGAACTAATTGTAACCTATCTATACATTTGGTTTTAATCAATTATTCATTACATTAAGTTTTATAAATTCAAATAAGTACAGTAACAAAATGTTTTAGTTTCATGTGAACTAATTGTAACCTATCTATACATTTGGTTTTAATCAATTATTCATTACATTAAGTTTTATAAATTCAAATAAATACACAAACAAAATATTTTAGTTTCATGTGAACTAATTGTAACCTATCTATACATTTGGTTTTAATCAATTATTCATTACATTAAGTTTTATAAATTCAAATAAATACACAAACAAAATGTTTTAGTTTCATGTGAACTAATTGTAACCTATCTATACATTTGGTTTTAATCAATTATTCATTACATTCGGTTATTATTTTCTAATATGGGACGTTGGGAGCTTAGAAAATTCAACAAGTCTTCCGGTTCGCGTCAGAGCCTGTGCACTTTTTCTAATAGATTTATCTAGTATTCCGTGGACTGAAACTGACAGTGAACGTTCACTGTTGAAGGAGGAGCTGGAAGACTGCTTACGTTTCTTCTTTGATCGCTTTTTGTCTCTCTTACACTTAGTTGCTGCTTTGGAGGACGATCGTGAACGCTTTCTCTGAAGTTCATCATAACGAGTAGGCGAGCCTTCGGGAGTCATCGCTTCATCAGTATTCAACCCTCAAAAATAAGATATCATTTTATCATGTTAGTATATCAATTCATTGTCTAAACGTACTAGGTAAAGCTATATGGATATTATTAAAACATTTCAAAATTAAGTATTAAAAGAAATAAACTTCATTTATTTGAAATTAATCCTTGTCTGAAAACAAAATACAAAAATAATAATAATAATTTATTTATTGCAAGACTATGGTACAAAATGTTAAGGTGGTATCGTATCTCGTTCGCATATTCTGCCACACACAGTGGCGTGCAAATTTACCTTAATTTACATTTTACATACATTATTAGTCACTTTATTAAATTTGTATCAATTACAATGTCACAGGCAAATAATCATTTATTGAATAGTACATTTTTTCCAAAAGTAATGCACTAAGTCGCTTTTTAAAGAATCTAGTCGGAAGATCTTTTAATCTTTTCGGTAATTTATTGTAAACTTTAATTGCCATACAAAAGGTGTTTTTTCGAAACAGTTCTAAATTCATTTTTGGCACAGCCAATTTCTCCCCATGTCTACTTCTTACTTCGAATTCCACATTATACTTAAAAATATGTATATTTCTATGCACAAATAAGGATCTCTAAAATATAAATACATGGAAGAGATAAAATTTTGAGTTTTTTAAATAGAGGTACGCAACTATCAATACAATTTATCTCCACAAATGACTCGACTACATTTCTTTTGAGCCTTAAATACCCTATTTACTTCGATGGAACTTTCCCAAATTATAATTCCATAACTAATTATAGATGAAACATATGCATGATAAGCAGCTAATACCGTAGCATGGTTAACAGTTTTCCTTAGTCGTTTTAACATAAAAACAAAACTGTCTATTTTGTTCTGAAATCTCTCAATATGTTATTTCCAACTACAAAATTTATCTATCGTTATATGTACCTAAAAATACACACTCGTTCGTTATGTCCAGTTTATTCTTTTTATATTGTTAGTATACTTGTCTTTTAGACCTATATGTCTGAAAATGGATTATGTTAGTTTTGGTCATGTTTATTTGTAGATTCTATGAATTCATCCAATTTATGGTGTCGTCTAGAGATTTTATTAAGTTGTTTTTTAAATCTTGGTCGTTTTTGCTTTTTATTATAAGTGTAGTGTCATCAGCAAATAGTATACAGTTCTGGTTTATAGCATCTGGGAGGTCATTTATATATGTTAGAAAAAGTAGTGGGGCTAAAATACTGCCCTGTTCCGTACTCATTTTTCTTATAATTGGATCTATAGGTTTTTTTCTTTTAGTTTACAATTTTTTTTTACATTTCCACATATTGCATTCTGTTTTCGAGGTATCTTTTCACCCAGTTATAAGCATTACCTCTTATTCCGTAGCATTCTAATTTTTTTTAAAGTCTTTCATGACATACAAAGTTTTTTTTTGAATATCGTATGATAAAAAGAAATTCTCTATTTTATTATACATTACTTTTTCGAAAATTTTAGATAATACTGGAATTAAAGTTATTTTTTTTTTATGTAATGGTTTGATAATTGATATTTTTAGTTTTTCAGGAAAGATAAAATGTTTAAAGAACTTTATTTCTCATTACAAAACAGAAATATTGTATTTACATGAGAAACTTAAAATTAATATGTATGTATACGAGCGAGATACACGTCGCCTTTAGCCGTCACAATTTTAGTCAACTATGTTCGTTCTATCTAACATGCGTCTTTACTGCCTTTTTGAATTTGTCAAACAATCCAATATTGCGAATTTGAGATGGTAATTGATTAAATAATTGCACACCCTCATACCTAATAGATTTCTTCAAATAAATTGTACGCGGCTTCGGTAAGATAAGCAAACTCGCTCGACGAGTATTGCGGGTCGTTGTGTATTCGATTTTTAAACGACAAGCAACTATGGATACAGTTATTTAAAAAAATGTTTTATCAAGATACAGGTGCTTTATACATATAGTTGTTTAATTGTTATAATTTAGGTTTCTTGGTAGATTTTATTAGTCGGTGTTAAATAATTGTATCTAAATAATGATTTTATTAATTTATTTTGTAGTGTTTTAAGTTATAAGTTAGATATTATGTTTTTACATGCCGTACTCCATATTTCAATTAGATATATGAAATGTGGCTTAACTAAACAATTAAATGACGTACGGATTGAGGAATACATTTTGATATTGACCAAAATCTGCCTATAAGTGATTATAGTTTGGTGATATATGAAAGTTCCACTTTAAATATGTATCTATTCTAAGACCCAGATATTTTTCCCATTTTTTGTTAGTGATTTCAACGTTTTCGTCAACGTCAACGTCAACGAAAAGATCCCTTCTACTATCGATAAATTAATTATGTATGTCTGCCTACTTGAACCATTCAAGTAGGTATAATGCGCATGATTTAATTGTTTTGGTATCTAAATTATCGTATCCACTAGATTTTGTTTATGTGATAATTTTTAATATATCCATGTTATTTATGGGGTAAAGAAAAATACTTTTATGGTTTAGAGGGATTTTGGCTTCTGGCAAATTATTTGTTTTATTTTTAATAGGCAGTGAGGAAAAATAGTCATTAAATAAGTTGCATATTTCATGCGGTGATTCATATGTTTTGTTATCGATATTAATTGCTTCTATTCCTGAATTAAATGTCATGTCTCGTGTATTTGTTTTAATTACGTTCCAGGCTGCTCTAGTTCTGTTTTTTGCGAAATTTATGTATTTTGCATTATTAAGCTGATGGGATTTATGTATACATTTTTACATTTATTTTTAATTTAAAATAGATGAGTATTTATTATATGCAGATATATTTTGTTTTTTATTGTGCTTATTTAAATGATATTTTAGTTACAACGTTCTTTTTCTTATACAACATTTTTTTTAAGAATCTATTTCTGATAGGTTTGAATGTATTTTTAATTTTTAAGATCGGAAAACACAAATTGTATAATAATGTTATAGTGTCAAGGAAGTTGTCGAATGCTTCATTTGTTGTGGTGGAGCTGTATAAAGCTGCCGTCCGAAAGGTGAGACTTGATAGACACCTCATAAATGTATTAGTGTTTTTCCTATTGAGTTCTCGTCTGTATATAAACCAGTACTTTGGAATATCTTTAACGTTTTCGTTTTCTTTGAGTGTATAAGTCAGTGATTGTGCGGTCTCATGGTCTGAAAGTGCCAACTAGTGCAGGCACGATTGTGTGTCAGTTATGTTACTTGCTATTAAGTCTAAGCAGGAGTTTTTACGTGTTGGGCGCTTTATATGATTTTGTAAATTATTATTTTGTAGAATAGAGATAAGTTCGCCGAAATTTTTATTATTTTTTTGAATTTCTATGTTCCAGTCTCCACATAATATTAGTTTTTTTTTGTTGCGTTTCCTGGGTAGGTTACTTTAAAGTTATTCTAAATTATATAAAAATAAAGCTGTTACATCTAAAGTAGGAGTCCGGTAAATACATATTATTATTAAGTTGTATTCACTTATTTCAACGTCACAATATTCAATTCAAAGAGGTATAATTGGTAACAAATTTCCTTGTATTTTAAATTGTTTTTTTATTAAGACGCACAAACCTCCTAGGCGTTGGTTAGGCCAAGAATATGAAGAGACTAATCTATAATTATTTATCTTAACGTTGGATTCATTTCCTTGTTTATTAAAAGTTTCTGTAAAACATATGATGTCTACATTTCCTAAATTTCTTTGCAGGCCTGTGATGGCTATATTAATGAAATCTTGAGGTTTGTCTTACGTTGTGTATAATATCGAATTTACTCAATTTCCGCGTTTTTATCGTATTTCGAGTGGCGTATTTCAAGTAGTGGCAATATTTATAATTAGATATTATAGATTCTACATGAAAGCTAATTAATTTCACATTTAGGTGAGTATTATTCTGTACATTTGTTATAAACACTATCACCAATAACGATCCTTTAACGTTGAAACGCACAAAGTATTCTATAGGCATATTTAGCTTCTTTTTTTTTTTAGTTTTACTTCTTCTAGGTACACATGACCTCTACTCTAACATACTACACGCTCACAGATCAGGAGACATACATAGCCTCGAGTATCTAAAGCACACCTGGCTTCCTATTGTTGGCACACATAACCTCTAACGACTAAGCACACATGGCTCGATAGGCATACATAGCCTCTAGTAGCTGAAGCACACTTGGCTCCCTATTGTAGGCACACATAACCTCTAACGACTAAACACACATGGCTCGGTAGGCATACATAGCCTCTAGTAGCTGAAGCACACTTGGCTTCCTATTATAGGTATACATAACCTCTAACGACTAAGCACACATGGCTCGATAGGCATACATAGCCTCTAATAGCTGAAGCACACTTGGCTTCCTATTGTAGGTATACATAACCTCTAACGACTAAGCACACATGGCTCGGTAGGCATACATAGCCTCTAGTAGCTGAAGCACACTTGGCTTCCTATTGTAGGTATACATAACCTCTAACGACTAAGCACACATGGCTCGATAGGCATACATAGCCTCTAATAGCTGAAGCACACTTGGCTTCCTATTGTAGGTATACATAACCTATAACGACTAAGCACACATGGCTCGGTAGGCGTACATAATCTCTACTAGCCAAAGCGCACGTGGGGCGTTCGATTTCTAATTACTTATAGAAATAACATTAATAATCGTATAAAACACTTGTACGCACCTTAGATTGGGTCTTGTCCCGCTTCTGATTTGTGATGAATTCTCACTATTCGATTCTCGGTGTATAATATAAAACGCCTGCTTTGTTACAATAATAATTGAATATATTTCCAACACTTCTTATCCTTAAATAACCACACAGCTTACAATTTAACGTCCGTCTTGGCCAAGCGAATCGGTCCGAATACCCTCACTTATTTTAGATCGTATCAAGACGACTCGTCATTCTGTTCGTAACTGTCGGTATCGAATCAATCAACTTACTTACATCGAGTAAAACGTATTAAACAAATACAACCATCAAATAATCTATACTATAAATTATAAATATTAATTATAAAATAATAAAATTGTAAAATAATAACATATTATCATAAATTCGTTACATCGTGAATCAAGTACAAAATATCAAATAAAGTAGCTTGTAAATTGAATATTAATATTATTTAAAAAATAAACGTGTTTTAAATAATAAATTTGTAAAATAATAATAAGTAATCTTAAATTCATTACACTACTATGTAATATAACAAAAACATTAGCCACAGCAACGATTGGTCGAGTCTGCTAGTACGACGATAAACTTATTATGGACAGTCGGAATTAAAGCCCTTAACTCAGAGACACATTCTCGAATGCTTAAGCTACTAGTCCAAGGCTACTGTAACGGAATATATAACCTTATACCCATGATATTCATTAACTAATTCGTAACACATCACAATGTTATCTCGACCTCTGTCAAAGATATAGTTGTACGCAAAGCAATAGTTTTACTAACACGATAATAATACAATATTTCCATTAACATTTTGAAACTCGTATTCACTAAAAATCTCAAACATCTTGTCTACCTAGTCTTTGCTGATACAGAAAATATTCATATTGTCCACAAAAAATAGACAATGTCACAAGGAAGTGACTGTCTGCCCACAACAAGGCCTGTGTTGTCCACAAGATCTTCGTCTAGGAGCTAGTGCACAGTATATAAATATCCTGTTATTGTGTATAAAAGTTTGTAGCTCAACCGAATTTTAATACACAGTCGAAATTTTGCGTGTTTAACAAAACTTTTATGATGAATGTCGGATTTCTGAACTGAAATTGAGCAAACACATAGTGACCATTTAAGGATAAAAGTGATGAGTCTTTTGTATCTAAAATAATTTTTTTAAAGTATTAGATAACACAGGTGTAAAAATATTGAAGACATAATATAACAATCCTGTCGTGACAGAATTTTCCTTAATTAAGTCTGAATTTCAAGTGCATATAGCCAGTATGCAGGCAATGTCTGCACGCCTGTGGCTAATTGCGAGGCAGTTTAGCATTATCCATATATTATAATATCGGAATGCAATAAGCCAGAACAAATAACCGCATAATATAATGTATACGGGGATTAGTTGGAATTTCGGTCGTAGTGGTCAGTATATAATACTTAATGTTTAATAGATAATTAACGGCAGCTCATCATCAGCTGCTCCATGAACTAACCAAACAAGGCAGCTCAAGGCCCGCTGAAATATTTCCGAATCTTAAAAGGCCGGCGACGCACTTGCGAGCCCTCTGGCAATGAGATCTATAGATATCACGGCCTGCTCCATTGCTCCATTAAAAAAAATCCATATACTCAATAGCAATTGTTAAAGAAGCAAACGTTAGAATGCACCATACAATTTTAAAAAAAAGTCCTTTCCAGCAATCGTGGTCAGATACAGATTTATAAGTCTATGGAAATGTCATATTGACTTTATTATGCTGTAGAGTTAGTATTTGTTGGTTGAACATTCTGCTCATTTTTTCTTACTGACTGTGTCATTAATTAAACAGGTGTTTTAACCGCAAATTCCAGTAGCTGGAGTTTCATATCAAATTACCTATAGAATTTAGACGATGACATTATAAAAAATACTAACGAATTGTTTAGATTATTGTTCATAATTTTAATTCGATATATTTTGGATAAAAAAGTTTTTAATAAACCAGGACGGATATATGAAAGTATCTTCGTCTTCAATACTACAAAGAGTTACTGAACACTAGTGTTATTAAAAAATAAATAATATTAAGGATAGATTTTAATCAATTTTCAGACTTAAATCAGGCTATAGCCTGGTTTCATTCGTTGTTTCAATCAATCTAAAATGAATTCCGAAAAACTCTGATCTCTCTCTCTCTTTTGGCGCAGCCGCCAGGTAGCGTGTTGTATTAATCTAAAAAATCGAATTTAAGTGTTTTATCTCTGTTAAAAATTCGCAATAATATTTATATACTGTAAGTACATACACAACAAAATGGCGCATAAACTGATAGACGTAAAACATTTGATAACATTTAGTGTTGAAGGCAATCTTCGCAAGGAAATGACTGTGCGAGTAGGCAAGGAGATGTTTCGATGTCTATTTCCCGTGAACACAAGCTCGTAAAACAGCGTGAAATTTATCAAGTACTAGGAAATTTAGCGATATAAAGTTGAGGGTGGAGTTGTCGTTTCTAACTATACTTGAAGCACGGTTATCGGATAGCCTCAATGTGTCACAGATGAGTTATATGTATTGATCATTTTTCTTGGTCATAAAAATAGGGAAATAGTTTGTAACGCATTTTTTTAAATAACGTGCCAACGGATGTAAGGTGCCCATGGACACTAATAGCCAGAAGATTCGCCAGTGCGTTGACGGCTTTTTATGAATTGTTGTTGGTTATTTACTTGAACTTGCTATAGTGTCGACTAACAACTTGTTAACAAGGCGATGAAACTATGCAACACGATATATTAATTTGGTTCCAAATAAATTAAGAGTTGATCTTATTTCTATACTACAGTGTATACATTGCTGCAACCAAATCGTGATTAAATTATTCTGCAAACCGAACTACACAAACTATTGCATTGCTTGGATGTTCAAGGAAAACGCGATGGATTAGTTCAGTTCTAAAGTGGTGCTACGAATAATATATGCACATATTGAATTTGTTCCCAAGCCCGGATATGATAATATGTTAGCTATAGTTTGAATTTAGAACGTTAAGAATACATTTGAATTACTAAAAATAAATGAAATGAACATACACAAATATATTGTCAATTATGTTTATTTTCATTATCATACTTATTACTTTGGTATTATGTATGTCGCATTGGAAAACATAGAATATAATAATAACCTCGAAATTTCTCGAAGACAATCCTTCTTTATTTAAATCCGATATGTTCCAAATTACGGATCACTTTTTTCATCTAAAGCCTTGAGTCGTTCTTGAATAATGATGACAGGTTGATTGACGTCAGTTCAATTTCTCTTAATTACTTTTATTCCTTTGAAAAAAAATTTACCTTTCGACTATACTTATTATAATTTTAATACTAGATTTACGCTCGAATACTTTCGTTTGTTTGACAAAACAATTTGAATTTTAATTAAAGTTAATTTCGTACAAATTACTCTCAAGCATTTCCCCGGTCACTGGTTACTCTGTGACGAAAACATCTTTTGTTGGTAATTTCATTAAAGCTGCGGACAAGGGACAAAGCTAAATTATAAGCTCTATTTTATTTACTCAAAAGCTGCCGAGTTACAAAGCTTAAAAGTGGGCTTTGCTCAATCTCCTTAAACTCAATTAAGGCACTTTCAATATACGAGTGCAATAAAAATAATTAAACATAAAAGTCATAAAAATAAATGAGTATAACCAATACATGGTTAGAATACTATTGAGGTCAATAATTAAGATTTAAAAAAAGACTGGGCTAGGCAGTCTTTTTTGTGTGTCTATGTGTACGTATAGGATTATTTTTAAATTAATACGTAACTTTTTCCATTGAGCTATAACCCTAAAGAGATCTTGGCTAGTCCCTCAGTTTTCTTGCCGTCCGTTTCTTCGATCGTCTTTATTTTATGGACATTTGAATGTCTGACCCAGGTCATCGATTTTCGGGTTTTGAGACATTCCGGTTTCTGGATTGCCCATCACGGTGAAATCTAGTACTAATTCTAGAAAGAAAATTTCATTGATTCACCGTCGTGATGCGAACACACGACGAACGACGAGCCACAAGCACGACATTGCTCTCACTGCTTTTTTAAATAAAATATTATTTTTTTTAAACCAAATATTAAATCTTCAAAAGTTAGATTTATGATACACATATGTCGGATTTTAACTTTAAATGTAACGAGAGATTTTGATAGAAATTTGATATTGATGTTAGGTAAAAAGACAATATTGCAATGTGAAATGTATTCGAGGTTAAAAAACAATTTATTGTATGATGACGACCATTTTGAAACAAAAGAACCGTGAAAAGTTGATTATCGCAAAACAAGGCTGTATACGACTAACGAGGCTTCCGGCAGAGGCTTTTGATTTGGAGACAAAGAGCGTGGGCTAAAGATAAATATTAAAAATCAAGGTTTTCATTTAGAAAAAGCTTTGTATTTCGAGCTTCAAGAAAAGACCTACGATTAATAGGCTTGTTGACTAACATAACGTACAAACTGTTGACCTAATTGTCATACAACTGTGGTACAAAGCTTCAGCTAGTTGTTACGAAAATATCCACAATAAAATATGAAATACATAATTCCGGCAAGTTACCCTGTGTGTTATTATAGCTAACACTAGCTTGTATTAAAAATTTGGCGATTGAAAAGAGAGGCGGAAAGTTTCTTGCCAGTTCTTCTTGCCCACTCTACGCCCATGACTTGCGAACTGGTAGTAAATGTAAATTTACAATTAATTTAATTTTTTTGACGTTCATAAGTGTACTAGTTTACCTAGATGAATAAAGATATTTTGTTGTTGTTGTTGTTGTTACATCTTGCAAAATTATACATTTTTCTTATCTTTAGGTAGGTATACATTTGACTCAAACATTAAGTAATTTTACTCCTTTAAAGCGAATTCATCTTTCCTCTTTAAGACTCGTAAGACAGTTCGAGGACACGAATTCATTAAACTGAAGGCGAAAAGCGTGGGGACAGAAGTTTGACTTAGAAAATGGCTTTGCTATTTAAGCATAAGTCTCAGCTATGAAATAATTTGTCAAAGCACCTTGACCCAGTTCTCGCCGCGTGTAAATAAGAAAAATACTGGCACTTACTTTGCATTTGAGAGATTTTAAATTTAAATTACGCTTTCATTTATTCCAGTAGTCTTTTACATTAAGTCGGGGTATTGAAGAATTTACAACAACGGATAATTGTTTTTTTTTATCGAAGACTTCTAAAATTACTGGTACTGTCCAATTTCAATATCATAGCATTCAAGCAAAAGACATCTAACATGTATCATGATGTCCATTTTCAGTTCAGGGCAGAGATTTAAAAAGTATATATATTGTCAAAGACGTTTTGAAGGTATCCTGCTGCTTAAAAATGCTTTGTTGAGAGCTCGACTTTGCGTTTGGTTTCTTTTAATAATAATAATTCATGGCCTTACAATCATTTTATGCCTGGACCTCAGATTTCTGTATCACTTTCATGATCATTTGTGATTGTGTGATCAGCATTTAGTGCCAATATTACTCTTTGGGGCGGTTTCTTTTACATTTATTTACATTAGTAATAAATATTGCAAGTACTTATTATTTTGCGTTAATTTTTACAGATATATAAAAAACAGGGTTCAGCTACTTGAATAAAAAAAATATACAAATAACTAAGCTTTAAATATGAACAATTTGTTAACGTGCTATTTGAAATACTTAATCGTAAATCGTTTCTTACAAATGCTGCCTTGACGATGGGAATTAGGGGTATTATAAGGTTCTATACAATTAGGGTTGTAGGAATAATTGATAATGCCTACAAAACAGCTAGCGACAGCTTTTGTCTTAATTTTTTATATTATATAAAAAGCCGGCTATATCTTGTGTCTGTTCAAGATATACTCAAAAAAATATTACACACAGGTATTTCCTGCGGTTTTCACAATTTATAGAATTATTCATGAGGAATATTTAGGTAAAAAATTTCAAGGTTTACGGGTCACGGTTGTCAGTACAAAGCCGGGGTAAGGCGTGGTTTCTAGTAAATTAATATACGAGTAAGTAGTTAGCGATACTTTTTCTTTATAAGGCGATATAGTGGAAGAAATATTATTAATTACATTAAGGTATTACATCCCTTTATGCACAAGCACAGACTTCTAAGTCGCATTAAATCAGTAATATGAAAAATTCCAACGATAGTTTGAAATCGATTTCAAAATAGGGATCTTTTTTTAGAAGTTGTCGTGTATGGTGTAATATGTACAAGTTAACTTCTGTTACAATTGAAGCTGAAGTTCAAGTACGAATACTTTCAACAAGATATCAAGTACATAATGTATAATTTGTAAATACTAGTAAAATCTTGAAACAAATGAAAAGTTTAAAGAAATTACTATTTAGATTAACGCTTGAGCAGTGCAGCATACACGAGATTTCTTATATGCAACAACTACTTCTATAGATTAATAATGTGTTTATTGAATATTAGGTAAGGCATGGTATCATACACTGTGTGAAAACTTTTCCAATAACAAAATGTTTCAAAGATTTATTTATTAATATTATTTATTTACTCTTTACATTAATACCGATGCAAATAACATAATATATAAAAATTATAGCGATATATTAAGCGATCTCTTCCAGGCAACCCTAGTAGGGGAAAGAACTAAAAAAGAATGGGTAAAGTGCAAGAAATGTATGACCAAATCTTATAACAATATTACATAATCTTTATTTTAAAATAATACAAAAAAATATTGATAAAACATACTAAAAACTAAAAAGCTAAACTCACAGATTTATAAATGAAATGCAATACAAAATAAAAAGATATACAAGCGTTACAATATTCAGTGCAAGAAAAATAAAATTTAAACAATATAGTTACTTCCTATATTCACAGCGTGAAAAGTTAAAACAGATCTGGTGAACCACAAAAATCACAAGCTCACAACCCTTTTATAAAAATTATCCAGTACATATCGGAATTTACGGTGAATATTACGCCTCACAATTCATTCTGCCCGGGGCGTGCCCTTGTAATTCTGAAACTGGAAATTCATAAACAGCGAAGTTATCGGATGCGAATGGGTGAAATAAAATATGGATAACATACTTACATGAGATTCCACTCCTTGTTTAGGTCGGGGACGTATAAAGAACATATTTCGAATATTTTATGTATTTTCAAATGGTATATTTAGAACGTGTATAAATAATGTTTATAAAAGTATTTAACTTATATTAGAATCAGTAGCGCAACATTCTTTAATGTGTTGGCATCAAATATATACTGTCAAAATCTAGCCGACATTGTTTAGAACTACATATCGGTTATATGTTCTATTGTATGAGGTTAATAACAACAACGTCATCGGCTGTTACGGCTATCGGTTTTTACGACTAAATATGAGTAGTCCATTCGATATCGTTATAACTGATTTTGACTGTATTTTAGTTAAGTGATCATTTGGTTTTCTAATACGAAAGTAGATGATCAGCCCTTTGTGCCTTTCGCCGTCGACTTTTTGAGACTAAGGCATGTCGGTTTCGGGGGCAAAGGAGCCTGCGGGACGCCCAAAAAGTGCAGTCATCGCAGCCCACAGTTACCCATTTCAGTGGGTGCGTTGCCGGCCTTTGAAGTACGCTCGAATTTTTTTCGTTAATCCTAGATGTTACTGCAAAATACGCACATTGAGAAAGGCTATTGATTGATAGCCGGGCCTCGAACCTACGACCTCATTGATGAAAGACATTGCTCACTTGCCAACACGCTTATTGCATTAAAATAAAATAACAGCTATACATTTGTGCCTACTATCTGACAGAATATTGTACGTATAATGAAATGCATTGACGTTATCCATTATGATCTGGTATAATTTTGTAACTATTTTATACGTTTTAATTGGTGCTAAGGAACTTATCAAATGAAATACCGTCCCATAATACGTATAATTGGTACATCCGTTTCTTTGTTAGATTAATTAATTTAATTGGTCTGTATTGTAGAATAAATTTATTTGAAATAAATATTGACTGAGTAGGTATATATTTTGTCAATAATGGTTTCAATGTTTTAAAGCTATTTTTGACATCTGTATATGTATAAAAATATATTCATTTTGTAAGTTCATTTACGCACAAAACATGACAAATTTATTTAATCAATGAGCCGTACTTTATTCATACAAAACCTGTAACCCCTAATACAAGTAACTCAACAGATAAGCAGATAATACAGGAAGGAAATAGAGGGGCAAATATTCTGACAGTCTCGGGAACAGGGCCATTAATCAAGGCTCAAATTTGTCTCGGAGTATTGGCGATCGTACAAAGTAATAGCGGGTATAACTTCTCGCAACTTAAATAAGAGCGCGATACAATTTTACTGCACACTTTCTTCAATAAAATCCTGGTGTTTTAAAGTTTCCAAGCGTTCAGCGTGTACTCAATTAAAAAACAATTCGATAGGCAATCTTTCGTTTAAGTGGAACGCACGACTTCATGGTTTAATGTACCAAGCCACAAGGCCAAACCTCTTCCATAATATACTAAAAAATAGACAGTGAGTTTTGGTACCAAAAACTTGCTTAACCATATCCATGCCCTTCTATAAATAAACCTAAGTCTAGATTAAAGATTTCTGTTTTTGTTCCGTGACCATTCCTAATAGACAAGATCAACCTTCTGTGCCTGACACAAGGCGTCGATTCGTTATTTTCAAATAAATTCATGCCGGTATGCTCCGGATATTTTCCTTCAGCCTACAAACGAATGTTATACGCGCAGATACAAACTTCATTAGTGCACAATGAGGGTTGGAGCCTAAGCCAAACGTCAATGAGAGTGGCAGGCTGAAAGCACTAGGCCAATACTGCTCCTTACAGTGTTGCCGGGGATCGAACCCAGGGATAAAAGTAGAATGTTGAATAGATAAGCCTATGTGCTATATGTCTTAATGTGATAGAAATAATCTAGTCTCAATTAAATTATATTTTGAGACAAAAAGATATTGAAAGAATTTTTAAAGAATTTGCCCGCGATTTTTTTAACGTCCTTTTAGCGTTCTAATATCAGGCATACATACACGCGTACATAGTTCAGTACTTATAGGCTAATTCAATGTATTCAACGCCTCCTTTGTTCACATAAGAGGCGTATAACAATTCCTTATCTTAGAAGGCAATGTGCACAATGGTCACATTGAGAGATTTCGTGCCCTCAAATGGGTGAAGATTAGTTTCACCCATTGAGGTTCGGGTAGAAAGTGAATGGCAGCAGAATCATTATTCTTATACTCAATCTCACGATCACGATGCTACGAGGCGTCAATAGTGGCGTCAAATGATGCAATTAACACATTGAAACAAGTTTAAGACCGATTTTTAAGTATTCGTAATAATTACTAAAACGTTTGATTGTAATTCCGGCCAATTTATTAATATAACATGTTGCTAAAGTCGTACAAATATAACAATTAATACCGATGGGAACGGCGATCAAGCAACCTTTAATGGAAAAGTTAAATTAAATTATGTGAGAAACTATGAGTGATACAATAACTTAAACAAAGAAAATAACATAGCATATGAAAAGGACACGTGAATCATTAACATAATCTAGTAAGCTTCTTTTTTAAGCGACGCCGGCAAGGAATGATTGTACAGTAAAGATTTAACGGAAGATTGAGAAGGAGCTCAGCGTGTGGAGACAGAAAGCAAATTGCCTTGTTGCAGGATCCAGGATTAGCCAAGAAACAAAGAGTTATGTGATGGTATTTCGACAAACTATATTTCAAAAGAGCGTAGGCTATGAGTACCTATAATCTTAATAAGGACTTTCTTACAATTAGGTCATATCGGTGTTATGAAAAATAAAGTGAAAAAAGAAATAAAATTAAAAAGAAAATATATAAGAGAAAGTTTTTTTCTAAATTGTAACGTTAGCATATAAGTGTTCTCAAGTAAATGACTCATGTCTATTTTGAGAATAAAAATAGTCTTTAAACCTAAGAGATAAAAAAGCGTGCTCGCTTTGATACGTAGCAGCTAAGTTACGTAATACAGGTTTAATAAGTAAGTGCTAATCCTTTCTTAAGATAAACAATTTCTTACGATGGATATAATCCGCCTACAGTGGGATATATTCACACCTGGAAATATTTCGTGGAAAACAATGAGGTTATCTCCTGCCATTAAGCTCAAAAGCTTTGTTTTCTTATAATTAACATTATCAACACTATTACCATTATGTTATGAGGGTAATCTAAGTTTTCTTTGTGAATGATAATAATATTGCTTATTTAAGATACGATGGAACTTCGTAAGTCACACAAAATTCTACACTAAAAAGCCTTTAAGAAAAAAAACGAGTTTAATCAGCGCGTTACTAAACTTGGTTATAAAGTATAATGAATAATTTTGTAAATAAATAATAATTGTTGTTTTTAATCATTTAATATATTTTTCAATAACTCGTATACAAAACGTATAACTAATCTAAATAAAACAATTATTTTATAATTTATTTTTAAATAACACAGAAAATGCATATGTTACTTAAAAATAAATCAGTAACCGGTTTGTACTCCTAGATAAAACAAATTAAGAATCTTAAGAACTGTACGGGTTTTTTATTATTTAGATAATTAATTTATTACTTAGTAAAATCTTCAAACAAATGAATTGAATTAATATTTGGGCTCATACGATGCACATTACTAAATCAGAAAAAACAAAACAGACCACAAAAAAGCTGGTTAACAAAATGTATATTAACTCTATATTATTGAACAAAAGATAATGTGTTTATAACTTTCTTTTACAAGACAGACAAATAGCTTCCGGGTAGAATAAAATCAGTTAGGAGTTCTGCTTCAGCATAATAATGAAGTTGCGAAAACAAAAGGGTCAGAGAAAACAACATATGATATTTTATTTGTCCCGCAGTCGCAACCCAACGTACTCGCAACATTTGAATTCGTATAGCGTAACATTCAGCGTGATATGGAAGTATAAAGGGATCTCTGACGTGGGTTTTATTAATACAGTTTTATATTAAAGATTAAAATAGTAATATTTTATCATGAGGAAGAATGCAATTTGGTTGTTACTTCACATTTTACTAGTTTGCTAGAGAAATTAAATAATTTTAAGAAAACAATCTATCTCTTAGAATCGAACTTTTAAAAAAATTATTGGAAGGAAGCACCCTTTAGTAATATCATTGCAATTACATGAAATTTAAATAGAGACAAAATTAAAACCCCACTAACACGTTTATACAAAGTTGGTCCGAATTTGGACGAAATACTGTATAAACTATGATTGCCGAAGTTCGACAAAGGAAACAATAATTCTTTTATGAAAGTATATCGTTCTTCTGACTTCTACTAATCTAATAGAAAATTTTCGTCTGAATTTTTATACTTAAGTAGATTGAACAGTTTGCCAGCTAGTGTAATGTGAGACCTGCATTTTTTTTTAAATTTATAATAAATAAGACACCAAAAAGGCACCAGGCAACCGTGTAGCGGGAGGGTATGCGTGACGCCTTTCCCCCAAAAAAAAGCCGGGATGAAGGTGTCAAGGACCTTCAACTATATTAGTCTACTAGCCATCGATCATGATTATGAGAACGAAGCTGTATAGCTACACGCTATCGCGCAACTACGACAATCTACAGCTTGAAGGATTATTCGCCACTTTGAGAGGAAGCGAGAAATTAATACTGTCAATTGTCACAGAATGTCCATTTTATTTTCGCATTTCGAGGTTAGTAAAAGCATTAGAAACATGAACCCGTACTTAAGCAACTAAAATAAAAATTTCCGAGTTCCCTCAGACAAAACAACATCATTAAGTGTGACAAGTATGTCTCGTCTTTGTTCTTGTTAAATTACGTTTGTTTGGAGGAGTTCCTCTCTAACAAATCTTATGAAGCCTAAAGGTCTTACTTCGACTCAAGGTGTTGTAATGCTAGTATTATTTCTCCAAGTTTCGGCACGATATAGATACAGCCATTGTGTTAAAATAATAATAAAAAACATTAACGATTACTTTATATATTTATTAAAGTGAAACTTTTATTCGTATCCTCTCAAATTTTTGGTCTGTGTGGCGCATGTAGCGTGACGCTCGGCCGCGGAGTAGGGATAAAGTGAAAGGCGCTCGTCATAGCAGCCAAGGCCAATATGGCGGCGCCTATAGCTCGCAGCAGCTGACTGTGTACTGTATAGACTATTAAATAATCAATTGTGCCAGTGCTTAATGCTATTTTGTTTTTGTCAGTGTTTAATGTTAATGTTGTAATTTATTAAAGTGAAACTTTTTTATTTCCCATCAATAGTAATTATCATTCCAATTTTCGAAGTATAAAATTAAGATTGATAAGCGATTTTTATACCCTTAATGGAATATTATTCCAACAATTTTAGTTAAATCTCTATAATGTGAAAAGGTTTCACTTTTACCGTGGTTTCATAAAACCACTCAATCCTTTTATTATTTACTATCACAGCGATCAGAATATTAACATCGAAATAATTTAGACAATAAATTCTAGTTTATTACAAATAGATATTAAACGTTGATAACAATTTAACTTTTAAAATTTACGTTCGTAAATAAGTTTAAACTGTAATGATTTTGTTGTTTTACTAATGAAAACTCAAATAAATTAGACTTATACGATACAAACTGGTAGGAGACTCACTTGATGTTAAGAGATACCGCCGCCGATGGACACTTAATGCCAGAGGACACGCGAGTGTGTTGGTGGCCTTTTAAGAATAAATGTGTTTGAATCCATTTTAAGAATTGCACTCTAAGACCATTTAGACTAGTAGCATTTGAACACTGAAGATGATTAGTCTAAGTCGAAGTGATGTTTTAATGTTTCTTTTCCATATAAATTATTTTTGATAAAATTTCAGTGCATTTCCATAGCGGCAAACTATGAAAATAGCAGAGGGATTTCCAGAACGTGATCGAAACGAACACGAAGTGATTCGTGGAATGGAACAAAAAGGCTTGTAAACAGCGGTAAAATACAATTTTAACTATTTAAAATATAATTTTAATTGATATAATAAAGAAACGTCTTAATTACGATATAATAATTTGTTTTAATAGCAATATAGTTTACGCAATAATGAAAATTGCGATTTTAATTAAATTTGATTAATTGTATTACTATAAATATTCACACCTTAAAATTAAATACATAATAATCTTATATAATTTATTATGCATATTCAGTAGGTCAGAGAATCGGATACCATATCTATCTTGCGAAACTCTTGGCGATAAGGGGTGTCCAGCCCAATAATTTTATTTTTATAATTTAGACAAATTATTTTATTTAAATTTTTTTATGATACAGCATAAAAAATTAATTAGTGGCGCTGCAACCTCTTTAGATCTTGGCCTCAGGTTTCTGAATCTGTTTCATGATCATTTTTAAATCTAATAGGCAAGTAGGTGATCAGCCTCCAAACGTCGTCGACTTTTTGGGTCTAAGACATGTCGGTTTCCTCACGATGTTTTCCTTCACCTTTCGACTAAATGTTAAATGCGCACATAGAAAGTCCATTGGTGCACAGCCGGGGATCGAACCTATGACCTCAGAATGAGAGTCGCACGCTGAAGCCACTAGGCCAACACTTCTGTCTGCTGTCAAAATATACATACAACCCATTATTTTCATTCCTCTACAATTAACTCCTATTTTTATTGATTTGTTTTATGCAGAGAAAAATTCACAGAACATCCTAAAAAGTTTACATTTCGGAACCCGAAGTCTCTGGGCATAGCAAAATGTTCCATGTTGGTATGTTTTGAAAAGGTAGGTTAACAAATCACATTTAGGAGAAACGAAGTTCGCGGGGGCAGCTAGTAATAATTAAGAATAGTCTCACAATCCCTTTGTTTTTCTATATGCTATTGTTATGACTGATAATGACCTTATCATATTACTCATGAAACATTCTTAAAATGGTGTGTCTCGAATGAAGTTAACGGTACACTACTGCAGGGACCTTAAATTTAAATTCGTTTTAATTTTCTATTTATTCATTATTATCATAAAAAAAATATTATTAAACTATGGTTAAAATTATTGTAAATACTATATATTTGTGTGTTGGAAACAGTTATGTTTATCATTAAAAATCATGAAATTAAGTTTTCAGTTCATTTAAGTGAAACAGTTGTGTAAACTTTGTAAATCAGATATAATCTTTGGTTCTGATAGTTTCATGTGTAGATTCTAGTTTGTGTTCGCTGAAATTAATATAATTTAAATCGTTCTATAAGACTGTTTGAGTATGAAGCACAAACGATGATAATATCAACATACAGTGGTCGTTTATATGTGCCATACGTATAAAACAAATATGTATATATATTTTCAAAAATGTTTGCGTAGAACAAAGTTATAAAATCAATATCACATTTGAAACAAAACGTGCTTGTTTCTAATAGTTCTCAATTTTTTTTATTATAAATTTTTCCAGTTATCACTACATAGTATAAAACAAAGTCGCTTTCTCTGTCCCTATGTCCCTTTGTATGCTTAAATCTTTGAAACTACGCAACGGATTTTGATGCGGTTTTTTTAATAGATAGAGTGATTCAAGCGGTTCATATGTATAATAACATCCATTAAATAGTGGAGAAGTACTGTTATTTTTGAGGTTTCTAATGTGATGTCGTAAATAATTACATTTTTTCCGCTTACATTGCAAACGCAGGCTGAACCTTCAGAGTTTTATCAAAATAATGTACTAAGTATTGTACACATTGAAAAGGTCTACAGAAAAGTCCGTGATGGTATATGTCTATCTCTTATGGATAACCCACAATAACTTTTTTTTGTCATTTACTTTTTACGACAAATAATGGCTAATTTTCGAAGAGATTTTTACCACTACAGCATTAATCCTTAACCAATTAAATACCTTGAATACATTGTTCATTTAATATAGATCTATACAGCCCATTGCAGTTTATTTAGCAGCGATCGAACGCGTATATTATCGGAGCTTTCCAGCGACGGAAATAACAATACATAATAAAAACCTGCTTTTCATCAGCATTGCACCCGTGCGAAGCTGGGACGGGTCACTAGTATGATATAAAATGTTATTTACTATTCAAAGATATTAGGATACATTTTAATTGATAAAATAAACAAGTACTTAAAATAGTATATAATCACGAATCACCACACAGTGATGGCATGAAAGCAAATTTTGTATTCACTGTATTCCACTGTTTGTTGTATACATTATTAATATCTATAAGCTCCTTAATTAAGAAGAACAAAATCCACGGTTATAGGGAATCAAACAAGAGAAATATAGTGCTTCATAGCTCGAGAAAACATAATAAGGCGTTCGGTGATTAATGACCAGCTGAGGCATATTGTTATCAACAAGCCGCAAACAAAGCAGGAATAATGAATGTTGTAAATGACTACAACCGTAATTACTATGCGAGTTACGCTTTAATTGGTCGTTCGGTTATTGTATTTGATGGTTGTAATGCCAAATATATTGATGTTATGCGATATTAATGCTGTATCCTGCTACTATTAATTATAAACTGCTCACAATATATATAATGTAACTAGTTGCCCCCGCGAACATCCTTTCTCCTTAATGAGATTTTAGTGAGCCTACCTGTTTAGTACATACCAACATGGAACATTTTGCTATGCTATCCCAGAGACTATTCGGTTTTCCGGAATGAAATCTTTTTAGGTTGTTCTGTGAATTTTTCTCTGTATAAATCTCAGAGTTTACAACATAAGCTTCTAATAATGAAATAAAAAATAGGGTTTGATTGTAAAGGGTTGAAAATTCAGGGTTATATGTATTTAATAATGCTGTATCATAAAAAAAATATTTTATTATTTAAAATTTTTATTTTACAAAAAAATATATTTTTAATCTTATAATTGAAATAATTGGAGGTAGGTATTTCTGAATTCTTTTAAAAAATACGGAAAGCATTTGCAGATTAATCTTACTATTACACGATTAGTCTACTCTGTCGGAGATTAACCACAAGATGGGATGCCAACAAATTTAATGATTAAGTATGTGTATTTGAAACCCAATATAATACACAAAATAAAACTTTGATATACCCAAGTTTCTTTTATAACATTTAGTACAAGCAGTTTATTAGCGAACTATTAGTAAATGTAAATTTACAATTAATTTAATTTTTTTGACGTTCATAAATGTGCTTGTTTACCTATATGAATAAAGATATTTTGATTGATTGAGATATTGAACATACGACACGCTAAACCACAAGGCAGCCATTGCTATTAGCCTTTAACTCACGGAGACTGCCAAACAATACTTACATGAAGTCTTTGCTATCGATATAAATAGCTAAGTTTAGTTTTTCCGCAACTAACCTGTTAAGTAAACTGTACTGTAAGCAATAAGCTGAAACTCAACCTTTGAAAACTAAACTTGCAGTGAAAGCAATTTACCTCAGGCGCCAACCAAATAAGGGTAAGTAAGAATCTCATTAGAAAAGCTATTCGAGGTTTGATCGGGAAGTTTTCCTTTGATAACGACAATGCTAAAAGTACTATGGACAAAACTAGCGACATTACACAGGATACCATCAACGAAGTAATTGGGATTTAAATTGAAACGTTAATTATTTAATCAATCATTATTAAACCATTGATGCTTATAATATGTACAACGTGGAGACATTCATAAAAAACTTAATGTTCTCGCTAGAATGTGTAAATATTATAATTCTGTGTGTTCTGAAGTTGATATTTTTCACAATAGTATTTATGAATTCAAAAAAATTATTCACGGTAAAGACTTGCAACCTAAAAATTATTACTTAGTTTAATTAATTTTTTTTTTTCTCATTAATATGTGTATGTTGTGTGGTTGATATTTAGTGTAAAATGCTGTGTACAGATGTAATTGGATTTCAGGTTTTCAAACGTTGTTTAGAGTGCAATAACTGTTTGTATATTATCAATCTGTTTTCGGTTTCTGTACCTAAATGTAAGAAATAAAATAAACTTTTGTAAAATATCACGACGAAGATCTGTTGAGGTTTTACGTCACATTTATTATGAAACCGGCTGAGTAGTTATGTCAAAGTTATCTCATCATTGCCTACATTAAAATAACTTACTAACTGGTGCATATGGGTGCGTAGATAACAAGAAGATTATAACCGAGCACTAGCTCACAGAATACATATCATTAAAGTACCAAGGGTCTCATTTGCAATGCCGATGACACCCACCGAGTTCAAATGTGTGTTGTTAATTCAAGGATGGCCGAGAAAGCTCCCAGCGGAATACTATCTTGTTTAGCTAAGCTTTCAGAACGTTAGTGAAAATGAACTTGGTTTTTGGCCTACATACGGCTGCTGCGGGTGTAATTTTATTATATACTGGTAAAAGCCTCTTTGTCTCTGTAATATTAATGTAATATGTAAATTGTATCAAGGCGGTGCAAAGTACGCGACATGAAACGGGGATTGTGATTGAACAAAGGGAACTAATATAATAATATTATAATAATTTTATTACTTGCCAAAAATAACTTACGAATCTCAGGTTCTTCATGTAGTGAGAACTGTATTTCAGACCTGTGACTTCCAACGTTTTGTGTGGAAATATCGAGAATAATTACAATAATTTAAATTAAAATAAAATTATATAAATAACCAAATTATAATGATGTACCATGTCGTGTTTTGGACTAGAGATGCTGCTGTCTGACTGACACACGAACGCACATGCACTATGAGGCACAAAAAATAAATAAAGTAACAACCTACTATAGGCAGTAATAAATAATATAACGGACATTAAAAAATATGCTTTAACCTATGAAATTCGTTAACTAAAGTAATACCATACATAATCACCACCGAGAGAAATTTATTACCAATTCAAAGCCATTTTTAATAATATCTCAGAATATGGAAGTGTAGCGATGTGTTATCAATGCGTTGATAGTTTTACTTTAGAAATGAGCCTTTATTTCACACTGATATGGCGATACGATTATTCAATTATTAATATTATTACAAAATCTATTGAACTATTTCTAATTCAAGATAAATTACACGTGTTTTGTTTTTATAAACTTTTTTGGCATGAAAATTATATTTTGATTTCAGGATAGTAAATAGTACTTTTATACAATTGGATTGTCTTCATTTAATTGTTAAGTATGGGACAACTCTTAAAAGACTCTAGGTATGTATGTTATTGTAGCGGTAAACTTCGAACACATAAATTATGTTCTTAACAGTAGTGAAATTTTATATACAGTTTGCGTCATAAATTTCAGTCAGTAACAGGACAAATTGTTCTGCATTTCCCATTGTTTCCGACCTGATTTTTTAGCTATAGAAACATTACAAGTTTTTAAGCAGAGAGCTTTCAAGGAATTCCAGGTAAGCTTTATTTCTCTGGGAAAAGTAAAAAACAATTTTCGTTAATAATTTCCACGGCCGTGTGGATTTTATAATGTTTCTTGTTGCATAACATATGTGTGTCACATCTATATCACTATCTTATTTTTTTAATTCAAAACCGAAATTATAGAAACCGAAAGATATTTAACCGAAAACTATATTCCAAAATCAAAACGTAGGACATTCATAGTGGAGACAAGGATAACTATAGTTCTGCGAATACCCCTTTGTGTTATGTACACAAGAATTAAAGAAGCGAAGTGAGAAACAAGACAGTACAAAACGATAAGTATCTCTCGGGATCAAGCAGTGCAACGGACGATGTAAATTGTCTTGTCTCAGAAAATATAAGTATTCCCTGCCAACTGTCTGCATATTTCAGTTTCTTGTTTTGTTAAGAGGCAACGCGAAAAACTGCTACGACTTTAACGTTTCACATTTGGTTATTAATTTATGAATTACAAGTACTTCATAATGTCAGCTTTCTCATGGGAAGATTGCTTTATTAACACAAGCCCTTTTTTGTATCTATTGCAAGAGAATTGTGACATGTTAAATTAAAAATGCAAACATCGGTTGTTAACATGTAACTTTATTTGTAACTTGTAATGAAAAGCTACAACTATATTAAATTTAATATTTCATATGATTCACACGATTCTGTAAGTAGTCTGTAATGATTCATTACAAATGACATAAATTATAACGGGCAGCCAGCTCTCTCAGCAACCCTAAATCACTTCCTTCACCTCTCCATCTCTTAGATCTTTTTATGTCTAACTATAATTGATTGTTTTAGAGTTGAACATAGGACCACTTATTAGTCATTGGCAGAACATTACTTGGCCAGTAAATTTGCATTGAAATATTTTTTAATACCTGTAAATTTATTTTTGTAGATATTTCTGTTTTCCAAATTTAAATTACTGATTAATTTTTATTTTATACGTGAATTGGCATATTCTGGATATGTAGATTTTATGATATACGAACAAGTAGTAGCTTCCTAAACAGTAAAATATGAGTTAAAATAGCAAACTAAAGAAACGTAATTGCAAAGATCCAAGGAATATTATATCTCAGTGGTCTTTATGAGAAAGTAGAAAAACATAAAGAAACCGCAATAAATGTTCTGTCTTCGTAATAAACTACGTCGTTGAAAGGATATGAATCTTATTATAAACCATATTCATAGTACGGGACTAGTGGAAAAATCTTATAAGAAGAATTTCATAGAGAATACACAGGATGCGGGAAAATAAATTAACAGTAAAAAGATGCCGTGACAGAAGCCATTTGTAATGATCACTTAAAAAAATTTTATGTGTCAAAATGAAGAAGATGATATATAACTTCTGTTCAAGAGATCACAATTAATTGATTAAAATTTTTACTAAAAATAATGTTAAATTGTGTTAATTTAACATTATTTTCAATCAAGTAAAGCTATTATACCGATATTAATATATTCATAGACGTAATTCTGAAAGGTTTAGACAAATGTCCAATCATCTTTTTCATTAAAGCGTTATTTTAAAAAACAATTGATTGAAAGACCTTCGCAAACGCAAGTTAACAAAAAGGTGTTGATGTTTGGAGTAATTTAATTCAAATTGGACAATTCGCTTTGAAGGCACGTTGTATTTAAGTTACCAATTTTGCGAGTTAACTGCGTACAGATAAGTAGATAAGCAAAACTGTTTATGTGTAAAGTTTAAATTTAATTAGAGTAGTAGATGATACTTACAATGAGTAGAACAAACGACTGTTAGGAGGTTAAGAGAGGGAACTTTCCATGCGATACTAAATATTAGGAAAGTATTGCGAAAACATTTCTTATAAATTAGTAAGACTATGTTTTACGTCTGTGACATTAGTTTGTTTGGTATAAACCTGGCGACGTATAGATAAGGCGAAGAGAGTGCAAAATCTTGGAGCAAGCTTAACAAGAAACGCGATCTTCTTTATCCAGGGGACATATGTCATTTAGTTCGTAGGATTTTGTAGTGTCAACTTCATATTGAAATTAAAGTACTAATATAGTATTGGCAACGAGCGAATTTAAAACACATTTATTTAAAATTTTAAGAACCGATACTGATGTTTTATACACAATTTAAATTTAAAATATAATTGATATGAGTAGATCGTAGTAAAGGGCATGCAATATAAATATCAATTACTATATTAATAGTCTTAGAACAATGAACCTAAAACTAATAATCTTAAAAAGCCCCTTTACGCAATGTTCTGAAGGTACTGGCAGCGTTCCCCCTTTCAATAGCTAGACTAATTATTTATCCATAACTGCCTCTTTGGTCTCCTGTAATGTCGAATAACCTTTTTGTTATTTTTCTTAAAAGGTCTTGTAGCATAGGGATCCACGGACCAAGCGTCGCCATTTCGCCATTCGTCGGGCGAATTGGAAAAAACCATGTTCGGAGCCTAGACCCAGCTGCTGAAAAAAGTTAGCAAATACAGTCCTAACTTTTTTCAGCCGCTTCACAAGCCGCACCAGCTCTGTTGATGTTCTTATTTAAAGTTAAATATATCCCGCATAGATAAAAATAAAGCTTTGTAATATTTGAATATTTCAGCAACAGCCCGCATATCGGAGTCGAGTGAACCGCACGAGTTCACGAAATTTTATCAAATAAAAACATTTTATTCAAATAAGATGTAAGCATTTATAGGTTCACGTATTCAATTTACATAGTATAATTGAAGCTATCATGTTCGGTGCAGCAGATAATTAACAAATATGTAAGCCAATCAATATTATATGCATTTCACAAACAGAGACGATCAAAGCTCAATAGTATCGACTCCACATTTAATATATATATGCTATTATATCATTACACGGTTTAGCCATTTGACAGTATTGGTATATATATGTACATCGAGATTAGCGTACAAAAAAATTCAACGATTAAATGCAGGGGCGGAGAATCATCATTGCCTATTTTATGTTAAATATATATGTTGCTAAAGTGGTTGAATCACCGACAATTTTTTTTTAGATTTTATGAATAATGCATTTAATAATATTTTCGACTTATCTATCTTGTATACATCAAAATTCAAGTGAAATTTAGTTTCATCAATTTAGGTAAATTAAATGTAACGTTGTAAATGAGTTCACCTCACACTATAAGGCCGAAAATCTATGTCACCCATAACGCATCATAGTTAAACAGGTCATCTACAGGATTTACGTAAATTGGTTATAAAATATGAACATGACCAAAGTTTGTTCCATAAAGGTTAGGTTTTTGTCAAGCATTTCGGAGTGCTTAAACAGGCATTTAAACAATTTTGGTTAGTGTAATTTTAATACAGGTTAAAATGACGGTTGTTTAGGTCGGCCTTAGAGTAGGTTCAAATGAAGTTTTAAAGTTAAATAATTTACAATCATATTTTTGATATAATGCCCTTTAACGTTTAGACGTTAGCAAAAACGCCAATGATTTTTCTAATAATTCGAGAAATTACTAAGCATGAGTAGTAAATGATTGGGCTGGCAGTTTTTCACACATTTTGGGTCGCCGAGCCAGCTGAGTAAATGAGTCAGTATTTAAAATTAACATGAGGGTTTTGGAAAAATATTGATCCAAAAATCGATGCAGTTTTAAAAAAAATTAGTTAAGGGAAATAGAAAATTTTCAATCGTTTCGACTAATCAAATGATTTTGGTTTCTTGTCTTTAATAAAAACTAGACCTCTATATAATTGAGATCATAAAGACAAACATTTCAAGCGGAGGTCATTGCCCCTAAAGGTCGTAGCCGAATCTTTAGCCAAGCTTCAACACTCTGCGAATTAGCGTGACATAGTGCTTGCGATAATGTCTATCCATTTAGCCATTCCGGTTCTATGGTTTACAATATTTTTCTACAATCGTCAAAATTAAATGTATACGTATCAATTTAAAATTTACCTCCCTTCATTTTATTCATGATAGTAATGTCAAAAAATGATAAAAATTAGATACTAAAAGGAAAAAAAAATATAATACTGATAAAATTTATTTTCTCATTCGGCTGGTTTCAAATGTGTAAAGCGTGTGTGCTGTGGCTGTAATTGGCCCTGGCTCAGCAGTATGCTGAGGAGCAGAATGTTCCGAATTGTTTCAGTAGGCACATGTTTCCATAAAGAGGTTGGTTAAAAACGCTCACTTCTGGAAATACGTACGTCTAGGTGACTACGTACGTAGATATGGGCTACGAGTAAAAATTCTGGCTTGACGACCGATTTTTAAACTCTCCTAAGAGCGACACTATAAATGAAAACTAATTGAAAGCATACAATTTAAGCTATCGCCTGTGTAATGACCGTGTCTACGACGTAGATTATTAAAGTGAGTGCACAACAGCGACCGAATGGCTTGACACGAATTTCCTTCCATACTCGGCTATATTGACGTGCAAATACTATGTTAATTATGACCTCTATTTATTTAATTGCGACCTCTTGCTTTGAGAGGGCAATAATACAGTTTGCAATTGCGGTTGCCTTATGCATGAGAAATCATATAGCTTTATTTATTCAGGTGCTAGAATTCGAATCTTAATTAATGGAAAAGTAATTTTGTTAGTTGTCTGCTTATCAGAGTTAATACTATAGGGATAATTTAAATAATTTTGATTTGATAAAAAGTGATTTGAGTTTTGAAGATTTAAGTGAATTATCTCATAATAGTATTATGTTGTTCTAAATAATAAAAAAACAAAGCCTGTGTCGCTACAACCCTTAGTAGTCCCATATTTCTGTAGTTATTGTTTTTCCTAATAGACACTGCCCATTTCAAGTTAAACTGGAAATGGGCCAGTCACAATGCCCGCGTTTGCTATGACATGGGTCAACAATACTGTTCCTTCGCCCAATGGAAAAAAGAGAGGTCCACCTTTCTAGTAGAAAGACGAATAAAAGCCTTCAGATGGAGACGGGCCTTCACTCCGTTGGAGGTCTTATACTTATTATACATGTATTCGCATAGTCTATTTCTAAGGCTGTATTTCTCACAATCCTTTCCTTCACATTATGAGCAAGTGTTAAATGGCAACATACGCCTCATATGATAATTGTAGTACAATTTTCTTTATTACCCCGTTACTAAAATGTTGGTCTCAATCGACTCTAATGATCTATTTATTATATACATCGTTTGATAGTTGAATTGATGTAAGGGGTGCCTTCCTCGCAATTGTTTCTTTTACCCCGATGAAATTTTTATTGCGCAAATCGACAAATTAATACAAATACTCTTTAGTTTTAACAAACTATTAAATTACTTTTATGTTACACCCTGAATGTCATCTATGATTATAAAGTAATGAAAGTCTTATGAACGGTCCACGAGTCCAATGAAAAATATCTTTTACAAAGTAATAGTAAAGATTTTACCTTACAGCCCAGGTGACCTCATTCACATTACTTGGACGTAATCCCAATTCGTGTTGAAGACGCATGTATAAAAGGGTATTTTGGAACACGTTATCTATGGTTCTACACATTGCTCAACTTCAATAGAGTTGGTCAACCTAAACTAAATTAGCTTAGTCCACTAATACTGTATTAGAGACTAAATCATTTAGTTGCGCGACATTTTAGCACAGAACTTTGTTTAGTAATTAATTTGTTAGTTTTTATTATTATACTAATTTGTAAATTCATGGACAGGCAAATGTAAAAGAAGGCGGAAAAGCCAGATGTTTGCTAAGTTTATATTCACTTTTTGTATTATTATTATTAGTGCTTAAAATCAATCAAAATAGAATGTATTCGTGTAGCAATAAAAAGTACAATTATGAAAGTCAGTAAAACAAATGAATGCTCCTAAATTCACATTTACAGCCAGTTCTTAAGTCAAAGGCGTTTAACGTCTATAAATGGATTTTTTTACAGAATATTTTCACATGCTACCTTAGTTTTTTTTAAATTAAAGAACAAATAATGAACTAATAAAAAAAACTAAACATTTCACCACTATAAAGGTGCAACAGTAGGAAGGAAACATTACTGTAGGAACAACATGCAAACATGCTGTATCAAGGTAAATGGAAGCCGAATATATAATTCGGTATACAAGTCCAACCAGTTGAAAGAGCTACCACAAGTAGCATCCTTTCACGAGCCCTTACTAACTGAGTAACTAAATTTTGTATCATGGTTTTGGAATGATTTAAATATGATCAATACAGATACGTTTTCATGTCTGACATTCCTATAGAAATTAGTTCAAAGGTAATTTTTGAAATAACTTATTTTATATAGAGGGAAATGGTAGTCATCGCAGTCCTAGGACACCCATTTTAGTGGGTGCGTTTCCCGGCCTTTCAGGGAGGAGTATACTATTTTAAACTATTAGTCGTAACCACCACATGGAGTCTATTTCACAGTTTACTAGCAAAATAAATACACTATTTCTAAGCTACTTAAGTTATCGACAAGCTTAAATAACTTGCCACAGATTTTTTTAAATTTGCAAGTCATTTATAAACATTGCAGTTAAAAAAGTCCTCTTAAATATATTCCCACACCAAACGATTCTTCATAGACCATTTGTAATACCTAGAGCCCCTATTACAGGTAATGTAAGCCGATTTTGCATAATAACAAGCTCGTTCTATCCCGACCCAGAATTAATTATCTAGATTAGCCAACGCTAGTTACGAACACCTGTGAGTTGGTCTGTTATTTCTTGATATCTTTAAAATTATATCATTATGTATCAAACACAATATTGTATTGAAATACCGTAAAATAAATTTTTTATTAGCTTTTGGTTAGAAAAGCTCTTAAATTTGTTAAGGATTGCACCCTACCTGCCTATTGAAGGACCGGAATTGTAAACGATGTTTCCCTTTTATATATAACCACTAGACTAAAAACAAAATGTTTACCGACGATTCAGAACCTGATACCTTCACTAATAACCATAAACAAAATCCTACGCTGTAATGGAAAGTATTACTAATGTGCAATAGTAGTTAAGTATCAAATTGTAAGTTATAAACGTCTTATATAGAAATTATTATCTCAAGTACTCTTAGGGTCTGTTTAACAATGTATGGATAAAGTACCAAATTGCTATGCAAGAACTAAATTATTCGGAAGATAAAAGTACCGAATAAGAAACTTCGCGTTTCGTGACGAATAGCGCTATCTGACAGTCGTGAAACGCAACAAAACTATTTATCCTACAAATAAGTACTAAATAGCTTATTTGGAACTTATGTATAACCTATCCGTTCATTGTGAAACAGACCCTAAATATTACCCTTAATGGAAGAGACTATTTTTCCACGACACAGGGAATCCTCGTGTGAGGGGCTAGTGCATTCGTCTCTTTTTTTAACATCCTGTTTATTAGGTATAATAAAGATTTTCTTTCTTTTCGTAACTCACATCTGCTTTACCTGCATATTTCTGATAAGTATCATTTAAAAGGACCAATCACCGTATAATAGAAGTGAGAAGTAATGCTGTTACGATGCGATGTAACGAAAATATACAAATAATCCGTCGTAGAATTTTTTTTTTTCAATTTGTATATTTCTTTGCAATCAAATATACAGTATTTACAAATTTCTTAAACTACAAAGTAATAATAGAAATAATTAAAATTAAAACCAAAACAAATTTATAAAGTGTCCCTGTGGCAGTGTACCTTTAACGCTGGTAGCATTTCCTCGCTGTATTGCGATACTAATTCGTTGAGCCAGGAAAGTGCCAGCTCTGGGATCACCAGAACTATATACCTGGCGCGAACTTAAATCTTTAATAAGCGCCTGTGCCCTTGGACCCCATGGCCCAAGACTCTCCAAAGGGAACAAAATCGAAGTTGGAGGAAAGAGTTATATTTGTGCGGTTTATTGTTGAAGAATTTGAATTTTGGATCAATAAACATTATTTTTTTAAAACATCAACATTTTATACCGGCTTTTAATCACAAATCCTGTTTAACGTAACATCACTGCTGACACAACATAAATTCGTAATTAGCATATTATGTGTAACACAAATGTTTAGACAATGCAAATTTTGGAAATGTGCTTTCCGTGAACGCTTCATGTGAAAATTTATGTATTCCCGCATTCAACTAATGTTCAACGGATGTCTATAACTGTAACAGCTGCGTTGATATTATATACTACCTGTATCGTATATTAAATCGATTTTATAATAATCAATTCCCATTTCTGATTACCTTTGAAATATATTCGTTAAACAGAAACGGCAGATGATTTAATACATTTGATTAATCGGGTTTAGTCAGTATTTAGACAAATAATGATCGTAGGAGGAGCATAGCTTTCCTCCGGCCTCTAGTCGATATAATCAGTACGTTATACTCTGAAACGCGCAATCGAATTATTTGCCGTGAGGCATATATACCTCTCGACATTAGGGCTAGTCAGATATTAGACGTAAAGAATCCTTCCTTCAGGAGGAGCAGCACCTTTCTGCCTTCAAAGTCTACGTCTTATTAAATAAACCCATGGATTATTTACAGTGGGGGGTAACGTAGTGAGTCAAACATTACAATTGTACGTTTCATTTCGATTCCTAGCAACTGACTTTCTAATTCATTACAGAAGTAAGGGGTGCTATTTTCAAATTTGTAGTTAAAATATGATTAAACACAACTAAAAGTTTGAAAAGAATAACGTTTTATACCTCGTTATATTTGCAACGTGAAGCATGAGAAAAACTTGTTCAATAGCGCTAATTAACAGCAGTTGTTTAATGAAGGGGAATTTTCTACTTTTCTTAATAAAATGCTCGTATCTTGTTACGTTTATATACTTCTCTTTTATCTAATTAAAAACAGGGAAGGCAATCAAGTTAAATTAGTAGGCTTCTTATAACTGTCATTTACTTAGTATACAAATACGGTGTAACATATTTAACGATATGAAAAACGCTTATTACATTGTCTAAGAAATAATTGATAAATAGGTACTACGTTGTGCAATACGCGACCTTTTACTCACTTAGCATTATATTTTATGTAACCTTAAGTTGATAATTTACAACAATCAACCAACTTACCGTTATTTTGTGCATTACACTATTAATGAGGCTTAAGTTATGCATTTAGTTTTTTACTGTTTGCTTGTGTTTTTGTTCAAAATTGTTATGTTTTAATATTAATAAAATCAATCCCTACGGGTGAACCTAAATTGACAACAATGCTGGACAAATGAACAATAATAAACAAACATTACCTCGGAACAAAAATAGCAAAAAATAACAAATAATAGATCTATAGTCAGTTTCAGAAATGGAGAATATAAAAGGTTTACTTTTGTAATTCGTTTACTAAAGTAATATAGCGAATCATATGTGCCCTTTTCAGAAGCTAGAAGCTAGTGGGGACATGAACTAACGGCGACGACGTTGCTTTCTATGACATTTAACAAGGGTCGTACCGTAGTAAGGAGATTATAAGAATGTTTAAACATTTTATGTTCGCACAAGTTAATGTGGAGTCAATTTGCATAAATAGAAAGGCTATTATAGTAATAACTAATGAATATACAGTATCTTCATTATGATTAACATTATGTTTATGTGTATAAATATTCTGTGCTTGTGTTTGCTTTTAACTCCTCCTAAACGTGTATTCTGTTTCTTTTAACTAACAGTTTAAGTTTATATAATATTTCTTTCAGCTTGTTGCTTGCTTGTTGGCCACAGCTGGACCTATTCCTTTCCCCAAAACTTCCAGTACCACCAAGCACTCTGCATCCACTCACCTTCACATATATCCACTTAGTGGGAGGCCCGTCCAACGTCCAATTTTGATTAAAAAATTGTGTGTTCAAATGCATTCGAGAATGGTTTAAATCATTTTAGATTTCTTTTTCGTTTTCCCTATCTCTTGGTCGAATGTGGGGTTTTTTTTTATTTGAAAAATTGTTGATGATTGAATCTACATGTAATCTGTTCAGATTTACAGCTTTAAAAAAGGTTAAGACGTTTGTCTTGACAAAAACCTGTATGTAATTAATAATCATGTAAAGTTACATAACAAATATAAAAATAAAACAATTCACAATTACTGACATTGTTTTAATTTTAATGGGCTTTTATCATAACGTCGCAGTACAATTTCTACAAATGATCAATTTTTTAAAAACCCATTCGAATAATTCATCAAAACGAACGTTCGTATCAACGGGATTTCCAGTATTCGACTGATTTATGACATTTTATGAACGATAAAATTACTCGTATCACTGCCGCCACAGCAATAATGTTAATACCACAATCATTTGAGTATAAAAATGTTTATTCAATTGAAACATTTGAAACGTTAAGAATACCTTTAATATAAACACAAGTATAGCGTAATACTTTATATACTGGTGGCTTTTCATAATGTGAACTAAAAATAAAATTAGCCTTTATTAAAGTACTAACCATAATTAAATTAAGTTTATGTTTTTATATTTGATACTACTACACGATCACCGACGGTGTGAAGGCTACCTATAAATTCTTCCATTTGTCTCTCATCTTCCTTACTATATCGTTTCTGGGAGGCGTCCTATCTTTTTTCTCAAATCAAATGTAATATCATGTATATTTAGAACAATAATTTAAAAGATTATTACTTAAATAATATCATATTAAGATAATTCTTATCTAAAAACGTTGTGTGACGTTTTACGTATGTGTTTTTTTGTGAACAAGTAAAGCTAGGAAAAGACGAGGGTCGGATGGCTAAAGAAGGCTCACTCACATGGTATTATGTAGTATATACGGGAATGAAGCTTCATTGTTACATTTTGAAGATAAATCTCATAATATAAATGTGACGTTAGAAGACAATCTGAAAGTCTTTTTGTTGATGAACACCTAATTATCTCCTGATAGATATTTGAACAGATATAACCAAGTAAACCTATGACATATTTGTGTTATCAGCTTTCTTTAAAAGGACAGCAAATTTGCAGTAGGCTCACAGGAGTTAAATGATTGTCACTATATGGCTGGCGATTGGTAAATAAAAATTGGTATGCTATTTCGCAAATGACAAATGTCTACATTGAAACACTAACGTGCCCAAAGCACTCAAAACGTTTCCCACACAAATTCAATTTTCGTTCAACATTTTAAGGCTACGTCGTTTGAATACTTTCGTGCTCGTAAATGATTGTACCGACCGCTTCGTGGCCACACGTTAATGAGACTGAAAGTGGGTCAGGTCCTTGGGCGGATTCATTAGCAACTGGCTGATGCCTGCAACTTCGTCCGTGCAATTAGGATAAAAAGCGTGTGTGACACTCGTAGTCATAGTTTCATATTAGTATTCATACCACTTGAACGTGTGTAGTGAATTAATTTTTAGGCCCTCTAGGTATTTTACATAAGAGCAATATAGTTGATAACAAACAAAACTGCTTCATACTACACTAACGGCTCATAATAGGCTGTCATCACAGCGTATAGACACCCATTTTAGTGAGTGCCGCGCTTTGAAGGAGGAATGTGTTTTTTTCATAAACAATTGGAGGTAGTTTCTTCCAGGTCAGTACGATTATGTACCTCCACAAAAGAAAATGTCTACCGAAGCGGACCGGTCATCAAGGTTGTGCAAATGAACATTTTATATATTACTTAATGTACAACATATTAATTTGGCATTAGAATAGATATGCATTGTAAACAGGTATTTTTAATAAAATTTAACAATAAAAAAGCTTTATCTGTTATAAGTTTTGATTAGGTTGGAAACCAAAATATAAACGCTTTAGCTTCAAATACGTCATACGTCACGTAACTAGCTGGGTAAGCCAGCCTATAACATGGCTGTCATATTAACAATATTCGACAATTACCTACAGATATATGTATGCGTTAATACAATTTAATTGAAATAAAATATGAATATTCTCAGTGTAAACAGTACAGCGTAAATAAATAAACCCCGTTCCTTTTTTCTTTTAATAAAACCAATCGTTTTTCCTGCGGCGAAACCAAGCGCAAAATATTTTCTCTGGTATTTTAGCGTAAAAATAAGGAATTTAGTATTCGCAAGCGCGGTAACGGTTTAAAAGGGAATAAGAAAATGTGATTTTCGAGGCGTGAACAAATCAACTAAATGGAGTGTGAGGCTTGCCTTGTGTTGCCTTTAATTAATTTCGGCGAACCTGGAGCCACGCACGAATCTACCACTTTGTGATTGCGTTCATTAATATTTTGGCACGTCTATTGCGTTGATAGACGAGTTACGTTCAAAACAATACTTTACGTTTGCAGTTAAAATAAAGCTTTATATTCTTATTCTTATAACAATATTGAGAAAACTCTCCGCCAAATTTATAAACAGAAATGAAACCAGGTAACTAAGTAACTCTTGTAAGGAGTGTACATGCTTTAGACAGGGTGCGGCCTCGCTGTTAATCGCCCCTGTTCGGAAGGGAGATGTGGTGCTTTAATGGGTAGGGTACAGAGACGAAATCCCGCATAAGATTCTGCAAAGAAAAAGGATATACCTACAGGATAAGAGGTTGTATTTCTGTGGGAGGTTGGTTAACGCATACGGCGTCATGTCCAAAAACATTTTAGAAATATTTGTTTCGAACTTTTGTGAATATTTTGGAATTTTGATTTATTGAAAACATCTCAGACCGATATGTTGATTTACTAAGGCCTTATTTTATTTTGAATCATGCGATGTCATGTTTTTTTATTGATAATGGGACGTTGACGCGTTAATATTTACAAACAAATAAAATTTAGGTAATCGGAAAAGGTTATATTTATATTATTATTTGATATTAGTTTGATTGTAATAAAGTACGTTTTCGAACACTCCATAAAGTTTAAATTGTCTACAGTACTTACGACTTAGAATAGGTAGGTAATATCCGAGTCATGAAAACACATCGGCACTCTATTGTAGTCTCACTCTCAACACATTAATTAAAAGCGTTTAATTATTCCATACACAACCGTGGAATATTTGATCCTTCGAGCCGGATATATGCCAGCGATCAATATATATGTGAGACATATTTCACAACTGTTAACCACAAAATTTAGTAAGCCCGAGTGATGACACATTCACAATGATAGCATAGAATTAAATTAGGATCTTAATTACAACCAGAAATTCGCTTTAAGCGCATAAAATACGTTATATATTACACAACACAGAAGACAAACGAAGAGCAGTGCAGTATTTGCAGAGCATAAGACACGTCACAAAGGACAGTTTAATCAGATCGCTAATCCTGAGAATGCAGCAGCTGTACCCCCAGATATTTTAAAAATAATACTAATATATATGCTCGTTAATCACTAGTGGTAAAGTAATTAAACTTCGATATTGTTTTTGTGAGTAAAGTGTAAATTTTGAAGCAATATTCTTATTTACTGACCTTAAGTGTGCATTGAAATTCCTACATCCGTAAATTATTTTTCGATTTGATTTTAGTGTCATTTTTAAATCTAATTAGGAGTTCAATGTATGGTCCCACGAATATTCATGTCTAAGCATATATTAAGATAAAAACATTATTTTAAATTATATCCTTTACTTTTTTATATTAATTATAAACATATAAGACATTTAAAAAAATGTTGATCAAATCCGTCTAGCCTTTTCACAGTGTATATAACATGAGGCTTGCGATGTAAATCTATTCTCATTACCTCCGCACCCAGAATACATCATCGGCATACACTTTCTTCTCACTACGTCAAAGAACCACACATAAAACATGCCCTCGCAGGGCCCTTTCGATGGCACTTGATAGCAATAGTAGGGCATGTTCTTTAAACTAGACGGAAAGGGGCCATCTTCAGCTCCTAAAATTTAAATGAGACTGGATTTAAGACAATTTGGGGAGATTTATTTTTGTATTTAGAGTTCAATAAGCAACTTAATAGGAAGCGAAGGGCAGGTGGCACAGCTGTATATATGTAAAAATATGTATGTTCCTATTTCACCATTCCTCCTGCTGATAGAGGATCTTTAACAATCTGAGACAAATCTTTGTTTTTAATTTATAATAGTATTTATTACTTAAGATGTCATGTTGAACATTGCAGCTCAATACAAACGTTGTTAAAACAAAAAAAAATTGACGATTAAAAACAGTGGAGGATAGATTATTTCCAGTTCTTCCCTTGCATTCTATGCCCTTGATTTGAGAACTAGCAGTAAATTTAAAATTAGAAGCATTTAATGTATATTTCTTCTTTCGACGTTCATAAGTGTACATTCTGTTATCTATATGAATAAATGATTTTTGACTTTAGACTTTGACTTAGATTAATGAAAACTTATACAATAAAACGCCACAGACAAGCAGACGTTCATAAATTTATCTGTTAAATACACCCACAGAATTTCCAATGTTATTTTTAGACGTCTAGGCTTTTACAATAATTACGTGTATCAAGTATAAGAAAATCCATTTATAGACATTCTAAAGTAATGAAATTTATTGACTCAAGTTAATTTAGACTTTTGACTGCAACTTCCAAGATTTCCTTACAAAATTCACTCGTTTTATGAATGTGATTTCATGAGACTCTCTGATTTTTCATTCTTATTAAAATAAATATTTAACAATGGTGAATAATGAAAAATGTTATTCCTTTCCCTCGAGGAGATTGTCTGCAACAGGCGTTTTTGGTAAATTATCTATTGTTTATCATTCATATTTATTTTTATGTTTACCAAAATTTAAATTAATTTGCATTGTATTTCCTATTTTACAATAAAAACATTTACGAAAAGTCCGATTTTTTCACAATGATCTATTTATTTATTTTGTAAGCTTACAGGTAACATAAATTTCAAAGCAAACATGAAAAATATAATACAGTCAAAACCATTTAGGCCGACATCTTTTAGAACAACATACCGATTATATTGACCAAAATCAAAGATCTCGGCTGTATTATGTATATTGTACTTAATCGGCTGTCACCGGCTGTTATGCCCATCAGTTTTTACGATCAAATATGAGTAGTAGATGTCGTTATAATAGATTTTGACTGTATATACAACAATTTTCAAGCATTTACGTAAGGAAAACAAAACATTTAATTAAGTTAAACCTAATTGTGTTGGATGTTAGTGTAAAAGTGAGTATTTATTGACATGAAACAAATAACATAAATGAAGCGCAGGCTCCTGATGTAGAAAAAAATATTTTAAGAATAGCTTTTATATTATTAAATCTTTTGTAATAAAAACAAATGCGTAACACATAGTTGTGCAGCTGTGGTTTATATATGCGATATAAATTTCAATTACGTTCTCATACGATTAAGTCGAAACTAATTTCGATATAGACGTGATCTAATAACAAATACAATTCCATCTACCGTTTCTGTTAAGAAGGCAATTTCTTCGTATCATTTGGTTTTTCGCGACGATACTTGCTTGTACAATGTATAGTCTTGGGTCAAGGATCTAATAAGTTTTAGGCAAAACTACACAAAACATCAATGAAGTTCTTGCCATAAATCAATCGTTAGTAGGTAAATAAAAATTACTTGGGGAGTTGCTACAGATATAGCATCATGTTTATCAAAATAATAATCTGTATTACTATTTTGATTTTTAAACTAACGAAATATAAGGTAATACAAATCGATAAACTTACTGCCATACTTCACATAATTATACTGGCATTGAGATAAAACGGCACAAAGGAATAATATCAAAGCCGTATAGATCGCCATATTGAAAGCAATATCTCCGCGCATCTCATATAATTGTACGGACCGCAATCAAACAGCGTTGCAGAAACAATCAATGTGATATTGGTGTGGCGTTTTATTACTTCCCTCTTTATGAATTTCTGATTAATTCCGCGGGAAAAAGCGTTTAAATTATTTTCTTTAATGGAAAACTTAATTGCGAACGGTGGCTGTAATGTTTTAAACGTTATCGCTCTTCAATGTGTACAGTTGTGCAAGTAACTAAGAATTTTGTTAAACAAATTGACTTACAAATCACGAAATCTTTTTTCTTTTTTTTTATATATATTTATAATCTCTTAACCGATCTATGGGACAGAGTGGAAGTTTTTGGACTCATGCCAGGTTCAATCTGAACTAATACATACCAATAGGATAATAAGTAGCTAATTATTCAAAATGATTGTGTCTAAATTATCAATATTAAAAACTCCGAAAAGTTAATTTGAGTTGATGTCGTCTCATTAGGGAACTTTTCTGAAGAGGCGTTATTAACATTGACATAATTATCGTCGTCAAAACTTTCTGATTTTATGTGATATCTCGTTATCGAACTACTTATATAAAATTTCAATTCCAGTAACTAACGTTGTTTTTTTTAGTAGACTTTTATAGTAAAAGAACAAACTTACTTTGCAATATTTTTCCAGATGCAAGATGACTTCGGATTATTCGTAAAGTAATGGTTGTATATAAGACGGTTAATTCAGGGATTTTGAAGAACGCTATCCCAAAACCACTCAAAATACTACATTGTACGCACAAATACAGGTTAACGAAACTATAAAATAAAACTTATTAACTAATCTTAATATATACCGAAATCTAATAATTTAAAAGTACTTAATTTATCTAGAATTTAAGTTATCTATTGCTATAAAAAACGGTCAAGCTTTTCAAAGATTAAAGCGTTGTTAATTACATTTAAGTAGCGCCATTAAAGAGAATATTAAATTTTAATGAATTGAATTAATTATTAAGCTGGTACGAATAAAACTGTAGTGAAGCATAATTGCGGACACCGGTTAAATTATTTTTTAAAAAATATTCAGACATTTCGGTGTTATAAGCCTGAGATAAAATATTTATTATGTTTGATTTAAGACATTAATTGGCGGTACAAGATATATGAGAATTAATTATAAGGATTTTTATGCATAACTGGACACACATCGCACCTGGTGTTCAGTGAAAATTGCCCTATTGGTGGGCACGCCGGGCCAGGGGATGCCTATTTACCTGTTTATATTAATCATGGAAGCAAGGCTTAAAGTTCCAATTCTTTGCTGTAAATATTACAATTTGCTTTAATTATTACAAACATAATACATTTTCATTACTTCTCTTAAAAAAAACACGAATTCCTTATCCTTTGATTCGAATTTCTTTAAAAGCAATTTGGATGGAATCGGCTTTGTCGTATTCATAGGGTGGGATTATTGAAAATGTTCTGAATTAATTCAGTAAGCTAGTTCTCGTGACTTTCCTTTGATGTATGTTTTCAACATTGTCGTAACACATCCTTTCAGATCCCATATATGACGTCAGCTTGGACCTGATTTGTAAGAGACTCAGTTCTAGAATTATTATTATTAACACTTTTAATAGGCATGAATCGAAATCACTGAGTTGACATTATTTGACTGTTATATTATATTATATTATATATGATATATGATATATGATACCGCCGCCGATGGACGCTCGCACTGCTATAAGGCTCACAAGCGCGCTGCCGGCCTTTTAAGAATTGGTGCGACTTAGATATGGTGCGCGGCAGAAATTGCCTAATTAACTAATGGTATTTTGTAGTCTCTGACGTCCGATGATGCAACTCTGCGGCATTAGTCCGAACAACTCCTCTGAACACTCTTCAGGGTAAATGCGTTAGATTTGATTTGAACGCCAATGGGTCAAGCCGCTTGGAAAGTGTCTGGTCGACGACGATAGCTCCCGCCCAGAGGTGAGAACAGTCTGTTTGACTGAATTTACGCTTTATACAGTTGCAAGCTTTTAATCAACTTTTGCGAGTTTTATAGTGCTAAAAAATTAAATAATTTACATTTCCTTAGTTTCATCTGAGTTGTTGTAGCGATTTTATTAAAGAATTGAAATGTTTGGTTACATGATTTAAAATATTTTGGCTCTTACTTTATTTTTGTTCCCCGAAACATTGTATCATCCGTCTCGTGTCATATCATGTTATAAACTGTTTATGAGACCCGAACGGAGAAATATATCTATTTATTGATTGCAGAAATTCCTCACGTTAGGATATCAGATATTGTTCTAATTCAAAGATAATTTTTCCTCTACGCTTCACCGCCATACTGCCTGCCTGCTTAATTAAAATAGCTTAAGCGGCCATATTTTTTAAATATGTAATTTAAAATTTCAATCAATGGTTATTATTATGGAACTTTCGGCGTTGATGTAAGTCATTGTTTGAAGGAATTTAGAATAAGTTTTGCACCTGATAAGGATGTTGAAGTAATTCCTAAGAAAAATGGAAAAATAAATCTAATTCAATATTTGAGCATCAGCCCCTCACATTACGTATACATTATGAAGTAGATATCATCAATCAAGCGCAGCTGTGGCGTGTGACGATGTTGTCACCATATTATTGGAACTTGCTAATATTTCTTGGCAGTGTCATGAAAATTGATTTTTTTATAGTAACAGCCGATATTTTTTAATAATGGCAAATAAATATTTTTGTAAGTTCACAAAATCTTACGAATATATTAGGTCCTTACATATGAAATTTGCGTATTTCGTACTGGCCACTTTAATCACGATGTTCTCCTCTTTGGTAAGGAATTCCAAATTCAAATTTGTACAGCTATTTACTCATGTATTTGTGCTTCGATGACCGTCATTCATTTGTTTTTTTCTGTATGCGTCACTCATTTTACAAAATGTAAAACTTAAAGTATCGCATTATTTACGAGTACGAGTTCCGCCGTGGCACTAGTGCTGCGGAAACGACTCGAAGGGTGAATGATGTGAATGGCGGTCGTTTTGCAAAAGAAAACACAGTTCGTTGGTTGATTCCAACGTTTTCGTTCTGGAAAATTCGACCTGCAGAACAAGCCCCGTGGACGGCCTGAGACCCAAGTTGATAATGAAGTATTGAAGGCTATTGTGGAAGCGGATCCATCGCAAACCACATCCGAGTTAGCTGCAGGCTGCGGTGTTAGTGATAAAACTGTTTTAATTCACCTGAAGAAAATTGGGAAGATTAAAAAGCTTGAAAGATGGGTACCTCACGAATTGACTGAAGCAAACCGGCGCTGCGTTACATTACTGAACCGGCACATTAATGAAGGTATTTTAAACTGAATCATTACCTGTGATGAAAAATGGATTCTTTACGATAATCGGAAGCACTCAGCGCAATGGTTGGATTCTGGCCAGCCAGCCAAATCCTGCCCCAAGCGAAAATTAACCCCACAGTTACTTGTAACCGTTTGGTGGACTAGTGCCGGTATTGTTCATTGCAGTTTTCTCAAATCTGGCCAGACTATTACGGCTGATGTCTATTGTCAGCAATTGCAAACATAGGCTGGTCAATCGCTCCACGCCACTGCTACTTCACGACAACGCTAGAACACACACTGCTCAACAGACGGCTACCAAATTAGAAGAGTTTCAATTGGAATGTCTATTCCGGAGACCCTGCTCCAACAGATTACCATTTTTTTTCAAAATTTGGACAACTTCTTGCAAGGGAAAAAATTTAACTCTGATGGGGAAGTCCAAATCGCCTTCACAGATTTTATTGATTCCCGTCCGACTGGTTTTTTTAGTAAAGGGATCAATGAACTACCTATGAGATGGCAAAAGTGCATAAAAAACAATGGTTCATAATTTGATTAATTAAATATATCATATTTAAAAATATTCGACTTTTTGTTCCTCCCATACAAAACGCCAATTTCATATATAAGGGAAGCGCTGGACAGAAGCCGATGAAAACGGATAGTCCGCTCTAGATGCTTCGTTGCTGACCACGACGCTCAGACATGAGCTGCCGACTAAAGAGAGAAATTTATTAGTGAAAGTCTTCTCTAGTTATGCAAACGCAATTTTCATGTTTTTTTTATTCTCACTCCCGGTCATAAGTATCATATTAAATGATTTATAATATTTCATTTAAAATTTACTTTTGTTAATTCGCAAGTCAGAAAGATTTCAAATTCTTACAGTTATAGAGAGAGAGCTTACAAAACGCTATCATAAAAATCGTAATTAATTTATTACACATTTTTAACTTTCCTCCTATAAAAATACCTAGCTATTATATAACTTGATGACGAAGAAGTTCATAAGATATCTTAATTTCAACCGCTATAAAGCGGAAGCGACTTATTCAAATACAAATGAGCGTTCAATTTATTTTGTCCTTGAGACGAATGTGCTTGATGCTGCTCATTATAAAGTTTACAGCGCTGTTTCTTAGTGGTGGTTCATTAAGTGTGTTTCACTGTTCTTACAATGATATAACATAATAGAAAAATGCATAACATCTAAGTTCTTGCAAACACGGACCTTAAGAAAATTCACTTACGATTTTAGCAAAAGAAGGTCACTCGTTATTGGGTTTTTACAAGTCTTTAACATTATGTTATTAAAAAAAGTAAAAATATTTTATTTCTCCAACCTTTCTTATTTTTTGTTGTGTTCATCGGTTTTACAGTCATTAATAACAAATTACCCGAATTCACATCACGCGTATTATTTTACGCGATAAGTAATTAGATTTCATTTAATTAACAGAAATTAATTTTAAAACACAAATTTCTATAGGTGGCCTATGTTTTGCATAAGAGTATTTTTGACCAAGCATAGAAATGTAGCATCAAGCATGTGGCAGGTCAAACTAAAAATGTATGCGTATCTTTTGTATAAAATGGAGCAAACACATAAAGAGCGACCGTGATAATTCGTTAGTAACACCATCATTTTGTGGAATTTAAATTGAGTTGAAATGTAATAGATTTGTGGATTTGCGGCGTTCATTCCACGAATTTCAGCCTTGGTGCTGTAACCGCGGATAACAGTGACTCCGTGAAGCGTAAATTAGATACGAATGGTAATGATCAATCATTAATTGAAACTGTTAGATTAATTTAACGTTCACTTTGTGGGTGTTAATAGGTTTGATATTTCAAATCAATCGAAATTTATATTTTCAGGTATATTTTATATTCGTCGTAAAAGTCTATCTCAAGTACTAAATATATAGTTGTTTGCGTCGATATATTTATTATATGATTTTTATATTATATTTATTATGAAGCATACATTTCTTAACGTAACAAACCTGAGCATGCGCTGCACAGTATTCGGGTGTAGGCTGTCTGAATGGGCTGTGCACAGGACAGGAGACTGGTTGCGCATGCTGCATATGGTGTCCATGAGCGTGATGGGAGTGCACATGATGCGTGTGGCCCGCATGTGGATGCGCGAGGTGGCGATGCGGCATGCGCGGCGCGTGCCGGGCGCATAGGTGTGTCGCGCTCCCATGGTGCTCGGCCAGCGACAGCGTCGAGCAGGACGGCCGCCAGAAACCCCCTTCCTCCATTTCAGGCCCGGGGGGGCATCGCGCTGCGCCACAGCACGCGCAGCGCCGCGCACACGTCAGCGCATGCCGCCGCGCCTCGTGCGGGCACCAATCCTCTCGCTCGCGCCCCGACACCCTTTCCGCTGAAGGTCACTGGTGCTTAGCGTCTCCGACGCGATCGCCACCAAACGCACATCGTATCGATCCTTCACACAATATTTAGGTCTTTCACTTTTCACTACACTGTATAAAACTTTGTCACAAAATCCACATGACTTGATACCTACAATAACGCCGATCGATCTCTTCGAATTAAGTTGTCTCGAAAATAAGCTGAATATAAGTAATTAACCAGTTGGAATCTCAATAATTGAATAAGACGCATTATCTCAACGCTGTATACATCTTCCAAGTAGGTTACACAAAACAAGCCACGGCCTTGTCCCGATAAAGTAGGTCACATATTTAAGGCCACAATTTTACATTAAAAGTAGATAACAACTAAAGTTGAAAGAAAATATTACCGTCGCTCGCAAAATCAAAAGAAACGTTGGGAGAATAAATAAATGTACAAAAAAAAATTCAACGTGAGATTCGTAGTAATATATAGTCCTAACTTTCTGAATAATCTAACGGTTTCCTTAAGATCTTAGTAAAGAAAACCCAAATCTCCGAGGTGTAACAATTCTTGAATCGTAATACGTTAAAAATTCATACCTAAGTGACGGTATCACGTATGCCAGTTACGGACAAAGCGTAACTCGTACTTCAGTGAGGTAAAAAAGGGATCTCACGTGTTTGAAAAGCAGTACAGTGGAATAATTGGGTAGTTGCAGAATTACAGCGCCACAGTACGAGCCTAGACAGCGGTGAGCCACATTCAGTTTCGACAGCAAATGTTTGGCTGATGAATTCAATTTCGCATCTCTTGTTACGCCAGTAGAGCCAACGAAACAGGAAAGATAAACACGATCGAAATTTCTGTTCAATTGTGCTAATGTTGCTTGAATATCAATGAGAACGACGTCTTGTGCATGTCGAAGATGCAAAATTTATTGGAAACCGCTGGAGAGACTTCAACAAATCTTCGGAAGAATATTAAAGTAAAACAAAGAGCCGAAACGAAATTTTGATGATGTTAATGTGGGGATTGAAATGCTTTTAAATATCTTTTATATTGACTCATTTTCCTTTTTTATACAAACTCTTTGTTTATAAATATATTGTTGTTGTTGTTATGAATATGTAAATAAATTATTAACTTGAACAAATACTAAATTTTGATTCGATTAATGGCTGGTGAGTGAAGACGCAAAACTTTGAGCTTAGAAAGTTAACCGCATAAAAACAAGATTAAATAATACAGATGGATGTTTTAAATTACCCAGCGCCTTAAGCCGAAGAAGAATGGGTTATTGCGCCCTACATTAATTTCCCGAGAGGTCGCAAACATAAAATATTCAAGTCGTGCACTAGGGCACTCGTTAAAGCACGTTTTAATTGGCGAACGGAAAAATTTAAGCCATGTCCTGAGCCGGCTTATCGACCGAGTTCGGCTATTATCCATTAACAAAGGTGAAGCTTTAACCCGTACAAGAGTTTTCATAATTAATTTTAATTTTCGTTTAATGCGTTATAAGAAGCTTCGGATACTGAATGTTATACTTATTCAGTTTGTTATCAGAAGCCGTGATTTTATCACATAAACTTTTTAATATAAATGCAAAATAAGCTTGTGGTCTGATTTTCAGCAGCGATTTAAAGCAGAAAAAAAACAGCCACAATCGCTAACCGATACAACATTGTGTACTTATTATAATTGAAATTCCAATGAAATTCAAAGCTCGGTTATCGGTGATTTAAAACATATATAAAGTATATTATTATTGTAACTGACCACAGTCTGCTTTACAAAGAATATTTGTCTTTTACACTAATAGTCTTTTAACTAAACAAGGTCTACGTCGAAAACACCTTGCTACGATTACTACGACTGCTACGTTCGCTACATTATCGTAGCGCAACAAATTAGGATAGGAAAAATAATAAGTCAACGATGTAAAAAATGTAAATTGAGGAGATCAGTGAAACTGTTTTAAATTATGCAAATCAATTTCCAGACTGCCAACTCGAAGCAATTTCAATTAAAAAAAAACCCCTCGAAATTTAGAATCCGCGATCATGAATATGAAAGAGCTGATTTGGAATCAGTGCCAGAACGTGAAACAAATAAGGTATACAGTACTGCTGCAGTCCAGAAATAGGTCAGTGGGTCATCAGTTCGGAATCCGACATAGAATGAGATACTGCAGAGCTAAATGGATTTACATCAGCTGTTGTCGAACTCTTTTAGGATCAAACCTTCAGCAACTACCAAATGTACTTTGTCTATGGTTGTTAAAATTGAGGCGACATTTACTTCTCCTCACAAGATTAAAAAGCGTTGTAGTTGCTGTTGTATTCTTATGGGGAATTTATTTACTTGAATTCCAAATAAAAATATCAAGGTATAGTTTAGGGCAGTTATTTGATTCAGAATGAAAAGCAAATAAAACTCATCGCCAGGCTGATGGGCGCAGCATCCCCAATACTCCATCTACTTGCTACAGGACTACAAATATGACATATTTGAAAGGACATATTGCATATTAATGACTATAATAAACGTTAATTAAGACATCCATTATAAGTACCTATGTTCATTATTAACCTATCGTTCATGTTGCTTAAATTTTTTCATGATGACGTAAATTATGTAACAATCAAAATACTGAAAAAATTTAAAAGCATTCATACCTATTATACCTTACGACTTACTATTGATATAATGATATTGTTTAAATATTAATTAATTGTATATTTTTTTAGAATGTATATTGCTTAAAACGTTGTATTAAAAAGGCCTTTTTTAAATATAACATTACAATAGGCGCATATACTTAGCCGGATAACTACAAGCATGTATAAGTATGAAAATCTGTTACTTCTAACCCCAATATCGTAAAATGTCGTGTGCGTGACCGACATTCAGTCCGCATTCATCGCTCTTATGAGGGTAAGTCAACAAGCCTTAATGGAGACAAAATATCATGACGATAAGGATCTCAAGTTAGCACGTAAGTTAATGATCAGTGTGACAGAGCAGACATTGACAGGGTTGCTATAGAAACCAGATTTCATCAGTGTCCTTAGTCGATACATATATAAAAATAAAATACGTTTATTTTGGAACATAGGATCATAAGAGTATCACTTATTCCACGTCATTAAATTCGAGCCTGTTGGCATCCCTACTCATCGGCAAAGAAGACAGAAGGTGTAGACCGAGAGAAAAAGCCGGCGTAAAAAACTCTCGGTACTCTTTTAAAAAAAAAGCAAATCATCAAACAATTCTACAATATTTATATTAGAATGTTAAAAAAAAATTGTCACAGTAGGTGTTAGCATAATTTGGATATGGAGTTGAATTCTTATTCAACTAAATGTCCAATTTAAATAATATTCTTAATGTGAGAGAGCAAGCTTTGTATTTCAATTTGTATATTTTCTGGTATAAATTTATATTTTCATATTGATGATAGTTATCAGCGAATTTATATATACAAAACAAATCGGATATTGCTGATTGATAAGTCTCAAGCCATATACGCCAATGCGGCATATGTACATCGAATATGATATAGCCAACAAAATTCAAAATCAATTTCCAACTAATGAACTAATTGATTTGGGTAATCCTTCAGGCCGTCTACCAAAAGTTATAAACTTTATAACCCTTATAGTAAATCGAAGCTTATCGAGTCCCAAGACTTGTTTATATAATAAATTGAGAAAATATGCTTGAATAAATGTTTCCTTTAAAATAATAATAAAAGTCCATGGCGGTGAGTAGAATAGCACGTTTCGATTGATTGGTCATCTTTTTTGTGCACGGACACGCGACATGATCGTAATAAAACCTCTTCTAAATTTAGCTTTACACATAAGACATAGACATAACATTTATTACTAACAAAACGCACACATAGAAGCATACAAAATAACTATAATGGAAGAAAAATAAATAATGAATTAAAATAATAATTTTTTTTTTTCAAATAACGTATGTAATGCGTGTGTGCCGTGGTCGTAATAGGCCCTTACTCTCCATTATACTGAGCAGTAGAGTTTTCCACAGTGCTGGTCGTCTGCCAGAGACCATAGCAGCTAGTTAACGCCTCAGTCGCAAAAAGAATAAGAATGTAATGATACTAATACTTAGGACACAAAAATAATCGTCAAAGTTAGCAGTGTTAGTAATGAAGTCTTGTATATATTCTAAATAAAATATATTTAAAAATAACAATAATTGTTAAGAAATAGCTAACTAAATATTTTTAGGCGGATAAAAACTATACATTGAAAGATTTGTGTTGAGTAAGTAGATGTTTTTTATAACTGCGACGAAGCTTTACATAAACATTTAAATTTTATTAAATAATAATTCATGAAAATAAATGTAATTTGAGTGATCAGAAAATGTGCCTTCTTTTACAATACTTTATAGACACGAATAAAAAATACCAACACAATATACACCTTCAATTCTAGGAAATTTAATGTTTCGAATAATAACTTAATTTAAGACATTCAACAGTGTAGCAGTATTTTTTCAAATCAACCAACTTAGTCTGTTGATAGTATTGTCTTTTATTGTATTAATTATTATTAACGTAGTTTTTATACATTTAAAGAAAACACATTTTTACTTTATTGAAGCTATGTATTATTATAAACTTATAATTATTTAACATAATTTTAAATTTTAATTTGTAGAAAGAAACTACTTTGAAAACCCTTCATCTTTTAGTCGATATCAAAATTCCGGGGAAATAAATACATATATAACTTTTTCTACAGGTGTGATACTTTTTGACATTCAACACCGTTTGTCTTCACTAACCGTGACCACGCACGCTGAAAAGCACGCGAACGTCTTTTGAAAAATTTAAAATTTTGTTAAATAATTATAAGTTTATAATATACATAGCTTCAATCCGGTAAAAAGTGTTTTCTTTATTTTGTTGATACTTTATTCTGATAGGGCGTAAAGGGCACATCTTTAATGCACAGTATTCATTACATTCCCGAGCCAATGAGTTGAAATGGGTCATGACCACGGTGAGTAAACGTCCGCATTTTCCATTCTAACATCAAACTGGAGAGCCTTATTTTACTTTGTATGAGAAGTACCTACAAGTGCCCCTTCGTTTAAGAATTTTTAATTTTTGTAGAATTTTTTATATTATATAAGTCAGACGTTCGCAGACTAAGTATTTCTAACAGATACATAATAATGAGCCGTAATTTTAATTATATTGAAATTTCATAAGAGACCGCATTTTCCATTTGAATGCTATTGTAACTTGCGTAGTCATCATAAAAAATCCGTGCAAATAACTTTCTACAGAGAGTTTCCGGTAGCTTATTAAGATGATGAACGAAAGCATTTTTGGAGAAACTCTATTAAGGATATGAAAAATTTTTCGGGCTTCAAAATTGTCCGCAATACAGGCTTTATACTGAGAACTAAGCCAATTTAATCCGACAAACCGGCCTCGCGCAAAGTAAATCCTTTTCAATTTCTCGTACACTTATCGCTGGGACTTAGTACTTTGTTGCGGCGAATGAGAGAAGCATTCCGTAGCGCACTAGCCGCCTGCCCCGGCTCCGAACAGGTCCATGATTCATCGACTATCTACTATCGAGATCAAATATTTCATATATTCATAGGGGCGCGATGTGTGTATAAACATAAATAGTTGTCGTAAAGTACTCTCGAATCAGGTGATTAATGAATATCTATATCAACCCGACTTAAATTTTAAGCCTCCCGGTTGTCAAAGGCGCAAAGAAATGTCTTTATTAGGTTGAAACGGTAGAACAATACCATCATTTCCATCGGGAAAATTGAAATTCAAACGAGAAAGGTCCATTAGATTATCCTACTGAAATGTATCAACGAAACCTCCCATGAAGAGGGTAAGGTAATGAGGTTATATTGCGAAGTGAATTTAAATTTGTAGATTGACTCACGAAGATTAATTTAGGACATTATGATTTTGCGAACAAAGGCTGAATATAATCTAGGCGGAACGTTGAACCGGTAATTATAAAATTAATATTTTTAGGCTTATAATACGTAATATACATAATGTATCGATCGCTATGGCAGTTCAAATTCAGAGAACGTCATAGAATTACAGCAGTTAATAGAGATTTAGACTATTCGACCAACAAAGACAGTATCAAATTGCTTGCCAACTGGCAGAATTATCGCATATAAGCAGAAACTTTAGCTGGAATTCATTTCATTACTCGATACTTCGCTATAATAGACAACCACGACAACTTCTTTACTATGAATTGTTTGATGTTTAGACAGTGAACAAAAAACCACTTATCAGTAACAACAGATAATATACACTTATTTATTATCTAACTAGACATTTGATTGGCGCATCAATCAGCCCGTATCAACTACCTACGACCTCCAGACAAGTCAGGTGAATTGTGCTATAAAAATTACGTTCAGTTCGCAAGACACAATTGTATTCTGATTTACTGTTTAATTTGGAGAATGAATTGTTCGAAGAGATCGATGCTTACTTACTACTGGGGTAAAGTCACGTTATTGTCACAATTTGGTTGTTAAAGTTAAGAGGCGAGGTACGTGGTTCGGCTCGCTGCTCGCGGCGGTAACTGGCGGCCGCGGGACGATCGGGCCAACGGAGGCTGCGCAAATCTCCACCCCCGCTCATTCACGTAGCCAAAGGCCTAGCTTGAAACAGCCTTTAATGCGGCATGTGCGTTATCTTACTTATATGATAATTGTTAAGACGCTGAAACTCGTAAAAGCTGGCATTTATACCAGATCTCTTATGAGCTTTGACTTGTGACGTTTGTTTTGTTTTGGTTGAAAGTCTAACAAGTAACGAGCTTTATTTAAAATTGATTTGAGAGATAAAAACTTGTAAACTTCACACAGCAACTTTAACGAACTGTTGCTTTATTTACTTTTATATGACAAGCGTAAATGTGCTAATTGTTAGTAATGCCGCCGTCCATAGATATTGCCAGAGCGCTCTAAAATGCGTTGCCGGCCTTTTATTAAAATAATAAAATTAAACTATCTTCAATTTCATTTACCACATCAAACAAAATACATAACGTATACGTTAACTGTTACAAGCTCTTTTATCTAAAATATATGTCAATTTTGGTAAATATATTTTTTACAAAAAAAAAACAAGTATTTTTGCTAAACAGAAAAATATTACCAAGAAAACTTAACACTTAACAATCTTTTAAATTTAACAGCCTTAAGTACGAATACTACTGCGATTATAATCACCAAGAATTCGAAAGAGAGGTGCCTGATCTATTAGTTTAAGTCGACCTAAGTTGACTTCGGTCAGAAATACATCGGTAGGCAGCTGGATCCACATAGTTGTAGTGCATAGAAATATTGCATAGCAACACTGCCTTAAAAACGCTTGGTAATGGAACGACGGGTGCATTATTTATTTATTTAATTATAAGTAATATAACAGCTTACTTAATACATATTATTATACAAAATACTAATACAATACAGAAAGCCAAAACAGATTACATAGATTAACAAATTATGTATAAAAAACAGAAAACAAGCAAGCGCTTTAAAAGACAATTTTACATTTAAAAAAAAAACAAAATAATGAAATTAAAAAACTGAAATTTGACATTAAAAGCAACAAATAATACAAGAATTTAAAAGTACTACTTAAAAAAATCAGAGTCTTCCCGCTTCTCCAAGTACTTCTTGACATCTCTCTTTTTGTGGTAGAAAAGATCAATCTCTTGACAATGGTTGTCATAGTTCGATAAAACCCGAAACATTGGAGAATTACGCAGGTAATTCGACTTCGTACGAGGCACACTGAACAATTTTGAGTATCTTGTCGCATACGCAGGAGGAATTTGAAATGAAATTAACGATAGCAAATAGGGAATTTAGTAATAAAGTAAAGTTAAATTTTAAAAGAATTTAGTAATAAAAAAAAAAGTTAAATGCAATAAAACAAATGAACTACATTACTTGTTTGTATGTGGAAGATTCGAGTGCTTTACAGAAAGTGTGGTAACGGGAGACTGTCAGAATCAATTCCAATAAGTAGTTATTGAATCCATTAAAGAAGTTTAATGCTTAACCTTGCGCAACGGTACTTAGAAGTTGGAATCTGATCGCATTTCTAGTAAGTTCCACTTGTGAATACTTTATTTGATATGCGGATTCGTATTTTGTGTTAAGTTTATTACTGTATCTACATACCCATTCAGTAACACGCTTACCTGAAACAAAAAAATGTAACTCATTATCATGAAAAGACAACTCCGAAATATATGTTGTAGTTACACACACCGTTATTATTCTATAACATTTAAAAACAGCTAGATATGTTCAAAGGAAAGAATACATAATGTTAAAGTTTTTTATGTAAACAAAACTAAGTAAAACATGAATTTTCTGCGATAGTTTACATAAGATTATCATATTCTCTTATGCCTGCTTACGCGGAATGCGTATAATTTAGCAGACATAAGGGACCGAAATCTTATTATAATAAAAGGTATAATGCCAACGATATAAGGCAAAGAAAGTCCTTTTTTTGAATGTACAAATAAACTTGTCTCTGATTGTGATTTTTTTTTAATTTTCGGAACGGGGCAAACGGCAGAAGGCTCATCTGCTGTCAAGTTACCGCAGTCCATTGCAAGTCCATTACACAGGGCTCGCGAGTGCATTGCCGGCATTTTAAGAATTGGTACGATTTTTACTTGAAGGACCTTAAGTCTAATTGGTTCGGAAATACTTCAGTCGCTAGCTGGTTTCACACAGTGATTGGGTGGATTTTTTATCGGATTGCTTTAACATTATAAGGTGGCATAACACATAGTACCCAGTACACAGATAACAACCGAAAAAAATCTATGATTCAAGATATATTCAATATAAATATCTGTATATGATCAAATTATATATAATAATATACCAGTCGCCTACCACTCTGTATTGGACCTTTCTCTATGAAGTAAGTCTTGATCGACTTTTGTCTGAAACAAGTTATATATTGTTGGTTTTGAGACTTGCCGGGAACAAACCTACGATTTCAAGGATGAGATTAACTGTGGAAGCCAGAACATAAATATGATAAGAAAAATGTGTTAAAAAAATGTATATTTGGTAAGAAGTGCAAAACTACATTAGATATACAATAATGTAGAATGGAACAAAACAAAATAATTAAATATTTGTATTGTTAAAAGAAGAGAGCAGTGTTGGCCTAGTGACTCCAGCGTGCGACTCTCATACTTAAGGGTCGTAGGTTCGAACCCCAGCTGTGCACCAATGAACTTTCTTTCTATGCATTTAACATTTGCTCGAACGGTGAAGGAAAGCATCGTGAGGAAACCGATATGTCTTAGACCCAAAAAGTCGACGACGCGTGTCAGGCACTGGAGGCTGATCACCTACTTGCCTATTAGATTTAAAAATTGATCATGAAATAGATTCAGAAATCCGAGGCCAAGACCTAAAGAGGTTGTAGTGTCACTGATTTATTTTTATTGTTAAAAGAACAATGAAAAATGTCACAAGTATCACGATAATTTCAGTTAGTATAAAAGTTAGAGACACGATGTGGACACGAACTTGTACAGTAGAGATTTAAAGGATCTACCTTTCGTAACCTTTAATTGTAAAGTATATTCCTTTGTTTTAACGATATTTTGTAGAAAAAATTAACATATCCATCTTGAAAAATGGGTTTAATGTATGTTTCACGTAAAATAAAATCTTATTGCGGTCAACGAGACTGCGAAACTCCGATTTTGTTTTGTTGTTCACGAAACTGTAATGTAATAACGCTGGACTATAAAATTTTATAATTGAATACATTTTAAAGCTTCCTTTGTGAAATTCTTTGTTGGTTTATGTGTACAGAGATAGCTTTAAATTTACTTATAAATTCATAGTATATACCGTACTTATACACATTTAATCAAGAGCCTGTAAAATAATATTATTATTTAATTTTTTCGAAGAATGAAGCTCTTACTATTATTACGGCAAAATTTACCACACACAAGGTTCGTCCAAGTTAGCAGCCCTTGCTTCATAGATATTTCTTACCATACAATCTTTATTTTTAATATAATAATTTAGATTATATACCAATCACATTCTATATACATAATGAAAAGAAAATGGGGAATGTTAGGAGTCACAAAACGGCGTTTAAACTTAAAACTGTGTATAATGGAGAAATAAACAAATGTAAAATTAAATAATCTTTATCTGGTTTGTAATTTGAAAAAAAAAATCTAAATATTATAGTAGTATCTTCTTCTTGAAGTGCCTCTCCATTACTGGAGGTTGGCCGTCAGTTTTCTGAACCGCGTCTTGTCCTGCGCCAGATGCAGCATTATAGTAGTATAGAGTCATATTAATGATAATAAAGCAAGTTTTACGAAAAGAGTCCAAGAAACCTTATTAACCTAATGTTATTAGGGATTTACGACTGATTGTTTGATATTACGAGAATACTCTTCACAATGGCGTACTATGAGATATTAGCTTGGTATATTAGAAACAGTAACTGTAAGAGCTATTTTTACTATCTATAATACCGATTCGTTTGAGTACCATTAGGTATAAATCAAATTATAATATAAGTTATATGCAATTACGAACGTCAGCTAGATCGTCGTCTAAAGCACTAGCGAGTGCGCACATAGAAAGTCTATTGCTAGGCCCCTCATTATTAATCAACCTTTATTATTATTACCTTTACATTATTTAATACATATTTATTAATAAGTCGCAATTATAGCTAAGGTAGGTGTAATTGTCGTGCTATTGTCAAGTGAGTCAAAAGCTGTGGAAGCTAACTTTAAAATTCAATGTAGTCTAGACGTTACAAGCTCGTGGGCGCTTTGAACTTTAATTAACAAGCTTGGAGCAAAATCTTAGCGACACTAAATGCAATTTGGCGAACACGTTGTATACGACCTCTACTAATGCAGTGAGATACAACGGGCGCTTGCTAATGCGAAAACTTGAGACTTTAATAGATTATATCAAGCCAACACGAGTTGTTATTCAAATTATATAATGCAGCGTGGAGCAATTACTCCGCAAGCTGTTCTAGGAATAATATTAAAAACATATTAGACCAGCTCGTTTCGCTAAAATTTAATACAGGAACTTTACGTTACATAATTACTGAATTATATTTAATTTCTTAGTATGTATATAGGTAGAAAAATAACTGAACATTAAATAACATATAATTAGGCTAATCTAATATAGCATCCACTTTTACCTGTCATTGACAATAAAACATTATATTCATATTTTCCAATGTCAATTAATACAAAATCTAATTAAACCTAACCAGTCCATACTTACAAAATCACTGAACCTTAAAAAGGGCGGGTCATGCTAATTTTACGGAAGCGACAAGCGGGGTCAATAATGGGCAGCCTTTTTAAAATAAAATTTAGGTCCTATTTAGGTAGGTGCAGAATTTCGCCCATACAGAATAGAAACCAGAGCTATCATACAGGAATTTATGGTAGCCAAAGAAAGGCAAATATTTGAAGAATGATGAATTACTGGTAATATTAGCAACAAAAAACTTAATTTTTTTATGTGATTTGATTCGTATAGTAGGTAACTTATCAAAGCAGTGTTGTCTTCAGCGTGTGGCTCGACCACAGGGCCGTGAATTCAAACTTTAAAATAAATTTACTTAACATCTCAATAGTATAGAGATCAGTTAAGATCAGTAGGTTGAGGGCGATTATAGACTGGCGTAGTATTCGTACGGTCGTTTTACCTGCTTACACGCGCAGATGCTTCTAAGCTGGCATATTTGCTCGAACCAAGTGGGGTCGTGTCAGAATTAACATGGATTCTGAAGAAGAAACATTGCTATTTGCGTAACTTATTCGCTGTCGACTTAGAAGACAAAAAAGATGGTTGCATCAAGACAGAGAACCGGCCACATTAATACACTCTACCCAGAACTGCGAACTTATACGAGCTTAGAAGCGAGTTGCACGTATACCAAAAGGCACGCTTATACGTGTCTACGCGCGTAAAACACCGCCTTTACTATGTTGAGTAAAAAGTAACAAAATTACTTTCACATTTCTATAATGAATGCTTTATAGGCTGTGGTAGTGATGCAAGACATTTCCTTACAATGTCTCCCAGGTCCCTGATCTGACCTACTTATTTCAAGCTACATTATAAATCACCATACAAAAGCAGAAGAGATCTGAATGCATTAGGAACGGTGAACACAAGAAAAGTACTGCGGAATTTTCTTTATACGCTCATTTCAGCGAATAATGAAGAATGCCGAGGGAACTAATTACTCATGAAAATTTATGTAAAGTAGGTAATAATGTCCGACATAATGCTAGTACTAATTTTTGTTTCGAGGCCTTTTATTTACAGTGAAGTTTTTATATTTATATAACGTTGTATTAGTAGCAGGCAGAATACGAAATACCACCCGTATTACCTTGACGTCCGTCGTTACATCACTGAGCGTTTTTTAACCAACTGAAGTAATTTCGAAGCAATTCGACTTAAAAGTCCGTACTCCTTTAAGAAAAGATCGTACCAATCCTAAAACGCCGATAACGTATTTGCGAGCCTTTTGCCAATGGGAGTGCCCATGAGTGACGGCATCACTTTACATGAGGAGAATCTTTTTTGCCTAAACTTTTTTAAGCAGTTAAACGAATGTATGGTAGTAGTAGTATTTAGATAATCGACATATGAAAAAGCTTTATTAACTTTAAATATATTCGGTAACTTTATGAAGTGAAAAAGTCAACAATTTATTGAAAACTAGCTGACCCGGCGAACTTAGTTCCGTCTTACAGTATAATAATAAACTTAACACGAGTTAAGTTTAGTGAAACTTAATTTAGGATTTCATTAAGGTGACCGACATGTGGTGGACATGTGGTGCCCTCTCTTGATATGACATCATATCAAGAGAGGGCACCACATGTTTTTTGCATTCGTAAATTTCATTAATTTATTTATTGTTATTCTATAACTTATCCGATATTTTATTAGTTATTCGAATCCACTAAAAGAGATATCACTCACATCGGTCCAGCCGATCTTGAGTTATAAGTGAAACTAACATGTGTTCACGAATGATGGCGAGAATTGGTTTAAACAAAAAAATCATAATTCTCTTAAGAATTACACCAAGCATGAAAAAAAATCCGTAAAATGCATACAATAGCTCCAAACACAGTACGCTAAAAGGAAGGTAGGGACTGAAGTTCTCTTGCAACTCTCATAAGCATCGCTTATTGCGGAACGAGTAATAAAAGCCTTCGTGTAATGCTGTATGTAAATGTAGATTTTGCTGTGATAAACGTATAAAAAGATTTCTATACTGAATTCTTTTAGTCTTTAGAATTTAACTTACTTTACTACGTTTTTGTCCGAGTTCAGAAATGGCATTCTGAATAAAAAACTCTTCGAAAGAATACATAACTTCAGTTTGACATCTTTCTTCATAAGGATATAACAAACCTCCATGCATGTCCAAAAATATTCATTTATAATTATATAACTGACTATATTATTTGCTAAAATGAATATGCTTTTTTGTCATAATAAATACACATTTTAATTATTTTGTTGTGATACGTGGATAAAAATTTAATATTCCCTTTAAAATCTCAACAGTTTTTTCACCTTCACACATCTAATATGGCCTTCACACATCTATATTCAAAGGCCTAATAAATAAATCCCCAAATTCGAATAGAAACCTGACTCGAGATCAAATCAGAAATAGTAGAGGCCACTTTAACATCGAGTGGACATAGTTTAAAATAGAATACAATAAATATTTGGACTTTGACAGGACGAAGAGTTGTGTATGCCAGTTTACATCTAATTCGTGCAATAATCTTCAATAATCGTAATCTTAAGAAATATAGTTTTAATCCAATTCTCTTACAAAATACTATTTAATTCGCGTTAAAGTCATTACAGGAAACATAACCCTATAATGATGTTTGTCCTAGTTGTTTTATTCATTTGTTTCAGTAGTTTCAGTTTCATAGTAAATCTGCAATCAGATAATATACATTACGACGGTTGCAACGGGCAGCCTTATGCCTAACAAGCGATCTCTTGTAGGTAACCCCAGTTAGTCAAAAGAAATACTGAGAGTAAAACGCAAAAAGTTACAAATATTAGAAACAAGAATTTGATAGTAACTATTATTATTACTTTCTCATTCTTTTGCGAACTAGCTAGCTTTGGATTCAACTACCGGTAGGTAACTTTGAATGAAAATGAAACAAGTAACGCACTCTTTTTTTATTTTTTTTTTATTCGAGGTGGAAATGCATTTGCGCATCCCCTGCCCTGGACAGTTGCAGGGGTATGTGGGACTCGACCCACACCAAAATCTGTTATTCAGAGACTGGGTGAACAATACCCACTAAAAACACCTCGACAAATACCTACAAAGCCGCGTTACTCCGGGGTCGCTATCGCATTTTACCGGGACCTCAACGGCATATTACACTCAAAAGGTTCGGTGCAATATACACTACATAGGAGGTAGGAGATGAAGTAACGCACTCTATAACAAATGTAATAGTAGTAAAATAGTTTCGCCTTATTTTTGGCAAATTGTGTTACGCTATAATGAAGAGATAGATAAATTATGAATAAAACAGTTTTTTAATGTACAAAAACTCTACCGTTTCCTTTGCGTCGTCGCCCATCTGTGAATGTGCCGGATACATTTATATCAACAAAACGATTGTCAAAGACGTATGACAAACAAAATTTTTATTCAAAATAAATTCTTATAAATAACGAGCACCAATTCCAGCATCTCTTTTTAGTTATCAGCCAATGTGGAATTTCTATTTATTTACAGACTTATTTAGAAAAAATTACAATTTTGTTTGCGCTATCACAGATTTTATATGCATTTTTAACTAAGATAGTATTTCGCCCCAGTCTGCCTTTCTGTTTATGCTGCGCAGAAGAGACTGTAGAGGTGTAATTATGTCTTATTATTTCGTAATTCTATTTGGCACATGGATCAGGTCAGTCACCCTAAACCACAAGAAAATGTTATACAGTGCTTACAATAAAGGCAGTGAATGCCTATTTCGGTTTTCATTTGTCTACCTCAAACACTAATACACAAAACGGCTGATAATAAATCTGTTTTTTTGTATATATAAATCAAATTTAAATACCAATAATTGAAGTAGGCACTTGGTTGCACTTTCATTATTTTACTTATAAACCGATATAGCTCACGCACAACGGACCTAGTGAGTCTAAGTACGGAAGTTAGTTACATTAAGACAGGTTCAATAAAATTAAAATAAACGCGATGAAATATTTAATATAAAATATTTTACTTGTAATTCCATAGTCTATTTCTACAGAAACATATAGTAAAAATAAAAACAAGACATTTACTTTTATCATTTTTCAACTTCATGCATATTTTATACAAGCTATAAATTTACGAAAATGCAGACATGACACTGCTACTTTACTTTGCAAAGCACACTTTACATAAAAGTTAATATATATTTTGAAACCAGTGCTTAGTCAAAAAGTCAAACATCTCGAGGTGTCTCATACGACAAGTAAAAGTCATGTTTGTCAATGTTAAAAGAATAACAAACAAAATGATACAAGAAATAACAAAACAGACTAGTCTTAACGGGTTTTAACTGGTAAATTAAATTAAAAAGTACATTCAAGCTATTAAATATTAATGAGGTAAGACAAAGGGATCTGCTGCATCTGGCACTTTGTAAAAAAATCAGTAGCGCTCAAATGTATGTACCTATTACATGATCATTTGTTTATCTAAAAGGCAAGTGATCAGCCTGCTGTCCCCGACTCAGTCATCTTTTTGGGTCTAAGGCAAGCCGGTTTCCTCACGATGCTGTCCTTCACTGTTCGAGCCAATGTTAAATGCGCACATAGACAAAGTTAATTGGTGAATAATGCCGGGGATCGAACGTACGACTACAGGGTTGAGACTCGCACGTTCGTCACTGATTTATAGCTATCAATTCATCTGTAAAAAATAACTGACATAAATTGAGAATATAATGTAGGCAATTTGCAATAAAAACATTAAGTTTGCAACTAGTAATTATTACTATTTAAATTAATATTAAATCCTACGTATTAATTGGTTACACATACGAAAAAAGTAACTTGACTTTTTACAAAATAATTCGTCATATTTATTATACACTGATATATTTAAATTTTAAATAAAACCTTTATTCTCAACCTTAATAAGAATTCATTTCGAATGTACTGTCCGAGTACTGTCGTAGATTCTATTTTAATACAATATTCTCTTGCAATTTACTTAATACACCAAGGTAAATTGTATTTTATATACAAGAAATTTATAATAAAAGTCATTGTTATTTTCATGAAAATTCTAGCGAGTTCGTATTGATATACATTGGATAAACGCACACCTTATTAATTATTACTTGGTCAATAATTAAATGCACTTACTGACGATGATTCAAAGGGCTAATATAAACAATTTTCTAGAGAAACCTACAATCTTCTTACCTATGTGCTCATAATAGTACAAAAATATATAAACGAAGAAATAAAACATAGATTTGTCCCATATTTAGTAGGCATGGCGAAATATAAATATTAACAAAATTAAACAAAGTATGTTGCATTTAACTAGAAATACAGTTAATTAGTGTTAATGGGTCACGCTTTTTCTATTCGTAATAACAATAGCCACATTAACTTATTCTATGACTAACATAAAAACATGAAAAAAATGTCATCCCTCAAATAGGACAAATAAATCGGTTGTCAAAAACATGAGAAACTATTAATACAACAAATACACCTGAGTGAACCTTCAATTTATATTCATACAGGTATCGGCTACATTTCTTAGCGCTATGCCTTTGACCCAACCGAACCTTTGCTAGACGCGGTATTATTAAATCAATATCGAAATCTCATATTTGCTTCATGTGACCATAATCCTCAAAGGATCGGTGTATCCAGTATAAGCTAATAATGTTATAAGGCAGCAACCAATTTCGCCGTGGTATTTTGCAGATATGAGTTGAGTGGTGACATGAAAAGTCACTTGAAGCCGTCAACTGGTTATAGGTGAATAAAATGCAAGAGTAATTTATGTTAGGGATTTTAAAATGTATATTTTATGGAAAATGAGGTGCGCGAGGTGCGATCTGCTTTAACCTGAGATGTCAGGGTTCAATCAGGTTGAGCTTGGAGAGTCTAGTCCCAAATATCCTTTGGTAAAAACGTAATTAAAAATTTCAACATCATAATATTATTAACATTATAATTTGCTATATAAGTGTTCACGAACATACAACACGGATTTTGATGTCGCGGCGCTAATAATAAGAAAAACCCGAGTAAGCAGAAATGTTTAGCCTTGGCTCGTATATTGCTAAATAAAATACCTACGTTGTCTGCGTAAAATTAGGTCAAAAACTTTTCTATATTTGTATGGTTACAATAAAAACTGGCTTTTACGACATCATTCTAATTAATACAAAATATTATTAGTAAATTTTCTCAACTATATAGAAAAGAAAGAGAATTGTGTCACTAAATAACATAACACACAACTAAAATCTGAGTCACTTGGAAGCTAAACATATTTGTTTCTTTTAAAATCCATTTTTTATCAATTCATGATAAATTTTAAACCACCATTGTCTGATAGTAATCATAAATATAATTGTCATTTTTAATAAATACAATCAAAACTATGTACTATTGTTACTTAACTGTTTATAGTTGCTACTAATTTAAAAATATATTAAAGTAATTATAAACTATCGTACTAAACATTTGCATGTTAAAGTCTGTATATTCTTATATAATAACTAACATTAAAATCTAATAACTAAAATATTTTATTAAAAGGAGTCCCTTTAGGCAAGGTTCCGAAGATACTCGCAATGTTCCCCTTTTAAATAGTTAAAGTATTATTAACTTCTTTTGATATTTATCTCATATATTATTATTAGTTTATAGCATACTATCAAGAATACAGATATTAATATATGTATGTCCTTTCAACCACCTGAACAATACTGGTAGAGCATTGATTTATATGGAGCTTTTGTCATTTAAGAGACATCTAGAAGCTACAAGATCGATAAGCAAGATAAAGCACCAAAGTGCCGCAGGCTGTGCGGGTTTTACATTCACTTTAATGCAAAAGTCAGTTTTGTTCACTTTTCGACTTTTCTAAAATGTTTTTCAATGGCTACAGAGAATAGGGATTTTTTTTTATAAACATTATTCTAATAATGTCAACAGTTGTTACATAAAGTCGATTTTGTTTTTTTAATACGTTATTACCAATAATTTTGTAAGAAATCGGCATATTTATATAAAAAAAATTAAATCAAAAATAATAACCGAATATTTGAAAGCTTTTTTCTGGGTTAGGGATATGTTTAAATAATGGAGAAATAATATAATAACCTTCACTGTATCCACTAATAAATAACGAAATAATGGATCTATAAATTTAATTAATAGGATGCTTAAAGGATTAATATTAATTATTATTGATAGTTAAGATGTTCGAAAGAGTTTGAACGACAAAGATTCTAAAATCGCAGTGCTTTTATAATACTTTAGTTATTTTAATTTAGCCTTAGTGCTCACAGAAAACCAAATAAATACTTGTTGAAGCTTTTGTACTGCTAAAGCAAAGAAATAGTCGTTAAATGTCTTACATTCGTAGTAAGAATCCAGTAGATAATGTTATTATTACTATCGACTCGTACGTATATATTTTCAGTGTTAACTACGCTGTGATTTGTTGTATAAATTTTGATTAATTTCTAAAATTGTAATTCTATAACGTAAATTATGTTAAAAGTCTTAAAGGAAAGAATATTACTTACTTTACTTTTTGCTACCTAGTCACGTTCTATGGTAAACGAATGTACGCACGATAATAGTTCATATACAGCAAGTTTCTAGTATCAATCGTGTCTATTTAAATACATACATGTCGATTAAACTATCAATCGTTACATTAGAAGGGCAACTACGACACTTGCGTGAGCATTTTGATGAAACCTTTCGTAGCGAAGCATGGTCCATGTCAGATGCCCCGAAACACATATCACCGAGGCCAATTGAGATCGATGTCCAACTGGAGTCACCAGACCCAAGACATCTCGCACCGACTTCAAGATTTCGTCTATATTTAGGCTATATTTTGGGTGTTTATTGGCCTCGGGCCAACTTTGGGACCGCTGTCGAGAAACCCCGATTAGCATATCAAGCGACGCAAATGGAAGGATTGGACACTCCGAAGATATCGCAATCATAACCCCAAGCAGGCTCTTGATTGGAACCCACAAAGAAAGCACAAGCGTGGCCGTCCCAGGCAAACCTCGGGTCGTAGAGTTGCAGAAGAGGCAAAGACGAGAGGTAGAGACATGAAACGAGGTGAAATATGATACTCCAGACTGAACGCGATAGAGACTCAACGTGGCTGCCCTCTGCCCCAGCTAGGGGTTATGTAGTCAAAGTAAGTCTATACAATGGATCCCGAAGTGCTGTCTATTATATACATGCGTATCATGATGTTATTACAATTAGCCTTTTATCGAGTTTTGTCCGTAATGATCACGTGCGAGTAGTCAGCTCCCGACTTTAGCAATTTTACTGGACTCATGTATACAACTAAAATGATTATGCTTCACGTGTCTTTTTCAATGTAGTTAAGGGCGTGTAGAAGTCACTGATCGAAAAGATTAAAATGCGCATCAGACAGTCACGTAGGGGCGTGATCTAAATTTCTGACGATTCAAACAGATTCAACAATTGAAATACTTCGTCTCCAGCCGTTTACAGTCGAACCATAAAATTGACTTTTGAACATTAAATAAATAAAATCTTTTATTTTTGAATTGCTTAGTTCTGTTTGCAATGTTTGAGTTAATCTATTGAAACACTACAAATTTTCAAATTGTATTCTGTATATCCAGGCAGCATTTCAGTCCAACAAAACCTTGTAGGTACTAAAAGTAATGCGAAAAATAAAGCACATATTTTGGTTCTACGAAACACCGCTCGACACCTAACGTGAGAGATATTCAACATTCCTGACATAACTTTGTCAATGTAACTCTAAATTCAAAATATGCATTACATTTTTAAAACGAATATTTGAGTGAACTGAAGTCAAATCTCTATTAAAATGAACTAGTATTTTCTAATTCGATACAGAAAGAATTAACGGTATTTAACTAAATATTTATTTGTATCAAATAAAATAAATCAACTCGTACATCAAGGTATTGCCCTAAATTTTTTTATCATGGTTCTTAGTGAGGTTGTAGTTTTAATTATTATTATTATTTTTTTTAATTAAGTAAGTCAATATAAATTTTTAGCAATTATTTTTTTTGTAGTTGCTTGTTTAATTATTTTCTCGCTAGCTTGTTTTTTGTTTTTTTTGTTTATGCTATTATATGTGTTTATTATTAGAAAATATGTGTATGTGTGTGAAATTTGTGATATCATTGAAAAATTGTGTTGTTTTAGAACTTATAAGCAAATAAAAAGCCACGAGATTTCTTTCTCGGATTACTTTATCTCCATTTAGCATGAAGAGTCAGCACGTTGATATGAAACCTTTTGACTAAAGTTAAAAATTAATTCTGCGTACTTGAGCAGTGTTGGCAAGTTGCTTCAGCGTGCGACTCTCATCCCCGAGGTCGTAGGTTCGATCCCCGACTGTGCACCAAATGGACTTTTTTCCATGTGCGCATTTAACCCTCGCTCGAACGGTGAAGGAAAACATCGTGACGAAACCGACAAGTCTTAGAATCGAAATGTCGAAGACGTGTGTCAGGCACTGGAGAGGCATGAAACAGATTCAGAAGTCTGAGGCCCAGACTTAAGAAGGTTGCAGCGCCACAGATTTTTCATCACTCATTAGAATAGAATGTTCCGGAATTATTTATTTGAATCGAAACTTACAAGGCATAAAAATATGAAATAAACCAAATTAATAAATTCCTATGACATTCTACGAATAGCAAAAATTTATGATGTACGCTATTGTAAGTTGCAATATCGACATTTTCTATAAATATGGATAAAATTACCAAAGGGTATGAGAGTGTTGCGTAACTGATTCTGGCAGTAGGCCATGGACAGTTTCATGGTGCTTCAGGGAATCCGCAGACACTATATTTTAAAGGAAGGCGACATTTGCCAATACCGATTGTATTGTCGGATGTAAAATTACAACTTAGCCAAACAAGGTTTAATAAGTTTTTTAAGTTGAAGGAAATTTGGGAACGGTCCACTGCTCCTAGAAACTAAATAACCTCTAGTTTAAAAAAAAAAAATATATTTTCAGTATTTTTTTAGAAATTTCTAATTTATTTATATAGTCTAAATTTGAAAGAACTTCTAGTATAATTGATGTATTTATGTAAGGCAACCCTTATGCGATGTAAGCGAAATATCTAGACTTGTAAAATACGGGCGGCTAAAACCCGTGGCGCAGAGGCGTTCGTTTTAATAAATTGGTGTCGTACACAGACGGAGGTACCACAGATAACCGACCGTATTTATGTTTCACTATTAAAAAGTTTAAAAGCCTATTTAATCTACATACCGTTTCTTGTCTATGCCAGACTATAGGTTTGTTTCTTATTCTGCGGTATCAGTTTTAAAAAATATTGCGTTGAAGTGAACTTCAGCCAACTGGATCGATATTGATAACTTTATGGCGTCTTTGTATGCAATACACGATAAATTATTGTATTTATGTATACATTCTAAAACAATTTGTGAGCCTTTAAATACAAGAAAGTATGACAACACAATTTATACTAAAATATATTTCCTTTGTCTAAAGCTAGCAGTGCTGGGCTAGTTAGTAGTGACTCCAACGTGCGACTTACATAATTATCTGATATCGCAGCTTCTAGCTCCGGCAGTGCACCAATCTATTTTTCTGTCTATATTAGTTTTATGAAGAAACAAGTATGTCTTTCTTAAATTCAAAAATCGATTGTAATATTCAGATAGAAGGCTGATTGCCTTGCCTATGAAATTAAAATGACCAAAGAAACGGATGTAATCTGAGGCGAAGACCCATACAGGATTATATGGATTATAAATTTAATAATAATAATTACAAAAATTCTGTTTTCTGAACTAGTCTAGGGCTTAGTTTAGTTATAATTAATTTTTAGGTTTTGTTTTATTATTTTTTGTTTATTTTGTGGTTGGTTGTTTGCTTAGTTTTTTCCTTTGATATATTGCGTATGTTCTAATGTAATTGATGTGTATGTGTGTGTTAAATTTGTGATGTCATACTTTCTTGTATTTAAGGGCTTACACATTGTTTTAGAATGTATATATAAATACAATAATTTATCGTGTATTGCATACAAAGACGCCATAAAGTTATCAATATCGATCCAGTTGGCTGAAGTTCACTACATTTAGTATACCACAACAAATCGTTGTAACGTTGAATTACGACTTGCAGCGTTGACATCAAAGATTTCCATTCGATTTTCGAGCTTCAACCCCAGTAACTTACTTGTTAACTGAAGGGGTCGAACATACAACTATAATGCCTCGAATATATGGTAAACGTTTACTTAATTTATATATAAACGTAGGTAAGTGAATGATTCTTTGTTACATATAATTAGAAAGAGACGAGGGCATTATCAACTAAATTAGGTGAGAAAATTTCGATGCCAGATTACGATTGTTTGGTCTAAGCCGTGTCCTTTCGATCTAATTTGTATATAGAAAAGTCAAATGATGCACAGCCAGGCTGAAGAGCACGCTCTGCCAACAGGTTACCACTTACTTACATAAATGGTAAAAAAATCTGTTACGCAACAACCTTTTTAGTTCTTGGCCTCAGATTTCTGAATCTGTTTCATGATCATCGATCTAATAGACAAAAAAATTATCAGCCTCTTGTGCCTGACACATCTCGTCGACTTTTTGGGTTGGAGAAGCCCTTTTCCTCACTATGTTTTCCTTTGGGCAAATGTTAAATAATTCATAATGGTGTACAAGACTTTAAAAGGAAAATACCACAACTAAGTTTGTTTTGCACCTAATGGACAGAACCTTAAGATACCTTAAATAACTTAATAATAATACTTTTAATATAACAACCCCTTTTTTCCGGGGGGTAGGCAGAAACCATTGATTCACTTGCTAGGATCAAGATATACCCTCTCTCGCTTCATCCCCTTTCATGACATACCCCATGCATGCTCGTCGGTTATGGGAACTTTTTACTTGTTCCTTCTCTAGGACCTATATTTGGTCCGACAAGGCCTACTGAACCCGACTTCACCTTCCAGTTGCCTTGTAAGAGAATATAATTCTTAATATTTGTGTTTGTAAATAAACAATACTTCATATTAAGCTCCCGACATATAGGTATTACTATCGTCGTCTCCAAACTCCAAACCAATCGGTCACTGATACAATCGCACCACCCAATCGTAACATAAAAAAGAAAGAAAAAGAAAATATTTAAAAAAGGCTCAGTGCTATGTTTCAGTGAATCGTAAATCTTGAAATCCCAGTAAGAACGGTGGACACATAAAAATCACAGTATTTACAGACATAATCCAAGACCATCTACGAGCTTGGAGAACTAAGTGAAACAAATGCGACGCCGCCGAAATAAGTTACGATTTACAACTGACCATTCGAAATCTTTAAGCACTGGAGCACTTTATTACATATATGATACGTCAATAAAGAATATAAAAGCAACATATTTATTTATTAACATATTGTGTAGCCAGGTCCACATTTCAAGGATCGTCATGCTCACTTAAATGTCATTGCTTGTGGCGGCGCCCATGCGTCGGGTTGTCTCTCTCCCTAAAATACGGTGAGGGGCTATGGTTGGCCATGCGTCATACTCGTGAACGGGTGCTACTAGTGGTGACTGGTCGGTCTTGAATTCGTGTATGCGGTGATATTAGTTGTTTCTACTACGTATTTGCGTGTTGTTCCCATGAGTATGTTAGTGCGTGGTCCTATTTGACCATGCCTCCTCCTGATAGAGGACAAATCTTTGTTTTTAATCCGAACAACTCCTCTGAACACTCTCCATGGTAAATGCGGTAGAAGATGTAGAGAGACCCCACATAATATCTACCCAACGCCAAAGGATCAAGCCGCTCGGAGACAGTTTGGTCGTCAACGATTCGAACCGCTCTTCGTTGAATACAGTCAAGTGGAAGGAGCTGGTACTGGGGAGCACCCGCCCAGAGGTGGGAACAGTACTCCATGTGTGGCCGAATTTGCGCTTTATACAGTTGCAAGCGGGGGCCCGGAGTGAAGTATCGTCTCGCCTTGCTGAGCACACCGAGCTTTATGGAGGCTAATCTAGCCTTTCCCTCCAAGTGACCACGAAACTGAACGTCGTTTGATATGTCAACGCCAAGTATTCCAATGCTGGCTGTGGCTTTAAGGAGAGTGTTTTCGAAAAGAGGAGTAGCGACAAAGAGTGTTTTTTTAGCGGAACGTCAAGAAAAACAAATTAAATTAATTGTAAATTTACATTTACAAAAAAGAAAACAAAAGAAATCTATTCGTTGGAACTATAAAGCACGAGTTCTAGTTATAACACGGTCATTACAGCTTTTAGTATTCACGTTAAAATTTAATTTAAAAATATACATTCCAGTTATGACGCGACCTACTGAAAATTCTAATTAGCTTTTAGAATTCCGTGACGTGAAAAGTGTACGTAAACACTGCTCTATAAAATCTTAATTGCTGTGAAACAATAAATATTCGGTTATTTGTTTCAATCGAACAATCGAGTCAGTGCTGTGGGAGGTATTTGATTAGGGATCTTTGTATTCTCACGCGTTTGCAACTTATAAATATAAAATCCGTATACAAATGTATTTACATATTTAGGTATGTGTTAATCGTGTAATCAAACACTGGCTCTGGCGTTGAATTTTTTTTGAAGGAGATAAAACCAAAAATCGTGAGTCAGACTCAGGAAGTGAGTCAACTTCTTGCTTGTAAAAATACCAATGTGTCACATCGTTATATTCCGCATACTAGATTTATTGGAACCAATATTTCGGTGAACTTTATTAGTTTACTCGTATTTCAATTTAGAACTGATTATTTGAACCATTTCGTTCGCTCTGGAAGTTCGCTTCACATTTTAACATTAACACGAAATTTAATAATACACTTTCCCTATAATTAAAACAATAAAAAGAACACGCGTATTTCAGATGAATAATAATATAATAATCGGTAGAATAAAATAAAAAAAAGATGCTGACTGATAATCGAATCATCGCAATCGTGCTTGCTTTAAAGTACAGAATTGAGTGACAATTTTAATTTAGAATTAGACATTACTGATTATTCATATAATAACTGGAAATGAAAAGGGTGATAATTCCGTCAAGATTTTATCTTAAAAGTCCTTACCTAAAGTGACTTTATCACATAAATAACGGTCATCCAAGCAATATAAATAAATGTATGACTGACTACTAATAATAACAAGGTATAATTTCTTTGTTGCTTTACTTTTGTTATAAATTAAATAAAAACAATGGCGCTAAAAGCTTTTAGGGTAACATTTTAGGTGATCAGCTTTCTGTGCCTCCACGCCCTTACTTTTTGGCTCTAAGACAACCATTTTTCCTGATGCACAGACGGGGATCGAAACTACGACCTCAGGGATGAGAGTCACACGCTGAAGCCACTAGACCAACACTGCTCGATATAAAGTAATATGTAGACGACTCAGTACGTGAACGTTTTACAAATTGTCTTACAATATACACGTGTAATTTTCTCTACTTGTAAAGTATTAAGTTTCGTTACAATCTCAAATTCACTCAACACTTCCCGATATTACCGGAGTCCTTTCCAAGATAGACTAAATTAGGGGTCAATAAAGGTATATCGTACAATATCCTCAATATTGGTTGAAAACGGGACTGATTCAATTCATAGACCAATCTAGGTTAAATTTCAGTAGCCTGGAATGTTGTGATAAACATGAACAGAATAGCTTCAGGTTCAGGTGTTTTAATTGTAAACTTGTTTAATACGTTTTAAGCGACGCAATATAATTTGAATTAGAATTATAGGCAATAAGTTTTCTAATATTATATCATGTTTTTTTAATTATTGCCTTATTCTTATATATCTAGACAATTACATTATTCACTAAACTAAATAACGGAATACGCAACAAATTTGCGTATAAAATGAAAATAACGGTATTTTATTTTAGCCTAAATTTTGTTTTAATATTTTATTTGTTTTACTGTTACGTAGTTTTTGTTTTAAAATAAAACACGCACTTACTATTGAATGATTTAATTTTTAGCAAAGTTGCATATAAATCAATAAAATCACTAAGTTAACGCCTACAACCTTGATTTCAAATTAGGAAACACGAATTGGATAACGATTAAAATAATATTTTCTAATCAGTATTATTACAATAAGTGATAAGTTCTTCCAGCAAAATATAATTTTCGTATATACACTAAGCTAGTTAACCGCATGCTAAGTTTAAAATTGAATCAACTGAGACATGGCCCATATTGTTCGGTCTGTGAGCGCTAATTGCATTTACCCTGTCGCCTATTATACCAGAATTTAATTTGTATATATACTAATACAAATTACTATACTCGAAACAAATGTACGTATTTAATAAGTAGACTTTAATACTGAATGTAGCGTGACGCCTTTTTTTTTAATGTGAGGTTTTTTTAAACAAAAATTAAATGAAAACATACTAATACAAACAAAAATTAAAAAAAAAACATATGAATACAAATTACTATACTCGAAACCATTGTAAATATTTATTAAGTAGACTTTAATACTGAATGTAGTGTGACGCCTTTTTTTTAATTTGAGGTTTTTTTTAAACAAAAATTTAAAAAAAAACATACTAATACAAACAAAAATAAAAAAAACATACCAATACAAATCACTATACTCGAAACCAATGTACATATTTATTAAGTAGAATTTAATACTGAACGTACTATGACGCCTTTTTTAAAATTTAAGTTTAATAGAGAGAATCGACTTCGTATAGCGTCTTATGTAAAATAATATAATCAAATTTATTCCAATACAATTTGTCCATTCGAACATTCGTTTAAGAACTTATTTTAGTAATATAAGTACATGGTGATCATTATAAAATTCCATTTTCACTTTTACTGCATTCGCGGTACTGAAAACAGGGAAATCGTCAAATATAAAGAGCGTTTGTGATTTTCTATTTTTCGAGAGCTTTTCGTTTCGGGTCGCAGATGTTCATCATTTGTTTCACCTGAAGCGACTGAAACATGAAATTGTCGTATTCCACCAAAGAGTATTACAACGATTTATTGTAGCATCATTTTATGTAAATCCATTATAATTTTGAATAGAATTCCAATTTACCTAAGTAAGTAAATATTAATGATACCTAATATGTACTCCGTAAATTAATTTAATTATGACCTAAGAGCAAGTTTTTAAAATGAAATTATTAAAATAAAATGTGAATGTACGTTATATTTTATTATAATATATGTGCATGGGTCCGTTCACATGAAATTCATGTAATATGAAGACCCGTAATCGGGCATGAAGCCTAAGTAACAAATGAATTTTTAAATCTATGACAGCGGTTTACTCTAATAGTAAAAAAAGTGTTAATTAAATTCATAGAAACTAAAATATATTGTGGACAGTTTCAATACTCGTCTATCAATGTTTCAGTTATCAAAACATTACGTGTACGAGACGAAAACATAATTGCCTTATATTCTGGCGAAACCCTACTAAATACAATTCAAACTAACGACCACGGAAAACGATCCAATTAAATTAGATTTGCGAGTCGATTCCATTCAAAAGCATCTATTATCCATTTTGACAAACACTAGACTGAAATTGAAAACTGAATGAAAACTTCGGAAAATGAACGTTCAAATAATCTTTTATCATTTTAGCAGCTTTTGCTTGGACTAAAAGTTAGAAGGATATGTATTGATATTTTGTGAAGAATAACCTTATGCAGTCACCTGATGCCCGAACCCAATATTTAATCCACAATCTTAGATTAGATAGACCACAAAGGTCTATCCACATACACCGATCCGACCTACCATCGATAGCTTGTACCGACAGGGTACCGATTGGTTAATGGCACACTATTATCAATATTTGGATTAAGATGGCTATCTCAGATGGTCAAAAATGGATTGAGATAGGTTATTGGGTTTTGACGTGAATGCCCAACTGTCTTAGACCAGCACGGCTACCAATCAGCTTCATAAAAAATGTGCTTAACATACATTTACGCAAGATTTTATTTATTAAGAATTTTTCTTATTCAGAGTTAACTAAGAGTATGTATATGTATAGTCTTACTCCTATACCTATAATATAATACTATATATAATACTATATATAATACTATATATAATACTATATATAATACTATATATAATACTATATATATATATACCTATAATACTATGTAAAAAACCATGAATTGGAAAAAATCTAAAATTATTAAGCACAAAAGCCTGATATCCTAAGTATATTTTAAATACAAGATAATCGTAGGCAATACTTCAAACTACGTATAGCTACCATGATGTATATGAAATATAGAAGATTCTGTTACAAGGTTCCAGATTTCAGTTCGAAACCAAAGGAAAAATACGCAACTCAATCCAAACTTTATCTTTGACGCCAGTTATCACACGTTAAAACCACGTTAGGTCAAGTCATTAGTCTGATTAACGAGTGGACGTTCAGGATTATGCGCTAATTCTGCAAAAAATCCCTATCAGAGGTCGGTGGCCAACGAATTTTAAGCGAGTTTTAAATTAATCAGCGTCGGTTTCAACGCAAGAGGCAATTAAAAATTTGCAATGCTAATATGGTGTATGGTTTTTGAAGGCCTAATAATAGCCTTACGGCGGTTCGTAGTCTGAATAGGGTATAAATGAGTGAGCCTTTTTTAAATACTTTTCAAGGTTTTTAATGATTTTATGATGACAAGATACACAAAATTGTTCCATGTGCCTAGTACGAACATGAATTTACAACATAATTCGGTTCGGTTTTATCTATGACACCAATTATCAGGATGTGAGGAAGTATTTGAGGAGACGGGAAGATTGTGATTTTGTTTAAGTAGTATTTTGAAATATTATGTATTATTTGTTGTTTCAAATGTTAAATTTCAGTTTTTTTTATATAAAGTCTATTAAAGTTACTTGCTTTCTGTTTCAAATACATTTTTAGATATAGCTTTCTGTATTTTCTTATAGTTTTTTTGTATAATATGTATAAACTGTAAGATTACCATTAATTAAATAAATAAGTTTATGATCTTTTAGAGAGAATAATACACACAAATTTTTGAAAACGAATGCATTTTTCAGCTATAGAAGAGCCGAGACAATCGGAGTCACTAAGGCTACGTCCGCACAGACAAGCGCCTTGCTTAGCGACTAGAGCCTAGTAGTTTGCGCTCTGGCTACTTGATAGGATACACTGTGGCCGCACTACAGGTGGTTTGCGGGGTGGGTCGCTAAGTGCCTTGGTCATTTGCTTATCGGCACGTTTACGAGATGTCACTTTCAAAAATAGCTCTAAAACTGCTACTTACAGAAAATTCACATTTGAAATATACCATTTCACGGCCTTATCCATCATGTTGGGTTCATGACGGAGACATGGTATGAAATTGCTGATAAGTACTTTCTGTGGTATTGTGCAATTGATGGGAAACATATAAGGATACAGTGTCCATGTAATAGTGGCATTTTTATGGAGTTCACTACCCGGATTCCACAGAGGTTCTGTGGTAAAAACTGATGCAATTAATAATTCATCCATTTTATTCTGTTAAAATGCCTCGCGCCTCGTGTCAAAAAACCAATACGTTTGTTTACTTCGATACCCGCCAAGCGACTAGCTAGGCGCCAAGCGCGCAGTGCGGCCGGTCGCGAACATTCTAGAACGTTTTTACTTTTTTACTAAGCTACTCGCTAGGTGACTCGCTAGGCTCTAAGCGCTAAGCAAGCCGCCTGTCTGTGCGGACGTAGCCTAATAAGAGTTTGGATAGCCGCTGCCACTCTCTTGATCATTTAAGTCCGTATTTTAGAACATCAATCATACACAAATCTAGTTTGAAGAGTTATTCTATTCTTTCTATATAAAGTTCACAAGACAAGAGACAAGTTTCAAGACACTATTATTTTATTTGTTTGTTTATTTATTTAGGTAGGAGAGTCACAAAAATCCAAGTACACGAAAAAAATAAAAACTATTGGTACTGATAAAATTCGGTTTAAATCCAACACATCGAATACGTTGTCGAATCATACTTAAAACCTGCAAAATTCTAGATGCAACTAATCCTTGTAGCTAGTCTACTGGCAACGACTTTATATTACTAGTCTAAAGACTAGTAATATAAAGTCGCTGGCAGTATATCTCATATCAAAAATCACCTCGACGTCCGTCGTTCCACAGAGCATTTCTTAAGGCAGTTTTTGCTGTCATGTGGAACTGGTTGAAAATTCAATATACAAGAAAAGAGAGTAATTATTAAAAGGCCGGCAACGAACCTGCGAGCCTTTTAACAACGTGATGATAAGCCTATTGATTATATTCATTATATTACTCGCGTAAACCATAGTCAATATTATGGTTTATGAAACTAGTTAATTTTCTATATTTCTCTAATAACGAAAATTCCATCAATACGTACATTACTCGATTTGCATAAAGCATGAAACGTAATTACGATCCTAGTGCATAAAACAAAGTTATACCGAACGTATTCATTTTTCACGAACACTCAACGAGTCCACTGTATGTGACAGTTACTGAAGTTTTTGCGCCATCTCTTGAATATTCCACAGTGTGACAGACTCCGTGCTGAATTAAGTTTTTTCTTTTACGAGAAAACGAGAGAATAAATATTTTACAACGAGATTATCATTGTCCGCGTATTTTTATCTTGTGTTGTACCTGAATATATATAGCAAAGAATTGCTGTTCGTTTGCTAAAACTAGGAAAAAGATAGCATGGGCTTACCTTCTATTTATTATTAAAAAATGTGTTTTAAACCACCGAATCGTTCTCTGTGGTAATATACGAATTTAGTTTTTTAGATTCTTAAGGCTGTATATATATTTATTTATACAAATCAATTTATTCTTATAACCACATAGAACGTTGGTATTGGTTATGTCCTTCTGTCGCAGTTAGAAGTAAATAAGAATTGTCCACATTGCTTTGAAGATTTCGCGGACTAATTCCACGTGGATTTTTTTCCCATTGAAAGCGGGAAGGTATGAAACTATATAACAGTTGAAATGTAACATTTGAGTCAGACTCCTCTGATACCCCGCCGCCTATGCTATACCAGAAAGCGCGTTGCCGGCTCTGTAAGAACTGACGCTTTTGCAGTGCGATATAAAAGAGAACGTACTGATAAGGATACGAAAGGGAATACTGATTTGTTTTGACTATTTATAACTGATGAATGAGAAGTGCCTTACAAGAAGAATATAAAAGGCATCCATAGTGAGAGTCAGGTACGCATTGTCATACCCGGACCAAATCCAGCAGGTATTAGACAGTACAGGTCGTTACGTTACGTTTGGACAGGTCGAAATTATCTACGAACATGCATCATGAATGTAATGAAAGTGAACGTAGAAAGTGGAGATCCGTAATCTCTGTCTACGCCTTCGAGAGGCGTGAATGTATAAAAATATTACACTTTAATGCCAGCCTTTATTTATAAAGATTCAGGACAAACTATTGTATGTGAACCGAATCAGAAATCGGTAGTGTTACGACAGTAAGTTTAATTTAATTTCTCGACCCTTGCAACATTGTGATAAATGTTAAGCCAAGATATGAAGCAATAAATCTCTCGAAGCTATTATGTTACCTAATGAAAGAATATAAGGCCGACGATTTGAACTGATTTTCGACAAGCAAGTTGCCTAGAGTGGAAGAGTATCTAGACAATCCGAACATTTCTAATAATTATTTGGAATTAGAATTAAAGTTTTTGATTATTATGTTTTACTTATTGTGTATCGTTAACAATTTCCTAGTAATTTTTCCCAAAAATTAATATATACCTTCCCAATTTAATAAAGTCGCTGGCAGTATATATCATATCAATAATATCACCTCGACGTCCGTCGTTCCACGTTTTCTTAAGTCAGTTTTTTAAGCGTTTCTGAGAGAGTAATTATTAAAAGGCCGGCAACGAACCTGCGAGTCTTTTGGCAACGTGATGATAAGCCTATTGCCCGGTTGCTTAGGACACAAAAACAACAAAATAAAAAGTTTACCTATGAATATACCATCGTATTGATTATAAGTATTCGTTAACAATTTCCTAGTAATTTCTTCCCAAAAATTAATATATACCTTCCCAATTTCAATGGGAAAAAATCAATTTGGAATTAGTCCGCAAAATCTTCACGCAAAGTGGACAATTCTAATGTAACTGCGAGAAAAGGGAGGTCATAACCAACGTTCTACCTGGTTATGAGAATAAATTAATATATATAAATAAACATATATCCAGGCAGCCCGTAAATAGATTTAAGATACGTTAACAACTATACAATAAAAACGTTTTTACAAAGTTTTTATTTTATATCGCCTAGATGACTATAGCAAATACTTTACCTTTAAGTAAAATTACAAATAGTTCAACACGTAATAGTACGTACAAAATCATTAAAGACGTAATTAAATTAGTGAAAGTGGAAAAAATCTAAACAATTGCTAATCTTATACAAATGTGAGGCCGTCAAGTTACTTGAGACCCTCAACAAAAAAAAAACAAAGATTAAAAAAAATACAAAAACTACTGGACCGAATTCATAAACTCTTCACTATGAGAATGCAATACTTTAAGTGGAATACTTATAAAAGGGTGGAAATTAAAGAGAAAGCAGGAAATATTGGAAAATAGTAGCGAAGATGAGAGACCAATGGAAGCTTTTGGAGGAGCCCTTCAGTCGAAGGTCAATAACATAAACTTAAGCCAATCCTTATGATAGTACTAGAGGATAGGCTGTTTTTATTTATTCATTTATTGTAAGTATATACTTTATTTAACAAGTATAGCAAAACCTATTCCCAAGCAGGCGCTTGATTGGAACCCTCAAGGAAAGCTAAAGCGTGGCCGTCCCAAGCAAACCTGTCGCTGTATAGTAGCAGACAAGGCAAAGAGATCTGGTAGGACTTGGAGCGAGGTGAAATACGAGGCTCAAGAACGAACGCGATGGAGACTCACTGTGGATGCCCTCTGCCCCACATAGGGGTTATAGGACATTAACGTCAACGTATAGCAAAACCAAGATTTTGCTTAATTGTTTTTGCTCTGTGAAGTAAATATTGAATGTTATTTAAGTTAGTCAGGTTCGATACACTAGTTTGTAATTTACATGGAACCGAGTTACACAACACCTAATCAGCTACAGATAATACTGCGAACTTGATGCTATTTCGTTATAGTGAAGCAGCAAATATTTCGTGACGACGATCTATTGTTATGAAATCGAGTTTGAGCTTTGATTATTGATGCGGCCAGTTGTGAGAATTTATATGACTTTCATTTAAATACTGCCACAACTAATTTTCATAGAGATTTGCTAGGACCTTTGTTCATAAAAAACACATTCTTATTTTTTTTTTAATGGAGCTGCGAACCCACCCCTGACTTTTGCTTATCAGGGACCTTTTGTTTTGCTGTATTTATTTTGTTCATTAATTTTTTTTTTTTTTAACCCCTCATTTATGTGACTTTCATTTTAAACGAGTAACGAATAGGGGCAGATGAGAATAATAACACAATTTACAGGGCCAAATATTAGGTCCATAATTCATAATAAGCTTATAATTTTGAATTACGAGCATGGATTCAATACAACAATAATATCACCAATTACAATGGAATTTTGTTTAGGGCGAATCCACTAACCCTTAATTTAAAGAGGGTTGACACTTTACGAACTTAACAGGGATAAATTATGACGTAACAACTGGAACTCATTAATAATAAGTTGCTGTTCTTGCAATTCAACGCCTGAGACGTTTTAAATTGAGATGCGTTAAAGCCTTTGACAATTAAAATGTTAATTCCTCCTATATACAATTGTTATGAGTGAAGAGGTGACTTTTTTATCTTTTTAACGTAGCTTTGCTCCTTTGACGTAGAAAAGACGACAATATATTTGTATAAACAATTTTAGTTCCGCGAATAATCAAAACTGCGATATTTTTCATATATATTTAAACAACGACATTTGATATATATAAGCGGATCGTTTTAAATAACATGCAGGTTTTTTTTATATAATAGGGGGCAAACGGGCAGGAGGCTCACCTGATGTTAAGTGATACCGCCGCCCATGACACTCTCAATGCCAGAGGGCTCGCGAGTTCGTTGCTGGCCTTTTCGTAAATAAAATAATAAGTCTACGTTTTATGTAAAAATACGTGAATGTGGATCAAATAAGCGATTAAAACGTGACAAAAAGTGAAAATATAAATTTAAAGCCGTGGCGTGACCAATAAAATACTGATTTAAAGAGTGACAATTTTGTTTTTCTATGTTTACACTTAGCGCCATCTAGTAAATACATGTGTAACTACATTAAAATATATTTTAAATAACGTATAATATATTATAACTAGTAGACTAACATTCCTCTCACAAACGTGGCTTCGATTTATGTTTGAAAATTTCACACCATGTCTGCTGTTACGAAACCAAGATTTTGCATTAAATGTTCTAGGAAGACGTTTAAATATTTTTACAAGGTGCTTTAATATAAATTTACTGTCTCTTCCAATATTTATGCCTAATATTGTTGTCCTTTTATCACTAGTCATAATGGCAACCCGAAAATTACAGCCAGGACAAATTAAAGCGTATCTTTTGATAATTTATTTGTAAAAGTTTACTAACGCTCGCCACACTGATACATGAACGCCACACTGGTACAAGAAAAATTTATATTCCTTATCGTTCTGAAAAATCGCCCTAACTCCAAAAAAAATGGAAGGGACCTTCCATTTTTTTATATAATAGGGGGCAAACGAGCCTGCGCAACGGCCAAAAACGGTAGTCATCGCATCCCATAAGCACCCATTTTAGGGTAGTGTGTAGTAGGTGCGTTACCGGCATTTGAGGGAAGAGTTTGCTAGAATTTGAATAGTTGGAGGTCCTACCTCTAAATTATTCCATTCAGTTCATTCTTATTTTTTTTATAACGTAATCATATTTTACTTCTCTCCTTCAAACTTCGAATTAAGTTTCGACCACTGTCTTCAAATTTTGTAAACTACACATGTAACTTTTACAATACCTTGACATATGGAGAAGCCAGCACCCGTCGCAACTCGTGTATAGCGGCTGCAGTTGCGGGTGCAGCGCCGGCGGGAGCCGTTGTGGCGCGTGGGCGGGAAGCGGCGTCCAACGCGGCGCGTGCACGTGCTCGGCCTTCGGCTGCGGGTGCCCTTCCGCTCGTGACTACTACCGTACACGCTATGCGGTCATAGACCTGTTTTTAATAAGAAATAGTTTTTAGTTTCAGACAGATAAGTAAATATAACTTTAACAAAGCAAAATGTTTTAAGTTACTAGTTTCTACGCATGTGCCACAATATCTGTCAAGAGTTAATTGCAGTGCGCACAATGCGTGTATTAGTGTACACACGTAACAAGTGAAACTTCTTTATGACCTTATTTTTCGAAAAATGATCTACTAACTGCAACTTTACAGAAACAGAATAAGTGTTTGAAATAGGGTGCAATGAAATTTCAGTCAAGTCTAGTGGTGGGAGTAAGTCCGCTTAAACGACAAGCCTGCTGCGATGGATAAATGGTCTAAGATACGGCTGCAGGATTAGTGCTCTCATCGGTTATTTACTAAAAACCAATTTTTGATGTAAATTTATAATGAGGAGAATGTGAACCAAGTTACCTATAAAAATTTGGTTGCTAGTATTTTTAGTGAAGTTATTTTGACTTGATTTTTCGGAAAACATTTCGTTCTCTTGTTAATTAAATAAAATATCGTTCTCCTAATTATAAATATACTATAACCGTGGTAGGAACTAGAAAAAGATCAATAGTAAAAAAATCCAACACCGGTACAGAAGTTTCACTTCAATAAAAAAAACAGTGTGTGTACTTATGTTCACGCGTTAGAAGTTATACTTTTTTGGCGTATGGAAAAAAAATAACAAAAATGCAGTAGTGATTAACGATAAATATGAAAATTAATCAAAAAGATTTTATTTAAATAAATAAATGATTACTAAATACTATCACCGCCGTATAAGAAATTAATTTAAAAACACCAAAATAATATTTATTTATTCACACTGTTTAATTGTACTGTTACGAAACACGGGTTCTTAACATAAAAATACTAGAATATACAACTTGAACATAGTTATCGATTTACATGCCAACTAGACCTAACTTTACGATGTTAAATTTTGTGCGCGCGCATCGTAAAAATTCACCCTGATCATTTTTCTCCATCGCGCCAAAAAAAGTATAGCTTCAAAACTAGAAATAATTTAATCAAGTGCAAGTTACATACCTCTAACAAAGCGCGTAACTGCAGATCGTCGAGGACGCTATGAAAGAGATCAGGGTCCATGACCACCGGGCCATCTTGCAGTACAGCCACATCATCCAGGGATTCAACTAACAGATTGACCGCTGAAACAAATACTTTTAACTGCAACTTCCAATGTACGTCGTTCGATGAAGAAAAACATCGTGAGTAAACAAAAAACAGATTCAAAACAAAAACAGGCTGATCACAGAGTATTCAACAAATTTTATTTCCAAACAGATATTAAAATCAGAGTCCAAGAGGGTTCGACATTTTTTTCGAAATATACCTGCTGCATTGGCCTCTTCCAGTAGCACCTGTCTTCTCGACGGCTGTTCTTCCTCCTCTTCATCTTCCACTGATGCAGCAGCGAGAGTTGCTGCCCTCAATCGTCGACGACTGTTGAATTTCTTCAGCTCTTCAACTGTGGCTGCAAGGTGGATGCGGTTTTGCTTGTCGCGGTCCTATAAGAATAAGTTACTGAAATCTAGAAATTTGTACAGACTATGGCTAGGTAGATGGGCGGCATTTCAAACTTGAGGTAGTGCGTTCGATCTCTGACTGACCTATTCTAATATCCTTGTGCATAATTAATACCCAAAAAATGCTTTAACAAAAACCCTACAATGTTTGTAACTAAAGTAGGGCCTATTCAATACATCACGTTTTACATCAAAGTTACGATAATATACTATTTATTTTTTCTGCATAATACATTTTCAATTCGGATGACTTACTTATTATTATTATTAGATACCATTAGCTTTTAGTAACCAAAAAACAAAAGACAAAACAATCATTTGCATATTATATATAGTAGTTACCCTTATCCACCGATGATTAAGAACTTCTTGTATATTGATCCTCTGAGTGTGGTCAACAGTTAACATGCGTTGAACAAGATCTTTGGCTGCGTCACTTATGTCCTCCCACAGGGGTGCATCAAACTGAAATATGATGCGAAACTTTAACAAATTAAAAATAAATAGGAATAGGAATTTATTATTATACAGCAAATTATGTTTTTATTCCATCTTGTAAAAAGCTGTGGTAGTACCAGCGCCCAGACAAAGATAGCGCTTTAAACTACTATTAAGGTTGTATTAGTACCGGCATTAAAACATAGATGGCGTATAAATTAATTGTTGGTACTGGCATAGCGTTCTTTGGTGGCTCTAGGTAACTGTAGCGTATATACCATTTAGTATTATGTTCACGGGCTTAGTAATTTAATTACATTTAATTACATAAAAAAAGGAAAAGATTAAAACTTCTAACACCGATATTTGATACTTTGATGATAGATTGGATTAAAAATTTAGATTAAAGATTATTTTAGAAATTTATTCATAAAACTACTAAAAGCCTAAAATAAAATTACTTCATGTGTTTAAAAAAACAGCATAAATGCATGTTCATATATAAAATCTTCATAATATGTCAAAAGTTCATAATACTCACTCTCAACCTCCCACGGCATATAGCTTCAAACAGTCGTTCCCTTGTTCCGGTGAAGGGCAGATATCCGACCAGCAAGACATGGAGAAGTATACCAGCGGCCCATACATCCACGGGTTTGCCATACAACTGGCTTGACACCACTTCTGGCGCCATGTAGTGAGGAGTACCAATGCGACCTAAGAATTATATTTTTGTCAAATATTTAATATAAACTATTATCGCCCGGTGCCTAAATCCTATACCAGTCGTTATCGCTAGGAGTCGTTGATTTTTTTCCAATTTGTTCTAAGGACTCGTAACAACTTGGTATTTTGAATATTAGGACCGGACGTAATACTTTCATTCATATTAATAATTTCATTTTGATATTAACTGTATTTATTGTATTACTTTAGTGATTAAAAGGGTGCACGTGTGATAGATGTGTAATTTTTAAAAATTATTTATTTAGTAGTGTTACAAAAATATTTATAATTATGTATTTAGTTCTTATTAGAAATTTTATCTTACTTGAATCCTGATTTCCTTTATTTGAAGAAAATCTATTAAATAATATAAAACAGCAAATAAATTAAAGAAAGAAAATAGATATCTTTTGTTTTAAAAAGCTTATTTATTTAATTTTCGACACTGAAAAATATAATAACTGTCCAAATCCAAATCCTGCATAATTATCTTTTATTCTAAACATCATTATGTAAAAACAATGTTAAGTGATTTCAAGTAGCATTCTACATATGAAATTGGCTCTCAATGTCGTCATCATGGAGTAAATACAATTACCATACGTTTACCTACCATAGCCTACAGATTATCAGAAACTGCGTTATCTACACAACTGTTAAAAGCGTTTACCTTCAACTGGATCAACCAAAACGAAAGCGTGTTCTCATGCTTATGTTTCGTACAGTTTTTATTTCAAATAAGCATCTTTCTAGGTATAGATATGTGTAATTGTGCGATTATATTGCATCATATAAAATAAATTAACATGTACCAATTCGAAAAGTAAACGAACCTCGAAAAATGATGTCAAATAAAATCAGATGAAAAACATGTTTAAAAAAAAGATGTGCGCAGTGACCTTAAAGTCTGCATTAGAAAGACATATGAAATGAGCGGACGTCCGAGACATATATATAACCACCCAAGACATTAGACATATACTATTGTTGTATTGTAATACATTTATATATTATTATTACATTAAATGAAATTTGTTCTATTATTTATGGGTAATTATAAAAAAATGGTAAGCTATTTTTGGAAAAAAAAAATAGAAACCGGATGTAACGAACGCAATTTTTAAATCTGGAACTATATGAGATTTCATATTCATAACCGGATAAACCTAGTTTTTTGATATATATAAAATGTTAAGGCAAAAATAAAAAGAACATATATACATTATGTACTTGGGCGATTACTAAGTCCGGAAAGTGTTGTGCCAATGAAATTTGCACACAATGTCCATGCAGTTAGGGCACAAAACAGTTCCACTCTTACCATACTCGTCTGATTTGAGATAGGCTTGGCCCATTGGACCCACTAGGGGCCGATTGTCCATCACCAGTTCTGCATAACACAGAATCCAGTCAGACGGGGTTTTTACGAATAAAACCCAGCAATATCAACGTCACGTGCGACTATTCTCTAGTACAAAACTCGGCATACTTAAAAACCAAAGTAAATTAAATTCTGTCTGTAAATTCAAACATATGATTTTGTTATCAAGTATTCAACAAGTTTGAATACAATTAGCTTTTAGATTTGTTAACTTATTGGACTGTATCCAGCAGAGTAACTTAATTGGCTCAAAAAGCGCTAGTAACGACAGCACAAAGTAACGATTCCAGTAAATAGGACAGCTAAATCTTTGAAGTCTGAAATTGAGAATTGCATGGCTGCAAGACTAGTATTCTCACCTGGTGGAGCTCGATGGGCAGTAGGCGTAGGCAGTTGGGCAGCGACGCCGAATCCACCAAGTTTAACTGGAGCACAGTTGTCTCTTCCAGCGAGTAGCACGCAGTGCGGTCTAACATCACGATGGACTATGTCATTTTCATGACAGTAGCGTAAGGCTTCAAGGATCTGACGCATATAATGGCTGAAAATAATTAAAAGCTATATTAAATCCAATTAAATTTGTTGATGAGAATGTTAGTTACTTCAGTTATATAAATCATAGTTTAATCCAAAAAACAGATTAAAAACTTCTTGGAGTCTTGCTACCAAAATGAGTGGCAAAGGGTATTTTCTTTAAATTTCGACAATGTCCAATATCCAGTTACAAAGGTCAAGACTAACATCACGTAATTGTTTTTTTTTTATTTGGATTGAAACCAGTTGTATAAACTAATTGGCGCGTGCATAAATAATTAGAATGAATATATGTTTATAAATATATATACTATATATAATAATTAAATACTAAATCCTAAAAATATACTAGGAAAGATTGTAATGGTAATTGGCATATCTTATCGGCAGCTGTTAAAAAAATATTGAAATAATTTATCCAAATCTAGGGTCAGGCAGATGTGTGTAATATGAGAGACAACAATGTAAGAGTTACCATGCAACCGCCTCACTGTAGACAAATCCAGCAGTTGCTCTTCGGACCACCTCAAAACAAAGATCAGATCCATCCATACTGAAAACAAATATATAGTTACACAATTTACTAAAACACCTATGTAAAAAATACATTAAATATTTTGTAATATAATACTCTTAATAGTTTGTATAAATTATTATTAATATTATTATTTGGTACTTACTACTCAAAGACCATGTAGAGCATCCCTTCAGAGCTGTAGGTTTCTAAGAGTTCCACAATGTGTGGATGCTTCAACATATGGCATATTGTTGCCTCTCGCTTTAAATCTGCAAATATATAATATTAAATAATTACAACATTTAATACAACTAAATTTAATTATCATCAAAATATGTTTGATTCAAAAATTTACTTGAAAAACAAATGCTTTTGCAATTATCCAATAATATTCATAATAATATAATCAAATTCTGAGGTTTACTTAAAATTGATCATTATTAAAAGTCTCCCTAAAAGATAGGTACTTTTGTTGAGCTCTGTTTTAAGTATAAAATCCTACAAATTCTAGATTTGTGTAAAATATCCTTTACATAGTAAAAAATAATCTTAAAATAAAAACTAAGTCTAATTTTAATTGAGTTTCAAAACATAACTGTCTTGTTTAATGTGATTATTCAATATAATCCTATTAGTGAGCACTTGAAGTTTATTCAATCAAGGATATAAGACTAAATCTCTACTGCAAACTGAATATTTTACAAATATTTATTTTACGAATATCTCATCAATTGCTTAAAATATATGCATTATTTAAACAGTTGTGTTTATAAGAATCATAATGTAAGCATATTAACAACTATGGCAATATTAAAAATAGGCTTTGCTTGATGTCTTTGTATTTGATTGTGGACAGGGAAGCAATAAGAAAAATGTTCTTGGTATAGACATGAAATTTAGTTTCGGGATACCAAATCAAGACAGGATTCATTCTCACATATATACGATAACACATACATTTCTTATACTAAACATATACAATGTTACAACAAAGATTCCATTTTCGGTATTGGTCAAGTGACAGTTTAATGTATTATTAGTGATGGATTTGATTTGATCAAATTTAGCAAAGTTTATAGAATAGAGTATGAAATAATATCTATTATTCTATATAAATAACAGTATGAACTATTAATCTAGAAATCTTTTTCACATTATAATAATGAAACTAATGTTAAGTGAAATCAGGTACAGGGATTCTTACAAAACTAATTATTTAAACCTTAATATTTGAATTTTTACCTGCAGTGCTCAATCCAGGGCTTGCCGTAAAACGGGCAACATCAACAATCTTCACTGCAAATTGCTGAGCAGTTTGTCTGTGCACACAGCGTCTAACAAGACTGAATGGACCCCTGTGATTTAAATGTTAATAAATGTGAAATATTTATAATAGTTTATTACAGGACTCCTTTATGATATTAATTTATTTAGTTCAGTCATCAGTTACATCAGTTTATTATATAAATGGTCGTATTAAAACATTAAGAGTAATATTAAACAAAAAAATTAATATTGATAGGTGAATTAGGTTATTGAAATTTTAAACTATCAGTTATACTAACAGAAATATATTAAAGTATTTGTTAATCATAATATTTTTTTATTAAAAGTATACAAAATTACTTAAAGTAAGTGTATGTAAAAATATTCATTTTTAATACTTTCTTGGTATAAAACATATGTCGAAAAATCCCCTACATATTATCGCTAAAACTTTAAATTACGAAAACAAAATATTATATATTCCATTTTCAAAATGTTACTTACTTGCCAATGATTTCGCAAAGTTCATACACGTCGTCGAAAAGCACTTCGTCTTCTGCCATTATTTATTAATTTTTCTAGTACTACTTTTTAAAAGTATAAGAAAAATAACATTTTCACTTAGCACAGCCTTCAACCCCGATACGAGGTTACGCCCAGGGACATTTTCCAAGGATTTAAACTTACAAGGACACTATATAGGTACCACTTTAACACAACAATTTATATGATAAATTGTATAATTTTAAGAAGAAGTAAATATTCGAAAACGAGGAAAGTATTTAGTATTTTATTGAAAAAGATACGAGCAGCAATAGATTAGTAAATTTATATTTAAAATTGAACACTTTTACAAATATGGATCTGGTGCGAAAAATTACCACTATTTGGTTTAAAACAATATTGTAGATAGGTATTATTTAAAAAGTTGCGTATTTAAAAGACACATTTAAAAGATTTTTACTCGGTACCTCGTACCAATTTTCTATTTACTGATTTGGAATTTTGACATTTACGATTGGAAGGAAACCTTTGATCTTTAGGGTTGTGAATAACTGTAGTGTTGTTCTTCTTTACAGTTATTAATACTCTGTGGTTTTACAATACTGTGATAATTTCACTAAGGGTAATGTGGACAACGTGATCTTAAAATTTATTTTTTACTAACACAACATAGAATAGTATGTTAAAATCCATATTATATACGGCAAGTATATTCCCTAAAGTGAAAACGAGTTTCCACAGATTGTAAAGTAACGTTAATATGTAACAAAACGATGGCTTCTTTTCAACGTTATGGAAAATTTTAACATAGTCCCCCCGTTCCAGAATGATGTGATGCTGACGATATTTAGAATAATTATACATTATTCTTATTAGTTATCGGTTTATGGATAGAGTTTCCGTATTTAGACTTTCAATAGGTCCGTTGGGCGTAAGGTCCTAGCTGGCAAAACCAGCTTAAAAGCACAGCATATTGGGCACTTCGCAGGCTTCCGGAGCGAACTCATTGTTCCAAGGATTTCTGCACGGTGTTTATCCACACCCATGCATTCCATAGACCTATTTCTATGTTTGTGCCAATTATATTTGAATTATTGATGCTATTTGCGTGTACTTCAGCAAACTGTGCGACTGTTTGGACCACTTATTGCGTGTCAACAAGATGTGAGGATTTAGAGTACACGGTAAAATGTTATGTTGATGTATTGCAGGGACGTATAGTGTTCGGGTTGAGGGCTATTAACACTCGTGCTTTTTTTTACCTTTTCCGCACTCGTGGGTTCTCTTTCCCAAGTGTAAAAACAATGTCTATTAAAAAGAAAAAAACAACCACAAAGTTTTTACTAAAAAAACACAGTAGTTTTTATGATTCATGCAAATATTTTAAAAAGAAACTACTAATTTGTGTCAATTTAGATATAGATTTAATGATTGGATTCAATGAGTTAGGTTTGGTTTCTTTTCATTTCATATCTATAAAAATATTCGTCTGAAAGCTAGGCTGTATGGGGGTAGTTCCCTTTGCCTACCCAGAATGGGTGAAGAAAAGAAAAAAATTGGCGCCATTTTCCAAAAATGTTCTTGTGAGCTGAGTTGCACAATATGAGTAGTTTCGACGATATTTTATTTGTATTAACACCACCCGAATTCAGTATAATTGCATAAAATGCTACGGAGAACATTTTACCGGAAACTTAAAAATGGCTACATATCTACGTACAACGAATCCTGTGTAAGATCATACATACTATAGGATGTACAAATGCATGCATTCAGATTGGATTGGTCCAAGGTTTTGGAAGTGAACAGTGACCCACTCATTTAAGGTACGGCTGTAACCTTCTGTGGCTGTGGATTTCTAAGCGCAAGATGTGTCAGTCAGTAATTGGGTCTGCACCTAATCCTTATAGTGTAAAATATATTTAAATATGGAAATTAAGGTTCAAATCTGTTGGCTTACCTATATTATATTTAAATGTATAATAAATACATACCGGCTGTTTGTAGCAGCCGTCAAAAACACGTAAGAAACGCACCGCCATTTTCAGCATCCAAAATTCCGTAGACAATAAAAAAATTAATTTTTTTTTAAATTAAGCGCCAAATTCGTTTTGGAATTTAGAATTAGGTAAAGTAATACAAACTTATATATGTTTTTCATACTTTATTGCGCCCTGTTCTATATAATGGTCATTTTATTGAATGCTAGCGACTCTGGGCGAATTTCTTTTAACTCTTCTTAGTATTATGTGCTTAGGTTAAGAATTTATTGATTATTTTATATTACTACAAAACTTGTTAAGTGCTCAATTCATAATATCACGATAATTACCTTAATACATACCTATGTAAATACTTAATTTTAAAATTAATTATTAAACAATTTTTTACTTAAAAGTCAGTGAAAGTAGCACGCCATTCACGAAACATTTGAACGTCTTCCTACATTTGTTTTTGTAGCTACTCAATATTTACCGTCTGAATACGAAAAAACGTTAGATATTTTAAACATAGAATTTGTAAGTTTTGGCGTCTTTCTAATTCTAGAACGACTGAGTCACCATTAATTGTGAAAATACCTAAGTTTATTTGTAATGCCATGCCTCGTATCGACGTGCATGGCATCGAACTTACGTCGAACGCTATCTCTTTGACTAGCAGTAGTCAGAGTAAAGGAAAGTGTAGTCTGAAGTCTCAACATCACGTCCAACCCGGATAGAGGTTTGCATGAGCACTTTTTCAACTCGTACAAAAATTATTGTAGAAAGTAGTTGGTATTTCCTTATGAAATATTTTGTCCCGCCCAAGGGACAAACCTAAAAATCATGGCTGACCAATACTAAAAAAAAAAAAAAAAAAAAAAAAAAGTTTGTACTCTATTCCCACTAAACAGGGCGTGCGGAGCCGAAAGCACTCACAGCCGAACTGATATCTCTAACCGTTTAAAAGTTAGCTTTCGCAAAACCGTAGCTCATTAACTTATCACCACCTTATCAGCTCCTATTTCCTGCACGAAATTCCCAGTCATTATCTAATGAATGCCTCAGTACTAATGCATCGCGTTATCTACTTTCCTACATTCACTAACCCAACCTATGGCTTTAAATGAAAAATAATAAATATATATTTAAAGTAACCTAACGTACGATTCTAAACAAATTATAATAAATATACCTAACCTTTAACACCACTACCTATAAATATAATTAGATGTAAGGGTTACATGGTAAAATAAAACATTTTTATTCCAGGTATTATTTTTTATTTATATGTTCATTATATTTCTATACAAATTTACTAGCACCATATCATTATTCACTGAGTCACATGTGAAATTTCTAAGGAAGTCTTCTAATCTCATCCCCCTGAACTTGTAATATAAATATACCAAACAGTACTCTCCACACACCGCTGATAGATAATCTTGAACCGTAACGCTATTGTACCTCCACATGCAAGAATTCCTCCTTAAAAACCCTTCTATTGCCTCAATAGGTTTACGTCCAAATGAATCAAAATATTCACCAACTCTTTCGACGCTTATATGTACAGCCACCCAATGAGACCCCGGCTGTGAATCAGGGTCAAGATTGCATATTATAAATGCTGGCACCTGAGCATAAATTGGCAATCGATTTGAAGGATATACGTTGCTTTGGAGGCTGGGATGTATCATACGAAGACTCATTTGCACTTCTAGTGTGTTCATACTTTAATACGCGTTTACTCCGCTACTCTTTTGCTCTTTAACTGACTACATTTCTAACTATCAATTCATATTTGTACCAATGAATTCATTTAAACCCACATAATATGATCTCAACAGAAGTAATGAGTCTTTTTATTAAACAAGTAATGAGGTAAATAAAAACCATGTCATATTCGTTTAGGTTATATTTTATTATTCTTAATATCATAATTACATAAGTGATTGCTTAACTACTATAATCCACACATACATTTCTGTTCTTATCTATTTCTATAATATTTGAAAACTCTGCGTAAACTACACAGTTAATAGTTTCAGTCAATGCGCTCTCGAATCTTACTTCCATTCTTACACTACCATGGCGAACAAGATTCCAATGCACATTAGAGTTAGCCGACAAGTCAGGTGTTAAATCAAAAGCTAGTAAACAGTATCCATTTGAATATTGCTCCCTCGATATTCCATTACCTTCGTTAAGAAAATGTATACCGGTGCCTGAGTACAGGGTGTGGTATGCGCTCGTAAATACATCGTTTGGAAATGATGGTTGTAACGATTTTGAAGGTATCTGTTGACCATCTATATATAGGCTAAATGAGCAAATACCAAAATTTTCAAAGTTGAAAGGATTTTTAACATAACTACCGTTGAATGCTGTATTATTCACAAAACATATTCTATAAAATACTTCAAAAAGTAATGCAGCTATGTCCGTTTCCAATCTATATAACCCGATACTTGTAGAAAGATTTAGTATTGTGCTCTTAGTTCGACAAAAGTGAAGTGGTTGTGAGTTTGAAGTAATATACAACAATGGAGGTAAGTTATTTATATTTTTTAAATTTCGTATCAGTAAATTTATAATATTAATAATTCCGTTTTTGATTGATTTGTTTATGTTATATTTCAGTCTTCATACAACCTGAAAGATGTGGAAAAATGTTTCAGACCATACAACTATTATGATTTATCTGATGAAGAAGAGGTTTTAAACTTAACAGAAAATAAAAATAAGAAGACCAATCGTTTAGATGACTTTTTTCTTCAAGAACCTGACCGTAAAAAGAAAAAAACTAAACTTTCTTCAAGTGTTGGCCGTGCAGGCAAGGAAGGAAGCATTTCATATATATCGACAGATAAAGATGATGGAAGGGACGCTGATATACTTGTAAAAATCGAATTATATAGTATTAATAAGTTGAGAGAAATCCCAGTCTCACAACATTGGAAAAATGCGGATATTCGTGTTAAATATTACATGAAAAGCGATTCCAACATTGATCATCAGATTAAGGATATTGTATACAACATAACAAAGGAGATATATGAGGAAGATAGTGTAAAACGTTACAGTTTTAAAAATTAGCTTAATTCAGTTTCTACATGCTTCGGATTCTAATACCATATTATGTTTATATAGTTAAGTAATGTTTTCACTAGTATAAATATTATGTTGCATTGTACAAAGTCAATCATTGTGCTTTTTGTTGAAGACCTTTGCGCATTAAGGTAAAAAGTGTGTGACAAAAAATAGTTGTGAAACGAATACATATATACAATGTCTCAAGACTGTGTTAGTGTATTTTTTGATGAATTGGATCAATTTGAAAGCTTATCCAATGATACAAATGAACTTTTTAATGTTTGTGATGAAATAGAAAGAAATGATTTAAATCACCCATTTTATGACCAAAGAATGATGGCGCTATGTGATGAATTTGATGGGAAACTGTGAGTATATATAATAATAATATTTTTTATATTTTTTGATTTCTCTATTCGCATTTCTAACAGTTAAATAATATAACATTTTATTCGATAGGGTTGATCAAATGGGTCATGGAACTAAAAGGAAAGCAGATGTTAATATTAACTCTGCTGACATCAAAAGAATAAAATCTGGATCTAACATGGATGTTTCACGGTCTTCACAAGAGGAATCAACATCGAATAAAGGTAATAATTTTAACACGAAATTTTGTTGTATTTGTAATACAAATGTTTCCAAAAAATATTTCGCTAATCATCTAAGGAGCAATGCACATAAAAATAACGTAAATAAAATACAACATTCAATAAAACCCAATGTTAAGATAATTGAGACTGCGTTCGGTAATAGAATAATAACCTATAGAGTAACTTCAGAAAATCAAAATGATTTACAGTTTGAGACACCAGATTTATTTCTTGCGTCAGTCAAAGATACAATATTTACATTAATAAATAAATCTATAGAAGATCACACAATTTTAAAAATAAATTTCATTTTATGTGGTGACTTTGTTCAGGAGACAAAAAACTTAAACAAAAGCTTTGATTTCCAATCAATGAATTTTATTGTTTGTATTGCTGATGATTTAAATATATTTTATACAACTCTCACAAAATCTCTAATAAACTATATAAATTCATTCGAGAAAAAGGATAGTGGGTGGAGTCTGAAAAAGATTTTACATTTGGATTTGAATTTAAATCAATTTAACCCTTTAAGAGGAAAATCCTTTATTGAGTTACCACATGATATAAAAACAAAAAAAGCTGTGATAAATGTTAAAAACACTGATGACGCCTGTTTTAAGTGGGCACTGTTATCTGCTTTATTTCCAATTCATAAAAATTCGGATAGAGTATCATCTTACACCAAATACAGTCATAAATTAAAGTTCGGTAATATTAAATTTCCTGTTAAATTAAACGATATACACAAAATTGAAAGTCTTAATAATATTAGCATCAATGTTTTTGGTTTAGAATATAATGAACATAAAAAAAAACATTGTATTGTTGGGCCATTGTATTTTACAAAAAATAAAATGCAGACTCATATAAATTTACTATATTTGACACATGGTAAAATCGGTCATTATTGTTATATTAAAAATATGTCACGATTAATAAGTAGTCAAGTTTCGAAATCCAAGGAAGCTATATATCTATGTGACTTTTGTTTACAATATTTTTTAACATCTGAACGTTTAAATAACCATCAAATAAATGATTGCAGACATATTTGTACACAAATACCCAGCGTAGTTAAACATAAAAAAAATTGGTGGGGTGATATTGTTTCTGAATGTAAATTAAGTTTTGATAAATTTCAACGTAAATTGATGTTACCTTTTGTTATATATGCGGATTTTGAGGCTTTTTTAAGTCCCTTAGCATCATGTTCAAACGACCCTTCAAAATCACATACAATAAATGTACAAAAGCATAATGTGTATAGTTTTGGATACTACATTAAATGCTCATACGATGATAAATTGTCTAAATATGTAACATATACTGGTGAAAATTGTGCTTTAAAATTTATGGAATCACTGAAAGATAATTTGATAAAAATCGTTAAAAAAATTAGTTTCCAAAAAGAGCCTAATAAAATATCACCAATACAGCAAGATATAGTTAGCAAAGCTAAAAATTGTTATATTTGTGATAAAATTTTGTGTGGGGATTCAATGATTTACCACGATTGGTTTACTGGGGAATTTGTTGGGGTCATACATAAACTTTGTTCTGAAAAATTTAGAGTACCTTACACTGTACCAGTTTTCTTACACAATTTAAGCCATTATGATGCACATTTTATCGTACATGCCTTAAGCTTTGATGAAGGTCGGGTGGAAGTTCTCCCGCAAAATAAAGAAATATACATATCATTTTCAAAGGTACTTAATATCAATAATAGTAATGTAACTTTACGTTTTGTGGATTCCTTAAAATTTTTACCCAGTAGCTTAGATACTTTAGCAAAAAATTTAAACGACAATAATTTTAAGGAATTATCAAAATGCTTTCCCAATTCAGAAGACTTTAAACGGCTGACTAAAAAAGGTGTATTTCCATATGAATTCATTAAAGATTTTGATACATTAAATTACAATCAACTTCCTGATCTTCCCCACTTTTACAGTACTCTTACAGATTCCATTATTTCTAATGAAGATTACAACCATGCCAAAGATGTTTGGAATCATTTCAATTGTAAAAATATGTTGGATTATTCAAATCTTTATTTAAAAACTGATGTTTTATTGTTAGCAGATATTTTTGAAAATTTTAGGTATGTTTGCATTCAAACGTACGATTTAGATCCGGCTCATTACTATACAGCACCTGGATTAAGTTGGGATGCTATGTTAAAACACACTAAAACAGAAATTGAATTACTTTCTGATATAGATATGATTGCTTTCATTAAATCAGGAATTCGTGGTGGTGTTTCGCAATGTAGCACACGCTATGCAAAAGCAAATAATGTTTACATGTCTGACTATAATGCAAAAGATAAAGAGTCATTCTTAATGTATTTCGATGCCAATAATCTATATGGTTGGGCTATGTCGCAATATCTACCTACAGCTGGTTTTGAGTGGGTTAGTGCTGATACAGATTTTAATGTTAGTTGTTCCTCAGATATAGGTTTTATCTTAGAAGTAGATCTGGAGTATCCGGTGGATTTACATGATAAACATTCAGATTTACCTCTTTGTCCAGAAAATATACCAGTTGGGGACGCTAAGGAAATAAGATTGATTCCAAACTTAAAAAATAAATATAAATATATTATTCATTACAGAAATTTAATTCAATGTTTGAAAATGGGTTTAAAATTATTAAAAGTTCATAGAATATTAAAATTTAAACAGAGTCCATGGTTAAAGAAATATATAGACCTTAATACACAATTAAGAACCCGAGCTAATTCTGATTTTGAGAAAGATTTCTATAAACTCATGAACAACGCTGTATTTGGTAAGACTATGGAAAATATTGAGAAACGAGTAAACGTTAAACTATTAACCCACTGGGAAAATAGGGGCAAAGTATTGGGAGCCGGAGATCTAATTGCTCAACCACATTTTCACAGTGTTTCAATATTTTCTGATAGTCTTGTTGCAATTCAATTAAACAAAATGAAGTTAATTTATAATAAACCTATTTATCTCGGATTTTGTATATTAGATATATCTAAAACGCTAATGTATGATTTCCACTATAATTACATGCAAGAGAAATTTACTTCCAATTTGAAACTACTGTACACAGATACCGACAGTCTCATTTATCAAATATTTACTACTAACTTTTATAATGATATAAAACCCGATATTAACAAATATTTTGATACATCTGACTATGATGAAAATAATATTTTTGATTTCCCAAAATTAAACAAAAAAAAGTTAGGGTACTTTAAAGACGAGAATATCGGAAGAATTTTTACAGAGTTCGTAGGGTTAAGATCTAAAATGTATGCATTACAAGTTGATGACAAGGTGGTGACGAAAGCGAAGGGTGTAAATAAATGTATTACAAAAAAATTAACATTAAATAATTATAAGTCGTGTTTGTTTAATAACAACGTACAGCATTGTAAAATGTATCGATTTAGATCATTAAAACATACAATTTTTACCCAGGAAATAAATAAGCTATGTTTATCTTTTAATGACACTAAGCGGTACATTTTACCAAACAAAATCGATACGTTACCTATAGGTCATTACAAAATCATTAGTATGTAATTAAGTTAATCATTATTGTATATATGAGGCATTGTAATTTTTTATGTAAAATAAATTTGTGTGTTTACATGTATACATATATATAAGAATACATTAATATTGTGATATTACACTTAAATTTTTCTGTATATTCCATATAAATAAATTGTTTTTAAAATATCAACTTAGTTTTATTCCTTTCCCTGCTGAAGACAGAAGTCAAAATGATTCATTTTATTCATCCTTTTGCTGCCATCGTAGCAGGACCAAGTGGGTGTGGAAAATCTAACTTTGTTGCAAATTTCATTAAACATAAAAATAGTATATGTAATGAGATTTTTTTGGAAATTACATGGTGTTATGATGAAATGCAACCGCTTTATAATATACCCGGAGTAAATTACCACCAAGGACTACCGGAATTGCATATGTTTGATGGTAAAAATCCACATTTGATTATAATAGATGACTTAATGAGGGAATCTGATGGGCGAGTTGTTGATATATTTACAAAAGGCAGTCATCATAGAAATTTGAGTGTTTTTTACATAACCCAAAACTTATTTCATCAAGGAAGAGGACAGCGTGATATTTCACTTAATTCAAGTTATATTATTTATTTTAAAAATCCCCGTGACAAAACACAAATACGATTTCTAGCTAGACAAGTTTCCCCGGAAGACACGAAGTTTATTGAAGATTCATATACCGATGCTACTAAAGAAGCTCATGGTTATTTAATGATTGATTTGAAACAAAACACTGATGATGCTCGCCGCATAAAATCTAAAATATTTGAATCCCGTAATTTTTGTACAATATATGTTCCTATGAAAAGGTATAAATATCTTTGTAATCAGCCACTCTAAGTCAGTAATGAACCATGTATCAACGAATAACAACGCATAAGGAATTGTTATCAGCTTTACATAAATTAAAACCCAAACATCGTAGAATATTATTGAAGTCTTGTAATAATCAAGAAATTAACTGTATTTGTGAATGTATTCACAATGTTTTACAAGGAAAAGTACCTTTAAAAGAGAATACAAAAACCAAATTAAAAAAAATTAAAAATATCTTACGTAATCTGATCAGTAAAGGTAAAAGTTTTGAATACAGGAAAAATATATTAATACAAAAAGGAGGGTCCTTTCTTCCAATAATTTTGGGTACAATTCTAAGCACCCTTGTAAGTTGTTTTAATAAATCACAATGAACACAAAAAAAATGCTTCTTGTTGAGCAAGACTTTATTGATAAACTGAAACATCAGAATGAAAATAAAGCAACACCACAAAGTAGATTGGATTTAGAAATGGAAAAAATTATATCAAGTAAATTGGATGATCGCGAAAAATGGGCACTTTATCTACAAATTTTACAAAGATACTTACATTACTCCATGGAAGAACGCCAACCTCAAGAAATAACAATAACTGAAAAGGTTTTAAATGATAATACCAACGAACCCCGTAACATCAATAATATAACTACTAGTAAAAATGAAAAAATGCTAAATGTTAAACAACCCCCAACGGATGAAGACATCGCATATGGGTTACCACCAAAAGAAATATTAAAATTAATTCCTAAAACTTATATGAGGAGGGGTGAATTGTTGATGGATACAATATTAAATAAAAAAGATCAATTGCAATGGAATAAAAATGGAACAGTTATCATTAGTGGACAAGAGATACCAGGGAGTAATATTATAGATTTAGTGAATGACATCTTAAGACCCTCGAAGAGATCCGATCCAATCGGTTGGGAAATATTTGCCAAGTTTTTAAATGATATAAATACCCCGCTAACATACATTGGTAATCTAAAAAGAATCAAATATATATCTAATCTTAATAGTAAAGATAAAACATTGATTCAAGAACCACAAACTGAGGTTTCTTCAACTCCAACTCAATCTAAATACATCACTAAATTGAGAAACAAAAGTGATTGGGAGAAATGGACCCCGTATTAGAGTTACATCGCATCTATTATGATATTTCACATCCAGCCGGTTACAGCAGTGTCAATAAGTTAACAAAGGCAATGAATGGAAAAATCTCAAAAAGTGATGTTTTGAAATGGTTGCAGTCTCAAGAAACATATACATTACATAAACCGGTAATAAAAAAATTCCCGCGTAATAAATATATTTTATCAAATATTAATGAATTGTGGCAAGCTGATTTAAGTGATTTAAGAACTTACATGCAATATAATGATGGATATAAATATATTTTGTGTGTTATTGACGCCTTTAGTAAGTATGCTTATGTTAGAGCAATGAAAAAGAAGGATTCATACACAATAAAAACGTGTTTTACTAGCATCTTTGATGAAGCTAAAACTGTTCCTAGACATATTCAATCAGATAAGGGCACGGAATTTGTATCTAAGGATGTCCAAACTTATTTAAAAAGTAAAAATATACATTATTACACTACAAATAATCCAGATATAAAAGCAAGTATAGTAGAACGATTTCAGAGAACATTGAAAATGAAAATGTGGCGTTATTTTACACATAAGAATACTTATCGCTATACAGATATTTTACAAGATTTGGTTAGTTCTTATAATCACAGTGTACACTCTAGTATCAAGATGAGACCATGTGATGTTAAAATGGAAAACATAATGGAAGTTTGGCGAAATTTATATTATGATGAAAAGACTTATATTTCAAGTTTAAACAAAGTACCTAAGTTTAACGTTGGTGACTATGTAAGAATTACAAAATACAAACATGTATTTCAAAAAGGTTATGAAAGTAATTGGAGTAATGAAATTTTTATCATTACTTCGATTATAGATCGTTCCCCGTGGGTTGTATACACTTTAAACGATTTAGACAATGAATCAATAACAGGAACTTTTTATGAGAAAGAACTACAAAAAATAACTTTTTCCCCCACTTCCGAATTTAAAATTGATAAAATCATCAGATCACGTAAAAGCGGTATTAGAAAGGAAGTATTAGTTAAATGGAAAGGATATCCTAACAAGTTTAATTCTTGGGTCTTACTATCGAATATTAAAAATCTGCAATGAAGGAAAGTTTTTATTTAACTTTACTCAGCAATAGTTCTACACAATATTTTCCGGGAAATATGACATCAAATTTTTCTACAAAACTACCTAAAGCCATTACATTAGAAGGAGAATGGATGGTAGGTATAGTTGAGTTTCAATATCCTTCTACTATGTTTTCCGTGCAAGAACATGAAAATATTATGTACATAAGTAAAAAAACTACCATCAATAACGAAGAGACCACACTGATGTATAAGAACCATATACCAGCCACCAACTATGATAATATACAAAATATTCTTCTAGCTTTAAATTCGAAAGAGAAAGTTAGTTTTCGCCAGGACACCGTGTCAAAGTTTGTCTCTGCTACAGTAAAGGATCCATCAATAATTTCATTATCTCTTTCACCTAATTTGAGCTTTCAACTTGGATTTGAGCCAGATACCAATTTAGTAAATCATAATATCGGTAAACGCCCTGCTAATCTACATTTGGGGTTACCATCACAATTATTTGTGTATTGTGATATTATAGAACCACAAATTGTTGGTGATGTAATGACACCCCTATTGAGAATTATACCCTTAGATCCTGCTAAATACATATATGGTTCAAATAAAATGCATATATTTTCACCACCACATTATTTGCCGGTAATGAGAAGAGAATTTGATGTTATTGAGATAGATATAAGAACAACCACGGGAAATGCTGTACCATTTCAATACGGAACATCGTGTGTGAAACTTCATTTTAAAAAAATATAAACTATATTTCCTTTTTAAAATGTATACACCTCAAGATACATTTATATGTCCTTATGAACATTATTATTCGAAACAAGCTGGGTCTGGTATAAATGTAATCTACAAAGGAGCCTTACATCAACGTGGTCATGGTATCGGCAGTTTTCTTGGGGGGTTATTTCGAAGTGTGCTACCTTTACTCACTAGTGGTGCTAAGGTAATTGGAAAAGAAGCACTTAACGGCGGAATTGGGCTTTTGTCAGATGTTGTGGCTAGTCGTCCTATCAAAGAATCTATTAAAAATCGATTGAAAGAGGCTAGTTCTAACCTTAAACGCAAAGTTGATACCAAAATTGATAATCTTATGACTGGATCGGGTGTTAATAAAAGACGAAAATATTGTAATGAGCTCATTCGAGTTTCACCCCTCAACGTGAAAGGCGCTCTGAAGAAAACAAGGAACAAAAATATTAATAATTCCAAGGATATATTTTCAAACTAATCATAATGTCATTTATTCATAATCATTCATGTGAGTGCGTTAAATCTGAATTGGATCTGTTTGCTCTTCCTTCCACACAAACAAGTATCGAATATGGACACTGGATACACTATAAACCAATTTCTTCATTAAGTGATGATGGACCCGTCGAATTTCAAGTACCTGGTACTGGAGATGACTACATAGACCTTTCGCATACACTACTCCATCTCAAGGCTCAAATTAAAAATCAAGACGGTTCTGTAGTTAATGCAGCTAATGTAGTGGCACCAGTCAATAATTGGTTACATTCTTTATTTAACCAATTGGATGTTTACCTAAACCAAAAACTTGTGTCACCCCCAAATAATACTTATGCATATCGTGCTTTCATAGAAACTCTATTAAATTATTCATCATCCGCCAAAAAATCACATTTGACATGTGGTTTATGGTACGAGGATACAGCTGGAAAAATGAATGAAACTAATGAGGCAAACAAGGGCTTTTACAGAAGACAACAACTTTCAAAGGATGGTAAGGATGTTGAAATGATTGGACATTTACATGGGGATATATTCAATCAAGATAAATTCCTCATTAACGGGGTCGAATTATCTATAAAATTAGTGAGATCGAGAGAAACATTTAACCTCATGTCACAGAATGCAGATAATAAGTACAAAGTCTGTATCACAGATGCAAGTTTAATAATACGCAGAGCAAAAATTAATCCATCAATACTAATAGCCCATCAAAAGGTTCTTGCCACTACTACAGCTAAATATCCTATAACAAGAGGTGAAGTGAAAGTCCTGACCATACCGTCTGGTGTGCAGGGTAAAACACTGGATAATATATTTTTAGGACAGGTTCCTAAGAGATGTATTATAGGTTTTGTGAATAATACAGCATTCAACGGTAGTTATGTTAAAAATCCTTTCAACTTTGAAAATTTTGGTATTTGCTCATTTAGCCTATATATAGATGGTCAACAGATACCTTCAAAATCGTTACAACCATCATTTCCAAACGATGTATTTACGAGCGCATACCACACCCTGTACTCAGGCACCGGTATACATTTTCTTAACGAAGGTAATGGAATATCGAGGGAGCAATATTCAAATGGATACTGTTTACTAGCTTTTGATTTAACACCTGACTTGTCGGCTAACTCTAATGTGCATTGGAATCTTGTTCGCCATGGTAGTGTAAGAATGGAAGTAAGATTCGAGAGCGCATTGACTGAAACTATTAACTGTGTAGTTTACGCAGAGTTTTCAAATATTATAGAAATAGATAAGAACAGAAATGTATGTGTGGATTATAGTAGTTAAGCAATCACTTATGTAATTATGATATTAAGAATAATAAAATATAACCTAAACGAATATGACATGGTTTTTATTTACCTCATTACTTGTTTAATAAAAAGACTCATTACTTCTGTTGAGATCATATTATGTGGGTTTAAATGAATTCATTGGTACAAATATGAATTGATAGTTAGAAATGTAGTCAGTTAAAGAGCAAAAGAGTAGCGGAGTAAACGCGTATTAAAGTATGAACACACTAGAAGTGCAAATGAGTCTTCGTATGATACATCCCAGCCTCCAAAGCAACGTATATCCTTCAAATCGATTGCCAATTTATGCTCAGGTGCCAGCATTTATAATATGCAATCTTGACCCTGATTCACAGCCGGGGTCTCATTGGGTGGCTGTACATATAAGCGTCGAAAGAGTTGGTGAATATTTTGATTCATTTGGACGTAAACCTATTGAGGCAATAGAAGGGTTTTTAAGGAGGAATTCTTGCATGTGGAGGTACAATAGCGTTACGGTTCAAGATTATCTATCAGCGGTGTGTGGAGAGTACTGTTTGGTATATTTATATTACAAGTTCAGGGGGATGAGATTAGAAGACTTCCTTAGAAATTTCACATGTGACTCAGTGAATAATGATATGGTGCTAGTAAATTTGTATAGAAATATAATGAACATATAAATAAAAAATAATACCTGGAATAAAAATGTTTTATTTTACCATGTAACCCTTACATCTAATTATATTTATAGGTAGTGGTGTTAAAGGTTAGGTATATTTATTATAATTTGTTTAGAATCGTACGTTAGGTTACTTTAAATATATATTTATTATTTTTCATTTAAAGCCATAGGTTGGGTTAGTGAATGTAGGAAAGTAGATAACGCGATGCATTAGTACTGAGGCATTCATTAGATAATGACTGGGAATTTCGTGCAGGAAATAGGAGCTGATAAGGTGGTGATAAGTTAATGAGCTACGGTTTTGCGAAAGCTATCTTTTAAACGGTTAGAGATATCAGTTCGGCTGTGAGTGCTTTCGGCTCCGCACGCCCTGTTTAGTGGGAATAGAGTACAAACTTTTTTTTTTTTTTTTTAGTATTGGTCAGCCATGATTTTTAGGTTTGTCCCTTGGGCGGGACAAAATATTTCCGGGTTCTGCCTTTGAGGCAGTACCCGGAAATACCAACTACTGACAAATTAGCATTTCTAAAATACTTACGTCTCTCCCCCCTAATACAAATACAAAAATTATATATGTTACACGTAAAATAATTATATATTTGATATAATAAAATTAGAATGATAGGTTTAAGGAAAAAAATACTAGTAAATTATTAACGAAACTTATTAAGTAAAAATTTTACAACGAATGAAAAACTGATATAAAAATTTCAAATAACTTTACTTAACAATCAAATTGCCCCCCTGTGTGGCGTGGGCCCCAAATTGGAAAACACTAGTTTAGATACCTATGAACACAGTTCCTTTTTTTTTCTCTACGATCGACATATATGCTCTTGGTACCTATCATGTAATAAGTCTTATCTATAACTAATGAAGAAAGTTGTTACCAGGCAGAAGTTGGCCTGCATGATATTTCAAGCGATGAGTAACAAAGTATGTGAGTACCGACTGCAGCGCCATCTGCTGGGCTGATTTGTAAATATAAACCATCCAGGACACCTACCAAACGTATCCAAAAAATTCATTCAAAACGATCCAGCCGTTTAAGAGGAGTTCAGTGCCACACGTACAGTAGAATTATATATATATAAACATCTGCCTATCTTATTAGATACATATTATTAGTTGCATGGTGTAATTATAACTTATCATTTATCTCGTACGTATTTTGCTTCACAAAAACATTAAGTGTTTGTTAAGTAGGTCAAGCTTAAAAAGAGGACATGCGCATAATGAAACCTGTTCAGAATATAGACAAGGCACGGAAATATTTAATGACTTTTTCACCTCGCTGTATGTTTAGTAAGATCATTTTAATTTGGTAATTCATAAGCGAAATAATAATTTTATTTACAATTAAATATAATATAATTATCCTCTAGTCACATTATTACATATCGTAAGTTAGTGGATAGAAAAAAAGCGTGTTGTTTTTTGTAGTGTTTTATTTAAATGATAAATAAATTATAATAATGTCGCATTTAATACTAAAGAGTCTACTGTATAACTAACAGGTTATTATGTAGATTTAGAATTCATTGAATTAAAAAAATCTACGCAAATAACACGGTGCTTCGAAGTGTACTTAACAAAGTAACGATACATTGTAGTAATTAAACTAAATTATTTAGTTTCATCTAGTTTTACAATGAATGGTTGCATTAATTTTTCGTTGAAAATATTCACAACTCGGTACTGTAAGAATATATTCCGAATCCGGAGTGAGCGTGTCTCCCGAAGCGTTGACATTGACTTTGTAGCTGCAGTGGTAATCCAATTCGTACAACTCGAACGATGTTTGCTGAAAACGATAAACAAGAATTCATTTTTATTGGTTTTACAACTAGCCATAGCGTCTATCTTTAGGGTGAGAAGTGGGGGAATTGGTAAATAACATTGAAGGAGTATGGTCAGCATTGCCTAGAAAAAAGCCAAGTCCCGATCTGACGTGTGTGTGGGACCGTAGTGTAAGAACCCTGGCCCATGTGATTCATCCAAGTCTACCCTACCAACCCAAACCCTTCTGTTTAGTTGGGAATCGATCTCAGGATATCCAGTCATATATTTAAAGGTATAATAACCATTTGCACAACAATTTAAACACTATTGTACTGTATAGTCGATCTTACCTCAGTTATTGCTGAAAGATTTTTAACTTCCTTTATTGGATGGTGGCACTTGAAAGTCCTCCAGTGTACATAAAATCTGAAAAGGTTGATACAGGTTATATCTATCAAAGTATAAGTTCGCTTACCGGCTGAATTGGTTTAATATAGTTTTGAAATATACAGAAGAAAGGAATGAAGAAGAATTATATATGTTTTTCTTATTGTGTCAATTGCAAATAAAGAAAACGTGCCAGAACACTAGTTTCGTTTACTACGTAGGTACCGAATGACATGAATTTTATCAAAATTCAATAATATATACATGCAAACTACACAAAATTTAAATGTATAAATTTAGTAATGAAGTAATTTTTTTATGAACATTACGTTCATACAAACGGGCAAGAAGTTAACCTGCATTGAGTGTCCATGGGCGGCGGTTCATTGAATACAGCCGCCCATTCCAGAGGGCTAGCGAATTAGATGCTGCGTGCCTTTTAAGAATTTGTACGATGTTTACTTAAAGGATACTGAGTCTAAAATCTGTCTTAAATAACGCTCGGTTGTGAAACGACGGAATTTCATGGAATTTCGTAATCTTCTCCGTCGTCCGATGATGAACTCAGCTGCATTAGTCCGAACAACTACACTATACATTCTACATTTAAATACGGTAGAAATACAAAGAGACCCTACATCTCTACGCGACGCAAAGGGATCAAGCCGCTTCGAAAATGTCTGGCCGAAATCGTAATGTGTTCTATATTCTAGAAAAACTACAACTATATTTAAGAATCCTCTAATATAATAATATAATACGGTATAAACTACCTTTTCGGTTGTTTATCCTTTGCTGCGCCTACGGGTTGCCATGCAATTCTTGCTTTTACTCTATGGTCTTCCCACAGAAACCTGTTTAATCTCACACCTGTAATTTTCTTATTGTCTTTTCGTTTCTGTAGTAATTCTGGTGGTCTTTCTAGAATGAGAAAAAAGTTTCACGATTTAATTATTTTTACTACTATTAGTTAGATTATAAATTATACAACGCTGCTGAAGCTGGAACTGATTGGAATCGTAAAATGGCAGTCTTAACTTTTGTATCAAGTATTGGGCGGATTGTACTGGGAGTTACCGCAGCTCAAAGTCACAGTAGTTATGATAGCGACTTCCATAAAATACTAAGCAGTTGTACCACGGGTATCCAGAAATATTTTTTTTACAGTAACAAAAACACAGAAAGCTGAACACTTAGAAATTACATTAGGTCACGTGACCATTGCCAAAGAAATTTGTTAGTCGTTAGTGGGTCACGCTCTCGTATACTGTCAGGCACCAAAACCCATTATGATATAATTTGAACCCTGAATCTACGTATTTGCGTTTCTCACGAGTATGTTAGTGCGTGCTCCTATTTCACCATGCCTCCTGCTGATAGGGCAAATCTTTGTTTTAAATTTATTTTATTATTCTTTATTACTCAAGATGTCACATGGAACATGGTGTAATGGTTGCAGCTCCTTACAAACATTGTGTAAAAAAACTTGGCGATTCAAAAAAGTGTAAATTTAGATTCATTTATTGTATATTTCTCTTTTTTTTGACGTTCGAAAGTGTACATTATGTTACCTATATGAATAAATTATTTTTGACATTGACTTTGAAATATTAAAGACGAAAATTAAGATTTATAAAAATATTCCTTTACTATAAATAATTATACGTATAACTTTCAAAAGATGACTGATTTACATATATGAACACTTAACTGTATGTACTTTTTATCTATAAAGCTTAAATAACCGTTGTTAACCTATATTTTAGCTTGCAGGTACATAAATTGGACTTACCGTCTGCGCCACTAGTTGTGTTGTAGAAGATAACAGCCTTTTCACTGCGGAGTTTTCCCAATCCAAATAAGCTTATTGTTTGAACTTGAAAAAAGTACAACGAGTTGGGCTGTAGATCATTTATTTCTACGTAATTTTGTTCCTGTAAATAAGTTATAAAAAATTGATTATCTACTGAAGAAATACAGAAGATTAACATTACTAATTTCAGGAATATTCTTTCATTATTATTATTAATCTTAAGATCTCCGTGAAACTTACGGATTTCTTCGTCCGCTGCACTTTCTGTAGGATACTTCCTAGTCCAATATAAAAGTGTAATTGGTAACTATTTGAAATTTCATCTTATAAAAATGTTTAATTTGTAAAGATTGTGAGATTACGATACAAATATTTCAAGTGGCTGACTACTACTTTATTGCCAGTTCTTCTCTTCCGTTTTACGCCCTTGATTTGAGAACTGGCAGTAAATGTGAAATTATATTCATTTAATGTATATTTGCTTTTTGACGTTCATAATTGTACATTATGTTACCTATATGAATAAACGATTTTTGACTTTGATTACTGGGAAGTAAATAATGTAATGATTTCATTTAAATATAACCGCGTAGGCCAGACATATAGTAGAAAAAGAAAAGAAAGTGCTTACTTTTGGTATCTTGTTATTGCTTGATTAACACTACTTGAACAATGAATCGGTATTGTAACTTTTCACGGAATGTGCACTTAAACCGCTAATTAGCCTACTTTGACGAGTGAAAAAGCCCTTAACTAATTTGAACACATGTTCACAGTAAGATGTCAATACTTCGCAATATGAATGTGAAAAACTATGTTATTTTAATGGTATGCCCTGTAAAATCATATTTCTGAAATGTTTTAAATTGTGTTAAAATTATTATTTATATAGGATAACAAAGATGAAGAAAACGTCAGTAATGTATGAACAGATGGTGATTTGTAGAGGGACCAGAACATCTAATAGGAAATACAACATTATAACTTTATATAACAATACCTCATAGTCGTAAATGATCATTGTTATGTCCTTCACTCATACACAATAATCTAGCCAAATACTTATACATTAATAATTAATAATACCTTTGGTACCGTCTGATGATTAACAAGCACTGAATCCAGTTCGCCACCCAAACCCCGCACCCGTCGACTCCAGAACACTTTATATTTCATCACCGGTAAATCTGAACGAGGTTCCTTCCATTCCAACTTCACCGTAACGGTGCCTGAAATAACATTTACTTTCTGAAAAAATCACCATGTCGTCGTTTGACCTAAATGCCGTACTCATGAAGCAAAAAAATGGAACTCCTTGGGGGGGTACATCAAGAAATGCAAGCATGTAGAATACTGATATTTACCATCGTCAGCTTTTAATGTAGTAATCAAATTTAGGGATTGAATTAAAAAAAAAATATTGCGCAGGAAGAATAGTTATAATAATAATAATTTATTGCAAAAATATGGTACAAAAATGTGTAAAGTGGTATAATAATTGTAAGTTATTCTGCCACATAATTGCGCGCAAATTTGTCCCTAAAGGAATTTTACATTATTAGTTATATGAATTGGTCAATTATTTACATTTCATTATTATTTATTTATGCTTCGTTACAAAAAAAAATATTTTTTTCTTTTTTTTGTTATATACCCCCCCCAGGGGGGTACCACACGCGCCCGCGGTGGAGAATCCCCCTCTGGGCGTCAGTCACCGGGGCACTCTGCACCCGGTGGTGGACGCACAGGCTGCCCTTCGTATTCTGGGGGGGGCAATTCTGCGCTCTACAAAAATAATTGTCCTCGGGGCAAACGGAAGAACTTACCGAAGGCAACCCCTTCCACGCTCACAGTGGACTTCACCAATGTTAGGGGGCTCAATTCTAACCTAAACGCGGTTCACTTTCACCTTGAAACTGCGAAGCCGGCCTTATTCTTCCTTACTGAGACTCAGATATCCTCCCCGGCTGATACTTCTTACCTCTCCTACCCGGGGTACAAATTGGAACATTCATTTGTGCCGCGGGCGGGAGTTTGCGTGTACGTCAGAGAGGATATCTGTTCTCGTCGCCTTGGGACGCTTGAAGGAAGGGACCTATCTAACCTTTGGCTCCGCGTAGACTGCGATGACCATCCGCGATTCTATGCGTGCCTGTATAGGTCCCATAGCGGAAATGATGAAACTGACCGACTCATTGAGCACATCCAAATGGCTACAGATTCCCTGCTCGAAAGGGTTCCTACCGCTGAAATCGTGATACTTGGCGATTTTAACGCCCACCATGCCGATTGGCTCGGCTCTGAAACCACCGATCACGCGGGAAGATCCTTTCACGACTTTGCTTTAGCCTACGACCTGACACAAATGGTCCCTGCGATTACGCGAATACCAGATGTGGTTGGTCATAAACCCTCTTTGTTGGACCTTCTGCTGACTTCGCATCCGGAGAACTATCAAGTCTCTGTTGACCCGCCATTGGGTTCATCGGATCATTGTGTGGTCCGGAGTACTGTGCCATCTACGCGCCCTTCGCGGCCCCGCTTTTTGGGTTGTCGCCGTATTTGGCACTATAAGTCAGCAGATTGGGACGGGATGCGGTCTTTCTTTGCGTCCTACCCTTGGGGGCCTATTTGCTTTTCGTTGGATGCTCCAGATTCCGTCGCTGCCTCTGTCACCGAAGTGGTTTTGCAGGGCATGGAACTCTTTATTCCATTTTCTGCGGTGCCGATCGGTGGCAAGTCTCAGCCCTGGTTTAAACGTTCTTGCAAGGCGGCCTCGCGTCGAAAGCGAGAATGCTTTAAGGCATGGGCGGAAGCGGCGAAATCTCGTGATGCTAATACCAGCGAACTCAAAAAAGCATATAACTCAGCCTCCAGGTCCTTCAAACGGGAAATCACTAAGGCAAAGTCAGAGCACATTGCCAGATTTGGCGAGAGATTGGCCCAACTCCCTTCGGGGACTCGAGCCTTCTGGTCTCTCGCCAAAGCTGTCCAAGGGAATTTTTGTCAGCCCTCCATTCCACCATTGCACAGGGAGGATGACTCGCTGGCCCACACTGCGAAGGAGAAGGCCGACCTTTTAGGCTGTCTCTTCGCATCCAGCTCGACTTTGGATGACCGAGGGAGATCACCACCGATCATTTCAAGGTGTGATTCTTCGATGCCGGAAGTTACATTCCGGCAACGTGCTGTCCGCCAAGCATTATCTTCCTTGGACATACATAAGTCGAGCGGGCCGGATGGTATTCCTCCAATTGTGCTGCGTACTTGTGCTCCTGAGTTGGCTCCGGTCTTAACGCGCCTTTTCCGGTACCTGTACTCGCTTGGCACTGTCCCAGAGTGCTGGAAGATCGCTTCGATACATCCGATCCCTAAAAAAGGCGATCGCTCTGATCCGTCCAACTATCGCCCAATAGCGATAACCTCCTTGTTCTCCAAAATAATGGAATCCATTATTAATGGCCAGCTCTTGAGGTATCTGGAGGGCCACCAGCTGATAAGTGACTCTCAGTACGGCTTTCGTCGTGGTCGTTCGGCTGGTGACCTTCTTGTATACCTTACGCATAGATGGGCGGAGGCAATTGAGTCCAAGGGGGAGGCTCTAGCGGTTAGTTTGGACATAGCGAAAGCCTTCGATCGGGTGTGGCACAGAGCACTGCTCTCGAAGCTTCCAGCTTATGGGCTTCCCGAGAAATTATGCGATTGGATCTCCAGCTTTCTGGCCGATCGGAGCATCAAGGTCGTCATTGACGGAGCTTGTTCCGACCTTAAACCCGTGAACGCTGGGGTCCCACAAGGCTGTGTTTTATCCCCGACCCTGTTTCTTCTGCATATCAATGATATGTTGCAACTTAGCAACATTCATTGCTATGCGGATGACAGCACTGGGGAAACTCTTTACATTGGCCGGGCAGGTATTTCTCGGGCAGATGTCGATGAGTACCGGAACAAACTTGTGTCTGAAGTAGAAACTCTACTACGTGGAGTCTCCGACTGGGGCAGACTAAATCTAGTCCAATTTAACCCCAAGAAGACACAAGTTTGCGCGTTTTCCGCTAAAAAAACACCCTTTGTCGCTACTCCTCTTTTCGAAAACACTCTTCTTAAAGCCGCAGCCAGCATTGGAATACTTGGCGTTGACATATCGAACGACGTTCAGTTTCGCGGTCACTTGGAGGGAAAGGCTAAATTAGCCTCCAAAAAGCTTGGTATGCTCAACAAGGCGAGACGGTACTTCACTCCGGGCCACCGCTTGCAACTATATAAAGCGCAAATTCGGCCCCACATGGAGTACTGTTCTCACCTCTGGGCGGGGGCTCCCCAGTACCAACTCCTTCCACTTGACCGTGTTCAACGAAGAGCGGTTCGAATCGTTGACGACCAAATTCTCTCCGAGCGGCTTGATCCTTTGGCGTTGCGTAGAGATGTGGGGTCACTCTGCATCTTCTACCGCATTTACCATGGAGAGTGTTCAGAGGAGTTGTTCGGATTAATACCTGCAGCTGAGTTTCATCATCGGACGTCGAGGCAGAATACGAAATTCCATCCGTATCACCTCGACGTCCGCCGTTCCACAACTGCGCGATTTTCAAGGCAGTTTTTGCCGCGCACCACCACTTTGTGGAACCAGTTGCCCACTGAAGTATTTCCGAACCAATTCGACTTAGGGTCCTTCAAGAAAAGAGCGTACAAATTCTTAAAAGGCCGGCAACGCACTCGCGAGCCCTCTAGCATCGAGAGTGTCCATGGGCGGCGGTATCACTTAACATCAGGTGAGCCTCCTGCCCGTTTGCCCCCTATTATATAAAAAAAAAAAAAAAAAAAATACAAAAAAAAAAGAAAGTAGGTTACATCAGTTATTTGAGCGAGCGGCCTTCTCGCTGACAAGCGATTTCTTCCAGGCAACCCTAATATGGAACAATAGAAAAAGAAACTGAAAACATGTAACTATAACTAAAATTAAACAAAAAATATAACATACAAAAAATATAAACAGAGATGTAAAAGCTCTGCCACAGGTTAATTGACTCACAATTAAAAAATATATAAGTAAAAGCTAGTGATGAGGCAGAAGAAAAATGATCAAAAAGAAGATTTTTAAATCCAACCTATTTGGGGATTCTAAAGGGGTCCTTAGTATGCCCAAAGGCGCTTATAACTAAGTATATACCTTAAGCTTCAAGTTTATTACCGTGTTTCAGGATATTACGTCGATGCAACGATATGTATGTTGGTGTCGCCATAATATCAGTATAAAATCAAGCACACTTACCATTTTGGGATCGAACGGGTCGCACTTTTAATTTTTTCGGTGGGGGAGGGGGTCTTGGTCCCTTTCGTGGTGTAAAGGACGCGCTTGGCTCCGAGAATCCTCTGGTTCCAGAAGCACTCACTGCAGCCACTCGAAACCGGTACCAACGACCCGGTTTCAATAGATTTTTTAATGACACTTTTGTTCTGTGGAAAGGAGTATTTTGTTAAACACCAGCCCAACTAATTGTGGTTCCCAAGCCTGAATTCATTATTGAGTTGTTTTACTACATAGTCCTAGTGAAAAGAAGATCTCGTGAGAGTATATTATTGAAAAATGTTTCTTTTATAGACCAACTTTAGAATTCAATTGTAAGATTATATCTACTGTTCTTATGAGTAATGAATATTTTTGTAACTACGTTTAATAATTTCGGCATCACTCTATAATGCCCTTACATTAGGAATATCTTCTTGCAATATTACAATTCCTTAGAAAACCCATTCCAAATATTTTTCTTAACCTCTGAATGTCTTAAGATAAGATAAAATGCTTCTGAAAATACTAAGTGCCATTGAGTGTTTTTTCGAAAACCTATCATAAATGATAAGTATGTAAATTTCAATGTTGTATATGTTAATGTAAGTTACTATACTGCCGTATTACACAGGGATTTACTTTCCCTAACGTGAGTAAACTTACGTACTTTTTACTGCTTCTGCAAAACGTAGCTTTTTCCAATAATTATTAATTAATTAAAAATAATAAAGTATATCTTCACTCATTATTAGCATAACATCGCTATCGAGCAATAAATGCTAGAGTACCCGGTGTTACAAAATAAAGAAGTTATTTAATAATAAATACATCCTAGTTAATAATAACGTATACTATTAAAATTATATTTTGACTTGTGTTTGGGAAAAGATAAATGATAAAAAAGTTACGGCCTACCTTTGTCCGCGCAGGTAAAAGTTACCGAGAAACAAATTTATCTTCAAAACGTTTGATTGACAGTCAAATGATCGAAATAGGCATGATGTGCCGATACGTCTTACCAGGAATTTATAGACGGAATAATTTAATTAATCGTGACCACATCGACTTTGTATTATGCAATTGCGTTGTAACGTAAAAATGTTTTCACGCAACGCGGAAAGTAGAAATCAATTAAAGTGATTATAAATTAATTGTGTTCACATATACTTAGCTCTTTCTTTAAATAAAATCTAATGTTAGTAAAGATAGAGTAATATAACAGTGTTGTCCTAGTGAATTCAGCGTGCGATTACCATCCGTGAAGTCGTAGGTTCGATCCCCATCTATGTACAAACTTTTTTATATGTATGCATTTAACATTCGCTCGAACGGTGAAAGAAAACATCGTGAGGAAACCTGCTTGCCTTAGACCCAAAAAAGTCGAAGGCGTGTGGCAGGAACAGAAGGTTGATCACCTACATACCTATTAGATTGATAAACGATCATGAAACAGATGAGAAATCTGAGGCCCAGACCTTAGTATGTTGTAGCGCTATTAATTTTTTTATATTTTTTAACAGTAATGTTAAATAATATTATATTTGCACTCCACTGTAAGGCTTAGATTTTTGCTTGGCTTTTATATATTTAATTCCAATTTAATAATTTTCTTGTCTTATATACAAATAAAAACATTCAATTTAGTTTTTTTTTTCGGTTTAGTTTTTTCTTGTTATTATATGTAATATGTATTTTTGCACTTCTTACCTACCTTATGTACTTTACTTCACTAACAGTGGTTGCCTGGGAGAGATCGCTCGAAAGCGATAAGGCCGCCAGTTGCCCTCCTTTTCATTTAATTATGATAAATTTTTATATTGTAATGTAACGAAGTGTTAATAAATAAATAAAGACGTGAATTAAATCTATAAATGCGTCTTAAGTTGATGGTATCTTGATCTTGGTAAACAAAAGAGATCGAAAAAACTTATATTCCGGGTTCACCGATTCATGTCTATGCCGGAACCATGCAGTCTGATACTTTACGAGTGTTATTTATGTCCTTACAAGCCTTGTATATAAAAAGTTGCCGATAAATCAGTGCTATTAATAAGTCGATTGCAAAAAATGAGCTTCATAAGATGAATTAAATCTGTTTTTATATTAGATCTAGTGCGCGTGATTTCTCACACCTCTGTATATAAAACGTTATCAGTGCCTAAAAAAGATACTTAATAACAATAAACATAAATAAAAGTGTTATTTGTTGAAATAGTTACTTTCTAGTTCGTTAGATTCTTTATGAATAAAATGTGACAGTTACTATACAAATTCTACATTGCAACATATGTATGTTTGTGACCATTAATTATCTTAGGCATCAGATTATTTGATCGTGTATTGAAATATGTATAATGCACTCGATCGTGCGAAACTGATACAATGGTTGCATAATAAGTCGACAGTGAAGTATAATAATTTTATCATAAACATAAGAGGCTAATATTTATATCCCACACAAGATATCTTATATTAAATAAAATAAATAAATCTAATTCCACCGAGTAAGAAAAGTACTCTTATGTCTGTTTTGAACACTGATGGATATAGCTTTTATGAAGAATGGTATGATTTTAATTTCAGTATAAGAACTAAACGTCTGTAATGAAACTGGATTTAATTACGTCCACATTTATCTTCAAGTAACAAAATTATCTGTTCACAAACTAGTTTAAAAAACAGTGATACTACCTTTTTCGGTCTAGGCCTAAGATTTCTGTTGTATAATCATTTGTCAATCTAATAGTAAGTGATCAACCTCCTGGCACACACAGGCCGTCAACTTTTTGGGATTAATGCAAGCCGGTTTCCTCACGATCTTTTTCTCCAACGTTCGAGTGAATGTTAAATGCGCACATAGACAGAAAGTACATTGATGCATACAAAAACAATATCATAATAGAAATCGAGAATCTCAGGGACATAGTAACTCTATATTCCGTTTTAGCGCTGGGTAATGCCCCCTTAAGTGATGTGTATTTATTAACCCAACATTGTTGCGTGTACATAGTTTGTTATGCGCTTGAATACGTTCATTGATTTTCATACGGATAAAAAATATGAAATCATCTTAGTAGTGTGTATATGAAGATAAAATTAGACCTGATTATATACGCTGGGTCATTTAAGAAAATATGCTATTTATTTTGTGTTCCTTCTCTTCTTGACTCATTACATCAGTCGATCTCCAAAATCTCTACTTTTTAATCTAGCCAAACAGTACCACCATCCACTCTTGCATGTTCAGTAGCCAAGATATCTTAAACCTTTATTTTTTTTATAGTTGCCAAAGTCAATACTGCTTGTTACCGAGACAGTGACAAAGATTTGAGACTTTCCTCTGCTTGACGGTACAGTGAAGTTCTAGACAAATTTTACAATTCGCCGTTCGAGTTCTTTAAGTTTCCGCTGATATCGCAACCACGAGATCGCTGAGTATTTGAAGTCGGAATCGATATGATTATCGCGATAAGTGAGAGTTTCTAGTGTGTCCATGACGCCAATAGCCTTAGCAGTGATTTCAACGGCTGATCACGTAATGCATTTCCAACTTCACAAATAATATCTTTCTAGTTTGTGTCATGTTAACCCCTTATTTGTAAAGGTAAACCAGTCCAATCGCTATCTTTCAACTAGAGTATTCTTTCGTATTTTTCTGCCAAATCGGATTTTCGCCGTCGTGACAAGAAATAAATTATATTTATTTATGTTTATTTTTTGGCATAATTTCACAACTATGGGTTAGATCAATACAACACTAGACCCTTATAAGATTCCTTCTTTCCCGAACATTATGAAATGAAGTCGGGGTATTTAATATAATATTTTTAAGATTGTGCTAATACTATCTATGAGATAATATTAATAATTATGTACGTACTTATTCGTTCTCGCAATCAAGTTCCAGTCACCCAGTCTCGCTTCTTCATACTTCGGCCCTAAGTGATGCTGTTCTTCTAGAAGGTAGAGAACTCTACCCGGGACCGCTCTAGCAGAGTCACCAACACCGTCTGACCATTTCACTAGAATCGAGCGGCGTCGTTCTTTCGCTTCTTCCATTGTTGGGAGAGCAGGAAGACCTGAAAATGTTAACTTTTTTACAAAATCTGATTAATTATGTAAATATTTTCAAGTCAACGGGAATGGACCATAGTCGAAGTAGACATTATGCCAAAAATGTATCTGGAATTGTATAGGATACCTTTTGTATGGCAATCAAGGTTTAGAATAATTTACCAAATCTTCCTACTGGAGTTTTTAAAAATAGACTTAATTAACTACTTTTGGAAAGTATTAATTATTCTATTAATGAATATGCAAGAAACCTTATAATTAATATAAAAATAAAATAATAAAATACGTTTATTATGGAAGATATGATAGACAGGTATCACTTATTCCACGTCATTAAAGTTGAACCTGTAGGCATCTCTTATTATCAAATACTCTATTAAAAAAGCAAACCATCAAACAGTTATTTAAAACAAATATAGCAAATTAATTAGAAGTAGCCTGCCTAGCACTAGTCCCAGGTCTTTTTATCTACTAGATAATCGCTAAATTTATAGTAAGCCTTTTTACACAGATTTTCTTTAATACATATCTTAAATTTTCTGGGATTTTATTAAAAAAAGAGTATCCCTATTGCCAAAAAAAAATATTTAAAAATTATGAATATGATGTAGTGATAAAATGATATAAGACTTGACTATAATGATATCACTCATAATGTATGTTTCAGGAATATGGTACATTTTTGTACGATATTCGTGTTAATAAATTGTTATTAAATATTATAATATTAAAACGAGATATGTGTTATTTATCTTTCCTTTACCTCGAATATAGAAACAGTTCTCACGATTTCTTGAAAGGCGAAACTCCAGTAAAAAGACTGTGATACAACGTAGTTATTTCGATCGCTCTAATTGACATTTACATTGTTTAATGGCAAAACATACAAATTCAAATTTCGTAATAACAATTGAAAATCTTGTATGAAACGTAATTTCTAAATCACGCCTACCAATGAAGGTATATTTCTCGTAATAATACAATATTAAGTACTTGCTCGACAAGAACCCGACTATAAAACGTGGGCTAAAAGTGGTATTTGTTAAAATGGATATTACATCGTAACCATGGCAACAGACACTAATAACTTCAATTCGTGGTTGACAAAAGTCCTCAATAAATCAGAATGTTCTATACCCAAATGGAGTTGTATGGATGTTATTAATGTAAACACAAAAAAGCAATAATCTAATGTTTTTTTCGCATTGCCTGTAGTTTAAGTGTAAACAATTTAATAAAGTTCTGTAATCTAGGCAGGGATTAATGTGAAAATGCAAATGTATGAGCACATTTCTGCCTACGTCATGCACATTTACAGCTACAAAGACTTTTCAGACAAACCGAACTTCATTCAATTAAGTATTCATTTCTAAGCCTACAAAAAAAATTGTGTTAATAATCCATCTAGAAAATCCCGTTGCTGCACAGCTCAAGTAAGTACACACGTCACGTCGTGAATCACAAACCAACCGCTATTACTAGCGAGTACACTAATTGTATACTTGATAAATATGTATTAAGAATTTTTACGTAGTACAACTGATGTAAAATTTTGTATTTACATTTTACCTGGTATTGTATGCAAGTCGACCGGTTCATTACAAGATGAGCTGCAGCCCAACTTGCAGCATCGCTGGGTACCATCACATTGCGAGTCCTGGTTACATGCCTCCACACATGCAGCCTGCCACCTGGGGCTGTCTGACTTGGGGCAAGTCCCGGGTTTTTGTTCTCGTGCCCGGCATTCTGATCGACACTGGAGGTTAAATAATATAACTGAGAGTTAAGAAATGGTTTTATCATATTGTAGATATTTGCATTTCAATTAAACGTCATGTCAAGAACTGCGCCCGTACTCTGGAAACGTCTTATACAAGCAGCGATGTAAAACATACAATAATAATAATAATAATTAACCCTTGTTTTTCTTAAATCATTATGATACAAATTCTTAATTCTAGTTCTTAGAATCCCATGATGGTGCATAGGCCTCGGCCAACCTCTTTCTTCTTTTTTTTTAGTTCCCTTGATTAAGTTTGTCTCCGCCCCAAACATACCTCAGATACATACAGTTTAGTGACAAAAGGGAGTTTAAAATATTTTAATTTAATCCTTTAAACAAGGTCACTTAGATTTATAAAATTAAAATAATGTTATTATAATTCCATGCAAAATCGCAAGATATTGCTTTGTGTGAAGGATCGTGCAGCTACACAGGAAATAAAAAAATCTTTATTTGTTTAGCAATATGTACAATACGATTCAGATTGAGGCCTCCCTAGTTAGTCAGAACCTGTGACAGGGAAGCTTCGCTCTTCTTTAAATTTACACAACAAGTCGTATTCCAAAACAATTGATTTAAAATAAAAAAAAACGAGGGTACTGTAAAAAAAATAAACATGAGTAAATTATAATGAATATGTACTTATGTATGAGTGTGGAAGATGAAAAAAATATAGTAGAGAAATATAGTTTTATATGTTTAGTTTAAAAGAATTTATATTTGTACACCAAGGTATATATATATAATATATAAATCAAAACGAAACTTAATTCAAACGTTAAGTGTAACCAGCATAATATGAGCTATGTATATTGTGACTATCATAAATCTGTTTAAGAGCTATAATTAAAGAACTTTACTGAACATCCTTTAGAAATTACAGACGTTTGTTTATGGATCTGTTAATTGGGAAGAAAATTCCAATTATTTCTAAATGTTAACGAGATAATTAGAATGTAATTATGTACAGGAACGAGGCATAATGGATCCTTTGATGTGAAGTGACTCATGAAATGTGCGTTTAACATTCAACCAATTACGCAATTTATTCTGGTGTCAATGGCTAATAATAAATATCGCTAGCTTCTACTCCTGACTATCTCTGGTGAAAGTTTCTTAGGTTTTATAGTCTAGCAGGATTTGAGACATAAAACTGCCATAAGATACGCTGATTTGTGGAACAACGGAACTCGAGGGTAATATTTGGTATACTGCAATGACGTCCATGATGAAGCAGCTGTAGGTATTAATCCGAACAACTCCTCTAAAAACTATTTTATGTATTAAGGGTATGTTTCACAATGTTCGGATAAGTTCCAAACGAGCTGTTTATTACTTACTAGCAGACTCGGGCAAGCGTTGCTGTGGCTAAGGTTTTTGTTATATTACAAAGTAGTAAGCGATTCAAGAGAAACGGTACTTTTAATACAGCGCCATCTGTTAGAATTGTATCAAATAATAAACAAATAATTTGAAATAAAATAAAATTTCGACTATAATTAAAGAACTAAGCTATCCTATCTCTTAAGTTGGACGGGATTGCTCACGGTGTGCCAATTTCATTTAAAATCGGTAAAGTAGTTTAGGAGTCCATCGCGGACAAATATCGTGACAGGAGACTGATATATATTACTCATTGGTAGGATAAACGCTATTGTTGCGTTTCACGACTGTCAGAAAGCGCGAAATTTCTTCGGAACTTATATCTTCCGAATAATTTATGTGTTGCATAGCTATTTGGTACTTTATCCATACATTGTGAAACAGACCCTTATCATTGACTGCTGGACAGTAAGACCGTTACGAAGTATTAATTAGATATCGCTATCGCTTTTAGAGATTAATCCTGTTACGCAGACAAAATCTAGTTTTTGACGTCAAAGGAACATTTGCCCACTTGCTAATTCTCAGTTACATACGTCATAGCATTAATCTTCGCTTTGAAACTAATTGAATGGTTACAGTGTAAAAGTAAATACATTAAAGGGCTGCGTGAATGTTATTTTATTTGTAAAATTTTATTTAAATAGTTTAAGTAGATGCAAAATAGGTTTAAGTTTAAATAATTTATTTCTTATATAAGTAACTTAACTAAATCAGACCTTATCCTAACGTAAATGAATCACTAAAGCTTTTTTATACGACGATTATTTACATGAGTCTAATCTTTCGGATTGATTTGCTCCAGTCAATTTAAGGTTGCTCTGCCTTACAAACAATTTTTATGACTTAAAACTTGGCGCTTAAAAAGAGAGGCGGAGAGTTTCTTGACAGTTCTTCTTGCCCGCTTTACACCCTTGACTAGCGAACTAGTAGTAACTGAATTTTTACGAATTTTTATTTATGAAATTTAAATTTAGAATTTATTTAACAATTTTTGTGTTAATGTTCATAAGTGTTCTTGGTGATCTATATGAATAAAGTTATTTTGAGTTTGAGTAAATGATCTAGGTACAATAATAACTAGGTAAAATACTAACTAGTTACTAAAACTTTTATAAACTAAAACACTAGAAGCTCCTGCTATAGCTTTTGAAATGTTCTTGGCTTGGTTGTCTCTATGAATGAGAACGAATGACGTAAAAGGAGTGTCAGAGTAAATTTTCCTTATGCCGTGTTTTTTATATTAAGCTGCAGATATCGCATACATGTACGAAGTTTTAGGTTGCCACCGCATATAATGCAATTCAGTAGTAAGCTTTAAGAACTAATTCCTATTAGGAACCTTAAAATATAAATAAATTAGTGGCGCTACAACCCTAGTTCTGGACGTCAGATTTCTGTAGCTGTTTCATCATTTTTTAATCAATCAGGCGTCAACTTTCTGGATACATGTTGTGTTTCATTACAAGATTAGAACTTTAGGTTTTCAATATTTCTGGCGAAGGGATTTATTTTGTTACAGCAAGCACATTCATATATAGGGCTGTTTCTGCATGGTCATGTCTCTTATTCAGGCTTACCTTTGTCTTCGTCTCCTTGCTTGCATCAATACATATTAAGTCACATCTTGTCTTAGATAGCGGATCCGTCTGCAGTCTAGAATATCGCCCGCCTTTTCCTAGCGCAACCGGTACCAAACTAATCGCGATACATATCAAAATAATCGATTTCATTCTGAATATATAATCAATTTATAACTGAAAAAAATGTAGATTTAATTAAATGTCATAAAGACGGAATAATGGCTAATAAAATCGGAGATAAAGTCTGATTTGATTCCGAATATTTCGGTGAAGATATTTTTGACACATGATTGTTAACTTATGCATTTAAGTGCGAAAATTAATTTTATGGAACTCTATACTGAACTTTTTACAGAAGAATTTAGTTCCTAAAACAAGTGTAGCTTTTTCAGTGATCCCTTAATCATTTCTTAATAGGTAATAGAATCTTGTTTTCTTAAATTAATTATTTAGTGAAAGATTTTTCCCATAGTTATTTCTTAGCCTAAATAGATAAAAAAATATTATCGTAAATTTTAGTTATTCATCCAAACGGAAACTATTTTAAAAGTAAATACTTTAATATCTATACATAGTAATTTTAAAGCCCTTTTTTTCTACTAATTTTTGTTATTGAGACCCTAAAGGTCTAATTTCTCTAATCAACATTCAAAGTGCATAATTATTACAAAAATAATAATTTAAAATGAAAATAGAAAACTAAAATAAATTTGAAAAGTTTGATCCCTGTGGTACCTGTAATGCTGGCAACATATATCTAATTTATATAACAAATTAATTATAATCAGGGCGTTCTAATTTTTCTATGGTATACTTATTGAATAAAATATTTAACTCATAACCAACTCAGAGTAAGACCGCCTATTTTTTATTATTTATTAAATTTAAATACTAGATCACTATTCTATTCGATATTTGATAATTTTGTGATACAATTAGATTCTATAAATCTAACCTAACATATTACAGTTGTTTAACAGTTGAACGCATTACACAAAACATTCACCTCATAACATACACTCATCAATTAAAAATATCAATGAAAGCTCGCATATCGAGTGTCATCGACCCGAGTCGCGAAGGACAATGCGTTTGCACCGTTTGAAATGCGCGGCAACACTGAGTTGCGCGTACGCATGCCAGGCGCAGCTCATTAATACTCATCACGGTACTTTCCTGTCTGCGTCGATGACGGAAGGTTGCTTTTACTCGAACTGTTTCCTAATTTGAAAAAATACCTTCCTGTTCATATGGAATAGATTCTTTTCCCTATGTAGCTAAGGGATAATCTCCTACCATATGCTATGATTAGATAAATTGTCGTGTTCTGTTCAAATTACTGCTAAGGGTACGGATTCTTTAGGGCTAGGGCACGTATGAACTTAACAATTTTTTTCATATAAATGTGACCTGTTCTATACTTTATGTAGATTTTCTGATTGAAGTAATACAACATCACAACTTACGACATTGTTCTAATTGGCAGCCAAGATGTGAAAATGTTCATTGATTCTAATATATAAAAAAATAAAAAATAGATACACATTTAATTGAATCTAAACTAAAATATTATCTCTATAAGAGAGCACTTGACACGATTCGCAATAAAGAAAATCTCGAGGCCACGAAGCTTCGAACAAAATAAAAGTTAGTATACAAATTCTTTATTTCAGATTTCACATAAATCTGCAGTATCAATAAACACCATCGATGTTAAACACACACAGACAGGCTAATTAAGCTCTTGAAGGGCATCCGGAGTAATCAAACGGTCGTTGATTCGAAGTTCATCGTCGACTATAAATCTTCATCTTTTTTTCTCACGAACAGAGAAAAGCTCGCGATATGTTTTGTTCTGATTCGGTGAAATCTGGTCCAATTAATATGCCATATGGCTGCCGATATAACAATGCGTTCATATTTTTTACAATTAAGTCGTGGTTTGTGCTTAACATTTGTTGTCGTGTTTTAAATTTCGTTTTATTAACTAATTTAAATTATTTCTCGGAAACTTCAAAAGTAAGTTATGAAACGAGATTTCAACTAATGTTGAGTAGAAAATTGAGTTATTTAGGACATTCCTTGCGGGTATTTCAATTATACTAAACGAATACGTATAAATTACTTATTCTTGTTCTTGATATTAAGGAATTAAAACGCAGTTTACAAATGTTATAATATATTTCAAAAATTGTGCATGCTGCGAACTTGCTAAAACAAGTTTATGACATCATTATAATTTATCCGGATTAATGTAATTCTTTATTAAGTAATTTAGGTTATAAAAAGGTCAGACTAATCTGATAGGCGAATGCGTATTTATCTTTTAATTTAAGTATGTAATTGACAAAATTAATTTTAACATTATATTTCATACAATGGCTGGTGATTTTTTAGAGAAGTTGGTAGGACTGAGGATCAAAAAGTATAATACATACTTTTAAATACACAATACTTTTCTATTCAAAATTGTCTACGACATAGGACTTGGTCTGGTATCAACATTATTAAGATATCAAAAATCACACAGAATCGAACAATCTCACCACTCATTATCAATCAACTCAAGTTGATTTAAAAAAGCTCTTTAAAGTCACACATTTCATTTCTCACGTTTAAAATACAATGACTGACAGCACTTGTAGTTACAATTTCGCTGTATCTAACAAAAACAAATAGAAAAATAACAGAACATATCGTGCAATCTTTCATCAATACTGAGCAATCGAAATCGTCGGGTCGTGTTAAATAAATAAAATAAATTAATATAGTATGTGAGTACTAACATAAAAAGGCCATATATGTCTGTTGTTTTTTACTTCTTAAACTATCTTGAAAAACCTCTTGAAATTTTAATTCATCTTTAGGAGGTTTAACTAAACACAGTGACTTAGGTTTTACCACCTTCATATGTTTTTTTTAATCGAAATTTATACGGCATGTGCGAGAACGTTCATAATAAATTATTAATGAATTTCAAACTGCACATCAAAAGTGAAAACAGTTGTGACTCACATGCACTAAATTAATGTTTCATTACATGCGATATTAGAATACGATTGTTTTAACCTTTTTTAGATGACGTTAATGTGAAGGAAGTCGAAACATTTAGATTTTCAAACTCGACAATTTGTCTTTCAACAAAAACTCAACTGTCTCACGGTCTTACATATGTAGTTGATCACTATTATTTAAGGCTCGTCTTATTTGAACTATCGAGGAATATGCTTAAAAGGAATAGGATTATCCATACGCTATATAATTAGCAACATGAGCACACACCATCAGCGTACATACCCTCATTTTCAGACCATCACACAACAAGCCGAATTAGGTATTACATTGTTAATTGTATTTAATAATGCTTTTTCCTTTCGTAAATATTTACCTTTTCGTATATATTAGTATTCCGTCTTTGGCTATTTCCTTAGTATAATTGTTTTTTGCTATATATGTTAGCTGTAGAATTGTGAAATAAATAAACATGGCCGCACACTATGCTATATTTTTTCATTTAATGTTTCATTTATATATATTCGCTTACCTACTAGCGTTGAAATAGTAAGTTAAACATTTTTCTTTTACAATGATTAGTTTCCATACAACTCCTATATAACTCATTAAAAACTCGTCAAACTTTTAATATATAAACTGGACCAAGCACAGGCTTCAAGACGATTATATCTCCAGTCTCTATACAGTCGAGACTGGTCATATAAAATAGGTCTATCAAACCTTTTAACGCTCTCAAAACAGTACATACGCTTCAAAATATGTTTCGTACCATCTATTACATATGCGCATATTAAATCAGACGATTATTCAGATCAAATATCTAAAGAGATCAATACTTATGTTGTGGTATTGCATATTAAAATATAATCTTTGTGTAGCAAGAATTATAAATAGTTACGGTGAATTTAATGTATTACATGATATACTTATAATTAATTCGTTTTATGTATTTATCTGAAGAAAAATAAAGATAAACTTATATTATTATATTTAACCTATAGTAATATATACAAATATAACTACTTGATAATATATACAAGTACAACAAATAAGAAATTTAAAAAATCATAATTTATCACATTTATTGTTTATTAGTATGATTTCTTTGTAACCTATGCAACATTTCTTTACGTCTTGCCATATTTTATATAAATATAAATCTCCTGTCACGATGTTTGTTCGCGATGGACTCCTAAACTACTTAACCGATTATAAATTAAATTGGCACACCGTGAACAGTCTGGTGGCAGTCCAACTTAAGAGATAGGATAGCTTAGATCTTTAATTATAGTCGCAAATTTATTTTATTGCAAATTATTAGTTTATTATTTGATACAATTCTAACAGATGGCGTTGTGTTTAAGTACCAACGTTTCATATAAGTTCTCCTACCGTTTCCCTTGAATAGTTTACTACTATGTAATATAACAAAAACCTTAGCCACAGCAACGTTTGGCCGAGTCTGCTAGTATTTTATATAAATATAATATATGGACAATTCAAAGTATACAAGATACCTTATAATTATCATATTCTTTATAATTATGGTCATTATATCTATAAAAGAAGTGCTTGGTGGGGAAAGGGCTACGCTGATACCGTGTCCAGCCTCGGATGTTTGCTGGTGACGCCGTCATTATGAACAGTAACAAGTCCGACATATTCCATAAATGAGTCGAGCCACGGGAGGGCATGTGTATTAGGGCTTAATTTTCCCCAAAAAAATAGTCTAAGTGTAATATGTTGGAATTGGGTAATATCGCGTGAAACTTGATTTAAGTAAAATATATTCTATTCTACCGTAATCTAAACTTTGTGCTTAGTAAAAATCTGTACATTTGTTTTTTCTGTTATCTGTTATTCATGCATTTCTGGAGCGTAATGTATTTCAAATGTAAAGAACCTAAATATTTATTATTTATTCTTACAGTGATATTGGTTTTGTTAAGTTACTTTAATATTATTTTTAAAGCAAAGTTACAACCATATAAATATAAATAAATGGAATTTAACATTTGTTTTATATTATAATAGAACTCGTACCTCACTGCTTAAAATTAAACTTTAATACTTTAAGGGCCTGTTTCACAATGTTCGGATAAGTTCCAAATAAGCTATTTATTACTTATTCGTAGGATAAGTAACGCACGACTGTCAGATAGCGCTATTCGTCATGAAATGCCAAGTATATTATTGGGAACTTTTTTTCTTTCGAATAATTTATGTGTTGCCTAGCTATTTGGGACTTTATCCATACATTGTGAAACAGGCCCTAAGTGTAACAATTTAAAAAATAGATTAATTTTACAAATTCATATAAAATTGTTAAAAGATAATAAGCTTATTGGTACAACCACATTGTTTGGTGTTTGTAATATTTAATAAGTAGAAGTCTCTTTCATATAGGGTAAAATTTGGTAACTTTTATATAATGCAATATACACTGCACGTCGGTATAGAAAATCTTTATAATGTACACATGCAATTACAACGATAATCAGTATCGGTGTAATGTATTATAGATATTTTCACACTTTCATTACTGCTTTCAAGCGAATGACGAAGACAGAGCATCCAAATGACCAGATTAATCCTTTATATTGCTGACGTAATTCAGTAAATTTTAAAATGACAGGTACCTTGAGACTTGATTTAGCCTAGCCTGCGTAGATTAACACTACTCAAAAATGAAATATGCTCAGTTAAATATAATATTGATGGCAGAAGCTACTTAATTTTACATTTTTAGTTTCGCTTTAGGATTTTTTTTATTAAAAATCGTTTGAGAAAAAATTTCGAAGTGCCTAGGATAAAGTTTATAGCAAATACCGCCCATAGATCACACTCTGAAAAAAGGCTCACAAGACCTTTAAAGAATTGGTTCGATCTTTTCTACTGGTCAAACCTGCCTTAAAAAATGCTTAGTTGTGGAAAGATAAATCGTGAATAATTTCGTCAATTCTCCGTCGCGGATAAATTATGTTTATGACTACATACCTAAACTAAAATCTACTAAATGGCTAATTAACTATAATAGTACTAAGAAATATTGCAACTTTGTCATATTAATTATAATACAATTATTAAATTCGGTTCGATATCTATCGTCTAGCCGCAGCAGTTGTAGATGCTCCAGTGGTAGATTCTGATGCAGCAGTGGACTTTGGGGTCGTGGAAGCTTCTCCAGGGGGAGGTGAAGAGGCAGATGGTTTACTCTGGGCATCCACGCTTACAGACCATAGACCGTTCCAGTTCAAAATGTCTAAAGATGTTCCTTCAGATGCGGCTGTAAATTGAATCAATAGTGACTTTTTTAAAGCAACAGGGTTTCTGAAAAGTGTAGTTTCTTTTATATTGGTGTCCGGAAGGCATGTATACCTAACGTAGAATTTTATACGTTTTTTCTATTTGTATTTCATCCATAAAGAAACTGAAAACAATGATTATATCGGACTTGCGATAAGCAACAATATAATAACTTTGACTTAATAAATCCTCTAATCTCAAATAAGTACTCTCTTAATAAAAAATAACTAATCTAATTTTCTTTGCTCCAAGTGCCTGACTAGCGATAGTGCGCAATCACTAAAGGTACCGTTCACTATGTGTGGTATGTCTGTAATAAGAACAGATAAGAGATCTTTATTGATAAGTCATAGCATGTTAAGTACGGTCACCATCGCCTGGCATTAGCTGTGCACGTCAACAACCCCTATTCCCTTGAAAATGTAAATTAAACCTTAAAACTTGTTCTTGTAGTTTCAGAGTCCAACGCTCGCTTGTAACTCTGTGCTAGTGCTGATGATCACTCTTAAAGGGGTAGAGAGAAAACAGTTCTAAAACCCTGTTACTTTTAACGTATCACAGATTTACTTACGTATTTTTATAGAGATATTTTGCGTAGGAGTTAAAGGCTCGGAACTTGTAGGTTTCTTGGTTGATGTGGATTCGGAGGATTCTTCTGATGAACAATCTTCACATAAGCCGAACATGTCATCGTCACCACATAAGAAGTCACATATGAACGAATCAAAATATGACTGTAAAAATAATGGTTTTAACGCAGTGTCTAAATTATTTGAGTATAATTTTAATACAAAACCTCTCAGCTATGGTCTATAAGGCGATTATGGTAGTAAAAATTCTAAACCAACAATTATGTATAACAATAAATAAATAAAAAAAATCATTTATTCATATAGGTAACATATGTACACTTATGAACGTCAAAATATACTTTAAATGAATCTAATTTTACATTTACTGCCAGTTCTCAAATCATGGGCGTAGAACGGAAGAGAAGAACTAGCAATAAACTCTCCGCCACTCTTTTGAATCGCCTAGTTTTTTTACACAATGTTTGTAAGGAGCTGCAACCATTACACCATGTTCCATATGACATATCGAGTAATAAAGAAGTGAGCATGACAATCCTTGAAATGTGGACTTGGCTACACAAGAAAATAGTTATAATACTAATTATACTGAAATAATTTGATACCACATGAATCACGGTTTGTTTGTCCTATTGCTAACTCAGACATTATAATAAAGCTATTTCTGCGCATTTAAGATAGTTATCTAGATCTTACTTCCGATGCACGCTCATTCTTATCTTAAAACCAGGATCGAACGAATGGATTTAAAAATCCTGAACGATTTTGGTATAATTTCTGGTGTATTTAAGCAGTGTAGATATTACACTTAACTGTGTTCATACAACCAAATAAATTCTCGACTATACCATTTTCTAATGTCAATTAATTTGTTTCTAAATATTCCTAATTCTTCCATCGCATACGTTTTTAATATGTTGACTTTTATTATGGAAGTAGATGCTTATACTTCTTTACCCAACACCACTATATGGAACCAGCTGCCCACTGAAGTATTTCAGAACCAAATTGACTTACGCCCGAACCCAATAATAAATCTCAGATTGTTTTCAATCAGACCACGACAGTGGATCGATCTCCTATCTGCATCCCAATAACCAAACCCTACGAAGACGATCCATTTTTGGCGACGGATAGAATGCAATATATTCGCTCTTTACACTTATATATATCTCATATCAAATGGCTTTTTAATTATTTTAAAAACTGGTGTAAGTTAAAATCTTAAGATAGGATATTGGCTGTTAAACTCTTATTTTCTAATAAAAGTCTACCCACTTACACCCATCCGACCTACCATGGATAGCTTGTCGATAGATTGTCTATCTACAGATGGCTATTACAATCCGCCGATTGGTTACTGTTACACCTATATCATATTTGGATTAAGATGTCTACAGATGATGGTAGATGGTTACAAATGGATTGAGATAGGTTATTGGGTTTGGGCGTTAGGGACCTTCAGAACGGTATCACGTGAGCCTCTTGCCCGTTTGTCTCATTATATTTAAAAAAAAATTCAAAACAATCATGGATTGCTACGAATCCAAACCAAGGCCTCCAGGTTTACCCTGTAACATCTAAGTCATGGAGATGGTATTAATATATTTTTCACCATAAAAAGATGCAAAAAGCTGTTTCTCTGCTACCATCGAAAATTATTTTTTTTATTTATATTCTTTTAGAAAGTATTCTTAAACTTTGTATAATATGGTGAATGCAACAGTCATAGGAAACATACCACATTTGAAATGCGTCTCAACGAATTTGCATAGAATATGTTTTTGCTTACACTTCTGTTTACAATGATTCGCCATAATTTTATATACGAACATTACTAACTTTAGAAAGTCTGATAGGCAAATTCAATTAACTTTAAGTTCCTGAAGACGACTAAGTAGGAATAATTACAAAATAAATAAATCACAAACAGTTGAAAATCAATGTAATAAATCATTTTTTCATGAGCGCTAAGAACAGCTAACCAGAAAGTAAATGAACTAAAAGGTATTATTAAAAATATAAAAACACTATGAAAAAGGTTTCCTAAGGTTAGGGTTTAGGTAAAGGTTTCCTTAAATCTTCTTATAGATGATAGGAGTGTGTTTTCCAAACTATATAAAAAATAAAACTTACTTGCGCATGAACAACATGCAGTAGAACGAATAATAAGATCACGCACGTCCGTACCTCGCCCATGGCTCTCGAGGTTTTCACGAAAAATTTTCCAACTGTTTACCTACATATATAATAAGCGTTTGCGCAATACGTCTGAAATATATACGCTTCGTCAAAGATGAAATAATACGTAATCCTGACAAAAACATTTCTTTACTTGGCGTAAACTATGAATCGAAAAGTACATACATAACATAGCTTGCATTTTAGGCCCTATGATTAACAATGGGGCAGTTTCATCTTTCCATTATTATTATTTTATTTATAATCAAGTAGGTGGTAAAGCATTTTCTGTCTGATTCTGATCTGATTCAAGGACATTGCATTTGTAAAATAATGTTTGATCATTGAATTAGTACAGACAAAAAATATGTCTGTACGGTGTAACATATAGATAGTAATCTGTTTTTAGATCTCAAATAAATAGACGCTGGACGAAAATTTTGCACTGATGAAGAGGTAATGACCAAAAACTGAAACCTATTTGAAACTAAAGAAAAAATGTTTGACCGCTATAATTGTTGTATTATCTCGAAGGCAACTTTATATAATAACATTTCAGCCCGTCTTATATATTCTTCTATTGGCATATATATGTTTTGTCTAAGTAGTGTTAAACTCTGTGTAGCATGTCTCTCAAGGAGGCGTAACTTATACCTGATGCCTCACAGAAGCATTTCATCTGACCATTAATTAAAATCACTTTTAAAACCCCACATCTGCAAAATCACCATACTTTGCGAAACAAATTCGTTTTAATACTTGTTAGTAGAACAGTTTGAAGATAATTTCAATATATTTTAGACACGGTCAAGTCTGAATGTCATAATACGTGTTCATACAGAGGTGCGTGCTTATTGTCTTTGGATAACAGCTACAGAATACTAATTATTAATCATTGTTTGAAACTTCGTCTTTAGAGATAAAGTTAATACCAACCTACAATTACGTTAATGTTCTCCAATTTAAACGAGATCATTCTCCATTTTCACGCAGCCCTAGTTTTTATTGATTTCTGATTCCGTGGGGAATGGAACAATTATCAGAGATCAAAAAATTATAGATGATGTAGCAGTAGTGAACATAGAATACGATTTTTTTTAATAATTTTATTTTTTTCTTCGACGCCTTTCAGGACGTGTCATCATATACAAATTTATGGCCCCTGAGATGTTTCAATACCCATGTAATTAAAATTTTAAAAAAGAATATGTCATTTTCATTATAACTCTCTATTAAACAGCGTAGTGCGTTTTAGGAATTATAAAGATATGTAATTTTTTATATGCCTCTAGAACTTGTGATCTCAAATTGTGAAGATTTTGTATCAATATAGACTTTCAATATATATCGTTTTATACATTTGTAGCAAGTATGAGTCGGTGTAGATAGGAGGTCTGTTATATGAAAATTTTAAATACAATAGGTATTTTGAGTCTAACGTATAGCCATCATTATATAAGTAAAAGCAGGATTAGTATGTGTAACAGATTCATAATTGTAACGGTTATTAGATTAATTGAAAGATTAATAGAAAAAAAAACACTAAATACTAATATATGACGACAATTTTATTTTGTGAAAAGAATATACAATTTGTTAAATATGAACAGCTGCAGTTCCAAATAGTTTTAAATTATTTACCGGATACGCTAACTTATAATATAACAAAACAATTTATATTCATATTCTCGATAGTTATATATATCATAAAATAATTTAGAATTTGATTTATATTTTTGTATATTATTGAATAAAAAATATATTCAAATGGATTCCAATGTAAGAAATTCTATCATTACTATGTTGCAAGGTTTCTTTGAACTACTTAAATACTTATAACCTGCTTAGGTAGGCCACGCACTTGGTTCAATTAGTAGCCTGTAGTCTGCTTTTCGGAGAACATAAAAATTGGTTTGAAAACAACACCAAATTATAGACAGGCGTATAAATTAATACAAATTACACCTACACATTTCAAAGATTTTCATCTGTTTAATGTTATTCATTTGTTTTAATGTACTGACTGGGCGGTAGAGCTATCTGTATAGAAAATAAATTATTTCACTAATTTCCAAAAGAGATCTTGTAGCTAACATTAGGCCTTAAAGGTACTTTGCTTCCAACTTCCACGAGAACAGGTGAATCATCCGGTCTCACTGGCTTGTCGGAACAATCTTTATGCGGTATAGGAAATACGTAGTTGATATCGACGTCGTATCTGAAATAATTGAAGTTTACCTTAGCTGTGGGCTTCATACCTGTATGGTACCTATATTTTTTTATTTATTTATTATACAAACAAACAAACAAAATATCTTTATTCATCTAGGTAAACAAGTACAGTTATGAACGTCAAAAAAATTAAATTAATTGTAAATTTACATTTACTACCAGTTCGTAAGTCAAGGGCGTAGAGCGGGCAAGAAGAACTGGCAAGAAATTATTCGCCACTCTTTTCAATCGCCAAGTTTTTAATACAAATTGCTTGAACTGGAGCAAATCAATCCCAAGGATTAGGATCATTGAAATATTCGTCACATTTATAAAAAGCTTTATTAATTATTTTTTTCTAGTATTTTGAGTATATCGACTTTGTCTCAATTAAAAATACTGATGGAGGCAGATACATTTCACCAACATTTTAATTGTGTGGCAAAGTCAAACGAATCGTTAGGCATTTTGTACCTTAGCATAGCTAATAGTTATTGTTTGCCAATTATCCGGTATTGTATTATCAAGATAATTAAAGTATTACTAATTAAGAAACAATGGAGCAGTGTAGGCCTAGCTTCATCGTGCGAATCTTATCCCTGAGGCCGTAGGTTCGATCCCCGGCTGTGCACCAATAGACTTTCTTTCTATTGGCGCATTTAACACTTACTCGTACGGTGAAGGAAAACATCGTGAGGAAACCGACACGTCTTAGACCTAAAAAGTCGACAGCGTGTGTCAGGCACAGGAGTGTACACCTATATGAAACAGATTCAGTAATATGAAGCCCAGACCTAAAGAGGTTGTAGAGCGTCTGATTTATTTTTAATTAAGAAACAATCATAAATATCAGATTCTAACCTCGGTAGCTTATCCCTCAAGTATGCCATGACGTTTTTCGGCAGTCCGGTAGTTCTGGACAAAACAAATGCAGTCAAATACCGAGTACCTTCTCTTTGCTCAGCACAATGCAGTAGGAGAGCCCAGGTCTTATATTCCGTGTCTAGAACGTATGTGTTGTAAATACCATCATCTGTAATCAAGAGTGTTAAATATATATGACAGAATCAAAGAAAAATAGCTTAAAGATTACAGGAACGAAAGTAGCACACAATAAGCGATAGGAACGATTGTCAAATTATTGTTGTCTTAAGTGTTTAAAGTGTTAAAAATTACTTTTAATAATTCTTTTTTTTTTTATTATTTTACAAAAAAAAATATATTACAATATGTTACATTAGAAAACCGCTTTGGTTTTTATTAATGTAACCATAGCAGTCTTGTTTAGGAGCGCGACAACTGCATGTAAAAGTAGTTTTTTAGTTTAGAATTTATATTGGAGAGTGTTAAGCTATCTGTTAAGTGTTTGGGTAGACTATTTATTAGCCGCGGTAGCAAATACCGCAACGTTCTCTCGCCATATACGTTGTACGCTCTTGATGTACAGAGCCGACTTTAGCGTTTAGCGTGACTATGAAATTACTATTACTATCAACCACTGAATAGTCGCTAATTTATAGATCAAGCAATCGTGTAAGCCCCTAGTTTTAACGGTTTTGAATTTGACCAATTGTTGAGTGAGTTATTTATTTATGACTGTGACGTAATGACAATGGCAGCTAAATCTAAGGCTATTATATACATGGAAATTAAAAAAACAGCACTAATAAAATATTGAACGTTACAAATGTTCGATACTACGTTGTGGTAAGTAAAAGTAAGTCAAGGTAGGTAGGTAAGTAAGTAAGTGTTGAAGTTGCTTATAAAGTATTATATATATTGTCTTTATGCCACATAAAACCTTTTATAGACGCGTATGAAGTACTTGTAATATGCACATATTATTTTGTGGCTATATCAAATGTATGTATTATATTGGTAAAGAATATAATCGTCATTAATAACTGAAGGAGGTATATCTACATTTGGACACCTGTAACATTAATCAAACTGCCTGAAAAGTAATTCAGTTCCCGGCCAGAATGCCCTGCAATCTGACTGGAGCTTACAAACAGTACACCCCCAGCAGCCACTAATCCTGTATATGACTTTACAACCGATTCCTCAGTTCTGCACTAGAACTTGTATACGATCTATTTGTGGCAGTTTTGGGAAGAGAGACGAATATATATTTTTTTTTATAATTATAAAATTTATTAGTTGTTCAAGGTAGTATGTAATTTTTAATATAATTAATTAATAAAATAAAAATATATATTATATATATATTAAATAACTGTCTTCTTTGTTGTTAGATGATTTTCTTTCACAAGTCTACCTTAATAGCAGAGAGAAATCCATTAATGTGCCGCAGAGGCTGGAACTAACGATCTCTGAGGTGAGAGGTTCATGGTATCATATCGCATACTTACCCTACTAAATAACATATTTATATTAACAGTTTTATTACATTCCTTATAAAATATGCGCCTTATAAAAAAACACCAGCAATTGACCCAGTTATCTCTTAAAAAATAAACTATTGTATTCACACCTCAATTGAATACTCACAGGTTCGTTCAGAATGAGTCCAATGTGCGGGCTCATTCAGGTCAACCCTCCAAGTGATATTTCCATACAAAGTCTCGCCAATAGGATCGTCTGCGTACCGGTAGGTAAAATTCATCGTCACAGCGGGCGTCCATTCTATCGTTCCATCTTGAATTGCATGTTAAATTATTAACAACAAAGAAAAATATTTTATGAAATTTGCTTGTATATTTTGATGGAGGTATCTTTAACTCCATGTAACAATGGAGGCTAAAGTCGCATAACCAGCAACATATGTAAATTTAAAAATCAAACATTGATATATTCAATAAATTCGATAAAGGTATTTATCGTTATTTACAAAATTAGTAGGGCATTTATATTATATTATTTATAAACCGATACTTGTGTCATAATCAACGTAAAATTATTATTTGTTACATGCAGATATTTATTTGATATATGACACGAATGCGATGATACAAACAATTGTGGATCTGTATCTTTAATAAATAAATAAAATAAAGCCTTGTATAGATAGTAAAAAGCGTAAATGGTGCTCGTCCCATACGTTTTGCACGGTAAGTATTATTAGTATTTAGGGCCTGTTTCACAATTTATTTTTATTTTTTATTTATTTATTTACACTTCGTTGCAAAGAAACAAAAATAAAACAATACATAAAAATTAAAAGGGATGCAACGGGCGGCCTTATCGCTAACAAGCGATCTCTTCCAGGCAACCTTTTAAGTCCTCTCATTTGAACTAAGTCCCAAATAGCTACGCAACACATAAATTATTCGAAAGATAAAAGTTCCGAATAATATACTTGGTATTTCATGACGCATAGCGCTATCTGACAGTCGTGAAACGCAAAAATACTGTTTATCCTATCAATAAATAATAAATAGCTTATTTGGAACTTATCCGGACATTGTGAAACAGGCCAAGTCTATAAGATTATCTCTGGTAAATGAAATTTCTAAATTTGAAAAAAGTTGTGTTTCTAGACAACAATTTGATATTAGAATCGGAGCCTATTAAACTTCTGCTAAATTAACGCCATCTATCGAAGCGAAGTTGAAACGAACTGAATTTTTAAACATTTTTATTGATGCTCATTTTATAGATACTTTATGGTTTGTAAGTCTTTGAAATTGTGCTTTACTTGAACAAATATATTATTAACTGTAACTTATATAATTCTTTAAGCTTTTTGGATAATTAATTTATTTAATTATTAGAATCATTTTATGTATATTTCTTTTCTTTTTTTGACGCTCATAAGTGTACATTGTTACCTATATGAATAAATGATTTTTTTTTGTTGTTTGTTATTCATACCTTCAGCTTGTACATGATCGTCCTCAGTGAAGACAGCTCTCATGCAACTGTATGATAATGCTTCTTCAGCACTGGCATAGTATTCCACAACGAACCAGTCTCCCAGCATCTATGAATATAACATTAAAAAAATTACCTTCTGTGCAGTAGATTTCAATCGATTTATTCATAACTTTTAATGCAGCCTCTCATAAGGGTGAAGCAGCGTTTGGCTCTATTTTGCTAATTCTACAAATACAGGCGTCACATTTAAGTATATAATATTTATATTTATTTAACCAATCCAGGTAAAAGATATCGCTGAAATGTTATTAAATACATTAAAAAATATATTTTTAAAATTTTCTAACATTTATTAAATTATCATTATGTTGCATAAGTGTAATGTGGGTTCAAAAAGGGACCAAGAAGCCTGGGGTATCGGGTTCGATTACCAGTTCAATGCAAATTATAAGTTTATTGTTTTACTCCCACTTGTAGTATTTTGTCTTTTTTTTAAGTTAAGGCTAACAATTAAACACTCACAACTCGTCTAGTACTTCCCCAATTCTTTAAGGGTACCTTCAAACAGTATATTATCTTATATACGCCTATACCGATTGTTATACATTGTCTTTTACTAATTTAGCCAATTTTATTCGCACATATCCCACGCTCTATACTGTCACTTAAGGCGTCTGTAGATTTTCTATTTGAATACTGTCACTTTCAATAGCAAACATTTTGCGATCTCTCTAATCCTCAAACAATAACAGTAGCTTAATCATAACTGGTTACCATAACAATAGGTATAAACTGACAACTCAATGTAGTTATTTGCATACATTATACAATATTACTCTCGGGTTTAATCCTTCACTTTCTATTTTATGGTTGATTACGTATTTAATAGTGAGATTATCCATGTCGTTGAGCGTGAACTGATAGATAATAGAAATCTAGAATGGTCCTTTGAGGCTTTTTATGCTGTGGGTATAAAATAAAACATTTTGAGATTTCAGTTCAGAAGTTTTTAAACGTTTTTTATATTGTTCTTTAAATTCATTTGTCTTTCACTAACAGCAGTGCCATATTATAAAAAGTGTGCAACATTTTTTAGTATTCATTACAGAACAGCGCTTGTGTAATCTTTTTACTATTATATATAACCTTATTGATACCAACATTGAACCAGACAACAATCAGATTGTGGCCACAGCCTATAAAAAACTATTATAAAATTGCTATCGAATAATTCCTAATTATAAAAGGTGTTTTAGCGCTTGAGTTGCGCCTATATTGTCTGTGAATTATTAATTTTCACACATTTTACATATCATCATTCATATTAAACATTCTTTCTATAGCCAAGATAAAAATGGCACCTCATTAAAAACCAATCAGCAAACATGTTTCCTTTGAGTTATGAGTTAGCTAATGTTCACAACCGTTATATGTTACTATACCAATAAACTTTGTCCATATGTCCTTAATCCCGGGTATATGAAACATTAAATTTTATTATAAGCTATAAGCATGCGTTATATAGGAAAGGTGGGTACTACTCTAAACTAAACTAAAACTGAATTGGACATCTAAGATATCGTAGTACGGTTCGATTAGAAAAAGGTATTTTATTTCTCAACGAATGACATTAAGGTAGCTTCTAACCATTAGTCAAAGATTTTATATCAGCCATAGTAAAAGCATTGTTGGCCTTGTGGTTTCATCCAAGTGCGACGCTCATCACTGAGGTCGTAGATTCGATCTCTTGTGCACCAATGGACTATCTACCGGAAAACGGCCTGCCTTGCAAAAAGTCGACAGCGTTTGTCAGGCCAAAAGGCTGATCAGGTAATTGCCTATAACATTAACAAATGATCATGAATCGGATACAGAAAACTGAGGCACACACCTAAAAAAAAATTGTTTTATAGTACCCCGCACTTAGGTAAATAATAATAAATTTAATTTCACGTACAATCTTAATTCAACTCATGCAATGTAATACAAAAAACTTATAGTAAAAGTTAGCATAGCTATATTTCTATACAAATTTTGCAATACTCGTCATATTATTAAACTTTATTCTGCTAATTATTTTTAATAATTGTATCTCAGTTTCATTTCTGGACGTCAAGGCAAAATACAAAATACCATCCATATCACCTCGATGTCCGTCGTTCCACAACTGAGCGTTTTCTAAGGCAATTTTTGCCGCGCACCACCGCTATGTGGAACCAGCTGGACACTGAATTATTTCCGAACCAATTCGACTTCGGGCCCTTCAAGATAAGAGCGTACCAATTCTTGAAAGGCCGGCAACGCACTTACGAGTCTTCTGGCAATATGAGTGTCCATGGGTGGCAGTATAACTTAACATCTTTTCTTTCTGCGACGAGTTTTAGCCATGTCTTTAAATTTTTTCATCAATGTAAATCCATTCTCTATGAACTGCCTTTCGAATAAGAATTTTTCTATTGATTAATGCGCAAAACTTTTCCAATACACCAGCATTAGTATTTAAATGAATGAAGCTTTCTTTTTGAATTCTGATCAGGTCGATAATTAAGATAAAACCTAGTGCGAAAATTAGAGAAATTCTAAGCTAATGGAATTTAAAACAATTTTTTTCTTACATCCATTTGACCTATCAGTCTTCTTCATCTATTTATCTATCTATCTCTTTATAAAAATGAATGGCTGTTCGTTAGTCTCGCTAAAACTCGAGAACGGCTGGACCGATTTGGCTAATTTTGATCTTGAATTATATGTGGAAGTCCAGGGAAACCAGTCCAGTCCAGTTTAAACGTTTGGAAACATGAATATAAAGAAACATATAAAGTATATAACAATTCAATTTTCAAATAAAATCTTTTCCTATTGTGTGTCTTTTGTCTTTTTATAAATTAGGAAGTGTCACTTGATTGTTATATATTTATAGGTGCTTTCAGAAATGTGTGTTTCATGGTTGTTGTTTGAGATTGTCTGTTGATTTAAAAATGTTGTATTACGTTTGGCCATAAATATATGTACGAAGTTTACGAGTTCATCTAGTTTATAATATATATTTCACAGATCATGCGATGTGAGTGACGGATTGCTAGACTTTCATACGTCTCAGGTTTTGCTTTGAATAGGGATCGATACCATAACTATTTAATGGACTTTTATTATATAATTAAATAATACGAATGAGTCTTTGCTATTTTGAGTAAATTATTATTATTTTGAAATAAATGATCTCGAGCACTTAGATCCTTAATATTAATAGGATTGCCAATATCCCATTTCCTCTCTGACAATAAACTGTTGTCGTCTAGATATCGTATCATATAGGCCCAAACATAAGAACAACTTTTAAAATGGAACACCAGTCGGGGCTAGATTAAGAGTTCTGGAGGACTCAGGACAACACAGGAATGAATGCCCCTGGCCTTATTTATTTTCCAAGTATCAAGTAGATTACTTTACACAAAAAATACGGGAAAAAAAGTTATTAAAAACTAATTTAAATTCCGACTTGGTGGTTTTTCGATTATAATATTTATTTAGGTTTCTATGGATGATAGATATGCCGGAAATTGCGACGAATGATTACGTCTAGTGATGAATGATTTTATGTGAACTACTATGTTTGAAGTCCCGAACCACTGATGTGTAAAGTCTTAAATTCGTTTCTCGTGTGGTCTTAACAAGTAATAAATTAAACAAATGCAATAATGTGTCTTGTATTTCAGAGAATAAGAACTTTAGATTGAATAATAGAAATACCCGAAAGGGATAATATCCTCTTCCCTATACCAGGGCAACTTGAAAGTCCTAGGTTCAATTCCCGGATTGGTTTAATCAACGAAACAGACGCAAATGTCTACCACATATCAAATCAAATCAAAAATATATTTATTCATGTAGGTAAACATGTACACTTATGAACGACAAGAAAAACAAATTAAATTAACTGTAAATTTACATTTACAACCAGTTCGCAAGTCAAGGGCGTAGATCGGGTAAGAAGAACTGGCAAGAAACTTTCCGCCACTCTTTTCAATCGCCAAGTTTTTAGTACAAATTGTTTGAACTGGAGCAAATCAATCCCAAGGATTAGGATCATTTAAGTATTCATCACATTTATAAAAGGCTTTATTAATTACTTTACTTTTAACAAGGGCTTTGAATTTATTTAGTGACAGTTCTCTAATTTCGCTTGGGAGTTTGTAGTACTTCAACGGTTACGGGACTTGAGAGTATAAGAACGTTAATAATGTATAATAATTATTAAAACATTGATTGTCTATACGTTTATTATGTAAGGTACGTAACAATTGAATGTAATATGAATTTAGCGTGTTGAACTGTTATCGACTCCACGTCCGGCGCCCACGCACGGTACTTCCATAAGCGACGCAACTTTGTAATACTTTAATAATAAATATTATTTGTAAATATAGTTGGGGATTGCGTGTGATTATTGATGATCTAATATGAAGTAATTATTTCGAGATAAAAATAAGATTGAGACTGTCAATGGGCGGCGGTATCACTTAATATCGGGTGAGCCGCCCGTTCCCCCCCCTGCCCGTTTGCCCCTGTTCTAAAAAAATGTACTTAATGTTCACGGAGTGAGTTTACATAGTGATATTGTGTATTACATTATTGTATTGGTTTATTACTTTCAGGCTAGTTAACGTAGCGACCCCGGAGCCTCTGTAACGCGGCTTTGTAGGAACTTCTCGAGGTGGTTTTAGTGGGTATTGTTCACCCAACCTCTGAAGATATTAGAGATTTTGATGTGAGCTATCACGTTATAACGTTGCAGGGGTATGTGGGACTCGGCGTATACGACGACTCGAATTAAACAAGAAACAAAAATATTTTTTTTTACCATTGTAATATTATTCATATTTTTTATGAATTTTCATTGTAAATATAAGCCAATTAAAATTTTGGTATTTGCATCTTATATCTCAGTTTTTAATAATTATAAATATTTGTTAATGCATAGTATTTTTATAGTGAATAATAGAACAGCGGTAAGATTACGAAGTTCAAGGGTTCTCCATTATGATGCTACTGGCACACTCATAAAATAGAGCTCTATCTTAATGATTCTAATAAAAAGTTATTTATCTTGCTTAACTCACTTGGGCCAAATCGAAGTGAGGAGCGGCACGAACTTCCGGGCATTTCCACTTGTTAATAATCTTTCCGGATACAACAGTCACCACAACCATAAACAGCACAAAAACTATTTTAGACATATTTAAGGATAAACGTATTATTCATTCGGTTGTCGCTGGTCAACTAACAAAAGGGAATTGTTATCATTTTGTATGGGACATTAGTTAATGTTGCTGGGACGCGTTCGGAATTCCATTATCAGGTACAATGACTCATAATTTACTTTGTAAATCATTTACGTTTATTTTTACTATTTCAAATATGACGTGATAGTTAATAGATAGATAGATAAATGTTGGTATTAATTATTTGTACTAATGTTATTTCCGTATTAATCTCATCAACGTTTTTAAATAGTTAATTACTTCTAGAAATTAATTGTTAAAATTAATTAATTACTTTTTATGTAAACATTAGTTGAGTCCAAAATTTAATCTTTTTGTTTCGACTGTTACAAATTCTACTTAATTTTACTTTTTATATACAAGACAATATATAATTATAGCTATAAGGTTCAAAGTATCGAGCCAGCAGTTATGAGGTACCAACAAGAAAAAGTAATTTTTAAGTAGAAAACTAGTATAAATTGTAGCTGCAGGTGACCTCTCTCTGTACCAGTTCAGAAAACTGTGTTACGGTAGGGAGGCTGTAGGAGACAGTACAATGAAGAAAATAACCCATATAACGACAAAGGAACAAAAAACAAAAGAGAAAAGTAAAGACAATCAAATGTTCTATCATAATATAATGGTATAAACACGCAAACTATAAATTTATTTTTAAGTACATTTTTATCAATGTTTATAAGGATATCAACAAATTCATTACTATTCTAGTTTTAAATCCAAGAATTGTGGTCAGTAAGAAACTGATTCATCAAATTTCGCCACTATTATATCATTTATATATCTCAAATCAAATCAAAAATATCTTTATTCATATAGGTAAACATGTACACTTATGAACGTCAAAAAACAAACTAAATTAATTGTAAATTTACATTTACAACCAGTACGCAAGTCAAGGGCGTAGAGCGGGTAAGAAAAACTGGTATAGTACGCGTAAACTGAAGAAAAATATAGCTTTAAACTACATACAAGTAACACAGCTAAATAAGTCTAAGATACACGGCTTTTAATCTTAACGTTGTGATAACAATTAACACGTTGACGATGTTATCACTGGTTATTAGTTGACACTCGCTAGCGATATTAAAATGTTATCTCGTTTAGAAATTTTATGACATCAAGCTTTTAAATAGACCCAACTTTGAGCTTATATTTTTTAACCTTTGCTCGGTAATTGCAGCGTTGGCTTAGTGGCTAGAGCATCTCGTCCCTAAGATCGTAGGTTCCATACCCGACTGTGCACCAATAGACATTCTGTTTACGTGCGCATTTAACATTTGCTCGGTGAAGAAAAACATAGTTATTTTTAATTTACCTGAGACTCAAAAAGTCGACGGCGTGTGTGTGTGGCCGCGGCACAGGAGGCTGATAAAATGACTGATGCTGTGTTGTCTATTACTCTTAGCATTGGTTGAATGGAAAATATCTTATCTTAATAATATTTTGGTACTTCACTTATGAATGATGTAAAATGTGATTTTAACTATTCAAAATTCGTCAACAAGGCGCACAAGAATGCGGACAGATAAAAAGGTAGGTCTATAGATGAACATTCATAAAGTGCAAGGTTTTTATGTGCACTTAAGCCATAGCTGAAAACCAGATAAAATACAACCTCTTTAGGTCTTGGCCTCAGATTTCTGAATCTGTTTCATGATCACTTTTAAATCTAATAAGCAAGTCTGATCACCTGCCTCCAGTGCCTGACACACGTCGTCGACTTTTTGGGTCTAAGACATGTCGGTTTCCTCACGATGTTTTCCTTCACCGTTCGAGCAAATGTTAAATGTGCACATAGAAAGAAAGTCTATTAGTGCACAGACGGGAATCGAACCTAAGACCTCAGGTATGAGAGCCGCACGCTGAAGCCACCAGGCCTACACTGCTCTGTACTGCTCTGCAATAATATGTATTTTTGCGCTTTTAATAACCTATCAAAATATCTAGCTGACCCCGCGAACTTCGATAATATGATATTTTACTTAAATCGCCCCACGTAGTAGCTACATACCAACATAGCTATATTTGCTTTTCCGAAAAAACCTAAGTCCTATTTATTTCTCAAGGAATACATAAAATAATACTCGACCTGATCCAGCCGTCTTCGAGTTTCAGGCTTAGCAACATATTGTACGATTCATCTACAATTGTTACTGTTATTTATATTTTGGCTAAAACATGTAACCGCATATAAATATTGGGGCCCCTTTATACCCGGTTCATTTGAGCTACATACACACATGATGGCAGACTGGTTTGTAAAATATTAGCAAAATTCGTGTCATTACAACTAGTTTTTATAACCCACTTTTAAACCATTTTGTGTCGCATCAATTTGAATACACCGGTTTTAAGGAAATTAAAAAATAAACAGTATTAATCTAAATGCGTTTATTTCAATTTTACAGTTGCAATAAGTCAGAAAAGTTGTGGATGATTTTAGGATGATGGTTTCACTGTCACACTATTACGTATTTTGTATTTGCTGGATGATATGTTTCTTTATAAACCATGCAAAAATATACAGGAGTTACCACATAATATGTTATTGACATCTAGAGCATTTCTGATCTTAGAGGTTTGACACGTTGCAAAATAGCATATACATTTTGTATTCACACGAGCTCTAATTTTCGTATGGCCTAAAGGCGTCAGCGAGTGACTCTCATCCCTGAGGTCGTAATTTCGATTCCCGGCTGTGCACAATATACTTTCTTTCTATGTGCAACATATGTGTATCATTATGCTTAAACGGTGAAGGAAACATCGTGAGGAAACCATCTTGCCTGAGACCCAAAAACCTACTTGTCTATTAGATTGACAAATGATCATTATTAAGATTCAGAAATCTAAGGCCCAGAGCTAAAAAGGTTGTAGCGCTAATGATTTTTAAGCGTTTTATTTTGGGCTTCTAATTTCCTCCAACAGAATGGCTGGATTGTGCAATCAGCTGCAGGGCTCGATCATTCGTGATGTTTGTCCGATCGTCGAATCGATTACAGGGCCATTCTTTTATCACTTTCTTTGTTTCGATTGCTATGCTTCAACGTCCTTTTTTTAAATATTTATCTGTATAAACTTATTAATTATCAGAATGATTATTTTATAAGCATTATTTTTGTGATTGAAATTCGTTCACTTGATTCGTTTTTGTGTGTGGCTGAACACTGAAAATATTTAGAATTGGCCAATTAGAAATATTGCTAATGAAAACTATTTTGAATTTCAATTTTAGAACTCTTTGGTAACCTAATGAAGTGCATTAATTTCTTTTTGTGAATTGGCGGCAAATCTAAAACTTGTTACACGTGAAAATGTATCTAATGCGAGAAAATTTTCGGTCAATGATTTATCATGAATTTCGTTGTGGGTTGACTCAACAACAAAGCTATAAAATGCATAAATAAATAAATAAATGATATTTTATTAATAGTTACATCTACACAGGATGATGGTCGCCTTTGTTATGTTACAGTCAAACGACTAAGTTGGTCAATACGTTATTACTGAATAATTTTTACACCTAATAAAAACATGTAACTGAAGTATGTCAATTGTTATATAAATTGATATAATATCCTCTATCTAAGAGGATTAGGTTATATGTATATGACGTAGATACGTAAAATAATATTACGGATTGTCACAAAGACGTTTAATTTAATGTAATCAAAGTTATAAAGAATATATTCTTACAGCGTTTCAACCAATCAAAGTTTGAATTTTAAAGATGTATTATATTAATGTTAGGATTTTTTCATTACTGATATAACTTAACAAAATATATTCAATAAACAATTGCCTATGGAATTTTAAGAGTTTTTATTAAGTTTTATTATATGAATCATGACAAACATGACACAGACGTCAAATTTCGTCTCAAGAATGCCACGCTATCAGATATACGTGTTTTTACGTGAGTTTTCACCGATTCTTGCGCTTGCGCCGATATGGGGACATCTTTGGTATTCTGCGCCTGCGCTGGGCGTGCGCGCTGTTTACATGGACTAGTAATGCATAGACGGTGTAAACGTTATTTGTGGTAAATTGTTAAGCGGATATGATTTCTTAAATATTTTATGTTTTATTTATTCTAAGAAAGCCAAAAGATGACATTACGAGATTTTTTATGTTTACAAGTAAGATCCCCTGGGATGTTAGGGATATATTAAGCCTACAATATTTGATGGTGCTGCGAGATACATGGGAAGCAATCAAAAATTAAACTTAAATATTTGGTTTTTTGAAATACATATAATTATATATATGTTGCCACTTGGTCATTAAAATGGTTTTAATATTTATCTAAAATTATTTACAAAATCTCATAAGAGTGAAGAAATAACACTGAAAAGTTATTATATGGTGTAAATGATTTACACACGCACAGCTTGCAATGTTAAAATGTTATTATTAGGATCTATTACACTTATCAGACAAATTACATACCGCCTGTTATCGAGTGAATTTCTATGTTAAACCACAAAATCATGTATAAAATTACAACATATAATTTCACTAACAATTGACATATGTAGGTTGTTATCGAGACGATAATTTTATGTCATTAAAATCTTTAACCAGTACTTGAATTGTTAACATGAAACAATTTTGCACAGATTAAAATGTCAAACACTGCATTGTCGTCGATTAGCATTGCAAGTGAGCTAAATTATGTTTTCTTTAAATTTTATTTAAAACATGAAATTTATATGAGAATGAATAAAGAAAGATAAAAGAAATGTCTGCGTCATTTAATTATCTATTCCAACAGACAAAATAACAGGCAGCAGGCTCCTGATATTTAGCCTCAATGCAAGAGCACGCGAATGTGTTGTCGGCCTTTTGAGAGTTGTGATGCTCTTTTCTTGGACACAATGACATACTAAAACTTACAGATTTAAATTTTAAAAAGTTTCACAATTATCTGTGAACATTAAAATTTAATAAGTTCAAAAATGGAACCAGAAAAGCTCAGTTTATATAAATAGCAATGTAGCTCGTCTTAATTCATATAATTTATTTCTTTTAGGGTCTGTATCACACACAATGTCACTATGTATGGATAAACCAAATAGCTATGCCACACATACATTATTCGGAAGATAAAAGTTCCGAATAAGAACCTTCGCGTTTCATGACGAATAGCGCTATCTGACAGTCGTGAAACGCAACAATAGTATTTATCCTACCAATAAATAATAAATAGCATACTTTAATAATAATTGGCATATATAGAAATTATCCGGACATTGTGAAACAGACCCTTAAAATAAAAAAATACTTGTATTTCTTCGTTGTCTTTGCTTTCGTCTCATTCGTGACTGCCTTGAATACGAATAAGTTTGCCAAAGGAATTGCAATCGATGTATTTTATTAAGAATTTGCATTAATCGGATCACGTATCAGTTTCTAACATTCCACCGGAAAGATACGTTCAATAGTACATAAAAAATCAGTGACGCTACTTTGGGCCTCAGATCTGTATCTGTTTCATCATTTTTTTTATGGAACAGGGGGCAAACAGGAGGCAGGAGGCTCTACTGATGTTAAGTGATTCCGCCGTGGAAACACTCGATGCTAGAGGACTAGCGAATGCGTTGCCGGCCTTTTAAGAATTTGTACACTCTTTTCTTGAAAGAAAAAAAAATGTTAATGTATTAGGCAAGTAGGTGGTCAGCCTCCTGTGCCTGACACACGCCGCGACTTCTTGGATCTTGAGTACAGTAGTACTGAGTTTATTTCAATTATTAATTAAATATAAATAAAAAGAAATATTAGAATTTCGGGGGTAAATTTTCATTCATGGACATTTTTCATAACTAAATTAAAAATTAAAATGAATACTTAGATTGTAGCTTACTAACATCTTATTATTATACTGATGTTACCTACTATGAAAGAACACCAGGAATTGTCCTAGGTAGTCCTAGGACAATTCAGGGAAAAGGATGAGAAAGCTCAGAAAGCGGAAGATCTGAATGTTATCTGTATTAATTGGAAGTATATGATACTTTGTAATTCTGAAACTTATAAGGTAAGTTTAATTTCAAAAATATTAAAATTAAAATAATTTTACATTTTCTGCTTAAGCTCCAGTCGTCAACATATTTTGCATCACTACTTACATATTCTTTGCATGATTAGTATGAAAAATTAAACTGTATTATATTAATCAAATCGAAAACTATAATTTCAAAAGGAACTGCCGAATAAACTATAATTAAAATTAAATCACAATACCAACGTAAAAACATATATTTTCAAAGAAAAACAATAAAATATACCGTTAGTCCAAATAATTAGGTCCAATTCTGATTTAAATTCAAAGAAAGTGATTTAGATGTTAAACAATTTCTAAATAACCCGTTTAGTAAAAGATGGAGGCCGCTTGCTTCATAAAATTTGTTTTATTCTCACGATGACATATAATTTTTTATAAAACGAATTAAAGTACAATAAAAACCAACATTTACTTAATATTGCTTTTATTACCCGTATTGGACACATAATTAAGTTGTAATTAATTTTATGTGTGATAAATATGAACTGCGTTAGTAGTTGTTACAATAAAACAAAACACGAATGATACATTCACTGGGTGGAAAAGGCGACCTATTGCTAAAAAGCTCCTTTGGACATTCCATGAAAAAAAATCAAACATGTACCGAGTATTTATTTATTTAATTATAAGTAATCTAACAGCTTATTAATTAATACATATTATTATACAAAATACTAATATAATACAAAAAGCCAAAACAGATTACATAGATTAACAAATTGTTTATAAAAAGCAGAAAACAAGTAAAGCGCATTAAAATAAAATTTTACATTAAAAAAAAAATAATAATAATAATAATAAAATTAAAAAACTGAAATTTGACATTTAAAAGCAACAAATAATACTAAGAATTTAAAACTACTACTTAAAAAAAAAATCAGAGTCTTCCCGCTTCTCCAAGTACTTCTTGACATCTCTCTTTTTGTGGTAGAAAAGATATATTTAAGTATATTTCGTCTAAAGGAAATAAAAAAAATTGTAACAGCAAAAGCTTTTACATATCATTCTAATATTACTATTCAATATAGACAAATCGTTTTCCAGCAACAAATAATGAAAAATTATATTTAAATTTAGTGGAAATTACAGATTTGATAACTTATCAAGTTGTAAGTTTGGTAACCCAACGAAAATAACCTTGACTGAATTAGTTAACTATCTGTGTCAATGGGTTAAACAAGTGAAAATGCATTCGAATTAGCTTTGACATTCACAAATAAATAATGTATGATGTTCAATGAAATGTAAATGTTTCGGTAAAAATAGAAATTAAACAACTGAGTTAACTTCTATAAAAGTACCATTTAAATTTAAGAATTATTTATTATCTTAATATACATAAATCTCCTGTCACGATGTTTGTCCGCGATGGACTCCTAAACTACTTAACCGATTTTAAATAAAATTGGCACATCGTGAGCAGTCTGGTCCAACTTAAGAGATAGGATAGGTTAGATCTTTAATTATAGTCGCAATTTTATTTTATTGCAAATTATTTGTTTATTATTCGATACAATTCTAACAGATGGCGCTGTGTTAAAAGTACCAACGTTTCACAGAAGTTCTCCTACCGTTTCCCTTGAATAGTTAACTACTATGTAATATTACAAAAACCTTAGCCAAAGCAACGCTTGGCTGAGTTTGCTAGTTTCTTTATATATAAAGTTAAAGAATACTAATTTTAGTAGGATTTATAGTCACGATTTGCAAGCTATGACACTCATATCTTAAAAACATTCATTTTGGTTCTATATTTGAATTTAGGAAAGCCCGTAACTTAACTTACCCTAGTAACGCGTAGTTTGTAATACCTGATTGTCGCCTTCAGCGAGATTACGAAGTGAATCTGGTACTAGACAGACAATAAATACAAATAATTTGTTTTAAAATTATATACTAAATAGCTGACCCGGAAATCGTCATACCGCGTCGTCGTAGTCGTAGAGATTAATTAAACTTGATATATAAAAACTTGATCAATATTTCTTTTTTGAAAAAAATACCATAAAAAATAAATTCATTGCTACGTGGGTAACACTGAACATGATTAGAACTGGCCAGTTAGTGCTAATGACAACTATTTTGGATTTCAATTTTAGAAGTCTTTGGTAACCTTGTTGATTATATTGCATTCATTTGTCGTTTGTTTTTGGTAGTTGACGCCAAATCTAAAACTACTCGTGAAAATGAACCAAACGCGAGAAAATTTTCGGTCAATGATTTATTACTTTCGATGTGGGATTACTCAACAACAAAGCTATGATAGGCTGCAAATAACATTTCTTAATGAAACCTCATCTCGTGCCACTATTTACAATTGATTTAACGAGTTTAAGCCTGGACGTAGCAATCTAAATGATGATCCGCATGAGCCTGACCGGACCTGGCGCCCTGCTACTTTCATTCCCAAGAACCAAGTATAAAATTTGAGGTATTCGCTTTACGAGCCCTGAAGATGCGGTGAAAGCGTACGAAAATGTCATAGAAGAGACTCCAAAGGAAGAATGGGCCCATTGCTTTTCTCAAGGGTTCCATCGAATTCGACGTATAGAGAGGAATGGAGATTACTTCGAAAAATAATAAAAGTATTGCCAACTTTATTCATTAAGCCGTTTTTCATTTTCTAAACATTTTCTAAAAATGTGCACTGACTTGTATTTTTTTTAGTAGGTTCATAAATTTTCTTTGATATAAACTATCTGAACACACCTTTTTTTATATACGTTACTTTGTTTTAGGAGAGAATTTACCGTATCGAAGGGGTGAAAATTGAATGTTTAACTGTCACAAAGCCCAGGAATTCCTATTCGGGGAAGAGACAAATACAAAAAGCGACATTTATCGGTCCAGCTATTCTCGAATTACATGTATTCAAACAATCCTGTTTGTTTTATACATTAGGGTAACACTTTAAGGTGTGTGATGTAAATCATTTTAGTTCTCTGTGAATGGTTATTTTAGAAACTATTATCCCTTTATTATATTTATTGATTTAAAAGATACATAATGGTCTTGTTGTCTATTGTTCTGCATAAGAATCAGTCAAGGAAAGCAAGTGCCTATCAAAATGTTACGAAAGCCTCTCTAGCTGTTGAAGACAAAGTAATGTGCAGTAAACTTGTGGCACGTTTCATATACTCTCATTTAAATTTAAAAAGTTGTTTGTTTAACTTAATAAAAATAATATGATTATTCTTTTTTTATTGAGGGGAATGCACAGAGTGGGGGAATCGCTCTTAAAGCCCTCCCACCAATCACGTTACTGTTGGGGTAACTTGGGGTCGCGTAAGCATTCTACCAAGAGACCCGTGACTGGCTGCTGCAGCAATAATCTTCCATTACATTGACATCGCCTTACTAAACATAATATAGAATTTGTCTCTTTGAAAAAGCCGATGATTTGTATTTAAATGACTTGTGGTAGTTACCACAAGTAAGCCCTTCTTATTTATAAGGCACACTTAATATTTGTTAGAATTAATTTATTACATCGTAAGGTAAACATAATTAACTCGAAAAGTAAATATTTTGAATGTGACAACGTGAAGAAGAATGTTACTTTTTATATACGTATATACAAAGAAGCATCGTGACAGCAGTCATTATCTACCTACTGTGTCTTTATCATACTATTACCTAGTCATTTTAATGCAATTAATTTAATGTATGTAATAGTAAATATACACTACTTAATACAAATTACTTACATCATTAATTCCAATCTTTTTTACGCTCCGCAGTTAACTACTTTTCAATAGAATTATGTTGATACTAAATCATAATAATTACACGTTCAGTCGATTGAACAAAATATAGACGAGATTTTTTTAGAGAAAGTAAATCATTTGAGAATGTACAGACCGGTCGGGTTAAATGGATATTAGTAATATAACGTCATTTGATTAGAGATTATTTGCAAACACTCTCTTCTAATATGATAATATGTAATAACATTAATTTTATTGCTCTATGCGGGAATTTTATGTAAGTTTAAATATACAAATTTGCTTTCCAATACATCATTATATTATGTATTGGTCATGTCATATGATTAAGATAGAATCGATTACACCGACTCCAGCTTTTTCCAGCTTCCTTTAACTCTGCAATCGTTACCAGGCCTGTATGGAGCTGTCGAGAGCTTGCTAAGCATATAAGACTCTGTATGGAGGGTCCAGGAGGAGATTTTAGCAGGTCGGGCTTCTCCCCTCTGGTTAGCAGAGGGATTAAGAGATAGCAAACCCCACAGTCCTCGCGATAGCGACTGCATACGCTCGCGGGCCTGCTTTTGTACATTTTTACCTCCTTCTTAAAAAAAAGCATATAAGGCTCAGACCCCTCTGGAGTTATAGCCCATTATAAATTTGGTGTTTATAAGTAAATAATAATCCAGTGGCGCAAGTACCCTATATGGATCTTGGCTTGGATCTAGTCACGCAGGTAATTTACTTGATTATTTCACTTAATAGATTTAATTTAATTCTTCACTTTTATATTTGTCAGATACATATACCGTCCACTTTATAACTCTTAATGTAATATATAATAAAAACATTAAAAACGAAAATCATGAGTTTAAAGATTCTTTCAGTAGGCTGCAAGGCAGGTGCCTGGAGAATCTACGCAAACGAAAATAAATGAATACCCTAATCATAAAACTGAATTCTACTCCTCCTCGTTTACTGTGCAAAGCAGGGTATGCTTTGAAACTCCTTACCTCTTGGTATTTGACGATCTCAACTTGTGATTTATGTTCTACCTTGTAATTAGCTACTATATATATATTAATTGTAACTCATTAACCCTAGGATATGCTTTGACATTTTTGTTTATCGTATTATATTTTTTCGATTTTAGTTTATTATAGTTAGTGTGACATGTAATTTTATGTCTTTTTTGTTAATAATTTACGCGCTTCTTGTACTATACCCTTTGTAGCTGTTTATTTTTCCATACTATGACCTGAAAGAAATCGCTTGTTCGCGATAAGGCGGCCCGTTGCCTAATAGCTTTAGTAACCGGCTTTTTTATATGTATGTTTTTGTATAAGGTAACGAAGTGTAAACAAATGAATAAGTAAGGCAATTCACTTGTATATAAAACTGCACTTAAAAAAACCTGTTATCTTGTTATGTTGAGTGCGAATGTTAGATAAATAAAAGAATCCGAAAGATAAATTCCATAGTAAATTCAACAAGGTGTTCAAATACAACCTACTTAAATTTAATCCATCACAATCCGGAATGCTAATCGTTAGGAAAACTTGACTCGAATGTTAAATACGGTTAAATAAATAAATTGTGTTGAAGTAGAAAAATGTATGTCAGTGTGTTGGTCGCTCAGTGCCCATCCGGTACTATGTGGCATAGCCGGATTGACTACACCTTTAGTACATTAAAAATAAAGTAATTCAGTATTGCTATTAATTTCTTTGTATGCCTCAATTTTAAAGGCTATTGTGTATTATAGTACAAATACTAGAGATAAAATAATATAAAAATATCCTTTGTGCGAGTGCTACGCTAAACCGAACTACACTAAATCCATGTCATTATATTTAACACTAGTCCTCGCCGTCTGACGGAGTGAATGCCTTCTCCAATTTCTTCCACTTGTCTCTATTCCGACAATTATCCAATTCTGTCCCACTATCCCTTTTACTCCATATTCCCAAGTTTCTGGTAGGCGTCCTGTCTTTCTTGTTCGCACTGGATCATTCCAAGTAAGTCTACTTGACCTATCGGCCCTTTAAGTGCGGGCAATGTGGCCCATTTCTATTTTTACTCTGTTGTATGTGTTACGAAGTCTTTTATGCATGTACGGCTTCATATCACACAGTTTTATCATTGATTTCAATCGAAGAATCAAGCTCCATAAATATTCATTTGGCATAATCATAAATTTTCTGTATTAGCGCCTTATTGATAATTCACATCACACAATTTTGTATAAATTATGTATGTGTCTCTATGACTGCACTTTTTATACATAAGTTTAGGTGTAGAGATAATCATGTATAAAATTAAGATCTAAGTGTCCATTTTTTCTATGCTCTATGTTCCATAATTGAATCGGCGAGTAATATAGTAAATTATTATTATTAGTTATATAATCATTCAGAAAGAGTGAATAACGTTTTACCATAATATCAAATGCCGTATAAACAATTCAGATTAACTTTTTAAGCTTTTAAGAATACATACAAATAATTAAAATATTTCCATTCGGTGTATCGATCTCTACATTAATTAACTTGTGATCAGACTGTAATACAGAAGTTGCAGGCTAACGCCGTATTTTGCTAAGGGTATGCGCATAACTTTGCTACATACAGTATTTTATTTTAGGTTGAAGGTAGGAATGTCTATTATATTACTGAAAATATAATATATAATAATTTAGAATAGGAACCGTCATTCATAATAACATTTTCGTCGCAGTTTTAAAGTATGTCTACTTACTCGACAAAATTGCCACGAAGTCAACTTTTTAATCCGCTCAAGAATATTTGTTTATCTATTTCTTAATGTTGTTTTAATAAAAATTATTAATATATATTTTTTACTAACTATATACTTTTACACACTAATCTTCCAAGGCTTCCTTTCTTACAGTGTAAATTTTTACAATTGTTATTTTTTATTATGTTATTTTTCTTTTTTTACGTCTCAGGCGCAAAGTAACTGATAACGCGTCTGATTCACGGTACAATGCTGGGCAGGGCCAGTTAAAACCACAACACACAACACACACACACACAATATACACTTAAAATGAACCTTATTCCTTTTTTCTTTCCCGTATTTTTGTTATTTTTATTTTTATTATTATTATTTTGTGTGTAATAATAATAGTAATAAATGTCTGTCTATCTGTATTAACAAAACTTTCATTTCTATCAAAAATTTAATCTTTAATACTATACGTTTTAATATTGTTGTAACTTAAGACATTTTGGAATACGACAAAGGTTCAAATATAACTAATTTAATTCATGCCAATTTCCTTTTATCGTAATGAATATTAAACCACTGCTTTGATATCTTAATTTATTAATTTAATATAAATTACATATCATGTACGCAATAACTTACGCATGGGCGTGGTCAGTAGCCTCGTTTACAACCTTACACCTTTCCCATTTTCCATGAATTCATTTACTCGTAGTCGATAAAACTGTAGCATTAAATTTAATAAACTGTGGCGGTATTTTATGAATGACTTACCAAACTATAGGTTTTTATACAGCCTTTTGGTGGTTCACCGATATAACGAGATAGTACTGAGGATCAATTTATAGTAAACTTAATAAGAAAAAGCGACCGATTTGCGTAACATACAGTATAAAAATCATTTCACTTGCCTAAGTTAAATAATGTGTATGGTCAAAGAACATGGATGTACTACTTGCCTTGCGTTCTAAATAATAATACTACCTAACTTTATCTAGCTTTAATAGTTTTTGTGTAACAATTGTCAGTGACGGATAAACGATCGCTGTAAAATGTACCTAAACCTAAGATTTAAAATTAAATAAAAATCTTAAAAAAACATTAATATATATTTCTTTGTGTTTGTATTGGCTTCTGTACTGTAATGGCCATGAATTTAAGGAAGTAATACACAAATAGGATTTAACTCTCTATTCTGAATCCCATAGAATTAATCTTTCGCCAGAAAAAACGGAACTTACCTACATATTATTACAGACTATTTAAATTAAACCTGACTGGCTGTACCACATAAAGTAAATAGAAAACTGAAATGAAAATTTAATCACGTTTTAACTATCTAAAGAATGTTCAAATACACAAAACAAACCAAGTATCGGTCACCGAGAGCGAAAGCCTATGTTGACATATTCGAAAGTCGGCAAGTGATTTTAAAAATATCATCTCAATGCAGACATCCATTATGCGTAGGCGACTGAACCAATGAAGAATTTCAAGAACATTTTAAAAACAGGCATACAGTAAGCACTTTCTTGATTGTTATGTAACCATTTCAGATTCCATGTATTATAATGGTTTAGAAATGTCCCCACAAGTGTCTGAAAAGAGACATAAAGAGTCATTAAAAGTTCAAAGAACTTCGAATGTTTTAAAGCATCATCTACATTTCTTAAATAAAGTGTTGCAATAAAACATTCTCTTATTTCTCAAATCGCGATAGCAAACATCCCACCACAGAACTATACTAAGACCAACCCTCTTCAGATATTCAAAGATAAATTTCGACCACTGATTCGACTTCCTAAAGACACACACTGTTTTGTTTTCTTTCCACACGTGCAACACCTGCGGTAATATAGTATATTACTGTGGTAACTTTAAAAATCAATAGGAATGTAGAGTAATACGTTTTTGTACCCTCTCTCTCTGAAATCTGTAGGACTGTCACAAGCTGAGGATCACGCGTTTAAATACTCAGAATGAAAACACTAAAGTCGGCCTTTCGTTATTAGGATTTATAAACTTCGGAAGAAGGAAGAAATTGGTTCGGCTAGAATAGTCATACCTATTAATAACACATTCGTTCTGAACATAGTATGCAACTATAACAAACATAGTATAACATCAATATACCACTGTAAACATTAACCATCCGTAAACGAGCAATTTACAGCTTTACTATAACTCTTTCAATTTCATATTACAATAAGCCAAGCGAAATTGAACCTTATTACCAAGAGAGAAATTGCTATTTACAGTACGGATACATCTTACTTCTTCTATGACTCCACTTTGGAGTAAGTTTTACCCATCGTCACGGATATAAGGTGTATATTGGACTTTTAAAGTGTGGGTTTACGACCTTTTGAAATGTGATTTTGGTATCTCGATTCATACTGAAACAAAAGTTGGCCTGTGTCATCACTTAACCGGATCCCAACATCCAAGTTTCATTGACGACTATGTCTTTCAAGCTCAGTTCAAATTACTAGACAAGGCACAATAATATTTTACAATTTTATGGATGGAATAAAATATACCTATATTATTGTACCTATTATAATAAATTCTAGTGTTTTGGTTTATTTTAATGTACTGTTTTCCTAAACTTTAAAGGTGTAGTATTCTGTAAAACAGCTCATAGTTTTGATCAATAGGAATTAAACAACACAAAGTCAATAATGTTATAAAATTAAATTATATAGTTTCGTTTCACATTTAAATTAAATATCATGTATAAATGAATTTCGGTTTCCCTTTCAGCTCAAAAACGAGATGACAAAAATTTCAAAACCATTAACAGTTCAAAACCCATTTCAAAATAAAATACGCCACCCTGATTTGTCTATCATTGAGAACACTGGAAAAAGGAAAAAAGACAGCAAGAGATGGGCTGACAGAGACATAAAGAGAATAGGAGACACAACTTAGACAACAAAAGCTAACATTAGATTATAATGGAAGTAGCTGGAAGATGCTTTCTTTATATTAAATTAATCTAGTTTATGTAACGAACACAATGTTTTCATTTCAATTACGCTGAGTATCAGTAATAAAGGCTTATTAATAATAACAAAAAACTTTGGTAAAAATTTTGAGACTCCAATTCAACATCGCACGCGATGAAGATTAATCGACAAATCGATTTAGAAATGCATTTAAACATAATGGTATCATAAAATAAATTATAAATATTGGTGGTATTAAAAGTGAATGTAATCTTTAGAGATTAGATTTATGTTACAGACGTTATTCATGTATGAATACATAGATTTCACGCTGTTAAAATATGCATCCTGTCTGTTAATATAGCTTTATATAATCAACTCTCAATCATTTGAAAGTCAAGGTACCAAAGATACATTTTAAATTAGCGAGTGTTCAAATAACATGAGTTTAAATAACCTAAGGTCGAGGGGATAGATAAGAATTTGAACAAAATTCGGGATTTATTATTCATATAATATTAGTATTATTATGTATTAACAATTAAATACAATAATACAATTATTCAGAAAGGAAGCCCGTTATCTTTTTTTTATATGGGGTACCATATCATTGTCTCTTGGTGTATGACGTCTGCGCCGTTGTCAAAATTGGGAATTATTACGCTGTGATTGTTGTAAAGGTTTTATTTAACTTGGCCTGTTTGGGAAAATCTATTAATTTAATTACTAACTCCAAGCATTTGTTTGGAAAAAAACGTTCGGCGTGAGAAATTACTATAAAATCATCCGAATGATGAATGATGTTTATTTGCTTACGAAGCCCAACGATTTTTGTCAGATCAATGCTTATAGTAATACAATAGATTGGTGCAAAGAATGGTGTAATGGCTGGCTTCCCGGGAGCTACTGAGTTGAGTTTTATTAGTACATTGTCTACATCATTTTATTTTTTATAATCAATAAAACCCTTTTACTTAAAAAAAACTATTTTTTTAACATGAACATTATTCAAATTCCTGTCATAGAAGTTAAGACAGTTAAAAAAACATAACATATCGAACTTTTAAATTTTGGTGAATTTAACAAAATCTTGAAATGTTCTCATAAGTTTCATGTTAATGTCGTGTTAAGCAAACGATTCTAAGATTACTTCAATAAAGATAACTGCTGTAATATCGGGTAATAAGCGTCGCACGCGCATAACTGCGAGGTCTCATTTCATATCCATATGTATCACTATTACTCCAGTAATATGGATCGTGTAGTTCTTATTATTTTCATTCTTATATTTAATGTATTGCAGGTTTACTAATTAGTCTACTTTTGGTAGCTTTTTGTATATTTTTTTATTAATAATACTCTACTCCCCTGCCATCGTGTCCAAGATTTTTTTCTATTCCACAACGTTTTGTATATTTTAAAACGCTATTCCAGTATATACAATAATAAGTAAGAATATACAATTATCGTTCGGATAGGATAAAATAAAATAATAAACTAGATTTCAGAATCTGTTTCATGATTCATTCATCATTTGCCAATAAAATTGGCAAGTAGGAGATTAGCCTCTCGCGCCTGAAACTCGCCGTTTAGTTTTTTGCCCAAAGGCCAGCCAGTTTCACACGATGTTTTCCTTCAAATCATATTGAACGAATACTTGATAAAACTATTTTAATTAGTGCAAAGCCTCCAATTTAAATATTAGTCTTCACAATCTTAAAGTTTTTTGAGCCATTGGCGTGAATAACTTTTCCATTATATTTACATAAATCGGATATTTGTCTCCAATTTAAATTGATGGATCTAATTTCATAAATTATGATCAGCGCACACATTAATAAATTCATGTCAGTATATATAGAATGACCCACATACTCTCTTCAGTCAGTAGCTCATGTCTGCGTCGTAGTCATCAATATCTGGAGCGGGCAATCTGTTTCCACCAGATTCTGTCCAACACATCTCTTAAAACTTTCGTTTGATCGGTCCATCTGGTTGGTGAACGACCACGTGATTTTTTACCATCTGTGTTACCAACCACGACTTATTTCCAAGTTCTCATTGCCTCTGCACATTGTATCGCCGAAATATTATAATTTTCGTAGTCGGCATATGGTGAACAGGTCCGTATGCGGGTTTGTGTAAGAATCTATCTATTGGAGCGCTTCATCTATGTATATTTGAACTGCTACCTTGTATATAGTATAGATGACACGATGTTATTCCAAAATAATATCGCCCGGTATGAATGCTGGAAATACTTTACTCGGGTGAGTAGCAGTAGTACTTCGTTGTTTATCTCTAACTCTGTTTTATTTAACAAGCTGAATTTAGTTTTTTTATTTAATAAAATCATTTATTTGCAAGAAAAGGTTGCATTTAGATTGATTAATTATAAAAATCCGCACCATAAAACAATTTAAAAAGAGGCATGGAAAATGTCATATATTTTTCTAAGAACATCAACACAATGTCATAATAATAAGTTCAGCTATTTATAATTCTTGTCAAACTTATTATCTAAATACTCTCCACGGCTCATATACGTACAGGCCCTTCGTACGTACGTACACCTCGCCTTTAATAATTTATTTACCTTCCCCTTGAAAGCATGACACGGCAGTCATCTATAACTTGTAGAAAGCACAAGTCGTCTCTTGGAATGCATGTTGTATTAAATTAAATTAATTTTTGATGTGAAACATCTATAGCCGCACGTAAAACCGATTTCTGGCGTGGCGACGCATGCCGTGGCGACGCATCGCCACGCTATATGATGGTATATACATACAATCTATATGCAGTTGTAAATTTTTGTATTTAATGAAAATAAATGTTTATTCAATAAATAGTCATCGTTATCTGGAAAACAAAATCGTAAAATTTTATTTTATCATTATGACATATTTAGTTCCTATCACAATCTGTTCTTTTCTGCATATTACTTCACAAAATAATTTCGATGTTTCACATCTGCCAGGCGTCCCGTGACGGCTCACATTTTTTATTTTTATTGTTGTTTCTCAAATTTTTACATCAATAAATGAGTATGAGACAGCCCCCGTAAGTAGTCATGAGACACTTCTGTTGGGGTTGACTCGCTACTTGCCTTATCTATACAAATTTTAATAAGAATAGCTTAATATAAACAAAATTTAGTATTGGCTTTTAAGGTGTACTTTAGAAATATTATACGCTATTTTTTTAGTTATTTAAGCTACTGTGAACCGGATGAAATTAACTTTAATTAACCTAGTTTTTACCTTTATTAGTGTTCCACAAAAATATTTTTTTTTAACTATTCTCTGCCTTAATAAGTACATCATACCTACTAATATACGTATATTAAAATTGAAAAAGGAAACTACGACCAATAGATATATGTGAAGACTCGTAAACATATTTAACTAAGGAAGTTTGACTATAGTGTAATATCTGACCATGTGATAAAGAAAAATACAAGGTTATTAATTAAAACGAGTCTAAAAAAGTGAAAAAATTATAAATACTTAATCATAATATTTTTACTGAAAATGAATAATTATTATAACACATAACATGAATAAACACAGTTACTCTGCATAATTTTATTAATTAATCCAACTTTCTATGTATTAGAAATTTGTCAAATGTACAGCAAGATAACATTTAAATAATTTATAACACGACAGTAGCATTTAAATTAGCTGATTGAAATAAAATATACAAATGTTTTAATGACAATTATCAAAACAAAATGATTCTTTCCCAATTTCTCAGAATGGCAGTATAAACCGCAAATGTTATTTTTGTTTGTTTTCCTACTACATTTCTTTTCAAGAACCTTATAAAAGCAGAAATAGTTACTCGGTTATTAAATTTTGAAGCAGCTTTCTTCATTGAAATCACGTGAGCGAACTTCATTATTTCTCACAATACCAAACATATTCCATCGTTCTGAGAATTAAGCGATCGTTAAGCTCCCATTTAGTTGTCTATCATATCTATGAATTGTTATAAATAAAGAAAGTATAGAAATATATAGCAAATTTCAATTGGACTAAGTTCCAAGACATTCAATTTCCAGGATGTATTATTATAAATCGATTTCCGAACATGATTTTAGCAAAAATTTTAATCATTAATATATTTCCTGATAAACGACCGTGGCTTAGTTTATTTGTCTCTGTTGTATCTTATTGACCTTTCGTGGTTAAATACTAACAAGGTTTGTGGTGGAAAATAATAGTTATTATTGGTAGAAAATATTAGTCTATTAATATTATTGTAGTTCTACCTATCGCATAAATACGATGTAAAAAGTAAACAACACCAATTATATAGGTAATATAAACCTTTAACATAATTAAATATGTCGATATAAGTATATCAGGTGACAGCAACTTTTTGAGACGATAAATATTTTGTACGGCATTTAATAAACCATTTGAATTAGTGAATTAGTGTATGCACGTTAGGCTTAAGTGGTAAACAGTGGTAAATTGAAAAAATAGTAAACAAGAACAAAGTGTATTCCGCTAAATAGAGACTAAAAGAAGTGTTATTATACACTGTCTTGTATTTAATATCCTTTTATATTTTTTTTTATAGAACAGGGGGCTAACGGGTAGGAGGCTCACCTGATGTATAGTGATACCGCCGCCCGTGGACACTCTCAATGCCAGAGGGGTGGCGAGTGCGTTGCCGACCTTTTAAGAATTGGTATGCTCTTTTCTTGAAGGATCCTAAGTCGAATTGGTTCGGTAATACTTCAGTGGGCGGCAGGGCGGCAAAAACTGCCTTGAAAAATGCGCAGTTGTGGAACGGCGGACGTCCAGGTGATATGGGAGGAATTTCTTATTCTGCCTCGACGTCCGATGATGCAGGTATTAATCCGAACAACTCCTTAGAACATTCTCCATGACCCCACATTTCTACGCAACTCCAAATGATCAAGCCGCTCGGACAGAGATCGGTCGTCGACGATTCGAACCGCTCTTCGTTGAATAACTTTCCGTTAATTAGCTTTAAGTTAAATTACTTGTTAGTCTTTAATTTGGCTAGATATTTACATGATGTCTTTGTGCAAAGACAATTTATTTGAAGAAATTTACAAGAGCATCGGTCCGTGATTGCACTAAAAAGACACAGCTGTAGACGTATGATGGCGGATTGAATATTAATATCTAAATCTTTCTTTGCAATTCACTTATCAACAAAATAAAAAATAAAACACACAAATTGTATTTTTGTGTAATCCAAGGCTTAGTATCGTATATGTTCGAAAATTAATTCAGTGTTACAGAGACAAGATGTAAGAAAAAATAAAAGAAGCAAAAATATAAATTACCCCCGTAGCATAAATTAAATCACATTAATTAGCATTTTCTCATTGGATATAAAATGGGGAACTCAAGTTTACTACGTTAATATTATAATAATATGAATGCTTCTACAAGTTTTGTAGCACAAGGACTCGTAGCAAACGTAGAGCCTTTGTTCTACGAAATGTCCTTTTTATTAACTGTCACATTAAAGTAATAAAACAATTAATAATTATGGTATTATTATATAGTAATTTGAAATTATGAAAAGATATAAACAATTATTTGAATAACTTAGTAATATAAACATTTATTCCATTTTTGTTTTCATTTATTGTCAACAAAGTCTGGTCTGTGAAGCTTTTGTTTGGATTTTCTTAACCATGTTTTGCACTTTAAGTACATATTCACAAAGTGTTTTAGTTATGCAAATCATGTTGAACCTTCATTTTCGAATAGATTTCCTAGTTCATATTATTTCGTCACTAGAAACGATATTTATTTTATGTATTGTTATAAACTTAAGCTGTTTTTTTAATAATAAAAGTCTCATGTTGAACAGTATACGCACTCCTTAATGAAAAGTGTCAAACAGAACAATTAATAGAACAGCTAAGGGCAAGCCGCAATCGCGTAACCTTCAATGTTGACCCCTGGTTCATTCATCACATTTAATTCCAACTCAATCAGTTCATAAATTTGGTATGTATGTAGGCAGACTTTCTCCGGGTGAAATGTGTATACGAGGGGGGAGCGACCTTGTTAGAGGGAGCCTGACACCTGCGATACAACCACTTGTCACTGGCCGTCGCGCGCGCATCGACGCGCACAAACCGTACCGTGCACGTGCTATCTGTGGAAATCTGTGAGAACTGTGACCTTGTGTGTGTTTCCGTGCGTTCGGAAGATTTATACGGTATGTTCTGGGGGTGGAATTTAAATTTGGAAATGTTTCAGATTCTTTTCAATTGCTTTCGAATTTTGAATATTTTCAGTCAGATGTTCTTAAGGATTAAAAAGGCATAAATAATTTTAAAGTGCCATAATTCTCCAGGCGCTACAAATCTAATGAAGGCACATAATAATATTATAATATATGACTTTTAAGAACGAATGATCTTCTTTAGCACTGTAAGCGTGATATATATGTAAAAATGTATGTAAAAATGTATGTAAAAATTAACATTCGAATTTGAACTTTATCAGTATAAGTTTTATACCTAAGAATCATTTAAAGTTTAATCTTGATATTCTAATGTACCAATAGGCTATTTTATATTAACACGTATCTATTAGAACTTAAACATCAATGAACGGAAGGCTGTCCAAGAGGAAACTAACCGTTCACTCCCGTTGCACCTTGCTTAGAGAATTTGAATAATTACTACGCACCCATTATTTATTAACACTTCGTTACATAACAATATAAAAATAGAACATAATTAAATGATAAGGAGGACAACTGGCGGCCTCATCGCTTTAATTTAATGACATAAAAAAATATCTGCAAATCAATATTTAATTTGTGGGATAATTAATAAATAAAATCTTTAATTTGCATGAAATATATAATTGTTTACTAACTTCGTTTTAAAACTAAACTTTCCCCCAATTCATATAATGTAAATTCGTTTTATTGTAAGAAAGGGTCTATTATGTTTCTCCTTGATCCGTTATAATAGTTTTAGTACCAACAGCGTAAGACGACGGATTAAAGAATACGGGAAAACTTCTCATCAAGTGTTAAGTGTTAGGTTAAAAGACAAAACCTACAACCTCTTAACAACACATATTTTCTTCCCTAAATATCAATGGCTTTAAGCTAAAAAATTATTTGAGCTAATTATAATTCGCAAACATAAATCATTTAGAAAGAAATATTTTGATATAAATTTAAAGTCTTTTCAATTTTTTGGTGTTATTAGGACACGTTCCATTTTTATCATTGTTATTCTGAAACATTGTACATTTCAGTCAGTATGCGTTGTAATAATACATATTACATACGAGCTACTAAATTCCAATTCATATTAATTTTAATTATTCAGCTAGCCACAAGTCTATACTAACATAGTGTTGTGATTATAGTTATTAATTTCATTTCGTTTTCAAGTTTTAATGTACTTATATATTTTTTTGAATATACCTCTCTACATTACCGCAAATCTTATCTAGATATCACGCAGTTAACGCTCATATAACTCAAAAACGTATATTATAAACTATAGTTTAAAACACTTTGGGGATGACAGATGTAAAATGACATCTGACAGATTAATTACGTATCTGAGTCGATTACTAGCGAATGCGAAATTTTACGCTCAATCGGCAACTTCAAAGATTTACCGTTGATAAATAATTATAACGCTATGTTTGAATTGAATAATAGTCGATTATAAAATAATTACTGATTCGATTTGGCAATGTTATAATCGTTAGTTTGACTTCTAACTGTTACCATTGGGTCACAATAACCTCATGACCTATTTAAGAACTTAACATTTTATATTAATCTAACACATTTGCTTGAATTAACACGTATAGCATGTTCGAATCTCAAAAAATAATATAGCAAGAATTGGAATAAAGTGCAGAAAATTGTATGCCCCTCTTACACATATAAAAAATTATCTAATTCAAAACTTCATATAACTATATAAAATATGCATATTTTACTAATCTATAAGACTGAATTAAACTCTTTGAGACAGGTTTAATTCACATACCCTTATTTATATTGACACACCCACAGCGAGCTTTTGTTTAATTTTATTGATTTGTTACTTTAGTATAGTCATAGTATACAGTCATCTCTTTGTATATTTCTATCCACAGAAATTTTTTTATCCTATTATAGGCACCTGCCTCTCACAAAGAAGTTCAAACCCTGCAGCATGAGCACCTTATGTAACTGTAAATGCAGTATTGTAAAGAGCCAAATAAACTGTATGATTATAGACATACAAAACTTTTTTCATGAATTATATTTATCGTTATCGGAAGGAAAAATCTCAATCAATATGACCTTAAATAATTTGATGTACATGATTAATAATGATAAAAAATATTGCAAAGTAAACAGGAAACGTGTGTGCGTCGGTATTCGGGTAATCGTCTTTAGTCGTTACGTTAATAGGAGAAATTTATCTCCGGTGGAGTAGGCCCTGCGTAGCCTGCCGTACACTTTTTGTTGGACTTTCTCCATCTTTATTAATTGTTAGCTTTGATTTTTTTCATTATCGAAAATAATTCGTTTCCTTTCATAGATTCATCGGATCGGATGTGTGTTAACAACTTTTTATAATTTTGTCTTATTAATTTATGTAACATGAGGCAAACGGGCAGGAGGCTAATTTGAAGTGATAACACCCCGTCGCCCATGGACAAACAAATAACCGGAAGCCTCGCAAGTGCGTTTCCGGTTTTAAAAATTGGTACGCTCTTTTCCTGACAGACCATAATACGAATTGGATCCTATTCCAGTGAGCCCCACGTAGAGTTGGTGCGCGGCAAAAATTGCGTTAAGAAAAGCTCCGTTGCAACATATATGAAATATATTACAGACTATAATCTTGTATCAAACATACATCTTCGAACATTACTCAAAATTTACCATTTTAAAATACGTATAAGAGATATCTATCTATATCCACTTTATATACTTCTTATAAACAAATGTGTTACTTGTTACAAGTTGTATACAGAAGCTACACTAAGTAACGAGTAGAAAGGATTTTTTTTTAGGTACCTGGTTTTAGGTACCGTTCAGGATATGTTTTATATCTTATATAGTTCGAGCAGACCAATTGATATTTCCAATATACGATACAACCAAACGGTTTAAACAGTTTCTCTGATTGAACAAAAAAATCTCCAAGCGACTGTAATGAAATACTAAGATTTTACATATTAACACCGATATTACGCATTGTTGATTGTCAAAGGATTACTAACTAAGTATTGAGTTACAATTAAGTTCCAACCTAAGTGTAAACTAGAACAGGTATCGCACTGTTTACAATGTGTCACAGTACAAGTAAGGGCCTGCGAGTGATGCCTTTCTTAATGGAAGTGCACCCGGTCGACAGCTTTCTTTCAATTCACAGCAATGGACATTTCACATGAGAGGGGATTGTGCACAATTTTTTACTTCGGTACTTGCTATTATGTACTTTGCGGACTTGTTTTGCACAATGTTTCTTAATGGTTTCGCAAAACCTATTGATATATCAACTAAAATGCGTACACCTGATTCATAGTTTATTAACTTATGAGTTTTGTTTGGTACTTTATAACTAGGATATCTATATTTATCGTATAACGGTATTAAAAAGTTTTTTTTTTCTAAGCCGAAAATAATAAAACCGTTAAATGTGTAATAAAATCATAAAACAGTTATGTGTCTCCATTATCAGTGATTTTAGAAACGGAATGTCATTGACCTCTCATAATATATCGTTATCATTTTCAATGTAAAAGAAACATATTTTTAGAAAGCTTCATCAGTTATCAAAGTAATTATCCTTCCCCTAAATTCAATGAATTGTCAGTCAATATTATTCAAGTCATTGATCGAATATTTTTCAGTTGAGTTGAATAGATAAAAGAGAAAGTTTGATGAGTTGTTGGAATTTACTTCTAATTGACATACACAAACGATCTTTTGTTTATGCCATAACTATGGACATACGTTCACACACAACTGAAATTTTCTCCCAATTGTCGTGTTTTGCGTGAAATTTTAATGAGAGCCCGTGGTAACCGTTTAGTTCACACGAGATAATTAATATGCCGTGTTTTGTCATAATTGGTTATTATAGATGAACTATGATAACATCGTGAGTTGTCCCGGGTTAGTCAAGAGCTTTTGGGGTTATACTAACTCTATTCATTGGAAGGGGCATGCGCAAGAAACGGCACTATACATATAAATAAATACAACATCAAAAGTTGGACATATTTAATATAGACTGTAAATCTTGAAACAAAATATAAGTGTTGCCACAGTACAAGTACTTGTAGTAGCTTAGTCATAAACATAGAGATGTCACAGATGTAACAACATCGTTTTGTATCTAGTGAGCCACAATTTATAATTATGTTTAGTAACTTCCTCGTTTCCGGCGCAGCCAATTTCCGAAATGTAAATGTAAAAATTGTTTTAATTCAATAATTACGCTATCAAAATCCAATTTATAAGGATGATAAAAATCAATCATAACACGGGTTCGGCCACAAAATCGACATAACTATAAAATATAGTTGCTAATTAGCAAAGGTGAAAGTGCCGACCGACTGACCACGATCCAAACTCGATGTTTTGGACAACAATTTTAGATCGAATCTACTTTCGTTTTTGACTGCTCTTAGCTCTTACGTGTTAACTACTTAGTATTATAGAAATCACCATTTTCAATTCTGCGTTGATCAGTTTGAAGATACTCTTACCGATTCATTTGTTTATTTCGCTTTTCAATCACAGAGCCACTGGACTTAGCCTCTTAAATTGAAACCGTGATAAGGTGGCATCATAAAGGTATTTCACTTGACATAAATGTCCCATAACCCCCAGATGGGGAAAGGGCTTCCACAGCGAGTGTCCATTAAGTTCAGTCTTAAACCTCGTCTCTCTTTGCCTCATCTGCAACTGGAAGAAGCCAGACTTCGGACGGTCACTCTTCGTTGCGGCTATTTCCACTTGCGTTACTCGATCTGCTGGCTAATCGGGGTTTCTAAGCATACAGACATTTAATAAACGTAACAATGAATAATCTTTGATTCTCATATTTATTGAAATATTTAATTTAATTATTATACCTTACAGTGAATTTTAAAGGCGGTTTATTGATTTAAAAGAAAATTATATAAAATGCTTTTAAAAATGATGATTGAGCCTTAATGTTGAGTTCAAATGTTATCATCGTTTAACGGTTAAATCGCATTAAGGCTTTTTAGGGAACTATCAAAAAGGTTAGTCGACATCACAGGAGAACGCTGGCAGCTACCTCGCACAAAGAATTAGTCTAGCTATTAAAAGGGGGAACGCTGCCAGTATCTTCGGAACCTTGCCTAAAGGGACTACTTTTAATAATATTTTTTGATAATTAAATTTTAATGTTAGGTATTAGGTATATTTTTATGTATTATGGTTATATAAATATCAAGATTTAAAGTCTCGACTGACTTACAATATAAACGCATTACGTTCAGTAATTTATGTCACAGTAATTTCAGTTATTTATCGTATGGTATATTTTGGTGAAACTATACCTGAATATAACTTTAGATTTAAGTAATATTTAGTACCTAAGAAATTGCCTAAACGTGTTTATATCAAAATTGATATATCATAAGATAAAATTGATTATAAAATAATATCCGTATCGCAATACAGAAAATTCTGCCACAGATACAACTTTTTAAATTCGATTTCATTTTCCATCTATCCATTTTTTGAAGTGAAACTTCTTTATCGGGGTTGGAAAAAAATGTAGTGTAACATTTTTTCGTTACGCGTCACATTCTTCCGTTACGCGCCATCTTTTCTAAACACCAACACGTGGGCGTGATCATGTTATTTATTTTTCAAGTTTTCAAGTTATTTAAGCTTAACCTTTATCATATATATAAATATATATATATATGTATATATATATTTTTTGAAGTGAAACTTCTTTATCGACGTATGGGTGAAATTTTGTAAGACACGTCACGTTCAAATTTAAGTGAATTTACAAGAAAAGTGAGAGTGATTTTACATTTCGTTTTATAAATTCAACACGTATGAGCATGATTTTAATATTTATTTGAGGTTAACCTCACTTTTTGATTGTAAGTATCAGTGAATGTATATAAATCTGTTAAAATTAGCAAGTATTAATATGACTGAAAAGATTGTTTTTCTTAAGGCTTAAGCCTTATCTACCCCATTTTCGTGAAGTTGCAAATAGTAGAAAAATGATATGTCGTAAAGAAGTTTCACTTCTTACCTGTGTACTCTGGTACACACACATATTTTTTATTTATTATTATAATATTTATTTGTGTGTTGGGAAAGAATATAAGTTACACAAATGTATACATGTACATAATTTTTAATAGATTTTCGTAAATAAATTTATGCATATGAATGTGTATATGCCATTGATATGATAATTCACAGTACATCGGTCCTTATACTAAGTGGTATCTTCAAGGCAACCCTAATAAAAGAAAATTGTTTTAATATAATTGTGAAGAAGTGCAAGAGTGCGAACTTATGTTGTCAACGATGTGCAGTGTGTATAAATCGCGCGCGCATCTATGGATATTGCTATTACATTAAGACATACCTAGGATTACAATTATTCAACCTAGAAAATATATCTGCCGTATGTCGAAGTAAATATATAAATTCACTTACTTTTGTCATAAATATAAAGTGTCAATGTCTCGATCAACACGTGGTTTCTATACACCGGAGATGACCCTCCTATGTGTGCCAGCAGGTAAGTGGGTTTACGACACCACGGATTCACACACACAAACACGCATTCATTGTTTGCCATAATTAGCACTGACTGTTAGTTCCTGGGATAGTGTGTGAATGAAAATATGTGAATCGGGATGTATCGGGCCGGCATTTTAATTCCAAAATCAAACAACAAATAAAAAAATATCAGGTTTTGCCTGAGCGTAATATATCTATTAACATACCCTATATTTTATCTTTATTTTGAATTAGTTTACATATTAGACTCTCAAAAAATGTGGTAATTATTAAGTTAAAGAAATCCTTTATTTGCTAAGACAGTAGTACAATTAAATAGATTAATTATAAAAATCCGGACAATCAGCAATATACATATATATATATATATAGGCATGCAAATGTCATATTTATTTTTATAATAACATATAATAAGAACATTAACATAATGTAAAGTTTTTTATATAAAGAAAACCGCATAACAAATCTTTTAAAAACACTTTTTACCTCAAACCTTTACAAATATTATTACTTTCAATACCTTGTGAGCTGACTTAAGATTTATTTAAAACTTATTAAAAATCATTTATTCAAACTATACTTGATGCATGATATACGTTAATTAAACGTCAAATCGAAGGGTTAACGACCGTGCTCAGCTGTCAGATTTATATGTCAAGATGGAATTGACATTTTATCTCACTTGTTTGTGTGTGATCTTTCTCATCCTCTGCGTCCTGTCCGGTGAAAGTGTAGGGATACACTTTCGTTTGTCAGACTAGTCAAATATGAATTGTTAAGTTTTCTAGCGTTTTATCATTGTTTGGAGTGGGTGTTCCGTCAACTTTCATCATACGCGTATTAAAACGAGTGAAAAAACTACCTTTATATATATATCTTTTTTTTTTTAAATTAATTTTCACTCTACTCCCCTGCCATAGTGTCCAGGGACTTTATATATCACTGCTACTATTTAACGCGTCCGGAATTACGCCCCGACTACATCGGTAATATTTTTATTAACAATATTCATGGGCGAGCCGGGGCGCAATTCCTCGCGAGACCCGCTCTTTCTGTCTTGTTTGCCGCCTTTATGTAGAGAATGATTTTTTCACAGAACCGTTCCAGGCACGGTCTGTGCTTTATTAACATGTCCTGTAGGCCGTTACTGTCTACAGTCATCTGTATTTGTTTACCTTTATATAATAGTGGTAGTGCCTTAATTTATTCAGTGCTTTGATTTTTACCAAATCAATAAAACAAATGATACGAGGATCATTTAAAAAATAACAGGAATATATTAGGACTTCGCGGGGTTGGCCAGCCAGCAATTCTCATCCCCTAAGTAGGCCCGATCCCCGCCTGTCCACCGATAGACTGTCTATTTACACATTTAACATTCACTTGGTGAAGGAAAACATCGTGAGGAAGCTGGCTTGCCTTACACCCAAAAGGTCAACGGCATGTGTCAGGCACATGAGACCGATCACCTACTTGCCTATTAGATTGACAAATGATCATAAAACAAATACATAAATGAGGCTCAGACTTAAAAGGGTTGTAGCGCCAGTGATTTATTTTTATTTTATTAGGTTTGACAATATCTAAATAAACATTTTGTATTCTATATAATAGTAAAAGAATTTACACCAAAAGATCTGATAGAGATAAGATAAAGTGCACTTTACTAGAAACAAAATATGTACATAGTGCCTGCATATTAATTTCTTCGCACGATTAATTTCTAACTAGACAGCTAACAGACATCTAGATTACATATCTTAGCGAATCTGGAGGTCATTGTACTGTGATAGTGAGAGTAAATGACATTGCGTACAATGTAACGAATTCATGCGGTCTCAAACATCAAGCCACATTGAACAATTACACCCGGTTTCTATATTCAAAAAGTAATCGTAATTGTTACGGGTCGGTTCTCCAAAAGAATAACTACGACTGATAATTTGGCGTAGACTATTATCTACGTACGAAAAACTTATGAAGTATGATTGTTTAAACGCGGACTTTACATAAGGATATCTTTCTCTACACGGTCTCATATTTACCGTGAAAAAAGGAATAAATGGCTGGCCTGGCGGATTCCAGGGTCATTGTTGTCATGACCTGTAAATTTTTACCATGGTTATTAAAATTCAACAAATTCGTAAACACACTCGCAAGCCCTCAGGCACTTTTTCAGGCGATCCTCTTGCCCGTTTGGCCCATGTACTATAAAAAAAGTAAATCATGAAACATTTTGTATAGGATGTTTTTTGTTAAGTTTTAGTTAAAATCTGATTTGATTGATTATCTGGTGCGGTTAGTGCTAAACTATTGAAAATAAATTACTTATCTCAGATAATATTCGTTATATATTTTTTAAGACATGTTTCTATTTTTATTATATTTACTCAAACTAATTCTATTGAACCACTTTTTAAAACATTTTCCTCGATTTTTAGATATGATGATAAGAGAATTTTCAATGAGGCTCCATATCTAGGTCAAGTCCAAGTGAAAGTGAGAGGCTCCCACGTTTTCGGAGGTACAACCGACAAAAAACTAATAATTATACTATTTTTATATGACAGCTTCGTATGATAGATACAATTAGAAGGAAACATCACCAGTCCAAAGCATGTGCTAGTAATAAATCTATTTAAATAAGAGCATTTTTTACCAATTAGTTTATAAGGTAAGATTGAGTTATTAGTTGATAATTACTTTTAATTTAGGCTATCAAAATTTAATCTTTAAATAATTCTTGTACATCTTCGTTGCTTTTATTATTAATTAAGTCCAAACCTTACTTGCAATTACTTAGAACTTCATTTTTATGAGATGTCAGGTATCTCAACACCTACTCTATCGCATTTGTCATGGAAAGTGTTCAAAGGACTTGTTTGGACTAGACAACTGAATTTGACCTCCGTCGTTCCACAACTGACCGTTTCTTGATACAGGTAATACAGTGCCGCGTATTTAAACCACTAAGGGGAACCAGTTGCCCACTGAAGTATTTCCGAAACTACTCGACTTAGGGTCCTTTTGGAAAAAAAGTTCCAATTCTTAAAAGGCCGGCAACGCACTAGCGAGCCTTCTGGCAATGTGACTGTCTATTGGTAACTGTATCACTTCACATCGTTAAGCATTAATATGCACAGGCTTTTATTCCAAATAAATAATTCAATTAAAATATAATGTTAATTGAGAGTTATCTATATATTCTTAATGCACATTGTGTGAATTCACCACAGCAATATTCTGTATCTTAAGTATTTAATATAATATTTATTTTTTAATACTGTACTTGTTTATACCGTAAGGGTAGTGCATTTGAATTTCTCAGATATAAGCACAATATTCAATGATTCAAAAAACTTAGTTACTTTTAATTTTAATATTCTTCATACACTACGCGATGCATGCAAAGTTACTTCAAAGTCATTAGTATGTACGCTTTGTACAACGGCGTATTATTATGTCATTTTAATAATAGTTGCATACTGTTACGATACTTGAAATTATCAGACGTAATTCTATTTCTCCCGCCTTCTTTATAATTATTTTCATTGTGACATATACATTGTAGTATGAATCTCCAAAAATACCTCCCAACATTCATGCCATAGCACACACCCTTTAATTACACAACAGCGGAACATACGATAAACAGAAAAAACTTGTCAAAGAGCCGCACTTTCTCCCGGGCTGGTCGACCCACATCACGCCAAGCCGTTTGGTACGCCCAAAATATTCGATTATTAAAAATACTTTCCTGCCAATTAAGTCTGGCAGGCGGCGTTTTGTTCATGTCCGACAGATGTAAAATAGCCTTAATGGTGATCGATTTGCGAAGCGTAAACCGCCCTTTCATTTCCCTTGTGCTAACGATGACGTTTGATTATTCCGTATAAGAATCTCTTGTTGGTTAATCATTTCATATAATTATATGTTAAGTTTTTGACCCTTCAATTCCAATTTTGAAATAAACAGAAGGAATGAACTCCATAGTAAAACATTTGCGGTGAATTTTTACATGCGTTTTCGAAATTTAAATTTTATTTTCGTACTTATCTCAGTTACGGAACATGTTTTAGTGTTCATCTCTCACAGCCTCTCTGACGAATATACATTCTACCCAATAACACTGAACGAACTCGTTGGGCCCTATTATCTTTGGTCTCATGGTATTCTATCCCGTATTTATCCATTAATTTATACCCTTCTTACCCGTGATAATCTATTAATTTTTACCCAGATACTTCTGCTCCCATTGAGCACATACTTTGACGAATAGCCATTTGAAAAACAATGCGCAAGCGATGCGTATAAAAAGTAAAACCTAGCTCAATAATTAATTCGCACTACATTCACAATCAACCGTTATTTCAGAAGTAAGGCACCAGTTACAATGGTATTTATTCTACTCGTGGGTACCGACTGCTCTGGGGCGGGAAACAGCCTTACACTTTTGTTTGAATGGAGGTGAAACTGGAGAAACTGATGGCATACATGAAAATATTTTATTATATACTATATCTGTATCTTAGACATTTTTTTAATAATATCCTTTTAAATTTTCTAACATTTAATCTTTGTGGCATTAAACAGAAATACTGAAGACTTGTTACAGTCAATGAAAAGACTAAGGAAACATAAATATGTAATTTCCTTTTTAAAATTAAATTACAAAAAATTAATTAAGTAACAAATCACTTGGTTAGGGCAGCCAATTTTCAATTTACTAAACCATGTTTACTTCGGACATGTTGAAAATTTATTTTTTGTTAAATTAACGTAACACTAAAAGTAATTCTTATATCGTAAAAAGGCTATGTAAATTTCTAAATGAGAGAATGTGCATCTTTTAGTACACGTATAAGTATATATTACAAATTCAGCGAGTGTAGAACTTTCCCCAGTTAAAGTCAAACATTTGAACTTTCTATGTAAAATTTACGTATGTTTGTTTGTTTGCAGATCCACGATGCGGTTGAGGCGCGGCGCGTCGGCTTTTCTACTTCTCCTATTACATATGGTAAGATTTTTTACTCTCTAATTTTAAGTACGTGTTGGCCTAGTGGCTTCACCGTGCGACTCACATCCCTGAGGTCATCGCAGGTTCGATCCCCGGCTGTGTATCAATGGACTTTCTATTTGCGCATTTAACATTCACTGTGAAGGAAAACATCGTTAGAAAACCGGCTTGCTTTAGAAAAAAAATACTTGAAGGGTTCTGACCGGAGGAGGATGATCACCCACTTGCCTATTAGATTGACAGATGATCATGAAACAGTTACTGAAATCTGAGGCCCAGACCTAGAAAAGGATTTTGTTAAATTTAAGTAAAATATAACGTTTTGTTCATATGAGTTGGGTAATATTTGCCGTAGGTTTATCTGTATGACACATAATCAAATGATCTCTGTAACAAGTGTATGATGAGTATAATGATACTGAATGAATAATTGAGGTTAAGAGTCTTATAATGAGGTCTATACATAAGGGGTATAAAAGCTTTTTCGACCATTGACAATATTTTCCGTGTTTAATGCTGACACAATATTTTTAATTCACTTTAATTAAGTAATTACTACTAATATTATGTATTTTATTAATTGTACATTCAGTTTATAATTGTCAATTATTTTAGACGGTTTAATTTTATATAAAACAGAATTAAATTAATGATCACATACTGAGTGATAGATAATATAACGACAAGTACTTCTTAAGTACTTTTTTCCTCAATCAAATTAAAGTTTTATTAGATGTAAATCTATTTATAATATATGAGGACCAAACAATATTTAATACTTCCTTTTTTCTTTTTAAAAATTTCAAAAAAACTCGTCAAGAAGTCTTGCGACTTTACAAGAATAACAATCAAGCCTATAGAATAATTTTGCCTAATAAGGAATATTATTTTGACTTAATTTTCTGCAATACTAATGAATAGCTTCAACTAAGGTAATGTTCAACAGTCTTAGGGTCTGTTTCACAATGTCCGGACACGTTCCAAATTAGCTATTTATTACTTATTGGTAGCATAAACACTATTGTTGCGTTTCACGACTGTCAGTCAGGTAGCGCCATTTTTCATAAAACGCGAAGTTTCTTATTCGGAACTTTTATCTTCCAAATAATTTGTGTTGCATAGCTATTTGGTACTTTATCCATACATTGTGAAACAGACCCTTAGTGTTCTATAATGTTTTAACGTGTTCGAGTGTATGAGATACAAGCATTTATATTCGCTACAATTGTTTTATTAATTTAAATAGTTTAGTTCTATTTAGACGTCCTGCACTGCTGCGTTACTTGCATGCGTATACTTCTTAAAAGGACAATAACTCACTCACGAGCCCCCTTCAAAATCAACTCTTTACACCTGAATCATTTTTTAAATTATTGTCGACAGTACTAAACTGGCGCCATTTAAAGAAATTAAATCGTCATTAAGTCTCTTTGGAGTACCACAAGCAGTTAGTTGAAAGTCTACGTATAGCCCATAAATGGGTGATCAGTGTGCGCCGGCGCATTTCGTTGAATTATACCTTCTAATTAAGATTGATTTATTGGATGCGCTTTTAACTTTTATAGGAAATTAGCTATTAGGGAGATATGGCAATTTCATTTATACGATAAATCAAGAGAAGCGTGTTCTTATACTTGCTCAAAACAGAAACGCCGATAAATGATTAAATATTGTATTTCAATGTCCTTATAATATATTTCTATTTGAAATTATTGACCCTATAAGCAGATGTATCATTTAAATCTAAAATTGTTGTGGGCTTCCTTTGCTCGTTGTTTTTCACGTTGAAATAAAAAAAATACGCGTTTCCAATAGTTCATTGACCTTCGCGTTCACGTCTTCACGTCTCACTGAAACATAAATTTTACTGTGTTAAACTCAATGCCTTCAAACAAAATTATACTACGATTAGAGTGGTCCAGCTATCGAAACAATATAAATTCATTTATACATTTTTTTATTTAAACTTGCGTAAATTATATATTATTCATGCTGTTATCGAAATGTAGATACAAATCTAAATGATCATTGGCGTCTTCAGTCTTACTCTATGCAAACAATGTTGCGGATTCTGCTTATGCGCTATAAAAACAACAACAACCGATAGGGGCGTGCCTTCCATAGGAAATAGAATGAGATCGAATCTAAGACGGTCAGCGGGTAGAAGCACCAAATATGGTAACTCCGACCTACTGCCACCAACGGACGCGTGCAGTTCCGTCTGCGTACTTTTTACTTGGTGAGCTTTTACGTACATGGCATCGGTGTAACAGAATTGCACATACAGTTTGCATACCCGAGAAAAAGAAATTAGTTAATTATCAACAATCATTAAAATGGAACCGTGCTATAATTCGTGATGAATGTAATATTGTTGTTAACGTAGACGATAAATTACGACGCATAATATTTAATTTCTTAATTCGGAATAAGGCTTATTATGTCAATTCGTTCCGACTACGCGCGTAAACTACTGAAGCAAAACGTCTTGACAAAACCAACACCAAAATCATTACTTAAATTACATTAACACGAATTATGATCACCGAGTTGCCTATAAAAATGATCCAATAAAGAAAATCCTTCACTTCAGACTCCAGTTTCTTGATAAGCCGGCATTCGACTCATTAAGGGATGTAACGCATACTTATTCCTTAGAGCAAATATTTCGAAGATCCAAATGCTAGCATAAATGTATGACAATAGCTGAGAGTCGCCTTATGAGTAAAAGTCAGCTTTCCCGGCGGTCGGTCGAGCTGCGACCTACAGCGACGACACACATTGAACTTGAAATCCTGCTCGTCATTCTAGGCATTGTCCTACTACTTGCCTCACCCTGTTTTTATAATAAGCTTTAGTTTTAAAAGGCGTTTAGCTTAAGCTTCTATATTTTTTTTTATTATTATTTTACAAAATAATATATATTACAATATGTTACATTAGAAAACCGCTTTGGTTTTTATTAATGTAACTATAGCAGTCTTGTTTAGGAGCGCGACAACTGCATGTAAAAGCAGTTAGTAGTTTAGTGTTAATAGCTATCATGTTTACGATATACTAATCTTAAATATAGATTTGGGGATTAAATTTAAAATGTGTGCTCTACGATACGTTTGAAACTACGATAAGTATGTAAGTAAAAATAAATCAATGGCGCTACAACCTCTTTAGGTCTTGGCCTCAGATTTCTGATTCTCTTTCATGATCATTTTTTTAATCCAATAGACAAGTAGGTGATCAGCCTCCAGTGCCCGACACACGTCGTCGACTTTTTTAGTATTTATGTGCATAAATATTTATTTCTATATGAATATGAATTTCATTTCATAAAAAGTCCCCAATCCAATGAACAATATACAAAGAGGAAATCACCACAAACATAGAGAGTGACGTTTAGTCGTGCAATGATACATAATGAAAGTAAAATTAGTCCGGTAGGAGCAACGACCGCAAGCTGACACACTGCACTTGAGTTGCCACTTGCCGGCCACTCCTTAGCACGTAGTGTAGACGGATCTTGCGCGTACGCAGTTTCAACTTATTAAGACATCACTATGCATCTTTACTATCAGTGTTCTGTTCAGTACATGTTTTTATTACTACGTTGTGTTTTCGTTTCGTTCACTACTATTGGTGTCTATCAAGGTGTGATGAACGTGCCAATTTTGTTATCGATTTAAGTTTCGAGCAGTTAGTTAGTTTCAGTTAGTTACAATTAATTACATATTTTGTGATTCATACGTACAATATTAGGGTAAAGATATTTCAAATAAATTAGATATAAGCACGCTGTTGTATTACTAGTGTAAAATCATCTGCCGTTAATTCTTTATTCAATATCTCAGTCTATTAAACTTGTAACATTTGTAATTACCCTAAACGCAATTTAGAACTTTCTCCTTTATTGTGTAACACGATGCGTGTAAGTGATTGTAAGATTCAATTCTCAAGATTATGATCCATTCGGATTCCAATCTCAACTAATTGCTATACCTGACAGTCGACACGAAGGAGGAACCTTTATAAGCCCACTCATAAATCTCTATTGGAGAAATAAAACAACCTCTACGTACATACACTCTGACCAGATACCAATACTTTCTAATTTTGTGCCCCGAGGCTAAATAAATGAGAGGTATGAAGCATCGATGAATTTATATCGGCCGGTAGAAATTCAACGCTCATAATAAATCAGATATCGAAAATAAAACAACACTTAATTCACAAGTAATTTCAACCGCCAAAATAACTTCCAAAAACTATTCGGCCTAAAACAAAAAGTAAATAATTAATGATTAAGTGTAAACTCGTTGGTCGAAACCTGTTACATTTAACAAGCAGAGCGGTCAGTGGAATGATGATTTAAATCGAATGTAAAACAGAGTAATGGGCAACTTTCACATGATTCTATTTGTGTCCCATGAAAATTTGAATGCGAGAGTTATCTAGCCAGATTTCGCTCAAGCGACCCAGTCTTGGGTGTTGCCGCATAACTTCCGACCAAGTTATCCGGGAGTGTTTAAACGGTCAGTGTGTCGAATTAAATAACACTTAAAATATTGCCCACGCGTACTAGTGAAAGCGAGGATACAAAAACGAAACAATTTTCGTCTTTAACTTTTATTTTATTTAAAATACAGTTCTTCGAAACAATTACATTCTAAATATTTACAAAGGTAGTTATAAAATTGTTTTCATTTCAGAGTGGCACAATCGGTGATCAAACATCGAACGAGAATGCCGGGGGAGGTAATCCAAGTCCCGATGCAAACAGTGCGGCGGAGCCTTCCAGTGACCAGTTAGCTATGGAGTCCTCAGAAAGAGATACACCAAGTCATGCATATAATGGACCACCACCACCTGTACCACCACAACTTAACAGGAGGCAGAATCCAGCTCATCATCAGCCGCATCATGCAATAGGTATAAAACTAAATATATCTCTAATTCAAATCGTAAGCTTGGGTAATTTCAGATAGAAAGATATTTAGTGATAATAATTCAACTTTCAGGTATGCCAAGAATTACAAACCATCATCCGATTCACTCCAAGCCGTTTGCTCTCGGACCTCCTGTGAATCACCACAAAAATGATATTGGAACAGGTTTCCGTGGACCTCCACCACCTCCGGCTCCTCCAGCAGATGCTCAGACATCGGCGAGTGACAAGGTTTTTAGCACAACAGGAGATGTCTGGCCTGCACCAGCACCAGACATGCCTAAAATTGTTTCGCTAGATGTAAAATGCGAAAAAAATGCTATGCGGGTGTTTCTCAGCTTTGACAAACCCTTCTTTGGTATAGTATTTTCCAAAGGTCACTACTCGAACCACCAATGTGTTCATCTTCCACCGAATCTAGGAAGAACATCGGCCTCATTTGAGATCGGAGCTCATGCGTGTGGCACAGCAGGTAGTGGTGATCCTAGATATAGAGGCGATGTAGCTGCCGCTGGTACATACTTTGAAAATGTAATTGTTATACAATACGACCCACAAGTACAAGAAGTATGGGATCAAGCACGTAAGTTGCGTTGTACATGGCATGACCAGTATGAAAAAGCTGTCACCTTCCGACCATTCCCTGTAGATATGCTAGATGTTGTACGAGCTGACTTTGCTGGTGATAACGTTGGCTGCTGGATGCAAATTCAAGTTGGCAAAGGACCATGGGCTTCTGAGGTATCAGGTTTAGTTAAAATAGGACAGACCATGACTATGGTGTTGGCAATTAAGGATGATGATGCCAAGTTTGATATGTTAGTACGGGATTGTGTAGCTCATGACGGTCAACGTGCTCCAATTCAACTCGTTGACAGACGAGGATGCGTTACAAGGCCTAAGTTGATGTCACGGTTTACAAAAATAAAGAATTTCGGAGCTAGTGCATCAGTATTGTCATACGCTCACTTCCAAGCATTTAAGTTCCCAGATTCAATGGAAGTTCACTTCCAATGTACGATACAAATCTGCAGATATAGATGCCCCGAGCAGTGCTCTGAAAGTGCTAACGTTATTGCTCCACACGCTGAATATGGCCCACCTCAGATTGATTCTTACCCAGTAGGAGTGGAAGTTAGGCGTGACGAGAGAAGGGTCAGGAGACAACGAGCAACATCACCAGAAAAGGAAGTCGGAGTTAATAGAGTCATTCGAGTCGTCTCAGCTGGTGACCTAAACATGGACTCTGCAGATGAAAATTCCGCTCCACGTGTGGTACCGACATCCGGACTTGTTTGTATGACTACGCCTGGATTTGCTGCGACTCTTGGCGCACTCCTAGTGACACTGATAAGCTCATGTGCTGTATCAGCAGTTCTATTCTTTAAATTACGCCCGATCAGTAAATTGAAAAAGAAGACTGCTCCAATCGCAACGATAACTCGACCGCATCCGCCAACAGGGCCATGTCATATTATTTCAAAGAGTCGATTTTACTCGTAACATAGCATTTTACTTAATATGTAAATATTAGTGTGATGAGACTGAAGTATATAGTTCAATGATAATTGGAAACGTTTACAAATTATGTGCGTTAAGTACGAGTGCTCAATTGGTTAAAAAATAATATAAGCTATGTTTGTCATTTTGTATTAAACAAATTACATTTTGGGTGACCATATTTAAAGTATTAGACATTAAGGCAGGCTTAACAATGTTTAGGGTAACTGGTTAACGAAGACAAAGTTATACCTAAGATTATACGCAGAAGAAACTTCTATTATGTAACATTTAAAAATAGATAAATCTATGAAATAATTACTAGCATGCATTTTTGTATATTAAGATTATTTATCGTTTTGTTGGCCATTATTTATTCGTTTATTTTAATCGTACGAATCAGATGCGGAATATAGGGACCTTTATTGACATGAGGGAGAATGTTTATAGTTTATACGTTGATATTAAAATACGTAATGACTCATAATTTATATGAGACTTCTTTATTTATAGTTTAGCTTGAAACAAGAATGACTCTTAAAAACTCATCTACAAAATCTTCTGACACTACGACAATTTCATATTGTTAGTTCAAATAATATAAGAAACTAGCTGCCTGTCGAATTTAATTTCTCCTTTTATTTTTATTACTTAGCTTACTTTTTAATAGCTACATACAAACATTTTTTTATATTTATCTGATAGTTTTTCTCCATAAAACTTTCCTCAGTTCAAGCAAAAAATAAAAAGCTGAAATTGGTCCAATCGTCATCGACTTTAGCATGTTTCGCGATATATTTTTTTATACAGATTCTTATTAATGAGATCCTTCATTCTGTAAATATTTTATATATACAGCGACAAGTTTAAGATCCGTATCTGTATGTTAAAAAGCATTTAAATTAATGTTAATACAATTATTTAGTGATTAAATAAGTACAATCTTCTGTTGCCTCTTGTTGAATAAGTTTGATGAAGAGGCAACGGAAAATATTTAAACGATAGTTATAGTTAAACCGCTAGTATAATTGTTTAAATTAACTTGTCATTAGTATTAATAATATTTATTTTAGTTAAGGATTTGATGCAACAATGGCTTGTGTATTCTACTAAATGTTGTGTACTTACATAAAAGTACCTAAGTACGATAAATCTCTAAATTAAAAAAAACTTCTGCCATAAATTAAATAAGGCATATTAATTGATCATATAACGAAATTTATATATTTGTTGGTGTATGTGATTCGTGAACGTCTAAAATATCAGTCTAAGCAGACTAAATACGATTTAATAAAATACATAGTCATTGCAACGTAGTCATAATTATTTTTAAACTGTTTGAACCACCTCAGTACCTCTTCTTAATTTTCACAATACTCCCGAGTGTATATTTAATTGTATGTGATCATGTTTTATTGAAATTTTAAATGTTTATCAGTGAATGTACAATATCAAAAACAAAATGTAGCATTAAAATATATTCACAAAAGACTATCATTTTATTTTCGTGGCACTTAACGAAAATATTTCTAAATACTAATGAATTATCACCCTGAATGCAAAAACCAATTTATTAGCAAGATGCTTTAATTATTTAGAATGCGTTCTAAAGTGATTCTTTCATCCTGTTAATGGATTGTCATCCGAACGAAGTGTTATAATAAAATAAATAGAGTAGATGTTAAGCGTGACAGTATGTCAATCTTAACACGGAACCAACAACGCGTAAACTTGCGAAATCGCACCGTCACTGCATCTTGATTTAACATCTCAATTGTTTTAATCTAGAATACCTATTTGATAAAAGCTTGTATAATATACACAGACGAAACATTGCACAGAATATGCACCAATAAAAAATAACAATAAAACAATAACTATCCTGAAAATATAATAACTATAATATATTATAAAGTGGAGTCCCTTTAGGCAAGGTTCCGAAGATATTGGCAGCGTTCCCCCCTTTGAATAGCTAGATTGTTTGTTCGAGGATGCTGCCAGCTGTTCGGTGTCCTGTAACATTTTTGCCCAAGGAAATACCTTAAAGTATAACTAAGTTTAAATGAAATAGGCTTTTTGGGTTGTGTCAACCCGGAAACATTTTCCATGAGTGAAAGCGTTTTTTAACAAAAGTTTTCAACAAAGTGTTTTTAACTCATAGATCGTTTTTCTGTTCTATTCTAAATTTTATTTATGTATAATACAATTCATATAATTACATGAAAAAGAGGCTTTTAGGCAACCAATGTTAAAAATCTTTTCTTTTCAATTGTAATCTATTTTAAATATAATATTATAGATAGTATTTCCTCTGAAAATTATTGTTGCTGGCTAAAGCTGACTTGGGCCCAATTTAAAACAAGTAAATAAATACATGAGAGCAGTGTTGGCCAACAGTGGCTTCAGCGTGTGTTGTATCTTTGAGGTTGAAGGTTCGATCCCCAGTTGTGCACCACGATTCGCAAGAAACGATGAACGAATGAACGAAGAATGACAAAATCTAAATATCGTGAGGAAACCGGCTTGTGTTAGACCCCAAAATTCGACGGCGTACCAATTGACAAGTAATTCTAAAATCCACGAATGTTGAGTTTTTGAAACAAATACAGAAGTTGAGAAGTTGAGTTGTCCAGACATAAACAGGTTATACCGCCACTGATTTATTTTTTTATTTTAATAAATAAAAATAACACATATTTTAAAAATAATTTATTTCATTAAAAATAACAAGTGGCTTTCACAAAACTTGACGAAGATTTTGAATACTACACAGACAAAATATATAAACAAAATCCCAATTAATAAAATAAAATTGCACGTTTCATTATTTATATCTTATTAATATAGTGTTTCATAAGAAAAATTAAACAAATCCAAAAGAAACCTAATGAAAACTATAAATAATTTCAAATTGAAAACAGAACAAAAATGTATGTAAATAGTCTTCAAACAAGTGAAAATTATTTAAATAAAAATATGTAAAACGATTTGTTGCGTTAAACAACCTACTCGAATACGAGTAACTATAAAATTAGCTTAGAAAGTCAAAAGCCAAAGTTTTCGTTGGCAAACACCCTTATAAAAACCCTAAATAACCTTTATTCACAAAAACTAAATCAGTTTTATTATACTGTTTTACCATTTCAACACAACAGTGCTTTACAGTGAAATAAAACTAATTTACCTTTTAAAAAACATCTATAGATAATATTGAGCAAGATAGGACAAGAATAAATGCAGAATAAATGCAAACATATAACTAATTATTAAATTAATATTATTGTATTCATTGGTGTTTCAACAATTGTCTTAAGTAAATTAAACTAAAAATAAGAAAATGTTTTAATTTTACAAAAGTTTTTCTAAACCATAAATTATATATAACTATTAACTATAAATAATTTATTTGATGGTGATATTGTTTGAATGAATCGCGCAATTTCTATATCTAAACCAATCGCAATGTCTACGAAGCGATTGTGGTGTATTAGATATTGAATGCGGGCTATAGACAAGTTACACTTTTGACAACCATTCAAAGTTTTATCGTTTCATATCAGAGCCTCTTTGACACGTTAACGTGACTAAGGCTAATAACGCCAGACACTTGCCATACCAAGCATGTTTACTTCTAGTAGACCAAACATGGACCTAGACTATCGGAAACAGCCGGTGTCGTCGAACAAAAGACTGTGAGCCAAGCACAGATAAAACTACGCTACTGTTCTAAACGAATGAAAAGTAGATGACAAATATCTGTGCGAATAACGCGTACGTGTACGCGTACGAAACTGAGTCCACATACCATACCAACGCGTACGTATTTCTTTTATATTAACGGAGACGGTTCGATCACTATATAGTTAATACTTTGTGAAATTCAAAGTAGGATACAATGTAACGATACAATAATTAATTTGCCTTTTATTCGGTCACGTCATGTGTCCGGCGCTCTTAATGATTACGGAGCTTTAAGGATTTCATCATATACGGTTTAACCTCACAATCTTAAAAATAAATTGAAGTATTGTTATATTTATTGAGCATAAAGAACATCTTATACTAATGGCATGACTCAACATCCTTACCGCTAAATTAAAATATACCGATTATAAACTGTACAAACTTATAAGAAAGCATTTTCAATGATTTATCTATGAATTGTAGATACATCACTGAAAATAACGATTTACAGGAATATTTTAAAAACGAATTCGATGTTAAGTGTTTATTTTACTTATTAACGTTATTTAAGTATGTTTTTAAAATAAGCCTGTCACGTGCGAATAAAATCAATAGGACCATGTCCTAGTTAGCACCATCCTTTTCAAATAGAACCATCGTTTTCTATATATATTGTTCTCAATCTCTTAATATATTGAAAATTTATTATTAAAGTCAAATTATTTTGCAAAATGTGTGAAATAAAAAAAAACTCTTTAGTCAACTATGATAATTATATAGAAAAGTCTGTTTTAGTGAAAACAACTAACTCAATAACTAAATGAGCAATAAAATTGTGCTATACGATTGAAAATTACTCATACGTCACGTGACACGTATCGAGGTGCGATACATTTTCGGTACCGAGTCACGCTGGACGCAATGTATCTTTGTCTAGGCACCTGAACTAGCAACGTAGTATTTTGTCTAAGAAAATAATTTAATAAGGAATATATAGGAAGGATGTAGGTACTGCAAGTGCAGAGTTAATCAAACGTGTTTTATATTATGCAAAAACACTGGTTCAAAGTTTAACAAAAAGTCCATCCATATTAATGTGACTAATAAAGAAAACTATTGCATGTAAACGTTGAAATCTATGAACTTCAATTTTATGGACATTATTTTTAAATGTATCAAAAAGGTTTTTCTGTGACATTTTTTTAAAAACGATAGTTTTTGTCGAATAAATGAAAGGGGAGGTCTTAAAGCGAGCAATGTATGAGTTTGTATCACAACAAATATTTATAAGCAATTCATGTATACAAATGTTAGTTTTATTTAGTGGTGTTTTTTATAGCCTATTAAGTTATTAATAATTACTGTGATGTGATTTACATAAACCACAGTAATAAAAAAGCCACCAATTAATAAGGCCAATTATACTATATTGCCTTAAAGACCTCACAAATTCAAAGTATCAACTGTCACTTGTCAGAACTACAAATTTTACAATATTTTTGGGATAATTAATTTCATAATACACTAACTAATGATCATCCTTCCCGTGAGTGCGGTGTTCCTAATAAACGTAAAGCCATCCAAGCAGCGAGGGAGTGCGATGCCGGAGCTGTCGACATCGGCGTCTGAGCAGCCATGCGCGCGCGCAACTTATGCAAGAGAACTGCAGCGGCCAGTGCAGCACCAGCTGCTGCGCCGGCCGCTGAAGCGAAGAGAGCTCCGAAACTCACTGCGCCCATACATATTCCGTAAACCACCTGAAAAAGACAAATATATATATATTAATTTATTTATACTACCTTACCATAATATACAAAATTATTAGTTATTGGGCAACGAGCGACCTTATCGCTAACAAGCGATTTCTTCCAGGCAACCCTCATATGAAACAAAAAAAAATAAACACCTACAGAAGGTAAAGTACAAAAAGTGCATAGATAATATAGTCTATATATATAGATATATAGCTAATTACGAGGCAGAAGAAAATTGACCAAAAAGAAGATTTTTTTTATTTATATAATACAGGAATGCGAACATATATATTTAAATTTCATTTCATGATAATGACGTAACAACATCAAGATGTGAATAAAAATTATCTTACAGCACAGATTCAGTGTGTAATAAAGGAATTTGACACAGATTAAATATGGCATGACGTTTTTTTTTCCAAAAACATTTTGAAATAGAAGAAGAAAATGGGACAAAAGTGTAAATCTCTATCGGATTTTAGATCTACCGTCCGAAACTTGAGAAAAGACACTGTGTAATAAGGATTTTATTTTATGAAATTAAATCTCCTTATAATTTAGATATTAAATAATACCGCGACTGGCTTTAAGTATTTATTTATGACGAAGTGAGTCTTCTGTAAAAAAAAAATATTAAGTATACAGACAAAACAACTAATTTCAGAAAGAAAAGAATTATTTAACTTTCTGAGACTTCAAAAAAGCCTCCGGTCATCTGTGGCAAAGATTTCCCAGGGAAAAGAAGCACTGGAAACCGCTTGCTGGAGGAGGCCTTTGTGCCACAAAGGCAAGCTGTACAAGAGGACAGCTGTGCAACAAAACCTTCTTAAAGAACTGTTTTTATATACATAAATATTTTTGTAAAGTTTCTCTTGTATTAGTTGAATAAAAGGCTTTGAATTGAGTTTTCTGTATTGTATAGAATACGCAAAGACGTATTATGCGTTTATTTAATTATAATTATCTTTTTTCAATAATTGAAATGTGGTTAATATCTTTGTATGTTCACAGAATCCTGAAAAATAGTATCATCTATTTGTTTTCCTCAAAGCGTAAACCTAATTTGACAGAATTCGAAAAATGTTAAGACGGTGTAATTAGATTTTTTTTATGAATATTATATTTACAAATAAATAAAGTAAGAAAACATGACGGCTGCCTCGTAAAATACCTATGAAAGGTATTTTAAGCCAACCGGATTGTGATTGCATAAATTACAGATTTTTTTAAAACCTTTTTTTTTCTCTCCATTTGTTAAAATGTTTTAATTTCGTTTATAATGAATTTATAACTTGTACTGTGATGTAGCCCTTCCGGCACCAAGGTTAAAACCCTTAATGTTTCTAATCCTGTAATGTACTATTACTTTATTTAAAATATACTAACTGATCCGACCGACGTTGTCTTGTACACACACGTCTTACATACAAAACATAATATCTCATAATGTCAAAATCATTCTCGACTTCACTTGAACACACAAAAAAATTCATCAAAATCTGTCTAGTCGTTGTGGAGTTTAATTAAATTATATAAATAAATAACCTAGTTACCGACTAATCGCTAACTGCCAGGTTGATTTATGAGTTTAAACCATCCAGGGCGCTACCCAAACTCATACAAAAATTCATTCAAGTCGTATCAGCCGTTTAAGAGTTACACACGTACAGTAGAATTATTTAAATAAAGATTAAGCAATAAAAAGCAAAAAATATTAAGTTAAATTATTTAAAGAGGACCGCGAAATAAATAATATAGAATTAATAATATAAATAACATCGGTTGTTCAAAAATCTTCAACTTTGAGAAAATCTCACCTCCTCCCTTATCCTGCCACTGAAGACCGTAACAGGTTCTCTCGTAGGACCAAATTGCAGGTCAGCTTCAGACACCACATCATAAAGCCCCGAGACACCAACGTCAGCTGACCGTGCATCACGGACTGTTCTACGTTTCCTCAAAGACCTGGGACCAGCAACAGCTGGACCTGGCTTTTGTGCTGGAACTACGGCTTCGTTTTTAAGATCGCCGAAGTTTCTTGGGCCGTGCGGGAATCGTTCGCGTTCGGTTAAGTCGGAGGGACGGTCCTGCAATATTGAAAATATAAAATTAAGTCTTCAAGCTGTGATTTTTGTATGGTTCATTTTTGCAGGTTATTAAGTAAAGTTAATATGTTTTGTTTTGAAATGGCCAGGCCATATTGCAACTTGTAGATAAAAGATGGACCGCCGAAGTCACCCGCTGGAGAGGGCCTTCAAGAAACAGAAGACAAAAGCGATTGGCTGACGATATAGTAAAGCTTTCAAGAGAAATGGATTGAGGAAGTCAGGAAGCTTTTACCCAAAAGCAAAATGCTGAAATTTCCTTAAAAATAATCAGTAACTCCAAACTCTATAAATAAGAATGAAGATATCATTAGTTTTAATATTTGTATTTAAATGTTCTCATGGATTGTAAACAATACATTAAAAGTCATTAATACATCAATGAATTATAAAAAAGTACTTACAGTGAACGGCCTAGCAAGCGCCTCGACCAGCTCCTCAACCGCAGACCTATGGTCGGTCTCTTCTTCAATGACCGGCGCAGGCGCACGCTGTGGCAAGGACGCAGGTGCACGCTGTGGCAATGGCGCAGGCGCAGGCACCGCATCACCTGACACTTCGTCACCGAACGCCTCCTCCAACGGGAGACGTTGGTGGTCTTCTGCGAGACTTAAATCTGTGTCTTCCGATAATATATCACTGGAAATAACACAAATTTAGTGAGTGATTTCGGGATTGTCTTTGTGATTAACTGTCATTAAGAACAGTTAGTTAAATTTATGTGGGTTCAAAAACCGCAGGATTCAATTAGTTTTATAATTTACCAAACCCATAAAATTGTTTGCATTTTCTTATGTGATGTTTGAAAAAGAACCTTTTTTGTCCCTTTGGAATAATGCATGTAATTATTAATAATTTTTATTATTACTATGAAGGTTAAGAATATTACAAATGATGGTTATTTGTATGTTGTAAATATCTATAAAATGTTAAATGAAATTTATTTCTTATTACAAAAAATGAATTTTTAATTATTTACACGATAATCTTGATATGTATATACGAACGCGATACATGTCGCCATCAGCCGTCCCGATTTTAGTTAACCAGGCCCATTCTGATAAGTATCTTTAATGCCCTTTTAAATTGGGTAAACGCGCTAATATTATTATTTTAAACTTACCCGATATCATTGCGTTCCTGTTGTGACCTCTCATCTTTTCTATCCAATGCATCATGAGGTCCCGGTGCTATGCCCGCCAGCTGACAGTGATCTAGGCAACCGTGTCGACAGATCTCAACTTTACACCGTATATGGACACTAAGTGCATCGGGAAACTTGAATGCGTGGAAGAAGGCATATGTGATCACTGTGGCCCGTTCATCAACAGCTTTGGCTTTGAGGAACCTGAAAGAAGAATAAGAATGTTCAAATATGAAATTAATTAATATTTTCTTATTGTTAATTATTGTGATAATTTACAAATGTTTCTAGTATACCAATTTACATTAGGAATATACTTATATCAGTACGGAAGAAGACAAAAAGGACGATCGACGCTGCTTAATTTGTAAGTGTGTGTGTGTGCCTATTTAAGTACAGTAGTTTTATTCTAATAGTCATTAATAAATAATAATAATAAAAAATCATTTATTCATATAGGTAACATAATGTACACTTAACGTGAAAATATACTTTAAATGATTCTAATTTTACATTTACTGCCAGTTCTCAAATCAATGGCGTAGAACGGAAGAGAAGAACTGGCAATAAACTCTCCGCCACTCTTTTTTTCATTGTCTTCACATATCAGACAAAGCTATGATTAACGTATACAATTATTATTATTATTGTAAAAACTACTTTAAAACAGTAAGTGCGGACTTTCTTGCTCTCAACACGAAAATATTTTTTGGAAAGTGCAACTATAATCATCTGTATATTTTATTTAACGTTCAAAAATGCGATTTTAGGTCATCTAATTGGAATAAATCAATTTTTTTTATATATAGTGGCAGTCATCGCAGCCCATAGACACCTATTTTTAGTGGGTGCGTTGTCGGCCTTTGAAGGAGTACACTCGAATTTTGAACAGTTAGAGGTCGTATATCTCAGGATTTCACAGTTCGCAAAAGAAAATGATTTGTGAAACGTGTGAAGACTGTGGAAGACTTCCAGCCATCAAGGTGATGTTGATAACGGTGATGATCCTTAAAAAGATGGGAGTTACAGCAAGTATAGCTAACGTCAGCTTGAGAGTGAACTTGATAGAAGACACTAGAGAAGACTTTCAAATGACAGCATGACAAAACAACTTATTTATTTAGGAAATTATATTTTTTTAAATGCAGCACTTTAGTTTTCTAAATTAACTTTCTCCTTCTCCATCAATGTAAAGAGGCTTATCTTAATTTAACTTTCTTGGACTTTGCATTGATAATATTCATAAGTTAGAATTACATTTAACAAATATATTTATAATTACCTGGATATCATTTTAGGTCGCAACACACAGCCGTATTCATCTGACAGCTGTATAATATGCCCGGAGCCATCAGACGCTGCGCAAGACTTGACTCGCATATCGAATTCACCTGTAATAATTTAATGGAGATAAGAAACATTTGAAAGCCCATGAAAATATGTTTTAAAATTATTAATCTATAGATTAAAAATTTAATACTTTAAAGTACAGATTAATAATTTAGTGACATAAACTTATTTTTTGATTGAATTAATTTAATCAGAATTAAATTATCAGTTGACGAACTTCACAAACAACCTTTTGTATTTTGTAGTTTTTTAAATATTAGAGATGATTAAATTGAGGAACTAATAATTTATTCGATTTCAATTGAGTATTGCGTATTTATTAATCATCAAAGTACATAAAATTATATTGCCTAATTCAATGGGAAACACTTAAGCACAGCACAGTTTGAAGTATGTTTATTTTATAACCAGTACATAATAACGCGTTAAACCGCTGAACTTAAGTGAAAATGATTAGATGTGCAAACCGCATTCTAGTGAGGATCACTAAGTACTGTGTGCGAACAAATAACGCATTAAACAATACAATCTATGCTTTAGGTATTTGTTATTTAATGGTTATACTATCAAGGGAAATTAGCTAAAGCCCTGCCGATGAAGGTAGATAAGTAAGAACAATTTAGATTGTTTTAAAGAAAATTATTGTAATATGATTTTGTTTATAGAATTAATGTTAATTACGTAATATTACGTAATATACGTAAGTATGTTATGAGATGAAGTCAACAATTTTCATATAAGTGTATGATTTATTAGGGGTCTTGATTTTGAACCAACGTCATTATGAATAATTTAGCATAGACAAGAAGAATAAATTGAGCGTGGTAGTCAAATAATGACTTTTGCCCACTGTATATAGTCTGTATACATTCAGAAATCATCTATAGTCTATGCTATGTCATAGTCATTGTCGTGTCACCTCAAAGGCCGTTTAAGAAAAATGATCAAACTAATAGAGACAGAAATGTCTCTGGCCCATGCTATGGGGTTACGAGACTTTTCAATGCTCAATTAAATAATCGTGATTGATTTGAAACGAGCGTGAGAAACTTGGAAGTAAATTAAGATTAATTATCAACCAGTAACGAACTCAATGGCATTCTTTCATTAGTTATATACATTTCTCTTGGCCTAATTACTGATTATCTACTGGAACGAGATTAGCAAGAGGATGTGAATTGAAAAATATTATACCATAATATAAAGGTGGATGAATCGGGAGAGTATGTATGTAGCAAGAGATCCATTGTCTTTGCTTACACCTTCGGGCATGAATGTGTAGATTTTTTTTATTTATTACAAAGGAACAGATATTTATGTAACGGTGGAACACAAATTGGACACAATCTCTCCGTATACCGAAGCGTCGACATTACAATATAAATGCTTTAAAATAACATTAACTGCTTGAATATCACTTAAATTAAATTTACAAAATTAAATCAGATATATAATTATATATGTTACCGTTATAAAAGCTAGAAAAAAATATTGTTAAAAGAATATTACAATTAATATAAATTATGGCAAAAAATCTCATTGAAACATGATAATGAGTTTTGTTACTTTGTTAAAAACAACAAGCTATACTGGGTGCTAGGCAGAAATTCGGAACTTTCTCTATACAAATGTCATATCTAAAGCCCATTTGGACATACATTGAAGTATTTCCGAACCAATTCGACTTAGGGTCCTTCAAGAAAAGAGCGTACAAATTCTTAAAAGGCAAGCAACGCACTCGCGAGCCCTCTAGCATCGAGAGCGTCTATGGGCGGCGGTATCACTCAACATCAGGTGAGCCTCCTGCCCGTTTGCCCCCTGTTCAATAAAAAAAATATAGCCTCTAACTGTGGTGCAGCGCAAGTGATATTTAACATAAATATACTCCAACGACAACAGAACCAGAACCTAAGAGCAATTGCAAAACTACCATAATAAATAACCAACGATGAAGTTCACGAATAGGCCGAAGTTCACCAATTTGCTAGGCAATTTACCATGAAACAGTATGTGATACGCCTAAAACGACAAAGTATTCAGAAGCTTTAAGCAGTAGATGAGGAGATGCTTCCAATGGGAAGTCGTTACACATGACGGCACCTCAGCACAGTTTCGCTAGCCTTAGGGCTAATTGCAAATACGTACGGAAGATAAAAACTTTATGAGTTGACTGCGAATCGCTTTAATAGTAACTCATATACTTAATATAAATCTAAAGAGGATGTTATTCGAAGATATTTTGTAATGCATCTTCCTATCCCCTTAGAATTGGTGATAAATAAAGCATATGCTGCATCACAAGAAAGGAAATAGATATTATCAATTTTAGTAGGAACCTCAGCTGTGTATCAATGGATTTTTGTCTGTGTGCATTTAACACTCGTCCGGAAAATTTCGTGAGGAAATCAGCCTTAGACTGAAAAGTCGACGGCGTCAGGCACAAATGGCTGCCCTACTTGTCTTTTAGGAAAAAACAAATGATTACGGAAAAGATTCAGACATCTGAGGCGGCACTGGTTTTTTTACTATGCACAATATATATAACAATAATAAAAATAGTCTTTTTTTTAATTAAATTTGCTAAATTAATGTAAGTTTTAGTGTTATCGTTTGTAGGTAGGCAAAGATGTGGTTTCATATAAATTCACAGTACCTGGATGGCCGGTATTTTTTTTAATTTTATACATTGTGTTTTTTGGAAATTATATTTAAGTACGAATTACATACTAATAAAATGATGAAATATGAACATATTTTATTTGACTGACATCTTTAAACGAGCAATTCTATGTTTATGTTGATAAAACACGAATAAAATGTCATTTTCTGATGAATGAAATGATTCCTAGCTAGCTAAATTTCATGAAAATCGTTGCAGCCGATTCCGAGATTCATATATATGTATATATATATATATATATATATACAAGAATTGCTCGTTTAAAGATATAAGATATTAACCTAGTTGCATGTACTACGCAAGTATTTTTTACAAGTAAAGCCGTGCGAAAACTTGTATCACTTGCCGTTAAATAAACCCATTCGTATTTGTCCAGTAAACTTTTTACTATTCTTTGTACCGTTAGCATGTGTTTGCACAGTATTATTACCAGTTAGAAACGCTTTTACGACCGACCTGTCGCGAACAGTCTACATTGTCTGTAGCTGTATGTCATTTATTTACAAGAAAGACCCACAACCCTGTGTACGTTTCGTTGTATTTCGTTAATTTTATAACTGAAGTTTTTGTTAGTTTAATTAAACTAACACCAATAACTACGACGAATTAAAAAAAATGTTTGAATAGGATCAATGAAGTATTGAGAGACAATTTGTAATTATTATTTATCGGAATAAAATAATTATTTAATGTGTAGTAAAGAGTAAAGTCTATTGTCATAACAACCATTTCCCATTTTTAATATATGTTGCACTATTTTTTTATAAGCGATATGACTTTTACATTTCTTTTAAATGATCAAAAATCCAAATAAAGTACGATTTTTGTAATAAAATAAAATACCTTTATTATGGAACATAAAATAGAATGGTATCACTTATTCCACGTCATTAAATTTGAACCTGTAGGCATCGGAATAGAAGGCAGAGGCTGTAGGCCGAGAGAAAAATCCGGCGTAAAATCTCTCGGTACTCTTAATGATTTATTAAACAAATCCACTCAATAAACAGGATCACCCGGTGTGGAGATCCCCTTAAGTATGTAGACTGTTTATGCAACCGTATCATAGATTCGCAATTAAGGAACATAAATATTCATTTAAAACATCTCTAGTTATCAATACTGGACTAAGTGACAACTCAAACGACTATTGCTATTTTCAGCCAATAGATAAACGTAGACGATTTAATTATTATTTCAAATGTTTACAGGTAATATTCTTTACTAACTATGCAGGAATTATATATTGCAATACTGGTATATTAATAATTAACAGTTTAATAGGAGACAAATGCAAAGGCCATCAAATCGATTTTATTATAAGTGTATAGCTAAATTCGAGTATAAAGTATCAAGTAACTTGAACTTTAAGAATTAAAATTAAAAAAAAAAGTAATTTAGTTCTTTACAAATTGAAACGGTTTCAATGCACAGCTGTTAAAATGTTCCATATATATTGATATGTTACGTTATTTATTTTTTATTCACACTTCGTTGCTAGAAATATACACAAATAACACAATACATAAAAATTACAAGGGATGCAACGGGTGGCCTTGTCGCTAACAAGCGATCTCTTCCAAGCAACCCTAGAAAGAAAAGAAAAGAAAAAATAAAAATGATCAGTGCAAGAAGTGCATAACCAGAAGTTATATAAAAAAATATATATATTTATATTAATCTATAGAACCTTAATCTAGAGAAAATAAAACAATATTAATAACTAACTAAAACTAAAAAGCTAATCTTAAAGATTCAAGAATAGCAAATAGTGTATTACATATACAAAAGAAGAGGAGATACAAGAATTACACAGGTCACGATTGATCAGGATATGATAAGGTTTATATAGAAGAGTTTTAAAAGACGATAGGGAGGAAGCCAATCGTATAGACTCGGGCAGCTTATTTCACAGCCTAATAACGGAAATCCTAAATGAATTGCCTATGAAGGATCTTATGTTGGTAAGCTACCAAAAGGGTAGGTTTAACAAAACAATTATATTAAAGCTAGACGAGGTACGCGGGGGCAGCTGTATATAAATAAAAAATATCTTTCAGTGACAGAATGTTGATGTATAAAAACAATTTTATACTGTCTTCGTATTAACACTCCACTAAATCGTCAAATTTAAAGCTTTTTTGCTAATTCCAATTAACTAATAAAGTTAATTATATAGTTTGGCAAGCAACCATCTGTAGCCTATTAGTAAGTTTTAAAGTCATAATTTAATGAGCGCTATTATTTTAATTCTTGACCGTTATGTGATTAACTGTTTCCCATAAACTAAGATGATGTCATTTCTATGTATACGTTAAATTCCAAGATAATTTTCACACGACCCATGACATCGATGTTTGAACTATCGGAACATAATACTTTCTCAGAATTTCGTAAATTATTGAGGTACGTCATATTTGATTGTATTTGGTACTAAGCAGTGTCGGTCTCGTGGCTTCAACGTGCGACTATCAACTGTGGATGTAAGTTGGATCCCCGGTTGTGCACCAATGGACTTTCTATGTGTGCATTTAATTTTCGCTCGAACAGTGAAGGAAATCGCGAGCCCGCGAATGCCCGCCCAAAAAGTCGGCGTGCGATGAGATGAAGTCTGATCACTGCCTATAAGATTGACAAGTGATCATGAAAAAGATACTGAAATCTAGACATAAAAATGGTGCAGTTTTTTACATGTCATTTTAGGTGATATAAAAATATTTTGATTAAGATACATCGATTTAAAAATTTTATTTAATATTTTTTAATATGTCGTAGTCGGTATATTTTTCTGTAATACACTCGTAATTGAATAATAGACTTTACGTTTAAATCCGTTGTAAATGTGTGCGTGCGCCAACCATAGACAATTTACGATTTGATAGATGGTTGAAATACGAAAAAACTAACGGAACCTCAATAAAAATCTAAAGGCCTAAACGGGGCTCGTTAAGTCAATAATAGCATTTGTTATCGTTATTCAACACCCACTCAATCTAAAGCCTGTTATTCAAGGCGATTATAAATCTTAATAGTTAATGCACGCAATTTCGTCTGCGTATAATTAGGATAAAATATAGTCCTTTTATATGATACTATCTCAATTAAAATTAATTGACAATTAAAAATTTGAAATAAAAGCGCAAAAATATAAAGTTCCTTTTATTTTACACTAAAACGAGAGTGAAACATGATTTTATTAATATTATTTTATTTTAACTGCATTATGATCTTACCAGACTAATCTTTAACATCTGCATAGTGTATGTATTAAAAAAATATGCGTTAAATTGAAATGTAGACTACGTACGTTTCTATTTATCGAAATCAATATTATTTTTTAAATATATATATTTATTATTAAATATAAATATAGTCAAAGCCTTCGAAGACAACAACGTTTAGAACAACAAATCGGTTATATTGACCAAAATTGAAGGTTCCGGCTGAATTCTATTGTAACTATAACAACGATAACAATAACAACTTATAACAATAACAACGATATAATAACAACGTCGACATCTGCTTTTACGACTATCGGTTTTTACGACCAAATATGAGTAGTCCATTCGATGTCCTTTTAACAGATTTTGACAGTATATACATAATAATTCTATAGGAATCTGACTATCCAGCGTCAAAATCAACAAATGAACATAATTTCATTCTTATAAAACCATAAATTCAATATCATATTTGTCCCCTTTGAAGTAAACTCATGGTTCGTGGAGTGCGCAGACGCTAATTAAAGATTTAAATTGTACCTGATGGATATCTCAATTCAGTGAGGAAATGCTACCAGCGTTTTTTTTTTTGTGGGACCCCTACATCCTACCGTATCAGGCACGCAATCAGGCAGATATGTGGAAGGGGAGTGTGGAAATCTCCCCTTTCCTAAAAAGGGACATTATTAATATACAGGGTTGGCGTCTCCCGCGGGCACGAGCTGCTACCAGTGTTAAAGATACATTACCAGAGGTTACAAAAATTAAAAAAAATCTATTTATTAATCATTAATTAATATCAAATAAACTTATCAAAATACACATTTTTACACCGTATTTCGTTTTCTATTATTATTTAAGTGTTGTTGCCGTGCTAACTGATGTTGAGGAGTAAAAACCGAATAATAGCTGTCAATTATTACAGCATTAGTGCTCGAAAAACCACAAATCAAAATTAATTGAAATAGATTGAATGGGTATTGAGTTGTGAATCTATACAATAGTTCGCAGTAAGAAATCAAATGTCTGAGAGAGGTCAGCTGTCATTCAGACACAGCTCCAGTACTTTGTAACGCCCGAACCCAATAATTAATCCACAATCTCAGATTGAAAACAATCTGAGATCAGACTGTGACAGTCGATCGATCTCCTATCTGCATCCCAATAACCAAACCCTACGAAGACAATCAATTTTTGGCATCGGATAGAATGCAATCTCCTTGCTCTTTACACTCATATTTTATAATCAATATAAACCAAATAAAGTAAATGAAACCGTACAAATAATATTCAAATATACATGTCTATGTTTAAAACGTATCAAATAGCTTTTTAATTATTTTAAAAACAGTGTTAGTTAAAATCTTAAGTTATTGGCACAGTTAAACTTTCATTTTTATACAAAGGTCTATCCACATACACCGACCTACCATGGATAGCTTTTATCGACAAATGGTTATTACAATCCGTTGATTGGTTTTAATATTTTAGCTATATGGATTAATTTTCTATATCTGATGGTCAAAATGGATTGAGATAGGTTATTGGGTTTAGACGTAAACCAGCTTTGTACATAAAACTACTAAAATTAAATAGAAATTGCAAAAACGTCGGAAATAATATAAAGAACCGGCACGGGTTAAACATTCAACCAGTGGCGCTGAAACACTTCATCGGCCCGTAATAATTATGTAAAACATTAAATTTAAGTAATTTATCAATTTCTTTTTCGGAATTGGATACTTGGCCTGCGATAAAATATATCGTGTAATTTTCATAAACATTTTCGTCATAAATGAATTTGAACACAGTGTCAAAAATTAACTGTTTGTTTTTTTCCATTCTTCCTACTTCAAGAAACGATGACGAAAAATATAAAGAAGCGATGTTTTTGGAGTTGCGACTATATCGGTCCTTTACCAAACATTTATGTATAAAAAAAATATTCCTTCAAATAAAAATTCATAAGGTGTCTATGCCTGATATGTACACTGGTTCTGGGAAATCCGATATCTCGGTCCTCCATCGTATTACGCATTTAAAACAAATTAAAAAAAACATTGTTTTGCAGGGGTTTGAACGCACTTTAAATTGAGAAACTTACGCTTAACAGTAATAATGGTTTATATTTAGATACACATGACGTATTGGCATATCCTTTTACTAAAAAAACATGCTTATTGAACCAACTTAACAAGTCTCTTTTCATTATATCGTAAACACAATTTGACAGAGAGAGAGGAAAGAGTAGTTTTTATAAATTATGGGGTAAAAAAGGAAATAAAAAAACAGCGACAAAACAACCTTTTTAGAGTAGGGTCTCAGATTTCTGATTTTTCTATTAGGCCAGTAAGTACAATAATACAAAGGCATATCGGTGTTTCTTCAACACGCGATTGTTAAATGGGAATATACGTATACTGAGCACAGCCGGCAACGTACCTGGCGTAGTTTCAGGGTTGACAGTCGCACTTTCCGACACTTTCTTCGGTCTAAGGTATACCGGTTTTCTCACCAAGTTTTTCATTCACCGTACCAGTGTGTATTAAATGAGAAAAAAACCACTAGGCCACGACTGAGAGAGTAATACCTTCTAGAAATTTTGCATATAAAACCCTAGTTTTGAAACCCACGGAAGTATTTAGTATAGTATACTATACGCATCTTTTACTAGTCATCTTCAGGCATTGGAATTTAACCTTTCTCTGCATGCCGAGAACATTAATTGAGATTAGTTTAACACAGGTATTCAACAATTTCTAGAGGCGGAAAATTAACTCTAAATTTATAGTTGTGCAATGTTAATCTTCGCATATATTCATACTTTCTCGTTGCAACAAGACATCGTATTATCTGAACTTTCGTGAGGTTATCAAAATGAAAGTGCATAGCTTGTCCATTTGTCTTATAAAATTAGGTTATTGTTATAACGCTTAGACCTATAATCTATTGGGGCATTTTAAATACAATAGTGATTTTTTTTTAATTTTATTTATTTAAGTATTCCTACAGCGAATCACTAATCAATATCCAAACAATTACATTACACACAAAAGCCAAAACGGAATACACATATAAACAGAAACATAAAGCACAGTTTTTCAAAGCACAGTTGTAAGATTGATTGATTGGTAGATTAAAATATATATTTAATATGAAGGAACAAACAAAGCCATTTTTAGTAAAAGATACCTGAGTTTTTTAAATATTTTTTTAAGAATTTTTTAGTCACATTAAATATATCAATTTGCTGTTGCAAAGTGCGTCATTTTTTCCATATACATAAAGAAATCTACTCCAAAAAAATGCTAATTAATAAACATTATTTTTCAAAGTCCCATACTTGGAAGCTATACTCGCTGTCCGCTACACGTGAAAAGGTCCTATTGTACTTATAATTACTTATGTTTTAAAACCTGACATCACAATGAAATAATAAAATATTTGCATATAAATCGTACCTTCCAGATGGAAGGTACGATTTATATGCAAAGTCCCAGATGGGAATAAATGTTTTGCAAGTGATATTTTAATAAAAATCTTATTTAATATACAGTTCGTAATAAACCTTTCTAATGGTGATAAAATGTTGTTGAGGATTGAGATTAATTATTAATTTTTTATTTGTATATAATAGGGGGACCAAAAAGGCAGGGCTGCGAGCCCATAGACACCCATTTTAATGGGTGCGTTACCGGCCTTTAAGGGAGGAGTAAGCTCGAATTTTGAATTGTTGGAGGTCGTATCTCTGACGGAAAACTCCCGCCGGTAATCGATTCCACAGTTCGCTAGTTCGCAAAATAAAATGCCTTGTGAAACGGACTGTGGAAGATCCAGCCATCAAGGTGTTTTTGTTGAAATATATATTAATACACAAAATACGTACCTCGATAATCGTTAATGGCAACGACGAGAGTTAGCGTGGAACCTAGCGGCACTATTCCAGAAACTGGAGCTGCCCAAGGTCCTTTACCAGCTTGTATCTCCATCCAACAGTCCACGTTGTCACCTGCGAAGGTCATATGTAAGATTTATAGATCAGATCTCAGCCAAAAAAAGCAATAGTCTTCATTGAATCATTTACGGATGTAGCCTTGGTACTTTATCATGTTACTTGCATTTTTTTGCAACGAGGCTCATCTAACGTTAAGTTTTACCATGGAGACAAATTGGCAGGAGGTTCGCAAGTGCGTTGCCGGCCTTGGACACAACGATTCATTTTCGCATCATGTTTCGCTAGTCATATTTGTTTTAAAGTTTTTAGGAGAACATTCACACAGACCAGGTAAGGAATTTATAAATACATTCGAAGGCCTAGAATAACAATGAGCCGAGAATCCATCGTAAGTTTATTTTCATATTATGAAAAAAGCCTATACAAATAAAAATCTTACGTATATTATTAAACGGATGTAAAATGTCTGGAATAGTGGGTATTTTAATGAATTTTTAATTGTTTATGAAAAATGTATGACAAAGATCAAAATGAAAATATCATACCAAACATGTCTTTTCTATAAATTGCTTAATTTTATAGCATTGGAAAGCAATAATTGTAATGTGTTTATTATCGCAATTACCACTAATTATATATAGCCCAACAGGTAAGCCACATGGGGCCAATGCTAATAATATTTTCCTTGTAAATAATTTATATTAACTATGCGAGCGTTAATCGCTAACCGATGGTTAATAAAATTGTTCAAGACATAATTATAAATAATTTTTAAAAGTTCCCTATCATTCCCGTGTATGGATTTTTTCCAATGACAAAGGTAAAAAAATTAGTTTTTCGCGATTTCCATCAAAACGGTAAGTTTTATCATAAAAGTACTTTAGACAAAGGTAGATCATGAAATGTATCAATTCTTTTTTTCCTACGAGCTATCGTTTCTGAGATATTTTAAATATTATTTATTTATGTTTTGAACAATTTTAGTGATTTTCAGCTTGTTGGGACTATATGTACGCTCGAATGTCTGAATTGACCGGGCTATAACGAAGGGAGAATATATGTATATATGTTGCGCGAGAGATGCTAGATTTATAGTTTTATCTATTTTGTATTAATCGCATTTATTATGTTTTCAATCAGTATGGCCTTTCATGTAACCAATAAAGAGATAATAGACTAGAAAAAAATTCCAATTACATTAAATGATGCCTCCATTAACATAAAAACCTATCCTATTCCATGTTTCGTTTCATTACACACTCGATATAAAACAAATAACACCCTATTCAATGAAAATTATATGACATACCTCTGAAATCTAACTGCACGACATCCAAGTCAGCTATCACCATAGGAGGTTTCGAAGCAGTCTTCTCATAGTCGTTGAACCATTCACAGCGCAACCTTTTGGCCTCATCCCACACTTCCAACAGGTCCTTGTCATATTGAACCACTACTGTATTTTCGTAGAACTGTCCATGTAGGTCTGAAAAATTTGAAGGATTTGTTAATGTGTACATTATCAAAACAATCATTGCTGATGGATGTTAGACGTGGAATATCATGAGCTGACGCAGATCTTCTGACGCTTTTAGTAATCTGAAAAAACTAGTTAAACAGCTTTTCATAGTTATCTACTCCCAACAGAGATAACTGATTTTTTAGCAATTTTAGAAAAATTATTTTCCACATTTGACTTATGATCTGTAGTCGGACATGGAAAGGAAGTATACACATACTTTTAAGCTAAATTGTATCACGATTAAATTTAGGCGTAAGTTTATACTCGGGTATTCTATTTCAAACTACTCAAAATCGTTATACTACATACGTATGACTATGTATGACACAAAAACAATCTTGTTACATCTACTGCGCCAACGTTAGACATCCCACCCTTTATAACATATCTAGTTAAATTAGTGTAATCTTGTTTCATACTAAGATCGGATCTTTATTACGCCCTTCTCCATGAAACGATCGTCAAATACATGTTTTAATTGCCACTTTGCTACGATAAGGTAGCGGCTTAACATAATACCAGCACGTTATGATGTTATTTCAAGTTAAACGATAATATATGGCTCAATAGTTTAGGTGTACTTATAGATGGTGACTTATAGATGACATCATTTATTCGTGTAGTGAAATGAAAATTTTAACTAGTTTCAGTTGTAGATCATATATTTCATTTTTTTTCATTAAATTACGTTAATTAATATGTGATTAGGAGTATCATGTCGGGCAGTGATTCCCAAAGTGGTCTATGTCGACTCCTAGGGGTCTACGTCTGCAAAAAAAAAATTTGGTAAAAATGGGGATCCACGATAGTGGATCTCAACACATGCACTGATAGTACATATTTACTTACATCATACTATCTTATAATATCAAAACATATACATTATTTATAAAAGTACCTATGAAGTAAAATAATAATATATATGTTTATAAAATTGTATAAGTTTTAGGATGTTGCTATTCGCTTTGTGGTTGCAATACATTTTGAACTTTAAAAAAAACAAAAAAAAATCAATTCAATTAATAAATGTATAAATTAACATGTGTTTTTACTTTAAGTTTTTAACAGTTAACTTCACTACAGTTAGAAATTTACAGGAAATCAATATCAGGTAAGTAGGGGGTCTACCCAACACGGAAAAACAGGGCAAGGGGTCTACGACACAAAATAGTTTGGGGAACTCTGATGTAACGGTTATTAGTGCTTACAAACATTTTGTGAAAAAAACCTTGGTGATTTAAAAGAGTGACTGAGAGTTTATTGCCAGTTCTTCCAGTCTTTTTGTTTTTTATAATAAATACGGACAAATGTCCATCAATTATGGAGGTTTTACGTTTATCAGTATTAAGTTAGATTGATAAACTCGAAGACGGGTGGCCAATTACAGTATTTTTTATTTAATCCTTGAACACTGAGGAAGGTTTTTTATGGAGAGGAAAATGGGAATAATATAAAAAAAATAAAAAAAATAGTGTTAATTAACAAAAAGGGCAAAATGTTCTATAGGCTTGTATAAAGCTACTATAAAGGTAGGCTAAGTAAAAAGTACATATTAAGGCGAAACGAAGTTCGCAGGGCAGCTAGTTTGTAATAAAAAGTGTTAATTTTTAAATCCTGATTATTGCTAGGACTATACGCGGTTGAACTTGAACAAAAACTTGAATACTTCTGAAGAACGCGGATTGACTGACTTTAAACGATTCTGACACTTACGCGCATTAGATCTACTTGCAGGCGTGGTATACATTCACTTTAATTACTACTAGTATAGTAGGTACTAAGTGAGTGAGCTGTTACTTAGAACAAAATAAAAATATATTTGAGAGTATCTCTAACACTTTTATTGGTTGTGTATCTTGAGGGCTAAAGCGTCATCATTATTAAGGCTTGAAGATTTTTACCTTAAAATCACAAGCACCAAACGTTGCACAGTATAAAATGTTTTTTTGGAAATTACATAAACAACATGATTTATTACATGTAATTTCGTTTCGTTGTAGAGATACCTTAGCCCAGTGAATACTAACGTTTCTTTGCTAATTCAATGAATTTGATTGTCATAATTGAACTCACTATACTTAGTAATAGAATGTATTTTGTATTACAATACGAAACTTATATGCGAAGTTGTAACATGACGTCTGCAGGACCCGATATAGGGTTGATCACAATCCTTAAAATATAAGTTCACATTCCTTTTGAAGACAAGATAAGCATTTATATCAGACGGGCTCAGTCTTTTAATTTATTTAAAAATCTCCTTTTTATAATGAATCCGGTTGCCTGGAAGAAATCGCTTGTTAGCGATAAGACCGCTGGTTGCCTAATTACTAATGCAACCTACTTACTTTCTTTTTTTTTTGTATAATTATGTATTTTATGGTAACAAATAAATAAATTGATGAAGCAATGAAAATTTATCAATTATCTGAAATAATTATAGAAATGATTTAGATATTGTTATATCATTCATGTCAAAACAATTATATTAATGAAATTCCTAATTAAACTCCAAATATATGTACTTGTAAAAATTAAAGTGACAAGTCTGAACGTGTTTGCCACAGACTAACAAACTCTCAATATTACAACTTAATAAATCCTCTTTGATAATTAATTCACATAGGTGATGAATCTCGAAGAAACATTTATTTATCAACTGCGTGTAATTTTTAATTCAATTAACAGGTAACCCTACTAAAGAGGCAGTTTCAGGGTTGGCGTCTCCAAGTCGCGTTATAGAAAAATGTGCCTTGCATGCAATGTGGCTGAGCGAGTGGAGATTCCAAGAAACAATGCGTGTATAGCATTCGAAGAGGGTTTGCCGTTAGACAGGCCATAGTGGAACTAGGAATCGCCAAGAAAAACTTCGTACTTTGTTGAAATGAGACCGACGCACCGTACGAGCTGCCTGGCGATTTATTGCAAAATTCTCAGATAATTACCCAAGTTAAGTGAATAATATATATTGAATCGGTGTTTTTTTAGTCAAGTTTTCATAAGAAATTCGTAAGATTCGCTTTTTGGGATTTTTTAAGTAATTAGTGTGACTCAAGGAAATATGTATTAATCTTTCGACATTAATTTACGGAATGTACAAATTAACATTAATATTAATTAATAATAAATTTTTAAATAATAACTAAGCAATTAAAAAAGAATCTTTAAAGGCTTCTTAATCTGCTACTTGATGAAAAAACAAAATTCTTTACGCTGGCAACAGGAGATTATAGTCGTAATTCGCGGGTTCTTGTTGCCAAAATGCGTTTTCCTTAAATTCCCAACAGCGATAAAGCGTAAATAACTTTTATATATAGTTTTAATGTCGATGAGAGAAAGTGCTATTTTCAACGGAAAAGGTTAACATTTAAAATAACTTTAAAATGATTTCTTTAATGGCTTTATCGTGAAACGGAACGCAATTGTTTATGTGACCTTTCTCGTGGGGCTTTTTGTAAATGATTATCCACTATTATGTCCCCGTATGGAACTTTAATAGGGTGATGTAACAATTAAATATGAATTGGTCTCAGCAAAAATAACAATACAAGTAATAAGAATTTCTATCGAGATAGACCTATTTGTTTGTACACTGAGTTCTTAAGACTTGCTGGCTATATTGTTAGATTTTTTTGGATCTTGCTCTTGGCCTATACAGCTCAGCTCATTCTGTTTTGGCGAGCGCTTATCCGTTACATGTCTGGGCATCCTTTGGAGCATTTTGTTAAGATGGAGTAATAATTGATGCTTTAATTGTTAGTTAGATTTAGGTTATATAATATATTTTTGACGTGACAACTTCTTATAATTCGATGGACGGCTGTATGCACGAAAAAACATGACGCATGCGGCGTTATCTCGCTCTGAGGCGTTCCATTTAAGGCTTGAAGTGCAAGCGAGAAGGCGGAACGAGCGACAAAGAGGGACAATCGGCCTCGGCGTTCGGCAGCGGTCGTTCGTCAAAAAATTTACATAATTGTAACTTGATCAATTCAATTGTGATTTCCATTTACCTTTTTCACTATATCCATACAAAATATCTTTCAAATAAATAAAATTAAAAATTTCTTTTGAAAAATGCAACCATTCCATCAGAAGTTTTACAGCATTACACAACACAGCCCCTAATTGTGTTGTGATGGTATTACTTAGTTAAATGTAATGATTATTTTTTATTGCTTTTGTGCTATATCTTTAGTGTTATTGTGTTTATTTTATTATGTATAATAATTTATGTTAGCTGTCGTATTAGTCAGAATTTAAATACTTAAGAAGTAAAAAAAAATCTAGTCTAATACTCTTCACAATTTATAAGTCTTGCCTATATTAAATGTGAATGCTATTTTTTTACTTAAAAGGGTTCCCAAATGTTACACATAGGCATGCAAATGTACTTAAAATAAATAAACACTTTTTTATTTTTATTATTATTAATGTTATATACAAAGCATTATGTATACCGTAAGCCTTCAAGACGACACTAACCATTGTATTAGTACATCATTAGTAAAAGATAAAATAATGCATGAAACACGCGTGTTCTCAAATAGCTTTTAAAACGGAAATGGCGCAGTGGAATGTGGCTTCGCTAGCGTTTTCCATTCATTTGTCATATAAATTATGCACTAAGTGGCTGCTAAAGATGAGAGTACACTTGATAATTGAATGAATTCGTCATACCGCTCGACAAATATATGTAGGCGATTTATATCTATAATAGAATAATTACTTTATCCCTTTTTCGCGTTTTTGTTTCAGAACCTAAATTTGACGGGATAGTAATTATGAATATGTTGGTTACCATGGTTACCATTTTAACAGCCTAGACATGGTAAACCGATTTATTATAAACAATAACATATATATCTGTTAATATTGTAGATGTGTATTATTTTCACAAGACAGTTGATCTTGTGCAACTGATGCGTACACAGCTTTATTAGCCACCCAAGATACAATGGGCCATGGCTATTTCTTCGGATGTTATGATGTTAATGTTGTGTTTTATTTGCTTATAAACAATACAATTAATATTCATAAATAAATAAAATAAAAAGCCTTTTATTTCTTCATTCCATAAGTATTACAATTTCATTTATAGTGTGCATGAAAAATAGATTAAAAAATATTTTTTAGCAAGAACCCTCTCGAAAGGTAAAGGCCTCCTCCAGAGAAGACCAGTACTCTCTATTCTCTGCCGCTCGTAACCAATGAGTGCCTGCTACTTTTATGATGTCGTCTACCCAGCGTGCATTTGGTCTTCCTCTCTTTCTTTGTCCTAGTGGGCCTGTCCATTGTGTTGTCTCTCTTGTCCATCTGTTATCGCTTAGCCTCGCTACGTGACCCGCCCATCGCCATTTGAGCTTTTTTGAGTAATTGAGAGCATCAATGGCTTGAGTTTTCTGTCTTATATGAGTGTGGCGGATCTTTTGGATTTTCCTTATTTTCAGAATGCTCCTCTCCATACTCCTTTGGTTGGATATAATTTTATTTTTTACTTTTCTGGTAAATTTCCAAGTTTGGCAGGCGTATGTTAATGAGGGCAGTAGGCAGGTGTTCGTTTTCATTCGTATAGTCATTTTACTTTTGAGTATTTCTTTGAAGCTCCAGAACTTTTTCCATGTGATGTTGATTCTCTTTACTTCTTGTTCGTTATTTTCTTGGTTAAATGAAATTTGCTTTCCCAGGTAAATGTAGGCGTTTACATATGTTAGGGGGTGAGTTTTCCAGGTATATTGGTCTTACAGTATGGTTCGTCATGACATTAGTTTTTGTTAGGTTGATTTCCAAGCCCACTTTACGACTTTCTTCGTGTAGAGCGTTAATCATTCCTTATAGTGGGTTTGTATTTTCTGAGAGCAGGACTATATCGTCAGCAAATATCAAATGACTCAAGTAACGTCTTTTTATATTTATGCCAACTTTTTCCCAATTTAGTTTGCCAATATTCATAAACAAACGTAAATAATGTTTATAGCCCAGGGATCGTTCAAGTAATACGTAACGAATTTGGGGGGGGGGGTCTTTGGGGCAAAACGTTACGATGTCGGGCGGGGATTGAATTATGCGCTATTGTTAATATTGTTTTCGACTTTCCGATACTTTATACCTCATAAATGGCAACTTTTAGGTTGAATGAGTCACTGAGTGGTAACGAAACGTTTTACTATCGGGTACAGAAAAACGTTACGGCGTGTTACATGTGTGTCAAGAATCTCCAAAAATTATATTATATATAATAAACTCTCCCTCAGCTTGAACTGTTCTTGTTGGGCGGTGTCCCGCAACTAGCGTAAGGACATCTCCTGCGAGTCGCGGCATGCCTCGCCGCCTGAAGGGCAAGACTGTTCACAGGAGTAAGCAAAGTACGAAAGCAAAGTAGTAATCCCCACCATCCAGGAGTGGAGTCGGGTTTTCACCCTAATCTTACTTTGACCGTTTTTTGCGCCCGAGCGGCTTTTAACTAATCGTTAGTTATCGTACAATACAATTTTAGATGAGATTTAGTTTCAGAACTGGACACATCAAACTTTAATAAATTTTTGACGTCGACGACTTAGCGCTGAGTCTGGTAAAAAAACAGTAGTTTAATGTTATAAACGCGCCTTTATCAGCTGAATTATATTTATAAGTGTATAAAGACTAAATTGATAAACAAACAAATTCGATTTTCAAATCTAAACTTAGAATACTAAATATTTCAAATAGAGAAAACGTCTTATTTTACCGAAATTTAAATAAAGAACGATGTAAATCTGCAGTGTTTCGAACCTTACACGACGAATGTGACAGTTATAATAACTATGCCCCGAGTGCTATTGACAAGAAACCCATGACCTATGAATGATAGAACAGAAAATTATCTATCATTAATCCATTGACTATGCGCTATAATTCGCGCGGAATGTCAAGTAACAATTCCTTGCTCTAAACTGTGCTACAGTACATATTGTGTATTAGATGTTGTAGCTGTAAGGTGGTATAAAGGCCCAATCGGTATATTTAATAATATTTTTTCTATAATTAAGTGTTATAATTTTTAGCACTAAAATGTTCTAGTTTCCTCGCGATGTTTTGGTTAAAGGTGGTATTGCACATTTAGCTATCAATTCGTTAGTGTCCAGCCAGGACATGCACCCATGTTTGAAAGTCTCCTTACTACTGACGTGACGCTCATATTCTTCAACTTCTATATTCAATTCTTTTCAATCCCAAAACCCCTTCTTATTTTAAAAATCATTTCAAATTCTTAGGTCCTTCTAACTATAGGCTGCGCTCTTCCAATAGATGTCTATTGGAAATTCCATCCCACAGCTCATCCTTCATAGGCAATTCATTTAGGATTTGATTAGGCTGTGGAATAAGCTCCCCGAGTCTATAGGATTGGCTTCCTCCCTATCGTCTTTTAAAACTCTTCTATATAAACATTTCCTTCTATATAAACCTTATCATATCCTGATCAATCGTGACCTGTGTAATTCTTGTATCTCCTCTTCTTTTGTATATGTAATACACTATTTGCTATTCTTGAATCTTTAAGATTAGCTTTTTAGTTTAAGTTAGTTATTAATATTGTTTTTTTTTCTCTAGATTAAAGTTCTATAGATTAATATAAATATATATATTTTTTTATATAACTTCTGGTTATGCACTTCTTGCACTGATCATTTTTATTTTTTCTTTTCTTTTCTTTCTAGGGTTGCTTGGAAGAGATCGCTTGTTAGCGATAAGGTCGCCCGTTGCATCCCTTGTAATTTTTATGTATTGTGTTATTTGTGTTTATTTCTAGGAACGAAATGTGAATAAATAAATAAATAGATTTTGATTTGAATATATTTTGATGTAATGTATACAATTATTTACATTCAATTAGAGTTATACAACTGTCTCAATATTTCGCATGCTATTGACAAAGTATGACTCGGTCAAACTGTGACCAGTGAAAGTGCATAAAAGAAATTATTTTTTTGAATATAAAATAAATAAACTGTTTTATTAATTTTCCGATATTGTTTTGTTTGTTCATTTGGAAAGTTTCATAAGAGCAATTAAAATCACGCTTACCATTTTACAACATCGTAACCATGGTAACCAATCAGTCTCTAGTCTACGTTTTATAAAAACCCATAACAATGCAGTAAGTTCATCATGAATTATAAGATAATATACAAAATCTTACCAGGTTTGGTACCGCACTTGGCATAGGCGATTCTAAATGAGAAGTAGGTTTGGCCTGTGGATGGCGGCACGTAGACACATCGAGGATCACCGTGCTGACCTGGAATCAAGTATAAATAACATTGTATTTTTAATAATAAATTATTATAAAAATTATTTCAAGTTTTTTTCACAGGAAAAAACTTATATCTAATTGCGCTAGTTATATGTATAAACAAACTTAGTCAGGTTTATCTGACGCTGAACTAGGTGTGAACCTGTATTTCAGCATACAGCGACTAAAAACTTAAATATATTAGACAAAAACTCTAGCATCAAGTACATGACTCTTATTGACATTATGTACTTAGCATGTGCGTGGATGAACTTGAAGTGACACATCATTTAGTCTAACTCTAGGCCTCGATAGCTTTCTCCATTCTGGTAAAATACTATACGTACTTAAATTCGTTTTAAAAATATATTAATACTTTGAAAAATCAAGTATAAGTGAGAGCGTGTTTTACTTGCGTTGGCAAGTTTTAATAAATAAAAGGTTTACTAGTTGTCAGTTAATTATGCAGTAATTAAACTAAGCAGCTTAAAAATACAAGTTAAGAAAAAATGAGCTTGATTAACATATTAGTGAAAATTCACTCTATATGAAATAAAATATGTTGCATTCTTTAGCAGAAAATTTAACTATTGTATCGAAATATTAATAATCAATATTTCTAACATATGTTCACTGTGCCTACGGCTGTATGTGGGTGGGCTGGCGATATGAATTGTGGGCGAGAAAATTCTTGCCTTAATTTTAATAACCCATTAGGTAATTCACTATCACTACACTTGATTTTAATTAATTTTGATGAATGCAGTCTATTGATTACTATTTTTACTTAATATCTTTAATAAAAGAAAATTTCATTCAAAATCATTTTGTTCAATGCCGCGTCAGTATTTTTTAAATTAACAAAATATCAAAATGTGTCTGAAAGAAATTATCAATGACTTGACCATGATTTTGTTGCACCATTTTGCCATTGAGCCATTTTACGTTCGGTACGTTTTAAATTCATTGGACCCTCGGTTCGTTCGGACCATTGATTGGTCAGCAAAATTGCGTACAGTTAAGAAAAACGGTGAAATGAACTTAGAGAAAGTATATTTCACGCAATTAACGGTCCTATGCGAGTTAATTGTTAATTAGCCCTGCCACACACGCCACAACGATTACATAGAATATGCATAATGTATGTTCTATATAACTGTTACGGTACATAATATGTATACATACATCAATCTGTAATTTAGAATATTTAAAGTTATAGTATTTAAGTCTTTAGTAATAGCTTGAAAGCTCTGTACTGTTTCAATTATCCGCACTAACACGCACACACTTTTCAACTATTATGTACTATGAAATAGAAATGTGTGTATTTCACGACCAGGACGTGAAGGTGACTTAAAATGATGTCCCATGCAGACAGAAATTATATTGTCAGAATAAAATATATTATATTTGCATTTTCTTAAATAAACATATCAGTTATAGATGTGAAAATAAATTTAAAAGGTCGTTTCACCTTTAAATAAGTCCCATTATGTTTAATGATTGATTACGTCTGGCCGTAAAATATGACTTAGGGGTTGTTACGTCAGGTTCGAAGGGGGGAGGGATTAGGAAAAAATCACGATGGGGAAGGGGGTATAGTAAGATATCACGAGTACTTATTTTACGTCAAATGGGTGATTTCTAAACCGAAAAGCGGTTTAAAAATCGATCGATGGTTCGAAAGAGTTTATCTGCGTATTGCGCGAAATTGATGACGCTGAGTGGCTTGATGAAACCGACGTTGATCTTCAACAAAGTACAGTGCCAACAACTGACATGCAAGATGCTTATTCAGTTGTTAGTGTTGAAGACTTTCTTCAACACTAATAACTAACAACAAAAATACATGTTTTTCGCATGATTACACCATTCCTTTAATATTATATGTCAGTTAAAAACAACATCCAACCTTTCTGTCTAGATATTTTTATCATGGTCCTTAATTATCTAGAATAAGACTATATTCTACTTTATGTCAGTACTTAAAAATAATATTATAAAAAAAATTAAGATACCTACAAAGAGTAGGTAATAAAAATATATGTAATTTTTGGTGGGGATGGGGGGGTCGTCTTAAACCTCACCACGTATGGGGGAGGGCTGCGTTAAAAAATGTAAAAAAACATCACGTGATTGAACAGCCCCTGAGAACAGTAGTGAGCTTTTGAATTTACATACAATTATTATTCTGATCATAGTTACATTGGTAAAAGCTTATCTTTAATTAATCTCATCATTGAAAGCGTTTTAGAACAGCAATGGCTCATGCTGTCCTACAACGTATACAGACCGACACTAATGATTGCTTCTAATTACACAGTTTTCACTTACTTATGAACGAAAAATAAAATACACTTGTTTAATGAAACTATTATAGTTATATTGTATTTTAGAATTAAACTGGTCAAAAGTGATTAGATACTCTAAGACTCAGCCTAGCCGGAGACAATACATTTCGATATTTTAGTGCGTTATTTTATTAATAATAATACATTTATTCATAACAACACATGGTTATGACGAAATTGATCTGACACGCCCCACACTGAAGACAGCCCGTAGTATGGATAACTACAGCGTAGTGTTTTAGTGTGTAGATTAAACAAATTAAGTGAGGAATTAATATTAAACCTATAATCCAATATCAGAGCGTAACTTGTACCTTTTGATGAGACAATGCCCTCGAATGGATGTGAAAATGTCAGGTGTACGTCCATGTGATCCTTTCCACACATCACCTCTAGCGATTGTATCACAGGCATGCCATCCGGTCGTTCCGTAGGCCAGAGCTCGCCAGCGCGAGCTTTAGTCTGGAAAGAAATATTGCAATGTTAAGGAAAGTGTTTTAAAATAATAATAATGTTATGAAATTTAACAAAGGTATGTAAAAACTACATCTTTTAGTTGATACCAACTCCGGGGAAATAAATACAGATAATACAACTTTTTCTACAAATGTGATACTTTTTTGACATTCAACACCTTTTGTCTTCAGTCACCGTGACCACACACGCTGTCAAGCACGCGAAATATATTTAAATAATTATAAGTTTACAATAATACATAACTAAAATCCTTAAAAAAGTGTTTTCCTTAAAAATAAAGTCAATAAAGGTCATCTAATTTGCGCTCCCTTAAAAAGCCTTTTTTAATTTGGTTTAATTGTCTATATAAGAAACATTTACATAATAGTAAACTATTCAAGGGAAACGGTATGAGAACTTATGTGATAGCTTCTGTAAAATGTTGGTACTTTTAACATAGCGCCATCTGTTAGAATTGTTTCAAATAATAAGCAAATATTTGAAACAAAATAATATTGCGAGTAAAAATTGAGACTTCTAAATTCTTACCCGCAATATTATTTTGTTGAAGGCTATCCTATCTTTTAAGTTGGATCAAACTGCATGCGGTGTGCATCGGTTAGGTAGTTTAGGGGTATTATTTATTAGCGGACAAACACCGTGACACGTGATTTATATATAGTAATAAAGATAAGTCAGTTAAATCAAATTTATTAAGTCTTAATCAATATATAGGTCAACTACGCGTTTATTAAAGGAGAAAACCGTCTTCTAGTTGGACAAGGAAAATTTCACAAATTAATAACCATGGTAAAGTTACAAATCATCGTTTACTTTCAAGTAATTATCAAGAAAATGTTGACTTGTCTGGAGTCTGGACGAAAACAATTTGATGAATAGCGATCTTAAGTTCCAGGAAAAACGGGCGCACGTTCCCACGCAAGGGAATTTGCAATGTGAGACAGATATATATTGTTATGATTTTAGAAAGAGAAAGCTAAGCAATTTACATTTTTGAAGGAAAAAATTGTACTGCCCATATTAAATTTTATCTTGATCGTATTTTGTTATGGCCGCCTGACTCTGCGTGTAGCAAAAAGTGGCCTATGTCCTCCACATTTCCATATTTCATATTAAGAAGCAGATGAATTCAACAGATATTTTTTAAATAACAGTTTCGTAAAGTAACGACATCAAAACTAGAAAGGTCATAAGAACATTGTCTCTCACATTTTGCATTGTTATGGGTATGTAAAGTAAGGAATGCTTTTTTTTAATATGAGCATAATTGTCAAATCGTGTATTTATGTAGTATATACTAATATAACTCTTTATAACGTTTTGTTAATTTCATTTACCCCCCCCCCCTCTTTTTTTAAGGATATTCCGATTTCTCGGAATGTTAGAATCAATATACAATATAAATATCTCTATCTCTAAGCCTTCAATAAGTTTTTTGTAACCAGAATAAAAAAAAAGAATCGTTTTTCTCTTTAGTTTATGGTCAAGATTTGAATATTAAAATCTATCAATGAGTGACGGCAACATGGTGTGCAATTTGCATCAAAATCCATACAATACCTCAGAAACGCGATTATTAAAGTATTGTAGCTTCTATTACAGTTTCTACAGACTAAGTATGATCAATATTCATCGCGTGCGCATCTTAAGTTATTCCAATATTGATCGACGTGTCGAGATAATTTTGAAGTTACGGGCAATTTGCATGAACACGTATTAATTTTGAAATCACATGGAATTTTGTAGCATGTGATGTTTTATATGAAAGAGTACAAACAAAGTAATTTCCTGTGGGGCATGGGCCGCAAGGGGCAGACATACATTCAGTGTCGTTTCTTTATTAGAATTTTTTCACAATTTTCACCGAAATGCATTCGACGTTTAATTTATTAACAGGTTAAAAGATGGTTAAGTGTTGAAAACTACGTTTCATTGCATTTCTTGAAAAATTTAAATTGCCTACAGAGAATAACTAGGTACTCCATAGCACAGTTTTTATAAAACAGATTAATAATTTATATAAAATCTAAAGTGCGTTTTTAAACAATGAGTTATTAAATTATGTTTCAATTGAAACGGAATGTGAGAAACTTTTCATTTTATATAAATCACACTGTATAATTATATGACTGAAATATATAACAAATATAAAAAGGTTTGAATTTCTAATTACAAATATGTACTATTAAGGCATACCTTTTATAAATATAATTATTTTGATTAAATATATAAATTCGATAACGAACACATATTTTGATAACAATTCAGTTCATGAAGAAAAAGCTATTCTATTTTGATATAAAAATAATAAGTGATAGTTAAATGTTAAATTTGTCAATTTAGAACCATTAAATTTTTAGTTCTTAATTTAAATTTACAGTCAATTCTCAAATCAAGGTCGTAAAACGGACGAGAACTGGCAATAAACTATCTGTCTTTTAAATAAAAGATTTTGTACAAATGTTTGTAAGCATTTGCAACAATTACATCTTGCTCCTCATCACATGTTAAAGCAGGTAATTAATGTAATTTATAAAAAAATAATGATATTATCATTAATTCATTAATAAACATGTTTGTAGAACCTGTATCCGTATGAAAAAAGTATTACACAAATACAGACATACAAATATGTCTACACACTCTTTATGGAATACGATGGAAACGATTCCTCATCTATGTTAAACGGATGCTGAGATGGTTTCTATGAAACAATCTTACGGTACTGCTAGTGCCCCATTCTGGATTACTTTTTACATCCTTAGGTGTAAATTAATTAATTGCTTTAATTACATTAAAATTCTATTATATTTTATATGTGCCGTTAATTAAAGCTGTTAAAAATTTCTATGGAACATTAAAAATACAGTTTCGTATAAGAACGTGTAATATTTTATATTAAACCAAGTCGCTTCTCACTTACTGTTCGCTTCACTTTTTCAAGTAGACTGATTATAATGCGGATATAAATTCATTTAGGATTTCGCTTTCTGTAAGCTTATTCTTAACAAGGCTTTATTCTAAATATGGCTCGTGTTTCAAAAATTTCTTGAATCTTATCCTTTTAACATTTCAACTACGAACATTTAAATTGAATTTAATATGAAATATTTTTTTACAGTTTTAAATACTTGAACATTAATTAAGGGATGCTTAGTATATTATGGTTACGAATTATCCATCGTTTAACGAAAATCGAGTTATAAGCAATCGAATTGTTAATTTAAAGGTACTTAACCAACTGTCTCCATCTCTCTCCTTGAGCATTTTCCTGCCAATCTTCCCACCAACCTCTTTAAGTCGGCAGCCCAGTGTGAAGAGATCGACCTCTCTATTTTCTTTCACTGGTGGTTTCCACCTTGTTACCGTGATTGGCCAACTTCCATTGTTCATGCCCGCTAATTACTATTTAAATTTTTTGCAATGAGATATTGAATCAATAAGTAATATTAAAAACATTTATCTATACAAAATGCTTACCGTAATCAGAAAGTCGTTAATTATTTTTAACTCATGATAAGGATGGCCAAACCCAATTTTTTTTACAATATTAACAATAGCATAGCGATATTAGTACTGTAATAGTCGCCAAGTCTTAATGATGACTGATCAATTATCTTTCGATTTCATTGATTCAGCTAGGTATTCAAGAAAACCTTAATGAAAAGTAATGGGAAGACTTTTGAATTTTGAGCTAATATCACTATTGGAGCTAATTCGCTACCAACTTGTAACGAATTAGCTCCGGTAACTGTTAAAGGTCAAAACACGCATTTACAGACGCTCAGCAATAATACAATTAGTGTATTACAATTCACATTGCACTGAGGTCTTATTCTCGCAACGCATTCAGACAATTTACGTATACTCGTATAATAATGTAAATTATTATGTATGAATATTTAGGCTGTATCTTCTTAGAAATATCTAGTTGTTGCTCGTATTACCTAGTTATTACACCATTTCAATTTGAAAAAAAAAATATTATGTTGTCGTACCCTTGTGGTATCATGATTGTAAATAAGTTACTATAATGTCTGTAAAACTAGGCATTGGAAGTTGATATTTTTATGTTTCTACTATGATGATGATGTGATCTGTTTGTTTCAAAATAAAAAAATAATATTATCGTTTAAATGCCGATGTGAACATATATTTGTTAAATAGATCAACATATATAATGAAATTTTACCAGATAATTTCGCTAATCCCGTTCTTATATTATTTTTACCAAAATGTTTATATACATTTTGCCTTTATAGTATTTTGTTTTCTGTTCGGAATGAGAGCCCTCTTAGTAGCGGTATCCAGTAGACGCGGACAGTTAATGAACGAATCATTTGATGCGCGTGCGCCAGCAGCTATTACGATAATGATGCAGAGCAACTCAGTAATAACACAAATGTATTATTATTATGAGATGTGATTTCTAAGTTTTCACTTTGCGCCCGGATTTCGTTTTGTATCTGTTACTGTCATCAATATAGAGCACGTGAGTTAATTAGCTCATTGGTATTGCCATACCTTATTATCACCATCAGACAGATTTTATGTGTAACAGTTTAATCTAAATAAAATATGTTGCTAAGTTTTTACGGTAATTTATTAAATAATTGCCCGGCATAGTTTATTAATCTTAAAACTCGTAAACTATATTTTTCGTTAACTCGACCATGTACAGAGGAATCTCTATAACTCGAACCTCGTTAAGTCCTAATCAAATCAAATCGAATCAAAAATCGTTTATTGATATAGGTAACATAATGTACACTAATGAACGTCAAAAAAAAGATATATACATTAAATGAATCTAATTTTACATTTACTGCCAGTTCTCAAATCAAGGGCGTAGAACGGAAGAGAAGAATGAAAGAAGGCAATAAACTCTCCGCCATTCTTTTTAATCGCCAAGTTTTTTTTACACAATGTTTGTAAGGAGCTGCAACCATTACACCTTGTTCCATATGACATCTTGAGTAATAAAGAATAATAAAATAAATTAAAAACAAACATTTGTCCTCTATCAGCAGGAGGCATGGTGAAATAGGAGCACGCACTTACATGCCCGTGAGAACAACACGCAAATACGTAGTATAAACAACTAATATGACCGCATACACGAATTCAAGTACGACCAGTCACCACAAGTAGCACCCCTTCACGAGTATGACGCATGGCCAGCCATCGGCCTCCTCGCCATATTTTAGGGAGAGACAATAATCCTCAGTAAGTCGAACAAAATTGACATCCCTGAATCGGCTGAATCTCTAAATACACCGTGTATTATGTCTTGAAATATTTACACTTTGTAACTAGAACAACGTTATTTCCTGCGAAGTATTGATAATACAATTTATACTGTGATAATACAAATTATAACTCGAACTTGAAAAAGGAGATTCCGAAAGTCGTAGTAGTACCTACAGTTAACTACATTAATATGTAATTCTTATAACTAAACTAACTTAAGTTAAATTGTTATTCAAAATTGAAATTCGAAAAATAAACTTATAATCGCGCCTATATTAAGTCATATGTATCTCGAAGTTCTTGTTAAGTCGAAAAGATTCTTAATTCGATTTTTTGCATTTCTCTTGACTTTCGAGTTATATAGTGAAATCTATATATTAATATTCATATAAAGTTATAAGAGTCAGTGTAAATCGTTTCTTGATAGAATTAAAAACACCATTAAATAGGATTACTACGGTTCATGGTTCAATCTTAATAAAATATAATCTTCAGCTGTCACAGCTTTAGCGCGATAACATGATGAAATGCAAATTATTCTAAGTTATCTTCTTTGGATATTCAAATATGTTTTTTTTTTATATAATAGGGGGCAAACGGGCAGGAGGCTCACCTGATGTTAAGTGATACCGCCGCCCATGAACACTCTCGATGCTAGAGGGCTCGCGAGTGCGTTGCCGGCCTAAGAATTGGTACGCTCTTTTCTTGAAGGACCCTAAGTCGAATTGGTTCGGAAATACTTCAGTGGGCAGCTGGTTCCACAAAGTGGTGGTGCGCGGCAAAAACTGCCTTGAAAATGTATATTAAAATATTTTTTTTAGAACAGCAGTCAAACCTATGCATTTATAAAATCTAGCATTGTAATCTAGTCAAATATTTCTAGTTATAGTTTGAGTAAGTATACGTATAGCATGTTTAAGAAGACCAAACAAGAGGTAATAATTAAGAAAATTTCCTGTGACACAAATAGTTTATATTTCCTGTGACGCAGACTATGGACACCGCAGACATTCCCAGAAGGGTCACAAGTTCGGCCGGCTTTTAAGAATTGGTACGCTCTTTTCTTAACCCCTAAGTCAAAACTTCAGTGAGCAGCTGCTTCCATATAGCGGTGGTGTTCAGCTAAAAGTACCTTAAAAATGCTTACAAGTTTAAGTCCATTTCGATGTTGACATATCAGTAACCGTACCCTATGCCTGTCTTAGAGTATTCTATAATGGAATGGATTTTAATTATAACTGATGCAACTGACCGCATAGTGTGAAATTTTTGCAACCCTTTGCAATACTGCCAAATATGAATTAAAAAAAGTTACGTTCTCTTAAGAAATTCTGTGCCCACAAAAACATAATAATAATAATATTTATTTATTTTCTCACAAAAACTTACTAAACTTCACATATGATATGTTACAATAATGTATCTAAATAATTGTCATTCTTCTTTGGAGTAATTATTATTGTTAATAATTCAGATTAACATATATACTTAGTTTGTCAAGTATTTTAACAGACAGTTAAAATATATATACCCTAACTATATATATATATAGTTAGGTTCCAGACTTATTAAAGGACTGAAAGTTATTTGCTTTATCACTACGTAAATTTGCTTAAATGGAACTTATCGCCTTTGAATTTATTTTATTAAAGTTTTAGCGGTAAGTACTAAAACATACCCCAATGAGTAACGAAACTTAAATGTTTACAGTATTTCTATCATGTTTGTTTGCATTGTGTTTCATGTTGTTATATTTGATGTTTAAATGTTATTACAAATTAAATTCAGCAAATTACATACGCCATTTATTAGTAATTAATAGGTGGTGTGACCGCGATCTGTGTATTGTTGCGAATGAGACTACCGAGTTCAACTTAATTGAAATAATAAATATGTCTAATGTATGTCAAGAGTCTTAGCGAAAAGAAAGTGTCAGAGAAATGCGTGAGTCATTTTATTTCTGTGATATTAGTGAACATTCCGCAGTTTTCTATATTTTCTACATTAGTCAAATAAACCAGTTTCTAGAAGCTTCAAAAACTTTGGAGTGAAATTTATATGTAGGTATATTAGCGAGCATAAATATCAAAATATATTGATCACTGTGATTCCACTTACTTATATCCAAACTAATGTACTTAACGTGTTTTTTAGAAAACCTTCTTGAAAACTAGTTTAAAGATATATACTTGAAGTTAATTACTATTTGTAATAAAATAGTGAATGACTCTAGTTCCAGCACAAAATTTGGCCAAGGCTCCTTCAACCTAATTATAAAACAAAGTCATGTTAGTTTTTTTATAGAACAGCAGGCTAACGGGCGGAAGCTCACTTGATGTTAAGTGTTACACAACTTATAACTCAAGATCGGCTCGACCGATGTTAACTATTTTTTTGGTTGATACTTCTCGGCTCCTAATAACAGAATTAGTAATAAAATATCGGATAAGTTATCGAATTACAATAAATAAATTAATTAATTTTACGAATGCAAACAGTTCAAATCTGTTGTCAAAACTACGCATCATTTAACATCGTATTCGTGTCAGTTCAAGAAATTTCGATCTTGAGGTGAATGAGGACATGTAAAACAAGGCTTTGATTTTGACCGAAGAAATGTGTTACCTCATCAAAAAATGTTGTAAATCAGAAAGTGATGTAATAGTATAGTAATATTAGGGCTAGAGAGAAGAGGCCTAATGTGTAAAACTGCCTGACATTCTTCTTTCGCAATGGCAAGAAATAAAACATTTCTATATTTGCAAAAAAGTATTGATGTTATTATCTTAAATACGTTTAACTGAAGTAACAACGATATTATTAGAGGCGGAACGAAGTTAGCCAGGTCAGCTAGTATGGTATTATGATAGGCGATAGGCACGTCTAAGTATCAAAAAAATAATCTTTCTAATATATTTTACGTTTATAACTACATTAATGCTTGAACAACTTCATTAAATGTATATAAATTTCATTAAATAATTAATATATTATTTTATGTACTAATAATTCACTAATCAATTTCACATACAACTCCTTTAAGACGTATTAAAATTTTATGTTCTATGGAATCACTTCTACGTAATAAATTACAAATATCAATGCCTGAAGGCAGATGTACCGTCAGTCATAAAACATGTTTATGCTGACAGTATTTGCCCACCCTTGAGCAAAACTAAAGTTATTTCAAATAACGTATGATTATGCGGAATTTAATTATTTTAAGTTAAATTCTTTATATAACCGTGGAAACCCACTAACAACTTTAAATAGGTCTGACGGAGATGGTTTTAGCTGCTATTGTCATCATACCCTATTCTGAAAGTTTCAGAATTTATAATTTCAGGCAACAAAGACAGACACTGAGCTCTGATTTGTTTTGTAAAGTTCTAAGCTCTAACGTTATTATTTGTTAATATTTTTACGGTAAGCGAAATCTAATAGAAGCTAAATAGAATTAAATATAAAGTACATATATACAATCAGAAAAGTCAGTTAAATACGCCAGTTTAAATAAATATAATAATGAACGCGATTTTTTTATTCCCTATTCAACTATGAGTCATAGGTCCCATTAACAAGTAGTTTCAAAGTTTTTTACAAGCAAAAAAAGTAATTGCTCGATCGTTCAAATAATATCATTAATTACCACTTGTTATTATTCAAGCTAACCTAAACACATTTTTTTTCGTATAAATACGTAGAGAACAAGTGTTCAATAATAAGAAATAATTCTATTTTTAAACAATCACTGCGTGTAATTTTTATTTTTAAATACTGAACGTTTCTGTGCTTAAGCTATTAAACTAGCCTAGTTGTGTCAAGTAGATTAAATCGTATAAATTTCCACTAGCTCAAACCACGCCCTTGTGATAATGGACGTTTTTATGGCAATTTTTTTGGCAGTTCGTCCTCAACTTACGTTATTCTATACCACAAGTCAATGACCTTTCACCAGGTGTTAGTTTACTATCCAATAAATGACTGGAAGAGATCACTAAAATATTATTTAGATACCTTAATAAACTAAGAAAACATGATCCCTGCTTTATTTGATTTGAGAAGATACTAGAATAGTATAAATAAATTATTAAAAAAATAATAATAAGTAAAAGTTAATTTTCTCAAAGATTTTTAAATCTGATAAAAATAAGTTTTTATCTTTGATACATTGACATAAATACGAAAGATGAAGAACGAAGAAGACATATACATTTTTCATATATACAAGAACAAAGTTGGCTGTATTTTATATTAATCGTGTCAAATTTATCTGACAGAATTCAAAATGTTTTGATATACAAACAACTCAGCCAATGGAGGAGCAAGCGGGTTTAAGTCATAAAATGTCAGGATAATAATACTATTTATCGAATATGATTGTATTTAATAGTAGCTTCAGCGTGTGACTCTCATCCCTGAGGTCGTAGGTTCGACCCCGGCTATTCTGCTACCAATGGACTTTCTTTCTATGTACGCATTTACCATTCGCTCGATCGGTATAAGAACACATCATGAGGAAACCGGCTTGCCTTAGACCCAAAAACAAGACGATGGTTATCAGACACAACAGGCTGATCTCCTTCTTCCCTATTATGAGATTAAAAAGTGATCATGAAACATATACAGAAATCTAAGGCCAAGGACTTAAAAAGGTTGTAGCGCCACTAATTTATTTTATCTAATGTGATTTAAGTACCAACAATAATTTCAACACGATCACTATAAGTAGGTTCAATTTTGATGTCAAATCTAGTTCCGCACATCAATGATTCACAAATATAATAGATGTGAATAGCCCGCGGTGGGACGTGTCATTTTCTCATCACACGCATTCAATCCGAAATATTAATTTGCTCTTTTTATAGTTTTTTATCAACTTTTGTCAAATAAAACTTGGTTTATCTTTTCGTCATGGGGAATTAATTTATTACTGTCTAAAATCTTTATGATAGCAATTATCTTATATCTAACGGTTTAATGGGAGTTTAGTGAATAACAATGGCCCTTATTTTTATAGTTAAATTATAACTTCTATGGAGCAGAGTAGTGGCTTTATATTAACTAAGAAAATAATAGTTACGTCTCAGAATCCCAGGTTATATTATAAAGTCCTAATAGTAAGTTTCTATTATTATTATTATTATTATTGCGTGTTTAATTATATTGAAAATTTTGGTTTATATTTTATTTGCTACCCCTTAATATACATTTATATACTTAAACGGCGATCGATTTTTTTCAAACAATAAGCGTTATATAGGAAAATTTCTTTATGTAGTACGGTATTCGTATTTTTATAGAGGCATTGAGAGAAAACAGGTTATTATAACAATATAACGGCCGTTACGTCGTCAATAGTGAATAATGAGTTCCTCAAGAATGCCACTAATTTTCTATCGAGCCCTACGTGTGGTATAATTTAGTGATTACGTTTCTAACGTGCCGCTCAACATTCATAGACAAGGAGCCTTTAAATGGAGAAAAGTTAACATTTTAATATTATAACTTCCAAACCCCTTAATTAGTTAAAACATTGATATATTTCGAACGGTCATGAGAGATAACACACTGACCTCAAGGCGAATACCTTCCTTACGTATAGGGCACAAACAAATATCTACATAAACCAGTTGACAGTTACCAGCTCTTAAAAGAGAACTAATTCTGTCAGTTTCATCTAGTTTCTACACATTTTAATTATATGGGGGACGGCGCGTACGCAGTCCCCACTACCAAAAATTACGCGTCCGAGTTATCCACATTAGGAATAATCGCAGAGGTCAACCTATCCGCAGTGCAATGGATAGGTCTCGCTCTGGGGGAACCGCCTTCCTGATCACGGTATCCCCTACGCCAGGTAAGTATGCTTTCTCTACATGAGCCAGACGCTATATACAAATGTAGGGAAATAACGATAGCGGCATTCCGAATTCTGAATGTGTGGCACAGCGCCATCTATTCTCAATAAGCAAAAGTTATTGTCCCTTGTCAATCTGCCAAGACAGAGCATTTATTACCTATGCATAAAGAGCAAATATAATTAGCTTTATTCATGCATATGTTGTTGAAGAGTTAATAATAGAAATGGTTATTGACTCTTATGGTAAGAGCAATAAATTATTCTTATGCATGTAGTCGTAACTTAAGTACAGTTGTATTAGTTTCATAATCACTTGAAAATTGATGTCTGTGAACAATGAAGTGATGTCTAACAGACTTCGGTTCTCTTTATTATAATGAGGAGCTTACGTTTTCGTAGATATGTTTTATGATTGATTTTAACTAAATGTTTTTCACATATTTAAATGTGATATAGCTGGATTTAATTGATGTTTGTATTAAACTTCTATAGACATCTTTATACAACGATTAATATTACTGTAGTAAACGTTTTACTTATTATTTCAGAACTGGGATCTCAGTTCTGGTTACTATGGCACTAGTTCGATCTATTTGAGCATCAAAACATAACAAAAGCGTGAATGAAAAAATAAAAATATTTACATGAGAAACTTTATATTAGTATGTATATATACGAGCGAGATACAAATCGCCATTAGCCGTCTCAATTTTAGTCAACTGTGTTCATTCTAACATGCATCTTTACACCCTTTTTGAATTTGTCAAAGACACCAATATTGCGAATTTTAGATGGTAATTGATTAACATAAAAACATGATCAGATACAATAATGTTTTGTTTGAATATAGTAAAAATTTAAAAAAAAAAATTAAAAAATTTAAAAATTTTGTGATGTTGACAGTGTAGTCGTATTAAAGCGCGCAGTTTAGCTAAAAAAGTCGTTTAAAGCTTCATTAAAAATAACACAGTTAAGAGAACTTTAAGTGGCAATTTCTACGTTCTGTCACTTATTATAATAGACACTTTTATATTACAATAACACCTGTTAGAAATCAATCATTTCACATTTCGAGGAATACAAGATATATGCCAATTAAATCATATCTATGTACATAAATTAGACTTTATTGTTCGTTGTCTTTTTTAATATAAATTAATTCAAAGCCATTAAAATTAAGCCAATGTCTTGGGGAAAATTAATCACAGTAACGACTTGAATAAATTTACTTTTGATAAAGAAATCTTTGGTTTGAAAACAGATAAACGCAACAGACTAAAATAAATCAAAAAATGATTAAAATATCAAGGTTTTCGCGGGGATATGGTTTTTCTAATACATATTAGGTTTTGTTTTTGGTTACATGACATTTTATATTTATGACACACAAATATAGAGAAAGGTATATAATTCTTAACCGATATAATAAAAATAATTAAAAATGCATACAGTTTGGTTTTGTTTCCTGTTTCAGTGTTAAGTGTTCCTTTCACGCTGGCAACATTTCCGCGGTATGTTATGCTTATTTGTTTGTTGTGCTTTCACAGGAATCGAACTCAGAACGATTATAAGTCTCTACAATCTAGTAATATCCATACTTTTTGTTACTGGAAAACTTTAAGTTAAGTGAAATGTGTTAACATAACTTATTTTAAGTCTGCTAATCAGCTGTATACATTTTCTAAAAAAAACATGAGCTCTTTATTAAAGGTAAAATTATGATGGTTATTGAATATAAAATACAAAAGATAACTAAGCATAAATACACCAAATTCAGATATTAACTTTCTTTAATAATTAATTACTTTAACATGTGATGATGTAATAGTGGCAGATGCTTACAAACATTCTGTAAAAAAACATTGGCGACGATGAAATATTCCAGTTCCTCTTGTCCGTTCTACGCTTCTGATTTTTTTAATATTTCGTCCAAATTATTAATTTCGTATTCAAATATCTTAATAGCAACTAAACAACTTCCGTTTATTTAATCAAAATCAAAATAACGATATTTAGCTTAAAATGAACACATAACGAGGTCCCTAAAATGTATACATTACCAACTCTCTCACCATATATTTAAAATCAATTATGTTCAAAGATATTAAGTGTAAAAAGACCGCAAAAGAGATAACTGATAAGACTCGACCATTACGAATAACATAAAATAAATTTATCTGACGGGGACCGAAACGTCGCACGTTCCAACACGGCTTTATTGTATTTAAGATGCATTAAAACCGTAATCTTCCGAAATAATATTCGAGGCGAGTTTTCACTTATTTGATTTGTAGAAAGTGTATTGTCAAAGGGATGGAATCGAAGAATAATCCATCTATAGATACAACACTATGCTCTATTAAACATTCTTGTCTATATGTATTATAATATATATGTATAATTATTTATAAAATAAAAAGGTATTTATTTCCAAGACAGAGATTTACAGTAGGTACATATTTACATTATTCTTAACATAGTAATAACAACAATAATTTATTTATAATTATAAATAGTAAATAAATTGTGGCACCTTTCAAATCAAATCATTTATGCCAATTAGACTACCTAAAATGGCATTTTACGTTTAATAAAATATACAGATGATTCTAGTTGCCCCTTCCAAAAGGTTCCGTGTGGAGAAGAATGGGCAAGAAACTCCAAACTTTTTTTTTAAATTATTTATATAATATTTGTATAAATAATTAATTCTGTGTGTATACATTAGTTAAATAATTATATGTGAAGACAATGTACTCCCAGAATAAAATTCCTAGCTGTACTGCAATACTTGTTCGTTAAGCGGGGGAACATCAGCTCTGGGGTCACCGGTACTATCTACCAGGCGGCAACTTGAGTCTTTAATTAGCACCTGTGCACTTGAACCCCACGGCCAAAGTAAAGTAGATATTCGTCTATGATAAATTGTGTTTGGGCTATGAAGAAAGAGAAAGTACTTTAGTTAAATAAATGTTAATGATTTATTTTATATGAATTTGAAGTATTAGTATAACTCGTGACAAGCATTGAAATTCGCTTTTCATGCGGAAATATACTGAATGTTTCTAGGCATAATCATTACCCATTAAACCCAGTCAAAATTAATTTACCATAATTAGAGTTTAATTATAGAGTATCTTATATGGATCGAGGAAATTATAAATTTTATATATTGACTAGTTTTAATTAACGAACGCGTCTTTTTACTTCGTTTTATTTTTTCATTGCCATTTAGTGAATCGTAGAAGTATTGAACGAATAATAATTATAAAGATTGACAAGAATGCTCAATGGGGAATTTCCATGAGCAAGAAAATAGTAAGTAATTTCCTCACCGTCTGCGGGCCAACTGCCTATTTTAACGACGAATTAAACGATTCTTCTATCGCACATTAAGTCGATAATTTGTAGACAATTGACGTGCCCCACGATTTTATTTTAGTCTAGTCTATACATATGTTTATAATTCCCACGACTGTATCTATTTTATTATTTTTTGGTTTTTAGTACATTTATCTTAAACATTGCAATGTATGTTTAACATAAAACCGTTTAACTTAAAAAGTTTTTTCACCTATTTTTATTTTTAATGTCATACTTATTCTTTTTAAACGCTCATGTCCGATGCAATAGTACAATTTTCATCTTTAATTCTGTTACTTGTAATCGAACCTAGGAACTATAAAATATGTCACCACTTAATCAGGGAGACATTTTATATGGCTTTCGTGCGTAAATAAGATGCAGACGCGTGTATGGGCTCCAAAGAGGCATTGTTGAAGTAAACCGACCGTTAGCATTCCACGACGGGGCGTCATCGCAAAATCTACATATTCATCAGAAGCATCTCAAACTGGATAGAATCCAAACGGAAGTCATTTAAATAGCTGAATTGATTTATTTGGATTTACTATAAAGGGCGGGCGGATAGATACCGCCCAAGTATTGTTAAATAGTTTTTGAGATTAACACGTTTAAACAAACTCGTTTTTTTAATAATATTTAGATCTAGTCAGCGTGTGGCTATTCTTTATATGCTCGTAGGTACGAAACACGGCAATATATCAATTAACTTTCTGTCTATAAGCATTTAACACTTGCTCGGAAAGGAAAAAGTCGTGAGGAAACCGTCTTTAAACTCAAAAAGTAGATGACGTGTGTCAGGCACAGAAGACTGATCACCTACTCATTCATTAGAAAGAAACAAATGCTTACGAAATATGGTGTATATTGTATTATGTAATTATGTAATTATGTAAACTCTATATGTATTCATATAAATTTCTGGAATGTATGTTTGTGGATAGTTTCAAGTAACAAAATTTTATATCACAACAATTTCAAGTCGACCACATTGACAATACAGCCTATTTACAAACAAAACAAACAGTAAAGTTTAGAAACTATCATATACTAAAGTGCGTAACAATGGTGCTTTGTTAAGTTAGTCACGTTAAGCGGTCATCGTTTGAGATGCTGGCTGCGTCAGGCAAATGGGTTGTGTACTAAATAAACCTAGATGTCTTAGACAAAAATGTATACTGTATGGACATGAACTGAATGAGTGAGTAAAGATTTTTACGACTTTTTGTATTAAGAAGAATAATAAATCATCTGTCTATTATGGTGCATCTGTTTCTGTCAGAAGTACGTCGATGTTTGGTTATAAGATATGCAACTTACGCCCGAACCCAATAAATAATCCACAATCTCAGATTAAAAGCAATCTGAGATCAGTCGATCGATCTCCTATCTGCATCCCAATTACCAAACCCTACGAAGACAATCCTAGTGTAATAATCAATATAAACCAAATAAAGTAAATAAAACCGTAAAAAAATATATTAAAATAAACATGTCTCTATTTAAAACATATCAAATAGCTTTTTAATTATTTTAAAAATTGAAAAAAAATATATGTTAATGGCACAGTTGAACTGTCATTTTCATACAAAGGTCTATCCACATACACCGATCCGACCTACCATGTATCAACGGATGGCTATTACAATCGGTCGATTGGTTATTGGCATACTATTATCAATATTTAGATTAAGATATCTATCTCAGATAGTCAAAAATGGATTGAGATAGGTCATTGGGTTTGGGCGTAAATTATGAACGCCTTAACCACCAATTCAACACAGTCTTCTTGAAATGATTGTTTATATTAAAGCGATTATTTCTCAGTATCAAACACTATATTTATACGTATATATTTTAATACAAAAGCTTGATGACTTGAATACTAACAAATTGTTATGACTGACATAAACAATCTGCATTAAGATGCAAGATATAAAATATAATCATGTGAAATTCTGCATACAAAATGGTTTAAAGATAGGCCTGAAGTTACAAACAAAGAGGCTGATTATGAACGTGTATGAAATCACAATCGAAATTTGTTTTCAGATGTTTTACGTTCTTCAGTTCATAACCAATTTTTACAACTTATATTACTTATAACCAATTTTTACAACTTATATTACTTATAACCAATTTTTACAACTTATATTACTTATAACCAATTTTTACAAATGATATAGTTATAAATAGCTGTAGAAAAGAGGCAAGGTTTTTCTCTTGCCTTTTGGCAGGTTAGGTTTTTTATCAAATAAATTTATTCAAAGAAAACTTAATGTTGGAGTTTTCTTTGAATAAATACTGGTACTACAATTTGTTTACCTAGATTTAACCAATTCATTGGACTCGACTTTTCTTTACAAGCAAGTTATAATTGCGCATAGATCAATTGTTATAGTTGGTTGGTTGGTTTTTAAAGTTGTTGAACCATGCCTATCTTTCAAAACTTTGATTTGAAAATAATCCCCTATTAACGATAATCGTGTGAACTTAGCTTTCCATTACGGGGCAGGACGGGTGTGAACGTTCAAAGCTGAGAGGAAATCCGTCATATTAGCGAATAGCACAATAATAACGTATAAGATATTCTAGAAAATAGAATGTCATATTTGCTTCGGGTGAAATGTGTATGGGAGGTTGACGTTTATGATATGAGACGAGAAATATTCATGCAAACAATGTGTTAAACACAATATGACGTAAGGGTTTTTAATTAAAATTAATCTATAATCTATAAGACATAACAACGTTGAGTGCATGAGAGTGATGTGTGTTCAAGTTTCCGATATTGGTACAGAAATTAACTTACTACATAGTACATACTAAAGAATAAGTGTCTTACAGCGAGAAAATTCTGCCGGCATGAAAGTTACATTAGGGACCGAACTTTTTAAATTTGTTTCAGTTTTCTATTTTCAATTATTATTACTATGTAGGTTTAGAATATATCTTATATCTTTAAACGAGCAATTCTTGTATATATATATATAATTGGCCATAAATCGATCTAGCTAGGAATTATTTCTAGAAAATGTAATTTTATTCGTGTTTTATTAACTTAGACATAGAATTGCTCGTTTTAAGATGTCAGTCAAATAAAAACTTCAATATGAATATAATTATCTTTATTCGATAATTATATTCATATTTCATCATTTTATTACTATGTAATTCGTACTGAAATATAATTTCCAAAAAACACAATTTATAAAAATAAATAAATACCGAGCAAAGCTTTGGCATCCAGGTACTTTTTATTTATGATTTACCCACTTTTGCTGCGGGAAAAGATATATTTAACATTCCATTTAATATTATATTATTTTATATAAAAACGTTTGTGTTAATTATACAATTGATGCTAAGTTTAGACAAATTTTAATGTCACCATAAAATTATTTATACCGTTATAGTATGATCTAAATGATTTTTTATAATATACTACTGTAACAGAGCAATGCACCAATGGATTTTCTGTCTATGTGCGCTTTGCACTCGCGAGCCCTCTGGCACTGAAGGTGGCGGTATCACTTAACATTATATGAGCCTCCCACCCGTTTGCTCCCAGGCAAATAAAACACCGGCATATCTAAGACCCTTGAACTCGACGTCGTGTGTCAGACACAGAGGACACCTACTTGCATATTAGAAGAAATACTCACGAAATCTGAGGGAACCAAGGTCTGGACCTTAAATGTTATAACGCTACTGTTTTTTTAAACACACTTTTATGTTAATATGATTATTAAGTTTTAACTATTAACAATATTTTAAGTTTTTCCGACGTTTCGCGTGCTTTATAGCGTGGTTCATTTAAATTTAAAATTATGTTAAATAATTGTAAGTTTATAATCATTCATTGCGTCAATCCTATAAAAAAAGTGTTTTCTTTAAATGTGTGAAACATATGTTAATAAAAGACAATCCACTCTTATGTGTTAGAAATGAGTTTCAACATTACATTTATAAACAAGCCATAGTAAACATCTATTTTCGACTGAATAACTCTTAAAGATATATGCAACGTGTGTAGTACTAAAATTACCATACCGTAAGAATGCAGACTTCTCATCAAAATTAATTAAGGAATTTTACTTGTAAAAGTCAAGTTGCGTTCGGCTTATTCAAGACTTAACTCGTGATTAATGATTGAAATTTTACCTCGCTAAGACACCACAGGAAACCTATTAGTTCGTGTTTGCTTGATTTATTGTTTTATACTTAGTTTTGACGGGTTGCTTTATAAAAATTGTTATAAATGGTAAAACATTTGAGAGGTAACCTATGATTTTCTGATCACGTACCATTTTAATGAGCCTATGGTTTTAAACGTAAATCATTTTTAGTAAAAAAATAAATAAATCAGTGGCGCTACAACCTTTAGGTCTTGGCCTCAGATTTTTGAATCTAGCGCCACTGATTTCTTTTATTTAATATATATTTTTTATATTTTCAGATACCTTATATTTTAGGAAAATAAAGACCGATTTTTATATACTCATGATATATACAAAATACTGCTACGTATAGATTAGTGTTTTGTATCAGCAATATAATATCAACAATGTAAATGATTGAACAGTAAACGAACGAAAAACAAGAACACTCTCCATATTCACGTATTCGATTTAAATTTAAATTAAACAATGTGAAATGAAAACTAAATCGAAGTCTCGATTCAACATCGGTGTTTTTACAATCGCAGTCCAGTTAGACGTGCAATATGTACGCTATGTGTGCCACCGGACGCACGCATCGAGATGAGCTGAAATGGAGCGCACGCCGGCGACTGTTAAGGGGAATCGCTAACCGGCGGTTTTAAACGGAAGCTCTATAGCTTTTATTGCTTCGGTTAATATTAGACGTATAAGGACGTATGACGTTGGCTATAGGATGTTATCGACTTTGCAGTAGCATTTAGCTGTGTTATGAAGCAACTATTACAACTTTTGACGATAAAATTGTGAAAAAATATGCTATGCTATGCTAATGATTAAGTTTGAGTGAATGTATGTTGTTACACTTTTTGTTTTGTTCTACACTTAAATATCAACGCCCCAAGAATTCCAGCCTCAAGACGAGCCTATGTATTAGGAATATTTCTTTGATTCAAAAGTTGTAATGTTTTGTAATTACGTAAAGATATATAGTTAAACGATTGTATAAATACGTATCAATCACATCAACATATACGTTATTTGATATCTTAAGAGTAAGTAAAACTCAAAATATGTATGAAGTGGACGTACAGTAAAGTTCCTATAAACACGGCAAGAGTTCGTTTTGGCGTACGTTTTTAGTTTTTATTCAAATGTTGTAATCATTATCATTACGAAATGTATTGGTGGTATAATAATGAAAACCCATATTATGTTGATACGTTTACTTAATAATTTACTTTTTTTACGATTTCATAATTTTTAAAATACATGAGTTATAAGAAAAAGTATTTAGTTAAATTATATAAAAAAAGATTTAATGAATTATTTTAATAAAAAAATATTTCGAATTAACCGACTAAAAACTCAACAGCTATTTAGAGCATTAGCCAATAGCCGAAATACTTTTATAAAAAAAAACTATTCTTTAAAATTTAATCAGTCTAGCACGTCAGTGTATCACCAGCCTTACCGAGAAAGCTTCTTACATAGTTTTAAGAGCGATCGGTCACTTGTCGGCATTCATCCGACCCCAAGGACGGAACGTTTCTGGTTACTCGAGCTAGGTCGATTTTTTGTTGAACACGGAGCTAAACGGTATGTCTTTTCAGAATCTTATTTATCTTCTTGATAAGAATGTAAACAGACGAAGCAGATCGATGTATATATAAAGTGCAAGTAAATATAATAACAATCACATAATATATTCTCCAAATAGGCTTAGTACAAGTTGAATATTATACTACTAATCAGTATGATCAGTTACTAATACAATATTATAGAGATTATGCAATACGTGACTATTTAAAATAATGTACCTACTTATAATAAATTAGTACTTACACTGATTAATGCTAAAACGAGGCACAAAGACGTCGTCCTTGATATTTGTGTTCCAACTTTTGTCACCATTCTAGACCTGAAAATAGATAAATATTTATTAGTTATAAGAAATAAAAGCAGTGGTGGTCTAGTGCGATTCCCATGTCTGAGGTCGAAGGTTAGATCCCTGGCTGTGCAATGCACTTTCTTTCTAGCAAACGGCATGCGTTTGACGAAAAAGTCAACGGAATGTGTCAGGCACAGGCTGATCACCTACTTGCCGTTAAGATTGGTAACTTATCATGAAACAGACACAGATATCTACAGTCCAGATCTAAAAAGATTGTAACGTTACAGAATTTTTTTATAATAAATAAATATTTCGAAGTAATTTTTATAAGTTCTATGGCAGTTTGCTTACAATTATTTTTTTCATTGTATCATTTTGTTAGCTTACTTAAAGAGAACCATTGGTGTCGCGGATTGGAACATATCATTCCACGAAAAATCGTGCTATTAACCATATTTAATACAGATAATAACTGGATACTCCGAAAGTAATATTTGACTTTACTTTAACAAACTCATTTAAATGTTCATCCTACCCGTGATCATGCCCTGCTTGATTGTTCAGGAATCTCATTCCTGAATTCAAACAAATTGTTAATATTTTAACACAAGGGACAATTTGGCAGGAGGCTGTTTTACTATACGATTAAATATAGTACAGTACTGAATATGTTTAATACACATAAAATATTTTGTTACTGTGAAATAAAAAGTTGACTGTTAAATTAAAACGATCGCGCAAAGTGCATGTTAAGTCACAAAACGTAGAAGACATTTCAAAATAATCGGCACACAAGAACCGGATAGTTCACGGGAATGTTAGAATTTACAGTGATTTACATAAGTGAAAATATCAGCATAAACAAACTAGTTTGCGCAGACGCCGTTTTGCTTTCTCACAACGATAACTGTCACTGTCTTATAACCCAAGGCTACTCTTTAATTTCTATTTTATTATTGGTTATTAATCTTGGAATTGTAATAATAACTTGAAGCTAGTTCACTTTAACGCCGTGAGTAATCAAAATATGTACGGTACTGTTTACTTTCATCCACACGAGTATTGATCATTTTTTAAATGATTAAATAATAATCTGGCAAATCGTAGCTAAATGCGCGTACGGCCTTTATCCCACCTGGCTCAGGTAGATAGCATCGATGGCCCAGAGCTTTTGTTTTCCTCCCGCAACGAATATGTAACTCAACTTTTTAAATTCGTTTTAATTTCTATACATCAGTTTTAATTACAATTATTACTATTAATTCGATATAGAAACTAACTCTAATGTCTTGACCAGACGTTAGTGATTTTATTAAACTTTTGGCCACAACGATTATTCGATATATGGAGACCATTGCCATGGTAATTTAAATTTTAATTAATTAAAACGCATTACCGTATATACATATTAAATATGTTATGGAATTACCCTGACACATGTCATTTTTCACGCAAATCTCACACATTGGAATGCATATCAACTAATACGTATAATTAATAAAAAAAAAATTTATTTATTATATAAAGAGGAAAACTAAAGAAATTTAGTTGAATTGTTGGTGAATTGAATATCAATCCGCGTGTTTATAATTTAAATAAAAAGCCAATAATCAGCGATCGTTTCGTCTTTTAACATCCGCAATAGTTCAACTATTGTACCGATAACATCGTCTCGATACCTGCATCAAGCTAGTAAAATCTAGAAAACTTCTAGAAATCTCAGGAAATCTGAGTATTAAAGAGAATAGCTATACTTAAAATGCGACGTATTCATCATGATAGCCGAGTTTGTCATGCATGTTGATAATAATAGGCAAGCAGATTGCTGTTTTACTTCTTTAAATACCAATAAATATAGTATGAGTTGACATTAACACGCAATTTAACGGTTACATCCGGTAGAGACCATTAGCGTTTTCTAAATTTAATATTTACTACGGGCACGTGTTCATTATAAAAGTAAGTCTATTGGGTATGAAGCTGCACCGCTAACGACATATTAAAACGAGTCGTAGATTATTCGAACTAGATATTGTAATATAAAAAACGACTGGAAAAGTTGTTAAGATTAATTCACAAACAAAATGCCATTATTTTACAACTAGATTATTAAATCAGCAGCAATTTTTACGTAGATTAGTTTAGTAACAGGCTTTATTAGACCATCAATATTAATTAATTTTTGCTTACTTCATACAGTTGTTAAACGCTACAATCACAAACATTGGAATATATTACATACTCCCAAAAGGAGTTTCTGCCAAATCGAGTAATGGCTGCCTGGCTTACAAAATGTAATTAGCGCACCTCTTTAATTTATTCTGCTTCAGCTTAAAATCCCTCTTCTTTTCTTGGCGATTCCTTTAAGGTATTTAAGTAAGGCAGTGAGGATATGGAATTCACTTCCCATCCCTAGTTTCCTTTAATTCTCTATTGTACAAGCATTGCGTAATCATTGATCTGAAATTATCTGGATTATGCTCTTATCTTTTTCATGTGTGTCTTTTTATTATTGTTCCATTTACTGTTTACATGTTTAATTTCCTACTGGTCCATGGTACTGTATGCGTATTAGGTCAACGAAGTGTAAATAAATAAATAATAATACATTTTATATAAATCTTCCCATTAACATTTCCACGTATTTAACGTTGCGTTAACAAGTAGACAATAAATATAATGTATCTAATATAAATCGGTTGATTCGGTTCGCTTTAATAAAAACCTCGATGTTTTGCCTCGTTTATCATGTAGTCCATTTTACGATACGAAAGGTACGTAAAAATGTTTTTTGCTCGTATCGAAAGTGCATTATTATTGAGCGGAATGCGTAGCGAACGAGCGTGATTCCACTCACTCGCCTGATTAGTTCGCTAATGTGATTCATTGTGCCTTGGAAATTGTATTAAGCATATTGATTCAAGTAACCCGAATGTTTCTATAAAAAAAATCTACTAAAAGCTATACACACGTTTGTTAAGCGTTTATTTAAGTTCTTTAAAGATCTAAATTTCAAAAATCATCAGGAACTTCGTATTAAACGAAGAGCGATTCGAATCGTTGGAGGCGAATCAGTTCAAGCGGCTTGATCCCTTAAAGTTGCGCACATTTTATATAACAGGGGACGAACGGGCAGGAGGCTCACCTGATGTTAAGTGATACCGCCGCCCATGGACACTCTCAATGCCCGTTTGAAGGACCTGGAGGCTAAGTTATATGCCTTTTTAAGGTACTTCAAGAAAAGAGCATACTAATTCTTAAAAGTCTTCGCAACTTCCAGCCCTCTGGCAATGTGAGTTTAAGTATCAATAAACATGCGAGCCTCTCGCCCGCTTGCCCACATTTATATATTTTTTTGTAGTTGTGTTGTTTTCTCTTCAAATTGCTTCTTTTCGTCGTCATGACTGTCTTTCACACTCACTTGGTTTAGATATAGATAAGCGATAAAGTAAAGGCATCTGATGAATTTCTGTCGATGAAAAATGTCCCATCGGGAGTGTGCTGCGTTCGCGGGCTACTCGATCATGAGGAAATTGCATGGATCTGTTTGGCGCTGCGCCATCTTAGTTTGTATGAAATTTTTACACGCCTATATCCTTTTTATAACATTGAAGTATTTGTGTGTGCTCATTTTAGCGTGTGTGATGTTTGAGAGCAAAAAAATAAAACTTATCTAACTCGTTGCTACGTAAAACAAATGGTACTTAGATATTGAAGATGTCTTAGCTAATTATAATTAGTAAACCTACAGTAGAAATAATTATTGGTAGATAAATTTTAGCAGGCTTGTGTGTGAAAGTTATTCAAAATGATATTCACCAAAACTAAATACAGCACTACTTTTTAGAAATAGCAATTAAGTATAAAAAATCCAGTTGTAACATAATAAAGGGTGTTTCAACAAGAACTTTTTTTTCTAAAACAAAATAAAACAAAGAATTTAGAGGAAAATGAATAAAAATTTTATTGTATTACAAAGAGAAAAGTTTGGCAATTATGAATGAAAAATGATATCTGGCAAATGTCCACCACGACCACGCTGACAGATGTTGATTCTTTCATCAAAATTTTTAATCACTTTTTGGCAAAATGGAGGGTTTATTTCGTTAATGACATCACGGATTTTGAGTTTTAAGGCTGCAATCGATTCGATTGGCTCCGTATAGACTCTGTCTTTAACATAGCCCCACAAAAAATAATCCAGTGGTGTTAAATCACACGATCTGGCTGGCCACTTAACAGCTGAATTTCGCGAAATTATGCGCTCGGGAAATTTGGTTTGCAATAAATTGATCGTTTCATTGGCTGTGTGACATGTGGCACCGTCCTGTTGAAACCACATTTCAGTGATATCCATGTCATCAATAATAGGCCAAAATTTAGTGGTTAACATCTCGCGATAATTTATAATTTTATGTGAATATGTGTTTTATTCATTTATTTTTCTTTTCATATTCATAAAATAATGAATGGGCGTGAATTGTGGTAATTTATTTATGAATCTGCAATTTAAATTTGATATGTTATTTGTTCTACTTAAAATTTTTTATTTACTTCTCGCATATTTTATTTATGTTTTACATTGTCTAGACATTTTAATGTGTTACAACTATAATTTCTAATTAAACTAAATATACAAATCAAGAATTAAATTACCGAAACGCGGTATCATATTTATATTTTTTTAGAGACGACGCCATTATAATTTAATTTTTTACCTCTAGAGGGCATTTTGGGCTGATACTTGCAAGCTGTCATGTATACACAATTAAATATTTAATTAACTTAAATTTTATTAAATTAACAATTAACTATAAAATAATTTATCAAATTAAATTAACAAATTAGGTATGAGAATTATTATTGAAATTACGCGGTAAGCAGCTTCAAACAACTGAAAATAGCCTCCAAGTCTAACGTGTCAAGTCTCATGTTACGTTCAACTTAGATAATTAACTAGCTCTGAATGATATATGCGGAACGTAAACATTTCATAGAAATCTACACTAATATTGTAAAGAAGAATAAAGAGAAAGAAAGAAGAATAGAGAGATAAGAAAGATTTGATTGTTTGTTTGCATTGTATCATCTCACTCATAAAGCCCTACGTTATCCCTGATGAACGATGCTAAAGAATATTTTGGGTGGAACCACAGAGCTAATATTATAAAAATCATACAAGTTTACCATAATGTATATATGTAATATATATCGTATACAAAAACAAGTTAAATTTTCTTTACAAAATAAAATAAATAAATCAGCGGCGCTATAAGCTCTTTAGGTCTTGGCTACAGATTTTGAATCTGTTTCATGATCATTTTTTAGTTCTAATGGGCAAGTAGGTGATCAGCCTCTAGTACCTGACACACGACGTCGACTTTTTGGTTCTAAACATGACATGAGATGACAAACAGACACGTCGGTTTCCTCATGATGTTTTCCTTCACCGTTCGAACAAATGTTAAATGCGCACATAGAAAGAAAGGCCATTGGTAGCAGAATAGCCGGGGATGCGGCCTCAGGTATGAGAGTCACACGCTGAAGTCACTAGGCCAACTCTGCTCAAAATTTTCTATATATTCCCAATAAAGATTTATGAGCAAGACTCAATTTTTCACACATTCCACAAATATTATAGTCGGCCTGCGAGAGTTTCATCAATCAAAACTGGTATGAGCCGTTATACCACCGTAAGGCTCGCTTGGTAATTAATTTATTGTCTATACTTTTTGGCTTCATTAAACATGTTTTATTAAACGATCAATCCCGCCCTTAAAGCGTTTTACATAATATATTAATTAGCAATTGGTGCCACTATTAAAGGGTTTTCTTTTCAACTATTAAAGCTTCATATTTCTGCATTTGTATATTCATTTTTTTCTTTATAGAAAGGTGATTAACTTTCTTTATACACGCCGTCGATATAAGCGTCTAATGATTCACTATGTTTTGCTTTAAATATTTAGTATAATCGAATGTCTTTTTAAGATTACGTAAAAACACGCGTATATTTATCCACACATTGCACATTCCCACATCCATATAATACATTGTATTTGTTTGTATATAATGTAAACCGTTTGGACTATATTTTTAGTTTCAAAATTGGATGTTTTAAGCAGTGGATTATCAATAAACTTTAACATAAAAACAAAAATAAATCAATATATTCATCATAGTTACCTATACATCAACATTCAACAATGTATCGTAATTATAGAAATATATTAAGAAAATTCAAAAACCGACACTCAGACAAAATATCATGTTACCATGTTGCAATTTGTAAGCAATAACGTTGAATGGTAAATAACGTATATGGCCGGTAAATACATAGCCCTGAAGGGATGTGCGTCTGTAAGCACTGGTTATCCTTACAAAGGCGTTTGTTTAAGTTATTTCAATTGGTAAGTTCGGCCCTCTATATTTTGTAGCTTATATAATTCATAAAAGGTTTATTGTTTATTATTAACACTTGAATTATTCACGAATACAACAGAATAAACGTTTATGCAAAGCTCGATACACTTGTGGGCTGATCAATTATGATAAGCGTTGTTGAGCACCTAACAAGTACTTACGCATTCCGAATAAGGACTTTTAAATAATTATTAAGTTAAATATATAAAGGGGGAACGCTGCCAGTATCTTCGAAACCTTGCCTAAAGGTTCGAAGATACTGGTGCCTTTTAATAATATATATATATATATACACATACATTATGATAACTACGGTATTTTCATATATTTTTGAACAACAGATTGTAAACTATAGAACATTGTATTATATATACTGTGTTTGATAAACGAATTGGGGTCATATTTTTTCGAAGAACAGGTATTTTTACTGAACAAATTCGCATGCCTATATAATCTCTAAAACTTTAAATAGACTAATTATAGCTTTAATTGCATTTCAAATAGTATATACTATATACCATTCTTACCCGTTGACGCCCTTGACTTGCAAACGGGTAATAAAAGTAAATTTAAAATTTACTTAAATTCTTTTCTGACGTTCATAAGTGTACTTGTTTACCTATATGAATAAAGTAATTTTGACTTTGACTTTATAGGCAAGTCTTAGCGCGGAAAGTTTGCTAATGCGCTCAACAAACTAACGCATCTCATAAGATGCCTTATACGATATACGTACATATAGCAGTTTAGATTGTCTTTTGTCAAAAACTTTGGCAAATTACACCCGCTTCTGCTTTGGCGTTTAGTTCGAACTTAGTCTGAATATTACCTGAAAGTAAAGGTTTTAATGGCATATTGCAACAGAACCTGTACAAATATATAAAAGCTGTTATTTTGTTACTAAATCGTGTCTAAAGTCATAGAGTTCGAAAACTTATAATAATTATAGTAGGTACGTGATTACGGATTGAACTTAGTTTATTAGTAAATAATTTTTAATACTAATATGCAATGGTATAATTCCTGAGACAAATTACAGTAAATCCATAAAAACGGAAAGACATTTTAAAATTATTTCTTTACAACTTCTCTTTTTAAAGCAAATTGAACCTAACGTAGTTCGTATTACGTCTAATATTTTATGATTATTGTAAAGTTTTCACACTGCTATAATTGAGTACTAAAATGATGCTATACTAAAATGATGATGATGATAATAATAGGCCCCTTACAAAGGACCTACAAATGAGGCTTTGTTCCGACGAATCGTATCGATATTGGCGTGGGAGAGTAATTTGGCCCAAGAGATGGCGCTTTCCGACACGACAAGGTATTTGTTGAGCTTTCTTTGTGTTATATGGAATTTAAAACAATACATCAAGGAGCAATGAGTGGTATATTTACAGGCTTTGGGATGGACAAAGTGCTGTCTGTCTTTGTAGCAAGATAGCTGAAGGTGTTACATCTCCTGACCAACCGTCTTACACTGAACAAGCTATGGGAATAAAAGTAAGACGCGCACTTAAAATAAATAATGTTCAACTATAGGTAACGATGCATGTTTCTAGAATTTGTGTTTTGAGTTTTAAGATAAATAAAGAAATACATTATGTGATGGAACACATTATGAATGGAATATTTTCATTAAAATTGAGAAAAGTTTATCCAAATCAGTAAATTTTTGAGTAAAACAAATAACGTCCGTACTTAAAAAATATAGCGATAAGTTGTAATAGATTTATTGTGAAAATCGAACAGGAAATCTATTTTCTTAAATTTACAGAAAAATTTGAAAAAAAGTTTTGTCAAACCATGAGACCCAACATAAATAAATAATGTTTGCGACGAGACGCAATTTTTTTTCCATTTACAATGGACAAACATTGGTCTATCCATATTCACAAAAACATACATAATGTAAGCTTTAGTGAGAAATAAAAATAGTTTTTACTTAAACAACAATATCGTATAGGTACCCGAATATTTGTATGTAGGTCACTAACTGAACTTATGTTTGCCCCATCATCGTGACTTATTAAGAAAGCCGTTGATACCGAGATGAAAAGCATTTTTGTAATTTGAGTATGCTAAACGAGATCGTTTACACAAAAGATTTTAATATACTTATCAGTGCATTGGTAATTTGTTGGTTGTATGTATTTTATTAAAGTAACAAAAGACTTGATAAATAAACGGCCATTTTTTAAACACAAATGTATAATAAAATAATTTTATTATACTTTTACTTATATCTACTATGTTTTGGCATCAAAATCTATCTCGCGCTTCTTACGTCCTGTTTTACTAAGGTATTTATTGCAAGACAATTTTAACGGAGTAAGTATTGCAATGTATAATATTTGTATTAAAAAATTGTAGAGGGTGGCGTTAATATAAATGAATCGGAAATATGTGCAAAACTGGAAGATGGTACTACCAATAGATGTAATTTTTTTATTTCTTCCTAGAACTCCGAGGAACTTTTATAAAGTGAAAAATTTGAAAATATAAAGAAGGAAACATTTGTATTACTTAGAATCTATGTTTTTCTTTTCGCAAAATAGAAAGCCCTCTTTGGGTTAGTATAGATTTTTTCCATATAGTATGAAGCTACTAATAAGGTAGGCTCTGAAGAAAAACATATTAAGGCGAAACGAAGTTCGCGGGAGCAGCTAGTTAAAAATAAAACATCAATATACATTCAGTATCGTTCTTTGTATTAGTAATACGCGTTTAAACTAGGTTTTAAAATTGAAGCTCTTAGTGTAATCTAGGAAAAAAACTTACCAGCTACCGCTCTTCCGGCGGGTCGTGTTCGCTTTCCAAACAAACATTATGAACACGGCACTGGCATTAAACACAAATGTCACCTGTGCTCACCCGTCCTATTACTACGCATATCCTCGCACCCACACAACACTTTTTGCGCGCCAGAAAATCTGAAATAAAGAAAAAACAGATTACTATGGAATCTATCTATTGACAACTGACATTTTGAGCACAGATTATGCTGTTAATAAGATGTATTTTTGACTAACATAGATTGCGTTTTCATTCAAAGCTCGTCTTCTAAAACATGTCTGATCCTTAATTAAAAGCAGTAATTTTAAAATGCCATTTATGTTTAGATATTTTTATGAAACATTCCTTATGTTGAGGACTTCGTTTGCCGACAACGCATCATTACGTACTATGGTCACAATGCGAGAACAGGAACCTCATAGAGAAGCTCATCGTAATTGGAATTACAGAAGGCAAGAGATCGAGTGGACGTTCACCAACGAGAAGCCTAATCAACTCGGAATCCTGTTCCTCAAAATTATACACCGTTGTTAATGAAGCGCTGGACCGAAATTGGTGGAGGAAAATTATTCGCACCAGATATGACCACGATACATATATCAGTTACCAACTCAAAGAGAGGCTACGTTTGCAACTGATTGCAACACACTCCAGCTATTCATAACAAATCAAATCAAAATTTATTTATTCAGTTTAGATGCGACTTAACGTATGCTTATGAATGTCAAAAACGTTTACAAAATTCGCGAAAGAGCAAAACTACGCCATACGCAAAACAAAACCCTGGACGTACCTTTAATCATTTCAAACATTAATACAGAATTGTTCAACTGTTTAGTATAGGACATCATATACAGCCGTTTTACAACAAAAACTACCTCGCTCTGATCTCAATACTGATATCCGGACATAGCTTGTTACAAGCGAGTCAAAACTTGAAATCACTTAATTATTCTTCACCTATATCTTTTATTACTTCCTCAAGCCTTAATAAACTGATAAGGTATCACCGTATATATACCTTTTATGAACTCAAAGTAACTCTACGAGTAAAAATATGCTGAGATTCAAATCTCAATATTTTATACACATTTTTTATAATTACGGTACCCTGCTGACCTCTTAAGTATTCCCAACTCGAACGGTCCTTAAAGAAACGAGAGCACGGATTCTTAAAATCATTCACGCTTCCGAGCTCTCTAGGAGTGAGTGTCCATGGGCGGTGTTATCACATCAGATGAGCCTCTATAAAAAACCGAGGAATAAGAATTGAGTACTTCATATGTCAGTCAGTATTATGTATAATTTTTTAAAGGTTTTCAAATGAATTTCAATTATGTATGCCGCCTCCGCATTCCTATAGCTTAACCGTCGAATTCTCATTAGAGGGCCGACCTCTGCCCTCCGCGACACTGAGGAGGTTCACGTTCGACCCAATAACAAATAATCGGAAAGGATTTCTGATATTTAAATCACGACTTCATAGTCTAGGAATATTATTGTCAGTGGTATTGAATTTTTAAATATGGAACGTTTCAAATATATTTCTTGATTAAACGTAGCGATGAAAGTATTGCCATTAGTTTAAAAAAACGATCAGAAGTGTTTGTTGATATGGTAACCATAATTTAAAAAGAAATACATGTGACGATTCCCTTTCGCATTTCTTTTATAGCAAGAAAATAAAACACTGAATGTAAACGATAATTTATTATATATGTACTAAGTGTTAGATAAACAGAAATGATAAATGTACGTGTTGTAGTGGGGTGTTTTACATACGATTAATTCACTTTTTGTTAGTGATCGTTTTCAAAACATATTTTTATGTTGAATTGCTCGTCTATTTATTAAAAAAACCTAAAGACACGTAGAAATATTTACAGATAAGAAGCGTTATGTGTGCTTTGAGTTCAACTTAAACACGAATCAAAGTGAGTTAAGGTAGACACGACTCGGGCTACTATTTACAAATCCATTATTTATTGAAACACGTCTCACAGCATTCACTACAGTAAAGGACGTGGGCTTAGCTTAAGGTTCAATGTATTGAAGACTTTAGACAGAGGCATGTTTCGCATTGTAAATCAAACTTTGAATTACTTGTTTTGAATTACATGTAACTTTATTTCTATGTATTCAGTATCTATAAAAAATTATGCAGGCTTAAGACGCATTAACACAATTCTACATATTATATTAATTTAATAAAAAAAATGAACAATATAGGAGTCATTCCCCAACTTAGATTTTGTTCCGTTTGGATTATTGTTAGGCCATAATATTCAAGTGCACAGGCGTAATTAAAGATTAAAATTAGTGCCTTGTAGATAGTCTTAGCGAGGCATTTCTGCCTGCGTTAAAGGTACTGCCACAGGGTCCAAAGTCTTTAAATTTGTTCTATTTTTCTGGTTATTACTTTTTATTATAACAACATATTATTACTATGCACAATAAATGCATTGTTACCCAAGAAAACTGTAGTAAACATTGATTTTTATATCATCACAAGCAAGACGATAATTGCAAAACAAATGACACAAGTAAATTATACTACATAATATAAAGCTGACCATTAAACGACGAAGTTTTAAATATCTCCAATAAGAACAGCCATTTGAAATGAAAAGGTCTTAACGACTTGCTATAATACCATTCCTATACTCTATACCCCGCGTCGATCGGTCGCATATGTACCGTTATATATTACGGCCCGTTCTACGTCACAGCGATTCGACGCGTCACATTGTAAATCTTTACCTAACTTTCTTTTTTCTATTGTCTTTGGACTGAGATGAATGTATCCGATTATGTTCCTGCAATGTATCCGATTGAATTCGCGATCATTTATCACAGACTATAGAACAATTACCATAATCTATGGTCTATTAGAACAATTATCGTATTATCTTTTTATTGATTATCTAAAGAAATTATTTATACTAATAAATGATTGCTAAGGTTTTGCTAAGGTATGAATTAAAAATTTAAAAACAAAACTACTTAAATAAATTTTATACATTAATTATTAATGAATTTAAATTGTAAAGAACGAGTTACCTCCTACTTCAAATATTCACTGAAATTAAAGTAGTTCATATATTCTCGTAAATCCATCAAGCACGAACGGCCACTTAAGAACTGTTTGCAAAGACGGTAAGTCCACTTTTCGTAATAGGATAAACATATTGTATTTAAACCCCATCATAATTTAATTCCCGCTTTTCAAATAACGTTCTTTATACAATAATCTTACGTTAAATTATGGCGTGGCAAAACTTACACTTAATGTATGTTAAATAGCAGTATCGTCAAGATAGGCGTTTCGATAGCCGATTCAGTAAAGCGATTTCGATGCTGAATATATTTGTATAGAAACTTGATATGCAGATACAAGAAACATTCCCAAGATGCGGTAATGTTACGATTGACTTTGAGGTAATGTTAGTTTATGAACTCGAGTTCTATTTTCAAATGTGACTCATAGATATTTTTATCAAGCTAGAAAAAACATAAAAAGGGTTTATAAAGAGTAAGGGACCGTCACATTTCTACTTGTGTTTCATTGGTCAAGAACTGTTCAACCATAATTGTTTTCTTGAACTCAATGTTTCGATACATTCCATACAGTGCGTGACCGACTACGAATCGCTAAAAACGATTTTGAAATTGAGATAAACAAGCCCTTAATACAATAAGTTAACCGTTAGTTATCTATGATCCGATTAAATCACCATGACATTGCATTGTTCATGCTTTTGAGGTATTTTCAACAGATCTACGATGCGCTCGGAGACATGGTAAACAAATAAAAATTTATTATTATGAATACAGGATTAAAGATATCTGTTGATGAAAAAAATAATAATTAATCGCGAAATATGTGGCTAAGCAAAGACGGCAAGTATTATATTGATTTCTTGAACACTGAGAAAGGTTTTATTGAGCAATAAATTGGAAAAAATGCACAGAAACATCGAAAAGCAAACATTGTCTATGGGGTAGCATAGGAAAATGTTAAGTAGATACTAAAAATCTAAATTAAAAAATCATATGAGACGAAAGGAAATTTGTAGGAGCAGTTAATTTTAAATAAAAGTTTTCAAGCATTTCATTCATTAAGAAGATACGCGAATAAGCAAATTATTTATACAAGTTTAGTCTCTGTGGCTGTGTGTGTGTAGTGTGTGTGTAGTGTGTGTGACATTTAATGCTGGCAGCATTTCCTCCTTTTATTGCGATAGTTTTTCGGTGAGCGAGGAGTTGTACCAGTCGGTAACTGATCCTTTTATTTATGCCTTCTTGCACATTAATGGACCAAGATTAGGTACTAAGAAGGTAACAAAATATAAGTTGGAGGAAATACTATTTCTATTTTCCGAGGTCTTATTTTTGTATTTGAATTTATCACACATATTTATACCAAACGAAGCACTTATTTCATTGCTTCTTATTTTTTCCGAAATACTCCAAAGCATTATTTTAGTCACTAGCGTTTTGCACATAAAGACAGAAACAAGTATAAGTGATAACATCATCTATCGAGAATCAAAGACTTTGCTGGTAATTGGATATGGTTTCCGCTATTCGATTGGCAATATCAATTTGATATAATCAAGAAATTCTGTTTATATTTTAAAATTACTTTAATGTTATGCAATTGAATAAATTTCTCGGATACCAGAAAGCTTTACTGATATTTCAGAATTGATATAAAAAATATTTCAAGAAAATTACGCTTTAAAGTCGATAACCCACACGTGTCTTCTAGCATCGATAGGTGGCGTCTTTATTCTATTTTTTCAACAATTTTAAGGAAAATTAATTAGATATGGTTTGTTTAAATGAAACACAGTGTAGTGGCAACAATAAGATCGCGAAAATCTCGTAGACGTCTGGACTAGTTCATTTTTTTATCTTTGATCTCTAAGAAAGGTTTTAGAAAGAAAAATGGAATCAATATTTTGAAAAAAATAATCTAGAAAAGCGAACAATATCTATGGGTTAGCATATCTCATTTAAATGTTCCATATGTAGGTGTGTAGCTACTAAAAAAGTCGGCTCAATAAATTAAAAAATGGAAACAATATTTTTAAAAATGAAAAGTTTAGTTTTATTTAAAACTTAGGGTTTTATTCTAGAAAAGCGAACAGTATCGATTAGCATATCAAAATGTTCCATAGATTGGTGTGTAGCTACTGAAAAAGTAGGCTCAATAAATTAAATATTAAGACACGTGAAGTTTGCCTTTGTATTGTTAATTTATTACTATTATAAAACGTTGTTTGTAAAATTGTAAATAGAACCACAGTACACAACATTAGTTGTATTAAATAAATATCTAATTAAAAGTCAACGGTAATACAAAGTTTATCAATCCCTTTTAAGAATTATTTACAGGTAGGAAACAAACCTCAATCAATGACACAGCTATTAAGTGAACCTCCGTTGTTTGACATATTTACAATCATAGGAAACAATAAACACCCACCGTTAATTAATAAAATTACTATTAACAGACACAGATTATTTCACTTCAAGTGAGTAATTATTTATAACCTTTTTAAAGTCTTCAATATTAAAACTTCTTGACCATAATTCCATCTGTTTAAGCGTAATATAGAAATAAATACGGAAACACATGCAGTAATTTTAGGCCCATAGTAAGCGGCACTGGTTTATCGTGACTGTTTAATTATTTTTTTATGATTGTAAATGTATTGTATTTTGGAACATGATTGATTCATGAATCTTAAGATCAGCTTTTTATTATTATTTTGGTTATGTAATTGTACATTGCAGTTTTCTTTTTATTTACCTTTTGCACTATTATTAGTATTTGGTTTTGTTTCATTACTAGCCTGGAAGAGATCTATTGTTAGCAATAGGGCCCGTTGCCTGCATAATTAATCTGAATGTAATACCAACTGTGTAATGCATTAAAGTGTAATAATTAATTATTTCATAGTTACTGCGGATAGGCAGACATCGTAATGTAAGATTTTAATAGTAATTTTAGTACTTTTTTTCAATTTTATGCTTGACTGCTGACCTGGCAAACATCGTTTTGCCATGTACTTATATCATTTATGGTTATTGTACCTCACTCGACATAGATAGGTATAGTGTGTCCCGGACTTTTTTTTAGATATTTATAAGATCTACAATTACTTAGAACATTTTATGGTTCTATCTTTAATGTTTAGGCAGGGTACGCAAAATAAGTAACTTTTTTAGTTGATTTTTTACAGCTTGTGTCCGAAAAACCCTAATATCTTACGGAACCCTAGTAGCTTGTAGCTTTCGTATGGTGAAAGAATTTTTAAAATCGATCCAGTAGTTTATGAGCCTATGACAATCAAACAAACAAACAAACAAACAAAGTTTTCCTCTTTATAATATTAGTGTAGATTAATTATTATGTTTAAAATAACTAACAGTGTTATTCGTAAACAACTCCATACTCCAATTCACTCTCATTAGGTTCCAAAATGGCAAGATTTATGAACTTTATAGTAGCTAACCAGACTTGTTCAATTACATCCACCATTTAACATGAAACTAGATATGATACGGGGATTAGATTTTATCGAAACTTTATAACCTAACGGCGTTCATATATACTCATAGCTTGTGAAGTATAAAACGAAAAATATGTTTACAAAAGATAGTGAACATACAATTAATATAAATACTCCGCAAATTTTACCCATTATTTTGTATTTCTTCATTCGAGATTCGTAAGCGTCATCCGTATAATGGAAGTATAGAGATAGATTTCTAATGGAGAGCCTAGCTTTTCGATAGAGTATGTAAATGAGTATTGGACTAGTGGCTTAGTATGTGCACCATAACACTCACTCGCTCGGTGTAGACGAACATCGACAGGTTGCTTACCTTAGGCCCAAAAGTCGACGGCGAAGGCATAGACCACTAATAAGTTGTCTATTAAGAAAAATACATATCGAAAGACATGCAGTAAATTAAGGTACATAGCTAAAAGGTTTTGGCGGCCCTGGTTTTATATGGCAAATGCAGTAGTTGATTTAACAAGGCTATGGCGAAAGAATCAACAACCAAGTATTCCACCCGGTAACAAACATTTGTAAAAAGTTTATCGAACCTTTGACTTTTATTACTACTACTATTAATATGCAAGATAACTTTATGCGTATTATTTATATTTGAAGATAATAAGTATTATAATAAACTAAGATAAACATGAACGTTACTTACAAATAAAACTGCGGTTTAGCCGTGTTATGCGATAAAACAACTCAGTTTTCCATTGGTTAAATAAGAAATAAACTAACTAATTAAAACTATCTTTTTATAATTTGGTGTAATAAGGAATTTTTTTCGACAAATCATGTCCAACAAAAATGTATAAACAACGCAAAATTTTCGGATTTATGAAAGAAACCAATTATAATCCAGTGACGTTACACTGTATGGAATTTGCCCTCAGATTGCATCTTTCATCATTCTTTCATAAATAAGTAGGTGATATGACTATTCTATATTACATTCATTCTACAAATAAGTTAGCGCACTTACAATACTCCAGCGATACAGACGAAATAAATAAATAAAGTAATGTTAGATGCTAGTCTACGATCAACTCGAAATTCGTAGATACCAAAGTAGCAAGTAATAACCTGGATAAGCTGATTGTCTACGGCAAGGTGGCAGGCAAAAGGCTGTGGGGCAGATTACGATAAGATTCCTACGTTCTTCTACTCCTGGTTCCCCCACAGATGTGCTGAGAGAAGTAGCGGGGCAGCAGGTAACATACAGTAATCCTACATTCAATGATAAATGAAGAAGTAGGTATACTACGATGAATTTCTTAGCATGTAAATCGGATAGTTATTAATAAAAGAACGACGCTTAAAAATGATCTAAGCGCACAGGCAGGCAAATTTAATCGATTACTTTTTGTTTTTATATTTATATCTTTAATGATTTTGTAATTTATAACTAAACAATAATGTCTATGAAAGTCTATTTAAAATTAAGTAGTAGCTTGTCAATGTTGTCATGTGTTTACGAGAATCGCCAATGCTTATGGCTTCATAAATTATACTTGAACAATGTATGTACTGTATAGTACAATGTATGTAATGTACTGTCTAGTATATAAACAAAAGCAATGTTAGACTATTTAAACCTGCGATTTTCAACGATCGAGCAAGCTTTTGTTACTGTGTATAAGTATGCCTGATTATTTTAGACAATATTTCTCAAAATCTAATGATTTGAGCGCGCTCGTCGTCATCCATATTTAAGACCCAAAATCAACGCGTCTAAAGTGAGGAGACTGGACGCTTTATATAAAATAGTTCTAAGTCACACGCAAGTGGTACCTTCCCGACTAAAAGGCTCGCAGGAGGCTCCGACACATTCTAACGGATCCGGATGATCCAATCATACTAGCAAACAAGAAATTAAAAGCCGCCCGCGTGGCCAATAATAATAAAAGCAGCAAACAATCAGACTAGGGTTAAAAACCGCCTTCACCGGGGAAGGCGAGGACCTTTACTTCGTACTTCGCTCACTCCAGTGAGCTTCCGTCCGTACCTTCAGGCGATTGACCCCCCCGCGACGGCCCAAGCCGAGGTTCGAGTCTTACAGGAGACGCCCTTGCGCGAGTCGCGGGAACCCGACCCTTTCCGGCTGAGCTAAGCTCGCCAAAACAGCCCGTGCTGAGCTGTAAAGGCGCTTAAGGCCAACAGTGAGATTCCATTAAAAAAAAACGCACGTGGTAATATTGGTGCATAACGCGCCTGCTATGCTACTATTAATAGTAAGCTTTAGACAATTACTAACAACTATCTTCATCTTGTAGCTATATAGAAGGCGTTCTTTTTTTTTAATGGAAGAAATGGATATTTTACATCTATTAAGTTTCACTTTAAACTTTGAAATATGAAATAAATATGGTTTTCTTACAAATAATATTATAAATTCCAGCGTGTGCTGTGACAGTGTTTTAAGTGTAAATAAATTCAATTGATTTCTAAATACTGCCGAAGCCTGTCAACTTAAAGACTGATGATAACATAAGAGAAATATAGACAATTGTATGTAAATTGATTATGTGAGTATAGTTATAAAAGGACTTTAAATGTACATTGAAATGTTTAATACGTTTTTAATATATTAGTCCCTAGATAGGTTAGACAATAAATACCGAAAAATTAAGAGAAAATATTTTTTTTTCTGTGTTTGTGTTTCAGTATTTACTTTGGAAATTAAATACTTGTATGCCTGCGTTTTATTTGAGCAAACTGTATAAATTCATACAAAAGTACAGCTGATTTCAAAATATCAATGAAATACCGTGTTGCATGTTCGTGCCAACAGTGCTTATGATAAGTGCCTCTCCACTTGATAATGAGAGCGCTATTGCATTTATTCCGAGGAAAATTAGAACAATTGTTCATAAGACCGTTTTGCCGTTATAATTTTTAATTTCATACGTAGCGGCCCACTGCCCATTCTCTTACGGCTCTCTAGACGCGACAGTCTTTCACTCATTATTTAGGCAATTAAAAATGTATACATTTATTTACCGAAAAAAAAATAGTGGCTCTGCCTTTGGTCTCCTTACTATTGTGTCGGACACTGTTTGACATGATAGAGTGATAAAATTGATATATTAATATTGTCACGATATTATTATGAGGCTATGAATGAACTTACAATGCCGTAAAATTAATTTAAATATTAAACTAACTAGTTTCATTTATGTAACGGTTAAAGAAAACTGTAACATAAAGAGTTAGATCTTAAGAAGTTATTTAGTTGTAAAGATAAGAAAAAGTTTCTGAAACTTATTTACAAAAAAACACTATTGTAATAAAATTAAGATTAGGGGCCTTAACAATAAAGTAACAACTAAATAAATTACTTTTTTACTTTTTTAACTAAATAAAATACTTACGATTTCTAGACTGGAATGGTACTTGGACTTTAGCGAAATAAGAAAGTTTAATTAAAAAACAGCAAAATAGAGTAAATTCAATCAACAGTTATAAAATAAACTTGTATGATTATTGGCTACATTACCATTAATAAACTGGGCAAATTATTTTAATGTTTATCGCTTAATTAATGTTAAATTCAATAAAAATTTAACTTAATTTATGATTTAACATTAATTTAACATACACAAAAAGCCTCTTGTAGAAGTCTCTTTATTGGACAGCTGCCCATGGACAGTGCCATAAAACGAAATTCCTTAGTCAAATTACTTCGGAAATAGTTTTGGGGGCAATTTGTCACACATAGATGTGTTGCTCGGTGCGATGCTTTAAAATGCTCAGTCATTCGTGTCAGTCAATATTCATTCGATATATTGAATGTATAGAGTAATATATATATATATATATTCATAAACAAACAGTGTATGTGCCTCTTTTTATCTCGCCGTTATCACAATTTAACAGAAAGAGATAAAAGAGTGCAACTACAGATATATTGTATTACATTAATAAAGTAGACTGTTAAATTTTTAAACTGTGTTATTTAAAAAAAATCTTACGATATCATATAAAACTTAAACCTTTTAATCCAAAGCTTCTTAAAGATAGACGACACAGAAAAAATCAAATAGAAACATACATGGGTCTGGCTATATGTACATTGAGAATTTAAACGAAAAGAAACATCTTCAAGGTTATGCAGTAGTACGAAACACCGTATAAAGTAATGGCCTTATTGAACTTCTCACCAAACAGGCCCCACCAGGTGGAGGCACCACCTCTATGGAATAATCTCCATGAGAATATTGCACCACTTGTTTCATTTTATCCTACTTACACACGATTTTTTATGCTAGTGTGTTAAAAATATAGCTAGATCACCATTTTCTATTTTCTTTTTAGAAGAACCCGTTTAAAAAAAATCGATGAATCTATGAATCGATGTATTTTCCGTGTTTATGTTTGGCTATCAGTGCAAGTCACATTATATCTTGCATTACATTCATGTACCAATGTATCAGCGAGCGTTGTAAATAAATATTATTGCGAAAAACTTTTCTCAGTGTTCGCATTTCTATTCCCTAGACATGCCTCGCTAACAATACCATTTATACAATAAATTAAGTGATGTTCTAGCCGTGTATAAAATAAATACAATCGGTAATCGACAGACAAGTTTCCTATATTTGGTCGGTCGTTTCGCCAGTTCTTATGTTACCGAGTATTACGGTACTTGCTCACTAAGCTCACAAATTGAATCAATCATCGGGACTAGCACTTGTTGAGATAATTAGTTTGATATTGACAATTATATTTACGGAATTAGGAAATTAGATTGTAGCATTTGTGGTATGATTTAACAGTCATAGATAATGATTTTGTACGTTGAAAAAAATAACGTAAAAAATTTACGAATGTACCAACCGTTGTTAAGCCTGAAGACAAGCCAGGCTATCGTTCCCGTAAACCCTCCGGCGTTGCAGGTGTCCATGGGCGGAGGTTAGTACTTTATTCAAAAATGCCTGCTTGTTAGTATAACGCCATTTAAATGGATAAACTTTAGAGCGGAAGTAGTTAATTAGCGTGTACATATTCCGTATTTAGTCCTATTGCACTACAATCTCTAAACGTTACACTCTGTAAAAGAAAATATGTAGACTGTAACAAATGACAATCAATGACAATAACTTTATTTAGCCTTCGTAAAACAAATGTAAGACACTAATTTTCCGCCATGACACCATCTGGGCAATTTGTATGGTGTAATTTTACGGATATTCAATTTGACTTCACAAATCACGCATTTGTCTGGTTAGTCGCGTACTTTGAGCACGTAATTCGTTACAAAAATAATTGCCTCTCGAGAACAAGTGTTTTTATCTGTAATATTTAGTGTTTTTTATTCAAATTGGTTTAAAAATGTCCGTACTAAAACTAAAATACACGCGCGTCAAAATCGGTACTTAATATTTTTATAAATGTCATAAATATTAAATTTTATTTTTAGTACTTCCTAATGTTAAATAAACTGTACACAGAGTTAAAGAAATTTAAAAAAATCCAACTCAATTTACGAACAAATTTTACATACAAGAGAAATTCAGCGACGTAAATTCGTACGATAGTGTAGGATCCATCACGCGCTTGCGCAGCGAAGCATAAGCTCTACAAACTGGAGAGAGCTGTGCTCCGTATATATTAATAAATTAATAATGATTATATGGAATTCCGCTAGACGCGAGCGAGGGACCGAATTAAGATACGTCATGAAATACCGCTCATTTTGTCTCTACTGTATTTTATCGACTTACCAATAAGGCGCTTTACAAATATGACCGTCTGGATTGTTTTTTGAGTTTATAAATTAATTTTTAAAAGTAATAATAAGATACGTAAGCAGTGTGGGTTAAAAGACGACGTAATGACAAAGATACGAAAGCTTTCGTGGTTTCGCTTTGTAGAACGGGTGAATAAGAAGCGGTTAACAAGTAAGGTAAACAAGGCAACAGGCGATGATATCGGATCGGATAGTCGTTATCGTACATACCTGGACCACATCCAGGAGATACATGAGAAGGGACAAGCTAAAAGCAACCCACCCTAACCAACGAGAATGCATGGTGAATATCATGATAGTGGAGGAGCAAGAGAGTTATGTCAGGACTGTCGCAAATGAAGATCCGTGGTATCTGCCTACACCTTTGGGAAAAAGGCGGGATGATATAAATAAATAATTAATAAAGAGATATTTACCATACAAAGACCTGAATAAAAACTAATTTTAAGTAGTACGTAAACTCTCTGAATTAATTCGTTATATTTGAAACATTTTTGACACAATTAATAAATAATTTACCTACCAATTTTAAAGAACATTATTTACTCTATACAATATAAATCTATCTTACAAAGTGACATTTAAGTACTAGATTTTAATCTCAAATATTAGTTAAACCATTTTCACTTCTATCTAAATAGTTCGCACCCGTCCAGATTAAGTATGTCGCGTTTAATCTCCTAACAGCTAATTTATTCATCTAGCTGTTCCATAACGTCCGATGACAAACCAGGTCTAAATTTAACAAACTTAATAAGTGGAAATGGAGTTTAATAATATTGTTTATAGACTTTTGTATTACCATACCATAAAGATGAACACATATTATATAAGTTTAAAGTTTCATTTTTACAACCCTATTACCCAATTCTAGTCATCAGAAACGCGATTTTTAATGTTTATCCCTTATGATTAATTCGTGACAAAATTAAGCTATCTATATATCTATCATCAGGGTATCTTAGTTTTATAAACGTGAGGATTACACAAATCGTCAAAATTTATCCCCTGAAGCATAGCCAGACGTGTAGGCACTCTTCAGTATTATAAGCATAGCATTAATAGAATTTAATTATTATTATTTTGTTGTACGTGAGTGATATAATATAATGTGAAAATATCTTTGACCAAAGAGCCGTAGATGTCGTTTTGTCTATACATTCTCAATACACACAAAAAAAGGTTATATACCTCTACAAAAATAATTCTAAATTCAAATCGTCGTCTTTGAAAAAAATGAACAATAATTTACGCATACCAGCATCAGATTTGAGTGTGCGATTAAAAAGATAGCAATCTAATCACTTGTGAATAATTACATCTGACTTACGCTTATTCTTCTCAGTTGATAATTTAAGCGATGTTTTTAAGCGGTCAATTAAAATTTCCGAACATCTATAAAACTTTATTATATTTTTTTTATTATGAGTTGATTTATTTACAGAGAGAATTAATATCTACCTTATTATTTGTAAAAAAAACAAATCAGTGGCGCTACAACCTCTTTAGGTCCTGGCCTCAGATTTTTGAATCTTTTTCATGATCATTTTTAAATGTAATAGGCAAGTAGGTGATCAGCCTGCCTGACGCACGTCGTCGACTCCACGTCCAATCGACTTTTTGGGTCTTAGACATGTTGGTTTCCTCAGGATATTTTGCTTCACCGTTCGAGCAAATGTTAAATGCGTACATAGAAAGAAAGTCCATTGGTGCACACGGATCGAACCACCGACCTCGGGAATGACAGTCGCACGCTGAAGCCACTAAGCCAACACTGCTCACCTTATTATTTGTAGAATATTTAATATTACAATACAATTATATTGTATTTGTCGTATAATATATATATTTGAAATGTTTAAAGCTCGTTGTGACAAATAAGGACTACAAGTAGTAGGTAGACCATATAATTTAAAGATTATTAACTAATCTTACCTAAATTCCGGTACAATTTTATCTGCTTACAAAAATAGTAAATTTTATGGAGATCATTTGAATCCTTTTCTAAGTCTCAGACCATTATCATATTACGGAATGACTATACTTTGTTTAATGAGCTATACATAAAATGTTAATAATTTTATTATATTTTAATTGCATATTATCATAACTTAGGCAGGCCTAAAACAGTAAGGCATAAACCGCTTTCCACTTAATCCAATAATCTTGGCTCGTGTCGGACCACTGTGCGTGAACGATCCACAAATGATAATTACACATAGTTTTTAACCTACTTGTATAATGCATTATAATTGTGTTAAAATAATAACGGTTCCTTTGTTGCTGTTCTTCCTGTTTCATAGAACTGAATTCTTTAAAAAAAAATTATATGACACTCTTTAGGGCTGGGAGGCTAATTTACAGCGTGATATATCCTGGTCAGGTTCTAAATTGTAATGTTAGCGAAGCTTAGAGGATACCTCTCAATTACTTTTTAAATTTCGAACATTCGCATTCTACATTCAAAATAATCAATTTCTTTATATATTATTAGCTAAAAGGAATACTATCTTAATTCATTTTAAAACAAATGCTGCAATGACAATTGACGACCGGATTCATTATTAACACTTTCTTAGAATTTTGAATCCGGTTGTCAATTGTCATGTGAAATATTTCTTTTAATCCATTAAGAAAACACAATTTGCGAACCAAAGCCCTGGAATAGGTGAATGTCTATTATTATGCACATTTTTAGTCAAATTGTTAATGATTCTATTAGAAAAAATCTGAAGCCCACCAAAAAGGTTGTAGAACCAGTGGTTAAAAACTTACGAGAACCTTCCCGACCGTCTTATAAATCAGACATACCACAAACGGTAAGTACAGCAACGGAAAATGGTCCGCGGAATGCCTAAAAAGTGCATTATCCTGGAATACCAGCCGTCAATCCGAAAAAAAACTACATTTGCGAGTGTAATGTTTGGACCCAACCATATGCAAATATTTCTAAATAACAATATCAGTGACCTAAATGCACTATCAAATTATTTAAATTATATGGAGGACATAAAACTGCTACAACAATGATTTGCATACGGCTAGCTCAAATCAAAGAATATAAAACTGTAATCTGAAATTCGACACAAATCCATGTCATTAAGGACCGTTGATTGAGAAGCTTTTTCTTAGATTTTTATCATAATTAGGCGCAGTGACCTTCGGCTCCGCTGCGATACAGTTATATTTTCCGTGACAAGTTTAAAGGAAGCTATAGAGTATAGACTTCTAGAATTATGTGGTTACCAGCTCTGCCCGAATACAGTTATAGAAGTCTGTGTAAAAGGAGAGCTGGCAATGTTCACTGTGGGACTGTGAAGGACTCGAATACCTCAACGGGCGGGACCGTATAAAGTAAAATATACTTTATTACGGCGATATCAATAAAAATAGTTTTCTTTAATATCTAAAGATCTTAGTATTTGACCCCGTTGACTTTAATTCGTACATCAAGAGTCCATACCGGTATTAATTTAGTAAATTAAAAGATCTATATAATTTAACGCTTATGTGAGATTTTGGCACTATTGATGTTACACATATAACGTGGTGACAGGTCACAAACAAGCTGTTCAGGAAACTATAAAGCTGATTCTCACAATTTTGAAAGGTAAATGTATGAATGAAAATATATCATAGATTACAGAATATCAATTTATTGGACAGATGATTAAATGATACAGAGTTGGATCTGATATAAAATTCAATTTGCCACAAATCTAATTAAGGATTAACTGCTTTCTCTAATTTTAATATTTTACGATCCAATTCTTTTGATTGAACATGTCCAATATATCTTATATCTCATGAATATTTATATATGTTATCGAAATTCATTCATGTTAAAGTTGCCATTCCAAATGTTCGTCGCAACTTCTGATTTTTAAACCATGCAAATGCATGAAAGTGCAAAATGAAAAAGCAAGTCGCGATAGTTCTCAAGCGAACGCTAAAAAAACTGGGAAAATCACATCGATACACGTTGATGTCTTTTATATGCGCTTCTTCGATGCTTTTGTTATCGCAACAGATACCAATCTACGAAATTTTCATCAACACGTAATGTAGGGCGAAATAAAAATTCACACTGGCACACAAATCACCGTTGCAAACATCGATTTCGAATTAACAGTTACTTACCAATAGGCAAGAAGTGAAATTCCAAACGCCACACACAACACAGGGTGCGTATTGAAAATAGAACGGTATGGGGATGCACCACGCACGTGTCGGTATGTGTTCGGGAGAACGCGACGTGTGGTCAGAGCAACGGCCGCGAAAGACTGGCGCGCCGGAGCGTCTGGGACGCACCTGCCGCCCGGCCCCCGCTACTAGGCAGGTGCTGTATCGATGTCGATGAAACATTTTCATTTCATGAACTTTCTTAAAGGTAAGATATCGTCTACATAAATAAAAGGGTTTTTAATCAAAACTTTTTAAGTTACAAAAACGCTAAACAAATAACGACATCTGTGAACCCTATAAACTTTTTAATGACTAAATGCCAAGGAATTAAATTAAAAACAACACAAACAAACAAACGAGGTGCGTTGTGTCAAAACACTGATTTAAAATCATATCATATTTAATATAAATTGTAGAAAGCGTTTTAAATTATGGGTAGAGCTTAGTATAATCTTCATATACGACGCATAACAGAATATTATATTTTGTATTCACTAATATAATCAACATTATACACATTTGAGTTACTTTAAATAAATGCTTTATATTATTCATGTGTATTATATTAAGCATTTATTTATAGGTAACTAAGAACGCACCTTTTAATATATCGGTATCGATAACACCTCGCGTCACTAATCATGACATGAGCAAACTGCGTACACCGCTCATCAAATTAATTACAGCCTCATCTCGCCGCCAAAAATATTTCTCTCTCCCTCCGGCTTTGAGTTAGTCTATCCTTTTCACACGTGCTATAATTATATACAAATATAGTATCGGTATCTCTTTCCAACATACATATACTGTTAGTTCGCGCGTGCCGAACAAACGGAAAGTTTTCACCTGTGTCTTGTGAATGAACGATGTCGGTGTCTTTGATCTTCACAACAATGATTGACAAATACATAAATTTACAGGCTAAATCGTGTCCTATTTCTCATATGATAGAGCATAAAATACTTCGTATGTTGTATGGAACAAACTAGGCCAAATAGTAGTAGGCGTAGTATGTAATACTTTTTTACTTTCTTTCGTATAGCCGTACATCAGGTGCAGCTTTGGTTGAGATATTTATGTTACAATATCGAATTCCTTTGCTTTGTTGAGAGATAGCTTTTGTAAAATGAAATAATATTATTATTACTCCCTCAATTGTGAACTTACCATTATAATCCTTTTAAGTATATACCATACAACAATACAACACGATTGCGATCCTATTTTTAATATTTTCGTACAACTTAATTTCATACATGCGACATAATCCCTACGTAATAATAATAGTTTTATCTTACAATATTTTTATAACAATTATTATTGTTAGCCTTACTTACGCCTTCCAAGACAGAGTTGTCATGTGTTCAAATTGTTATATATCTTAATAACCAATATTGCTGAACTGTAATTTAATTGATTAAAATACCAACAGAAAATCATTAGATTTGGTTAACCTCATAGAAAATACCTTTAATTAAATGTGAAAACCGACGATAAATAAATAAAACGTGTGTGTACTTATGTATCGCGTCAGGAATTATAGTTCTTTGGCGTAACAAAATACAAAGCTTTTCAAAAATTGTATTCTACATTTGTAGAAAAAAACACAGAAAAAAGGTACTTAATACATTGAAAGTTTTACTATTACGAATAATCTAGTTAAATAAAGTTAATTTAGTTATCACATAAAAACTAAAATGTTGACTTAACAGCTAACTTAAGGGTGTCCGTTTTTTGTAAAGGTGTGCGCGCGTATTGTAAAAATTTACTCATCACTTTTCCCTAACGCGCCAAAATAAGTATAACTTTAAAAAAGTGCACCAAAATTCCTAAAATATGATATGAATGTATGGATGTAAATACAGACATACTAGGGTATAACTACTTAAATTGACTATTTTAACCTTTATTATGCCTCACCTTACTACAGTTTCCCTACTTCCCTGAGTATAGTTTGGTTTCAAAAGCATTTAAAAGTGTAATATTTTAGAGACTTACGTGAGAATTGCTCATTGCCGTTCAGACATTGTAACTGTTATTGTTATTGTTTAAACACTGACCTATCCGCTTACGATTATAAATAATTATAATTATTAAAACGAATTATTTAATGCAAGTGCATATTTTTTTAGCGCGGGAAAATTAAGCGGCAAGCGCATGTTCTGAACAATGTCTCTCTCATAGGTTATAGAACCATACAATGAACCTTAATTTTTTTTTTTTTTTTTTTTTTCTATATACATGTGTCTTCACTAAGACATCATGGAACATTACGATCTAGCCTAACTTAAGACTAATAAGTAATTTAAGTCTAACCTAATTTACTAAAAAGGATTATTATATAAGTGAGTGTCCAATAACACTACTTACAGTCTCTATTAAAGGGAAGAAGACACTCTGTTCTTGTGTTCTATTTTGCAGACACTCTTTAGCACATGATATTTACGTACATTATCACTAAATCACTAGTTCAAATGGTTTTGTCCTTTTCAGTCTTCTCACTAAGCCCGTGGTGTCAAGGAGTTGGATAGCCTCGACATTCACGTGATGGTGGAGCCTATGTTCGTGTGCTCCAGCAGTCTTTTTTATTACTGTAGCGACGTCCTCTACATTAAGGTCCCGGTGGAGGTCGTAATTGCGAATGTACCAGGGAGCATTGACTATTCCCCTGAGCACTTTGTTTTGGAAACGTTGGATCACTTGGATGTTACTATTACTGGTACAGCCCCACAGCTGGCAACCATAAGTCCATACAGGTGTCAGGACTTGTTTGTATATCAATAATTTGTTTTGTACTGATAAAGTGGAATGCCTTCCGAGCAACCAGTACAATTTAGTATAACGGAGATCCAACTCTTCGCGCTTCTTTTTAACATGGACCTTCCATCGGAGTTTAGTGTCCAGCGTCATACCTAGGTACTTAGCTGAATTTTCGAACGGCACTTTGTCGTTATCAATGTATACTGGCAGGTAATTTGATGTCTTGTTGGAAAAGTTAATGTGAACTGATTTCGACTGATTTAGTCTTATCCGCCACTTCTTGGTCCACAAGCCAACAATATTTATAGCTCTTTGTAGTTTTACTACCGCTTCCTTTTCAGTAGCTGCCGTAGACATGATAGCAGTATCATCGGCAAAGGTCGCGATTATGTTATCTTCTAGATCAGGGATATCGCACGTGTATAAGAGGTACAGGACCGGACCTAATACACTCCCTTGCGGCACCCTAGCTTTTATTTGTTTCAGTTCTGAATAATCATCTTCTTGTCGTACCCTAAACATTCTTTGTGTTAAATATGACTCGACTCGTTCTCTTATAACTTCTTTCGGTGTGACTAGACGGATGTTTAACTCTTCTAACGATGTTTCTTCGAAGTCAAGAGAATCTTCTTCATCGATTTGAAATATATTTTCTAGGTGATCAGCAAACCTCCTAACTTTTTGTATGTTACTTGCAGCCCAATTCCCATTAGGCTCTCGTAAGGGAGGAATATGTGTTGTAGGTTTTTTGATATTTCTTATCGCTTTCCAGATGGAGTAGTTGGTGGAACCATCAGATGTTAATTGGCTTAGGTATTTATTTATTGAGGTATCTTTATATATTTTTATCTCTCTCCTTAGTTGTTTAGTAAGATTATTCAGATGTTTTTTGTCTTCAGGACATCTTGTGGAATGCCACCTTTTTCTTTGAGCTCGTTTTGTCTGTATGAGATTTATAATCTCTTTTGGAAAGTAGTTGTTTTGTACCTTTTTCTTAAATTTAGGAGTATTGCTCCAAGCAGCTTGTTGGATGTTCTTTGTAAATTTATTTACTTCAAATTCTAATTGTTCCTCAGTCTTTAAAGGTACTCTTAGGTCTATCATATTCTCAAGATAAATTTTGAAGCTGTCCCAGTCCGTATGCGGGTTCACGAGAGATGGATTCAGTTTTCGCTTTATAGGGTCTTCGCCAATTGTGAGTAAGATTGGTGAGTGATCTGAGTTCATATCATTGGCTTCCTCTATTTGGAGAACATTTGGTGATACTTCTCTAAATATGAAGAAATCTATAAGATCTGGTATTTTATTCTTGTCTGTTGGCCAGTAGGTAGGCTTTCCTGTCGAAATTGCATCACATCTCAAATCTTTCATAGCATTGAACAGTTCTTTTCCTTTAGTCGATATTAATCTTGATCCCCAGTAGGTATGTTTTGCATTGAAATCGCCTCCCAACACAAATCTATTTCCAAGACTTTCTAGTAGGCTTTTGTACTGATCATACTTAAGTGCATGTCTAGGTGGGCAGTAGATAGATGAAATTGTTAATGGACACTGCTTCATTGCTACGCTTACAGCCACAGCTTGAATATGCTCTTTTTCATATTTAAATGTCTCATGGTGTTTTAAACTGTCCTTTATTAGTACTTCCCCCACTGGATTTATTACTGGGATGAAGGGCATGGTAGGCTTTATATCCTTTAAGTTGAATGTATGACTCCCTGGTAAAATGTGTTTCCGATACCAAGCAGATGTCAATGTTTTCATGTTTAAGAATAATATGAAGTTCTCTTTGGTGTTTTAAAAACCCATTAGCATTCCATGCCATTATTTTTAAAGACATCATTGCTTCAGACGTTTAGAAGCTGCTATTATGGTGCCGCTTTCTAGTTTTTTAAGTCTTTCATCAAAAGATGTCAATAATGAAAGTATAGTGTTAATCTTTTCATCTATGCCTGTGTTAGCTTTCTCGTTTTGTTGTGTTGAGGATTTAGCCTTTGGGCCTTTAGTTACCTGAGCAAAAGAAACAGTCTTGGAAACAAATTTTTCTGGTTTTACAGATTTGACCGGTTCTGTATTTGATTTTGATTTTAAGACGTTTCTCATTTTTTGCAGTTCTTTTGCAACTACACAGCCTCTGTAGTTAGCTGGATGTGACTCACCACAGTGAACGCACTTCGGTTTCGCGTCTCGAGGCTTGTTACAGTCTACTGTGAGGTGCTTTGCAGTACATTTTACACACCTCGGCTCCTTGGAGCAGTATTTTTGTGTGTGCCCATAAGCCTGACACCTCTTGCATTGAGGAATCAATTTTGGTGATTTCAGTGGCTGTACCTCAATTTTGCAGCCAAGTATCGATTTGATTTGATAAATGTTCTTTATGTTTTCCTCATGATGGAAAGAGAGAATGAACATGTTCAGCGGTTCCTTGTTTTTCCAGCTATATTTAACGGCTGCGTCTAAAATTTTAAATCCTTGGAGGATGAGGTCTTCAACTATCCTATCGGGCTTGCAAGAAGCATGCAGATTTTTTGCCATAACTCTTATTGGTCTGTTCTGCTTGTTTTCGTAAGAGAACCACGAGGCTTCTTCTTCTTTTAGATGTTTTGTGATACATCTATAGGTAGCTTCGCTATTGGTATTGATCTTCACCGATCCATTTCTGAGCATTTTTACTGTAAAGGAGTCTTTATTTAATTCTTTTTTCATTAAAGTGTCGTAAAATGATTGGTATTCAATCACATTTTCGACGATAATCGGGGGTGGAAGGGGTTCCTTTTTGGACTTTTGTTTGGCTACTTCACTACAAGTAACTTCTTTCATGGGGGAAGGGGAGGTGTTAAGTTTCCTTTTCTTTCTGCTTTTTTGTCGCACCCATTCCGTTTCTTTAGCCAGTTCTTCTTAGATAGATAGATAGAAGGATAGATTCAGCGGCTGCCGCATCCTTTTGTGTTAACGGTTGATCAATTTTTTGCTCGAGCTGAGCTATCCGTTCTTTTAGTTCATGGACAATAGTTTCCAGGTCTGAGCATCGGGCTCTTTCTTTTTTCAATTCAGCTATTAATAAGTGGGTTTTAATTTCACTGACAATTGGAGATGCCATGATAAATTTATTATAATAATTAAAATTATAAAATCAAAACCTTGCCTTAATTCATTACACAATAACAATTAGGTCAACGATTCATCGTAACGCGACCGCAGCGCTGCGTCAGCGCGTTGTACTTTTTCGATTACAATAATAAATACGCGTCGTTTCTAACCGAAATGGAAACTACGACTCTATGAACCTTAAATAATCTCAAAACAGATTAATTGAAATCATTATAACTATTAATGTACTAATATCTATAATAGTACATTATATATATAATGTGTAAATACAATGTTTGAACTTTGACATTGTGCTCGAAATTTTGTTCATATGTCAAACAAAATGTTACATATTATGTTATTTCTGACAAGGTTCTCATATCCATAATTATCAATTTCTGAATCTGAACTCTGAAGCCCTTACTTCAAGTGTAGCAGTAATAGATTACAGCAGTTGTTAAAGATTTGGCATATTCATGGATTGATGATTATGATTGTATGTGTTTACATTATGGTATGAAAAATTAACACAAAATCCTAAATAAGAAATCAAATTAATTAAGGGTACTGAATAAATGTTTAATCATAATATTATTTATTTTTTATATCCCTTTAGATTTTTATAACTATGAATTTTCTGTTTCCTTGTACCTGCAACAAAAAAGTTATTTTAGTAACACTTCAATAAAGTGTTTCTAACACATGTTTTTTTTATTAAAATGTATAGTGATTGGTTTGCACATCCATTTGAGATTATTATTTAACAAATTTTTCATATACCTACTTGTAAAATTATTATGTTGTGATCAAAAACTATAAAATCTATTTTTTTAACAATTATGTGATTTCTAGTATATTAAACAACTGAGAAATACTTTGGTTCCAACTTCATTCGTCTACTGAACACTGGTGTATAGAACATGTGTTGTGGACTGAGGTTGATATAAAACTTGTGGTATGAAGTTCAATATTGTGGTGAAATATTTTTATATAACAATTTCATACATATTATGTAACTATTTTGTTTTAAATAAGAAAAAATAAACTCACTTGCAAGATACACAGGTATAAAAGACAGTCTGCCCTTCATCAGCCGATCTCAACTGTAGTGTAGCATATGACATTCTATCACAACCACATTTAGGGCACTTCCTTTCAACAACTGGGCCTTCAGGGTTGTCCAAATTTAAAATATTTTCATTTGTTATGACAGACACTGTATTAAAGTTAATAGTGTAATTGAATTTAAGCTTGTTGAAATCTATAAGAAAATGTAGACAAAAATTAGAAATAAAGAGAACATTTCACATACTAAAATAATCTGTATTTTATGTATTTATTAAACACTATCTGGTCCTCTGACATAGTGATCCACTATCTTAGTATTAAAAGTATTCTATTATTTTATTAATATCGATCAGTAAATTTCATAGAATAATTATCATGAAGCAGATGCACCAAAGCATAAAAGCCACCACTAGATTTCTCATTATTATTAAAAATTCTGAACTTACTGTCTGGTTCATAAATTGATTTGCATGCATAGCATTTAACAAGACCAAAATCATTGAGTAACGGTAGTATAGATCCACATCTTGCACAAAATGCTGTAGTACTAGTAAATGGTCCCACCTCTGCCATAATTGGTACTGAAATATAAGAAATAATTTTTTTTGGAAAGGATATTTGGTTTTGGTGTTATAATTTTTTTTGGAAAGCATTGTGGCCTATGCTGTACAAAGCTGGAATGCCATTCAAAAACTTTATCTTTACATTCTATTCCCAACAGAAAATAACAGGTGTTTGAACAGAAAATACACTTTTTATGAGACATACACACATCCTATAAAACATTCAGCGTGTGTAACTCTAATATTTTTTGGTGCAATAAACAAATTATTATTCATATATCATTATTTAGTTAATGGTAAAAAGTCTTCAAGTATTAAGCCTATAATTATAACATACATACACAAATAATATTTTCAATTAAAATATACAATACGAAAAAAAAATATGAATGTTCTTATTACAATTATTAATTATTTATTGTATTTATTTTCGTAACCTCATTTAATCTGGGAAAATATTTCTTTAATATTTTACAATATGATTTCTATACTTTATCTATGGTTGTTGACTGTGGTTAGTTTAAAATAATTTATGGAATAGAGTATTAGAAACCATAACGCCCTCTTAATTAAGGTTCCGCAACTAAAACGACAAATGTATAGATATTAAATATATATACTTTAAATATTATACAGTATTAATTTTTGTTATTTTCTTATTTAGTTATATCCTTATATCAGAAATACAAAATATGTACATTATAGTTTATGGGATGTTCTATATTTTTATAAATCACAACCCATTTTTATCTTTGTAAATTGATAAATTTCTTCACAAACAACAGTAATTAATTTATATTCTTATAGAAACGCTCAAAGGAAAAATACATGCTCACTCATCTTAAAAGTCTGTTTTCTTCTTTTCTAAGTGTCCTGTATTTATGTTGCCACATACATCAAAATCGTATAGAAAATACTACACCATATAGTATTTACATTTTTAGTGCGTATCAACGATACGCTACAAGTTATTGTTGATCTACGATAACCGAAACTTGTCTATTTCGTTTGTTGTTAAATCATAGTTGGATATTGTTGACCTCAATATAGATATTAGGATACATAATCTATTATGTTCTCATGTATAGTTCATAGTTCTTTAGATGTCCAACTCATAACTATACCACGACCTTTAATTCAATTCCGAATTTGACATTAGCTACTATCATTTCGTAAAATAATGATACCACATATAAAAGTGTAGTGACGTACACAAAAAAGACAAACAATCGCTATGTATGTTTATGTCATTCATCTTGGTGTACCAATTAACGACTAAATTATTGATTTTTATTTAAATAAATACATTATTATTCATAATAATTATTTATTAATTAGAAACATCTGCGTTATTTTATAAAAAGTTCATATTTCTGTTTTTTATTGTAGTGTAGTTTATAGTTTTTTGTGAACTTTAAGTAAATCTATTTGTTTTGGTTTTCCATCAAAATGGATCCTCAGCCAAGTACATCACAAAAAAACGTGGATGTTTTCTTGTCCCCAAGAAATAAAACGTCCTTGAAAAACTTTCACTGTCACTGAAAAAGTAATGATCCGCAACGCCTACAAGTACCTGAAAAATGAAACTTTCGATCCGGAAATGGAATATTTCCGTCGTCGAATAATTTCGCAACGTCACTATTTCTTACTCGTCATAACGTTGCAACACTGAAATTGTCAAATCTGGAATCGAATTAAAAGTTTCAGTATAGCGTTTAGTTCTACAGCATTTGTTGTAATTCTTGTGCTGTAATGGACAAGACTCGTCGCGATTCTCAGATGGGTCAAATTTCAATCTAACTTTCGGCCCCTAACATTTGGGTCACCCTGTCTTGCTCCTCTAAGGATATTTTTGTCACAGCCTTCCTTTTCCGTCTTGATTTTTGCTGTGTTGTCTATGTAGATTACTTAATTATGTATTTGTGGTCGAAACCCTGACTTTACAACTTACTTGCAATAGTCTACATGTTATTTAGTTTTGTTTAAATGATGACCACTAACAAAAACCTTGTAAATTAACTTTGGATTACAGTATCCCTAACAGTATCCGGGTGTAAAAGAAAACAAGACAAACTTAAAAGACCAGCAACGCACTCGCGAGCCCTCTAACATTGAGAGTGTCCATAGGCGGCGGTATCACTTAACATCAGGCGAGTGTCCTGCCCGTTTGCCCCCTGTACTATAAAAAAAACTTTGGCGAGATTATAATTTTTTAAACCTGGCAGATTTAGCAGGCAATCATCAAAAGTGATATGTAAAATTTTTATTTTGATAAAATAAGAGTTATAATTATTGTAGGTGTAATTAATTAGGATCGTAATATTTTTGCTGTGTAGCAGCTTTAATTGTATGACCATATGGGATGTTTTATATTTTTATAAATCACAACCCATTTTTATCTTTGTAAACTGATATATTTCTTCACAAACAACAGTAATTAATTTATATTCTTATAGAAACGCTCAAAGGAAAAATACATGCTCACTCATCTTAAAAGTCTGTTCTGAGTGACGTCTGTTTTCTTCTTTTCTAAGTGTCCTGTATTTATGTTGCCACATACATCAAAAATCGTATAGAAAATACTACACCATACGGTATGTACATTTTTAGTGCGTATCTACGATACGCTACATCACCCCCCTACTGAGACAGAAAAGCTAAGTAGAAAAATTATAGTATGCAACAATAAAATAAAAGGTACTTAAAATATTACACAACAAAAATTTTTACATTACAAAGAAATACTAGAGCATTATAAATCTAACCTAGTCTTAAATCTAACCCTTCTGCCTGACCTGGTAACCACAGGATTAGGGGCAGAAATGGGAGGAATATTTTCCACAGTAGGTAATGAAAGTAATGACGGCGGTTCAGGGCCAACGGGTGCAGGACTAGGTGTGCGAGCTGTAGGAAAGGCAAACTGCTCGACGAACGCTGGTTTAACGCGATCTACACTTACAGTAACGTCCTTCCCCTTTAAATCGATATTCAATGTTTTACCATCATTGGCATACTTTAATACTTTAAATGGACCTGTGTATGGTGGCTGCAGAGGACGTCTGACGGTATCGTCACGCAAAAATATGTGCGTCGCTCCAGGTAGCTCTTTAAATATGAATGGTCGTTTGTTGCCATGTCGCGATGCTGGTGTTGGTTGTACTTCAGCCATTTTCCGTCGAAGACGTACAACGAATCAGCCGGGTTTTCCATTGCTAAAGTTGGCTGTTCATCTGGGACAAGAAGTTGTCCTGGTAGACGTAATGGCTCTCCATATGTCATTTCTGCAACTGAGCAATTCAGGTCTTCCTTAAGGGCTGACCGCATACCCAGCAATACCAATGGCAACGCTCTAGTCCACGTGTCATCGTGACAAGTTAGGGCGGCTTTAAGTTGCCGGTGAACTCGCTCAATCATGCCGTTTGCGCAGGGATGATAAGAAGTGGTTCTTTTACGCCTTGTGGCAAACCTTAACATCAGACGATGGAAGAGATCCGACTCGAACTGCGTGCCCTGGTCGGTTGTCAAAACAGCTGGGACACCGAAGCGTGGAATCCATTCACGGGTGAACATTTCAGCTACTTCCTCAGCGGTGATTGAATGCAAAGGCCAAGCTTCAGGCCAACTAGTCACTCTATCTATAGCTGTGAGGAGGTAACGGTGCCCGTTACTGACAGGTAGAGGTCCAACGATGTCAATGTGCACATGCAAAAATCGACCAGACGGCAACTTAAACTCTCCTGTCGGCGCCGAAACGTGTCGCGTAATTTTACTGCGCTGACATGCCAGGCATGAACGAGTCCACTCTCTGCAGTCCTTTCTAACTGATGGCCATACGTATCGATCAGTTACTAGCGTAGTGGTTGCTCTAACGCCGGGATGACTCAAATTATGAAACTTGTCAAAAACAGCGCGGCGAAATGGAGGTGTTAAATAGGGACGCGTTTTCCCAGTTGAGACATCACAAATAATAGAGATATGTGTTCCAGGAATATTTACCTTAGAAAGTTGAAGACCTGAGTCAGTTGAAACTAAGATGGTAGAGAGCTCTGGATCAGACTCTTGGGACTTTAAAAGAGCTTCAAAATCTTGTTCCATCGATATTGCCTCTATGCGTGACATCGCGTCAGCAACTACATTTTCTTTTCCATTTACATGTCTGATATCAGTAGTGAATTGAGAAATAAACGAAAGCTGATTGAGTTGTACCGGGGAAAGTTTTTCTCGGCTCTGGGAAAATGCATAAATCAACGGCTTATGATCCGTATAAATGGTGGCATGTTGTGCTTCAAGAATATGTCGAAAATGTTGGATCGCTTCATACACACCAAGCAGTTCACGGTGAAATGCTGGCCAAACTGACTGTTGTGTTGTTAATTTCTTGCTAAAGAAAGCGAGTGGCTGCCAACTATCTCCAACCAGCTGCTTAAGACATGCACCTACGTGACTTGAAGATGCATCTGTAAACAGTCCTAAAGGTGCGTCAACTACAGGATGAGCCAATAGAGTAGCTGTCGCAAGATGATCTTTGCATCGTTTAAAAGCTAGTTCTAATTCTGGCGTCCATGGAACTGGTTTAGCGCCTTTTAAATTTGTTTCTGCCAAAACGTTAATTAGAGGCGCTTGGAATTCAGCCGCTTGTGGCAGAAATCGTCGAAAAAAATTGACCATTCCGAGAAACCTACGGAGGCCTTCGACTGTTTTAGGAAGAGGATAATTCCGCAAAGCTTCAATTTTGTCTAGAGGTGGGCGAGTGCCATCTTTAGAGATGAGAAAACCTAAAAAAATTACCTCCTCGGCACCAAATATGCACTTCGATGAATTAACGACGACGCCATATTCTGAGAATCTTCGGAACAATGAGCGAAGGTGCTCAGCATGCTCCTCAGGAGTTTTGGAAAAGACCAAGACATCATCAATGTAAGCGTAACAGAAATTAAAACCTTGCACAACTTCATCCATAAAACGCTGAAAAGTCTGTCCAGCATTCCGTAGACCAAATGTCATAAAGGGAAACTCGAACATTCCAAAAGGAGTAGTAATCGCTGTTTTGCAGATATCACCCTCATGAACTGGAATTTGCTGGTAAGCCTTGACCAAATCGATTTTGCTGTAAATAGACGATCCTATAAGGTTCTGACTAAAATCGGCAATGTGGCGGCTCAAAGGAAAAATACATGCTCACTCATCTTAAAAGTCTGTTCTGAGTGACGTCTGTTTTCTTCTTTTCTAAGTGTCCTGTATTTATGTTGCCACATACATCAAAAATCGTATAGAAAAACTACACCATACGGTATGTACATTTTTAGTGCGTATCTACGATACGCTACAACCAGTCTGCGTTGTACGTAGCTGACAGTTGTGAACAAAATTATCTTGTCATAAAGCCGGCCACATAATCTATATTCTATGGACCACATAACACTAACAACACAGTTTGATTTTCTTAAATATTTTTGATTTAGTAAAATCGACCTCCGAGCTTAATTGTGTTAATAGTTTTTGTTCTTAGTTCTTATTACTTACTAAATATAATAATAATTAGTACCACTTACAACAAAAGTGAAATAGACGTCCACTAATCCAGATTCCAGCAAATTTTTTATTAATTTCACATTTATAGATAAAAAGTTTTATTTATTTTATTTTCATCCATTCAAATTAACTCGGGTAACTTCTTGAAGTACTGAATTTCTCATACCTATCGAACAAAACGTAGACTCATCAATAAAAATTCACTCAATTCATTAGTCATGGATGTACCTATGGTGTCATTTCCGCAACCTATGGATTTTCCACCAGATCAAATAGCAATGGATACAGCCGAAATTGTTGAGAAACCCACCTCACAACCTCCAGAGATAACGGGACCTCAGAGTGGAAGGCATGAAGAATTTTCAGTTGAAAAGGTTTTAGATAGGAGAGTTAAAAATGGAAAAGTTGAATATCTTTTAAAATGGAAAGGATACTCAAAGTAAGATATACATTAATATTACTCCAAAAAGACAATTTCTGATTTTTGTTTGTTATGAATTAATTTCTAAAGAACCACTTTCAAATTATTTACCATGTAGCCCAACAGCTTGACAATGATGATGTATAGGATTTGTATCTAAGGTATTCTAATACTCTTTGCAAAGTACAAATCTATCTTGCCTATTTTTCTGAGATATTTCTTTAAAACATTTAAAGAATTATATTTTTAAATCACCTCTAATTAATTTTATGCATTTGTTTAGTTTGACTATGTGTTTCATGTGTCTGAGTGAGACACAATCAATTAAATAATGCATTCTTGTTATTCACTCACTATGTTTTGCATACTTATCATATATTAATATTTATTCAGTGAAGATAATACATGGGAACCAGAAGATAACTTAGATTGTCCTGAACTGATATCTGCTTATGAAGATGCACGGTTAAAGAGGGAGCGGGAAGCTCCAGCTCCAACAGAGGCTGTTGATGAAGGTCAAACTACAAGGAAGCGGTCAAAGAGAGGTGATAAGAAGAAAAACAGATTAGAGGTAATTCCTAGAAATGAAAGTTTAATTTAGATTATCACCTGCTTCACAGATTAATAATCAGCATGCTTGATATTAGAGATCTTGAGTTTAAACTTCAGGTGGAGTTTGTATAAATGATTACAAAATTTACAAGTACATATATAAATTTACTGAATGAATGTATTAACAAAAAAATGCATAAACCTTGTTTTTAAAATTAAGTCTAGAATAAAAAACAATTCAGTATTTGACAAAATATTGTTTAGTTTCAATGCTGTTAAATTATTAAATAATATTTCAGACTTTGTGTATGTTTCTTTTTAACACATATTTTTTGCTAATTCCAGGAGATAGAAAAACCCAGAGGGTTAGCTAGAGGTCTGGCTCCAGAGAAAATCTTGGCTGGACAACTTTTCCATGGAACTCTTTTCTTTTTAGTTCAATGGTGAGTTAAATATAATCAAATCACTGGATTTAAATTATCAATTCTGGTTTAATGTGGGAGATTTAAAAAATCCAGTATAATATTTCTAATTTTTACTGCTTGTGTCTTTGTAGTTATACATATGGCATAAAATGTTTGGCATACAGTTTATTATTCTCAATCCATGACTTGATATATGAAGCCCTGTTGATCCCAGGTTAGAAGATATGTCTATGGTGTCTGTATGGTGTATTTGTTTACTACTACATGATAAGAAAATGCAAAGCTAGCCTTATATTCTAAAAATCATGTATAATTATTACAGGGAAAACTGTACTGAAGTGGATGTAGTCCCAGGCCATGACCTAGGTCAAGCTTATCCTGACTTTGTGATACGGTATTATGAATCTTGTGCACCGTTTAGTGTGAGACACCCAGTTGGCTTAGTGCCTAGGCCTGCCCCCGAGGTAAGAATTTTTACTTAACAACTTACTTAATATTTCCTTATACAATATCAAAAATAAAAATTTCTGAAAGTATCGAATGTTAGAACATGCTATCTCTCAATTTAGTTATAACCAAGGACTTTATAATGTTACTGTAGGTGTCCATATTCTGCAGTCTTTAAAATTAATTTTTGCTGCGTTTAAAAAAATTTATTCTAACCAATATTTTTATAGCTTCCAATAGAAGAGCCGGAACCAAATTCTGATGCCCCAATGGAGGTGAATGAACCCTCACAGGAGGTCAATGACCCCGTACCTGAGACTACGGGTAAGTGTATTATATTTAATACCGATTTGTTAAAAATAACATAAGTGAAATTTAATTGCCGTTTGTTATGTATAATAAATACCAGGAGTGACAAAATTATAAAAAATGTCCTTACATATTGACTTATAAAAATGTAAATGTTTTAAATTATATTGTTTACTTTTGTTATTGTATTTATTGTTTATTTTTTTTCAGAATTACCCACGGAGACAGAAGAAACACAACCAATTACAGAAAATGAATCCCAACCGTTAGAAGTTCCTGTTAACTGAGACTTTAGTTTAGACTAAACATTTGGGTCCGTTTTTTGTTGTTGCCTCAGTTTGTGAATGAAAATGTAATAATTAATCTTAGGTAGACAAGTTTAGTGTCAACATAATAACATTTCATTAAAATATTACTTTAGCTGCTAAAGCAGAGCCTATATGTAACAACAAAAATAACTTCACACATCTAAGTAATAGTTAACGCAATAATAATACATGTCTGGAAAAATATGCATCGCTTTTGAATAGTATTTGTAGTCAGAGTGGACGCTCACCTAGAATACTTATCATATATATAGTTCATATTTTACTTCCTATTTGCTTCTTTCCAGGTTTTCAAACTTCGATACTGTACCTATCATGCAATTAAGACATCGAATAATGTTATTAAAATACCAACGCGTGGTAAAAATATACAGGCCTAAAAATATTTTGTTAAAAATAAGTTTATAAAGAAAGGTAGGTAGTAACATAACGCCTAACTATATGCACTTTATGTTACTTAACGGTACAAAGTAAAGGAACACATTTAGTACAAGAGAAATATAAAAAAATGAATTGGTACAATACAAATAGGTATTATGCACATTAATTAAATTTTTTTATTTTTTATTATTAATTTAAATAATTAAATATTATTCCTTTTTTTAACGCATACAATACAGTGTGGAATTAATTTATTTTAAACGATATTTTAACGTTCTACACGACTGGTGACCGTCCATTCTGACGCTCACTATTTGTAGTACCTATACCAAATGTTGAAAAAAAATAACAAACATGACGAATTTAGGGAATGTTTTATCGTGTTGAAATAAAATAGACTAGTTTGGATAAGTTCCTTTAACATAGCACAAATTTAAAAATTGACAGAGCTTGGTTGATAATGTGCCAAATAAGGCCATTCTGCTATAGAGGGCGCTATGTTCATCTTACAAAGGCTGTTCTGGTTTATTTAAGTGTAAATATACAAAATAAGAATTATATTAAACATTTTTAAACGACTTGAAAAAGGTGACAGTTATTAATTCTTTGTATATTTTTTATAAAGGTACTGAGACATTGTGTATAAGAGGATGTTTTGGGTAAATCAAAATTAAATCTTTGAATTAAAAGGCTAATTGTGGTATTCAAATAGAAACCAATACAATTATGAGAATCATATTTCTAAGTCTCGACTCTGAATCGTGTTAAGTTGTTCAAAGCAAAGAAATGGACATTCCTAGTATTAGTTTCTAAAATATTTTTAAGGTTTGGGCTTCAAAATAATGATATATCGACAAGGAAAGAAATAAAATGTTTTAGCATATGTATCGTTTTATTTACACTTAAAAATAATCCCTGTATAAAAACTAAACAATAAAAATATCAATACAATGCTTTGGCATTCGTCATTGTAATTAAAATCAAAAATATATTTTCTTTTTTTATAAATTAATACTTTTATACAAATATGTAATACAGTCCATACCGATTACATTGTCAAATTCTCGGTTGTGCTACTGGAGATCCTAATTTTGTGTGTAGTGCTAACAATAGAGGGCGCTGTATCAATTCAACAAAATTAATATTGAATGTTCTACCACGGTAGAACTTAACATACTATTGTATGAACATAAAAAGTAATATTTTTTGCAATTAGAATATAAATGAGTAAAATTTTATTCATCATTATCACATTAAATAGATTTCCCGGAAGGTGATTAACTAAAATCATTTGTGATGATTTTTTGAGTTAACCACAAAAGTTTCTAAAATTTTAAACAAGATGGCGTTGATTTTAAATAAAGTAATATAACACAACAGCAACAATACATGTTTGTATTTAAACTTGAGCAGTTTAGGGGTCTATTCAGAACCATCCAGATAGTTTCCTTAATACTTACGTAACCCATATCTTAAAGGCAAGATAAATAAATCTTAAAATAGATCGCAGGTATCAATGATTACTTAATGATCAGGTCCATATAAAGCTTAAGTGAGCTTAATCGTTTGGCCGATCGTGCCATAATCTTTATAAAATGTTTGCGTTAGCAATGCCTTAACATTTATAATCTGTTGATAAATGGCGCGATAGAAGCAAAATTTTCACACTCAGGGATGCGTTTCCCTTTCATTTCAAGACAGGATTCAGCGCATAGGTGTCCCTCAAACCAAGCACCGAGCATCTTCTTACATTGTGCACAGTTCTCGATACACAATTCTAAAGGGTCATATCCAGTTGCTGTGAACAAAACTTGTAACATTATTATATAAAAACTTGAAAGTCTAATAATATGCTTAAAAAGGTATTATCTGTAAAAACCAATGACAATAAGTCAAAATAGATGTTTTCAATGATAGATAAGTAGAGGTTTTTCTGCACTTGCTGGCAGTGTAAATGCAGGTAAACATAGTTAGTAAAGCTTTGAAAGGTATTACCATTTTTTTCGTACTTATCCATGTTATAGGTTACGAGAAACGGTTATAAGAAACGAGGAACCGTGTCGTAGAAGCCTTATGAATGGGAACTAAATTAAAAAGTTTTTGTCGAATTATGCATAAATTTTTGATAATTCACTCTCAACTTACTTGCCATTTACCTAAGTAGTATAGATAGTACTTGTAACTCTTAGGGTCTGTTTCACAATGTATGAATAAGCTATGCAACACATAAATTATTCGGAAGATAAAAGTTCCGAATATCGCAACAATAGTGATTATCCTACCAATAAGTAATAAATAGCTTATTTGGAACTTATCCGGACATTGTGAAACAGATCTTTAATTTCAGGAAACGGAAGCCAGCAAATTTTGATTTTGTTTTTCGTTTGGTTATAAAAATGAAACTAAGGGTCATTCACCTCTCAGGGTTCATGAAATTAAAACTGCTCAGCTACTTATTAGCTATGTAATTTACATCGATGTGTAAATAATTTTGGCATATATGGAAGTAGGCTATTATATATATATACGATATCGGGGTAGGTAGTTCGAATAATAGTTACATTATTATAGGTTTATCAATATATTTAAAAATAAATAAACATGCCGACATTTTATAACAATTGGGGTTTGTTTGTTTGTAAATAACTCTACCAAACATCTTAGAAAATTTAATGATTTTAGAGAAACGTAAGAAGAGAACGAAAATAAAAATAAGGTGAAAGGTTTTATGATTTTAAGCAAAAAACCAAAGTCATTGCGTAATTGAATTTATAGATTTCTTGCAAAAATCAAACACCGATCGCACGAGGTCAAGTGCAAGCTATATTGCGTAAAGACTTCGGTGAAAGTGATGTTATTGGGGTCATTGTCTTTGAACGTCCCTTTAAATTGTGTCTCGGTCAAGAAGCTTAGGACACTATTTTGCAAGTTTTCGGGGAAAAATACTTTATACACTTAAACCAATGTAAGATCATTTCACAAGAACTTAATTGCAAAAGATTTGTTTTGAGTGGCAATTAAAAAAATCGACACTAAACCCGATCCAAAGATTCAGTAGTTAGAGAAACATTGACTGTACTCCAAGCGAAATACTTAATTCAAAAGATGAATTTTGAAACATGCTAGCAGCTTGTAGCCATTTTAATTTACGGTTATAAATCCTTTTTATTTCCACGTTGATTTACAGTACTTAAAGTTACAAGAAACAGTTTCGCTACAGACCGTCAAGTCGTCCATTCAAGTAATTTAAAGGAAGCTTAATAATTATCGTGTTACTATGGGGTTTTTTTTAACAAATATTACACAATATTCAAAATAGTACGCGTATTAATAAACAAATAAACCTTTCCCTATTAATATTGGTATAAATATTACTTAGTATAATTATAAGCCGAGTTTTTTATTAAAATTATACGACGTATTAATACATAATTATTAGATTACTCTTCCGGCATTAGGTTTACATTCTTCCTACATACCATTTGAATATGGCAAAACTGGATTTTTATTTTTAACTGTTATAACTACTTAATTTTTGTATTAAATATCCTTCTAATTTACTCCTAATATTGTAGATGTGGAATTGCTTTTAACATTACTTCTGCTTTCACGCCTTGACGGGAAATTGATTATGTTCAATTTCGGTATAGTGACGGATAGAACCCTGGAGACGCTTTAATTCGATTGTAACCACGACAAACGTAGGATGACGGAATATTTTTTTTGTATCAAACATTTTATCGTCCTCCAAATGACCTCAAACTTTGACTGTTTGTTTACACAGATATATCCCGTCCGATATATTTCCACGTGCATAATTTGGAATTAAAAGTTAGTGTATGTGGAAAAAGTAAAAATTCGTGAGCTGGGGGCTTGCAACACTTTATTTGACTTGCAATAATACTTCCTTCATTCTTTCAGAAGTTAAATTAAAAGATTTCCTTACACCGTTTCGGCTTATTGTAAACTAGCGTAATAAAAGGTCAGATATTCAGACGACGGGAAGCGACTTTGTTTTTACGAAGATTTTTATCGAAAATAAGCGAAAGTTATATTGTAAATTATAATAAACTCACCAATTGCAGGGTTAGCCACGATGTTAATGACGCAGATAATTAAAATTGCAACAAAAGTGAAGAGCGGTGAAATTTGACCAGTCATTTTTGGTTAGGCTGAAAAATATATTTATTAAGCAACGATTCAAAATCTAGTTTTCTTTAAAAAAAATATTAATCCCTTTTCTTGGTGGATCTGATGCGTGAAGAGAAACCTGGAACCTCCACACCAGCATGTGATTGAAGGACGAAGAAAATTTGGAGCCCTTTTTAAAGAAACATGCTGAATTATCGTATGATCTGATATGCCTAATACCTAAAGATCTGAATATATTGAAGCTCTCTTAATGTTTCCAGTGCGGAACTTGCTCATTACTTAGTCATCAAAATAATAAAAATAACATTCTTACCGATGCGTCCTAAGTATTTGATAAAACAAAAATAATAATAATTGTATAAGGCACGTGCCTACATGCATTAAACACCTAATCTTATGAATAAAACTCATTGTTAAGTATATTCATGTTTTTATCATTAAAAAGAAGATACTAGTAATGTTACTTAAAAAATCATAAATCTAGTCTTACTCAGAATAGTTCAATAAATAATAAGGTTTAAATAGGAAATTATAAAATCACGAAATCATTATTGTAATTAAAGTATCGTTTAGTTAGTCTTTAGATTAATTTAGAAAGACTTTGAGTACGGCCGCTGGTTGTATAACCTTATTATAATAATGGATGATAAAGGTCTAACAGGATTATTGCAGATAAAAGCATAAATAATCGTTGGAACAGAACATACCCCATTCAAGTTATGACAAAGCGACTTCCGCGTTGCACATAGAACGGTTGAGGCATGCGCCTGCGCAAGTTTTCCTATAGCTATTCATTTCCGTACACTACCAAGTTAATCAAGTTCTTTATGTGGAATTTTCTCGTCGTTTATTTTATTTATATTTTAAATTTCGGCACATTGTAGGTACATATAGTTTCGTATTAAATTTAAGAATTCATAACAAAATAACACTATAAACACGACAGGAAGTATTTGTTTTTAATTTCAATAGTTCCCCAAAATTTAAAAACGAAGACTTTTTTGGTTTAAAACTATCGGACCACACCTGTAATTTAAATCATTAAATACTTCGACTGTTTAAAAATGGAACAGGTCGAATTTAATGTGCATTAATTAAAATTACTCAAGTAATCGAAATTCCATACTGACCTACATTGAAATCCTGTTACCGGTTTAGAACTAACTCACAATCACTTAGATATGGACCAAATAAATAATTCAAATCTGGCAACACAATGAATTTGACCACTACCCACTCGCAGTACATTAGTACTTAAAATTTTCGGAAAATTCGGCTTTATCAACGACCGATCGTAAATGTATCGAGTTTAAATATGAAACAAGTTGACTATCTTACGCTTAGTGGAGGGGCGACATACTCAATATCAAGGAAATGTTTGGTTTTTTTCACCAAAAGTCAGCAACAACTCACATAGTAGTTTACTACAGCCCACGAATGTTTTTTCATTTCGCATTTAAATACACAATTCGTCTACCAGTGCAATAGCTTATATGTATAATGCTCAAAGGAGCACCTATACAATACATATTACACAACTTCCGACTTAGAGCTTTTCTATCGTCTGTGGAAATATGACATTTGTAATTACGTTTTTAAAATAAATATTACTTTGGTTAAACTGGTAAATACAGTCCACCTACGTAAATAACATTTGCAAAAAGCTCTTTGTACCTATCTTTTACAACTTAGGTTGTTAACTTGGTTCTAAAACTTATTTATTTAGTGAGACTTTCCATAGTATTCATAAAACAAGTGTAGCATACGACTATTAACGATTTACGCCCAAACCCAATAATTAATCCATAATCTTAGATTAAAAACAAACTGAGATCAGACCTATCTGCATCCCAATAAGCAAACCCTACGAAGACAATCTATTTTTTGCGACAGAATGCAATATCTTCGCTCTTTACACTTATATTTGATAATCAATTTAAATAAAATAAAACCGTACAAATAATATTAAAATATATCAAATAGCTTTTTAATTATTTTAAAAACTGGTTTAAGTCATTTTCATAAAAAGGTCTATCCACATACACCGATCCTATCCACCTATATATACCTAAAGCTTGTATAGAAAGATGGCTATTACAATCCGTCGATTAGTTATTGGCACTCTTTTATCACTATTTGGATTAAGATGTGTATCACACATGGTCAAAAATGGATTGAGATAGGTTATTGGGTTTGGGCGTCAGTTATATATTTGTTTGTTACTTTAGTTAAGAACATTGTTTTCTCTGAATTCTGTAACTTACTAGCTGGTGACCACTGGTGCTTGTCTACTTCTATTTAATAATCCAACCTCTCACAAAGGTTGTAAAGTGTACAGCAAGTGTACTTTATTGTGTAGTATTGTGTAAAGGCAAGCGATTATCTTCGTTTTTTCATTATTTTAACAACGGAACAGAAGCGTAGCAATCCAATCACTTTAGATTATCAAATTTTTATTTTATGCAATTGCACGTTATAATGCTCTTGATTTTAAGCAGCGTAACATAAATATTACATCTATGATAGCGACCGAACTGGACTTCCTTCGAAGGTTGCCCCCGGCATCTACAATGTATTGATGATACTGTTGGGGCTACTCCATAACAGTGACAAATATCGTAATATATCGTGCCAAAGTTCCTTTGTGCTATATGAAAATAGGTCAGAGGTTTATATTTATCATCATTTACCAAAAAGCATAAGCTTTCGTTTCGTTGATTTATTATTCTGTTCGCGTCATATTTTGTGATTTGATTGAATCATTCATCTTTGATTGAATGTTACCTAACATTTATTGTAAGCATTTGCATGAGCACGTTATGAGTCACAAGGATAAAATACTCCATAGTTTTGAAGAAACACAGAAAAAAAAGTTTACAATTCAGTATTGCCCTTTAAAACATATTTTGTACCTAAGGAATTTCGTATGTTCAAAAGTCTGCTTTATAAAATTCACGATCAATGAAGTCAGTGTGTTTTATTCAAGGTCGCATCTATTAATCACCAACATCTCTTTTTCCGTCGAAGCCTGATTGCGTTATTACGCATCAGTTATTACTGACACACTTTCGTTATGGAAAAATATTCGCATGTTTATAATTTAATAAGTCACGCACAAAGCTCTATCGTACTCCATAACATAGGACAAAGGCACCAACTTCCGCACTCCGACAAAAAGTCAAATGTAAATAACCTGTTGATATCGCCTTCTATCACGTGATCACTCGCGTCAAGATCGTAACACTGCATTATATTACCCGCTGACGACCACTTGTATTACTCTAGAACTGGTTTACACAGGTAATGGTTAATAAAAAGTCACACAATAAACACTCACGCAGTGTTTAGAAGGCTTATCAGTTAATCTGCTTAAAACTTCCTAAAAGATTCTATAGGTGCCGGAAAATAATGCTGTGCTATGATCGATTCGTGTGTTTCCGCATATGAAATCATACATCGAAATACTCGTTACGATACAACGTAAAATTAAAGATAATTTTGGCCTGGGATTGATTTAATTTTATTGCTTCGATGGTTCGTGGTTATTAAACTGCGCTTTTTACACAGCTTTATTGAGCACTATTGTGCTCGAAAGGTGAAATTAAATTAAGGTGTAGTGTGGTTGATAATTCTGACGGAAAATATAATATAAATTATTATTAGTTGCATTTAAAACTAACGGCGTTTTCATGGACTTCTATGACGTATATTGCGAACCTGTTTAAATGCGTACATAATACTTTGTTGTGCTTTGTATATATCTTAAAGTTTGTATTTTTTTAGAAGTAAGATACATCTGATTTTCCACTATTGTTTTGTCACAGAGCAGAGAGAGATCTTTAACTATTTCATATACAATTAATAATTTAGTAAATTATATATTATAACAAATATGTTATGAGATTTTCATTGCCATAGTCCTTTAAAAACTAGCCGTTTGGTGCCGCGAAGTTGTCGTTAATTGGATTGGGATGGGTTTCCTCGCCCGTCTAAGTTTAACAGCTCGTTTACCGAAAAAGCATTTCAAGAAACGCCTATGTTTTTACAATCCTGGGTTTCTGCTAATCTATGTATAAACGAGGTTCCAAACCTCGTTTATATATGGATTTTCTTTCTATGTGGGTATGGTACCGGAATTAAACACAATTTCGCTATGATTTAATTTAAATTTGGGATACAATTAGACCGTTTACCTGAAAATCTTGGTGATCTGAGTCAAGAAGGTAAACGGTTCCATTTAACACATTAGAAATTTAGAGGAACCAGGGTCACTGAAATGCTCACATGCCTTTATTTTTGCCATTTTTGGGGTATTAAAAACATACGTCGAAAACTCAAGTCAAGCAAGAACATCTTATAAAAGATGTTTTATATATTGTTTAATTTCACTTTTAAAATAGCACCACGAGAAAGTATAATATTAGTAATTATTTTGTATGAATCAAAAATGCTATCACCTTGTGTTATCTAGTAATTACAATTACATATTTATAAAACTAAAATTGGAAATTAGAAACATAACATACTAACAGCTTCTTGTTAGTGCCTTCTAGTCGAAGATTGAATTGTGAGGATGACGGGAATCCCCGAGCTAGTAATCCCGGCTCAGTCTAACAAATGAACCGTGTCTGAAAGCTCCGAGGGTGGCTTTCCGCCCATTATCCACACCAGTGTTTTATTTGTAAATACGCGTCTTGTTTAATTTTAATATATTATTATTTTTTAAGCATATACATATAAATTATATATATCTCGCTATAATCTTAATAAACTGTTTTCCTATTTCACCATACGTATACAGCTAAAAGACGATGGTTTTACATGTTTCATTCCATGTCAACGGGATGGCGGAGCGTGTTCCACATAGTTCTTTTCGCCAGTTTATGCCCTTGATTTGAGAACTGGTAGTTAATTTAAATTCAGTTACGCCATGATTTTTAACCTTTATAAGTGTATAAAAGTCATCTAACTGAATAATATAGTGTGATAATTAGAGAAGTAAGACCGACCGTTTTGTTTTCATGTTATATTATATTAATAATATTATGACTATGATTTGTGTTTTATGAATTCCTTTCGCATTGATTTGGATCATCTTTATTCCAGAATAATGAAGCAGAGGCAAATTCATGCCCCAGTTTTACGTAACGTCGTTGACTTTTTGGGTCTAAGACATGTCGGTTTCCTCATGATGTTTTCCTTCACCGTTCGAGCAAATGTTAAATGCGCACATAGAAAGAAACTCTATTGGTGCACAGCCAGGGATCGAACCTACGACCTCACGTATGAGAGTCGCACGCTTAAGCCACTAGGCCAACACTGCTCTCCCAGTTTTATATATGTGCTATAAAAAGAATCATTTTAAAAACTTTGAATTAATTGTGGAGAACTGGCGAACAATATGCACAGATTTCAATTTATTTTGACAGGTGTTGTACGCTATTGTCTATATCCGTAGTAATGACTAAACATATTGAATAAAATTTCGGAAATACTTTAGTGGGCTGATGGTTACACAGTGGTGATGCGCGGAAAAAACTGCTTTACGCTTAGTAGCGGAACGGCGCACATCGAGGTGGTACAGGTGGAATTTCGTATTCTGCCTTGATTTCCGATGAAGAATCTCAGCTATAGATAAGAATTCATGTACCAATTGGACTTAGAGATAAGTGTATGTGTGTTCGGCCCTTAAAGATAAGTGTACAAATTCTTAAAAGGCCTGTGGACTAGCGGACCCTTTTTATTTTGAGTGTTCATGGGCGGCTAACAAATATCAGATGAGCCTCCTTCCTGCCGCTCTGCGTTGCACACAAAGGGAATTTCAAATAAGATACTAAGTAAAACAATTTTATTTTTCAGAACAATATTAAAAAAAAAACAATTTATAACAAAATAAACATTCCAAACAATAAAAATATTTAAAATTGCAATTTAATTTTCCACTTTCGGCACCTCATCTTCCATACTGGCCAGAATCAGGTTCTTGTCAGTCCCGGTCGGCTTTTTGGGCTCTAGAGCTGCCCTCATTTCCAACGCCCGAGTATCAGTCTCTAGGGACTGTTCCTTATCATTGAGGTCTATCGCAATCTTGATGGAAGCAGCCTCAAGAGCGTTGTATGTGGCTCTGAAACAAAATACAAATAATTTTCTTTGATAGCAGAAAGTAAGTTATAGCTTGCATAACTCGCGATTGCGAACACATTTCGAAGCCCAGACGTTGTTTGTTTATACACGTAAATAAAAAATAATAGTAGTAAATCTAAAACAATCCAATCACAGCCGTCAAAATCGGGCTGGCCATTTAGGAGTTTAATTACTAAGGACCTGGATGACTGAGCTTTGCTCGGTATTTTTTTATTTTTATAAATCGTGTTTTTTTGTAAATTATATTTAAGTACGAATTACATACTAATAAAATGATGAAATTTTTTTTATCCCATAACCCATTGCATCACTTGACGCCGGTTTTCTGAGAGACAGTGGTACTGCCCCGGTCGTGCCTGCCCATTTGGCTGAAGCCCGAAGGCACAGTATGGCACTCCCACTAGGAAGGGGTTGACTGATTGCGCTGATGAAATAACCTCTGCCACAGGTTATTTCACCAGTGGGCGATGGGGTCGTCACGTCCCGACGCCTAAAATATATATATATATATATAATGTAATTGGAATCTCGGAATCGGCTCCCAACGATTTTAATGAAATTTAGTATACGGGGGGTTTTTTAATATATATATATATATATATTAAAAAATGGAACTGGTTTTTTTAAAGTTATTAATTTAAAGACAAAAACCATGAGTGTGATAGAACACGAATAAAATGACATTTTCTAGAAATGATTCCTAGCTAGATCGATTTATCGCCCCCGAAACCCCCCGTATACTAAATTTCATTAAAATCGTTGGTCGATCGTTTATATATATATATATATTATTATAGAATTGCTCGTTTAAAGATATAAGATACGCACAGAAGACCGACATGACGATATCAAAACTTTTAAGAGTAAATTGTATACAGCAACTTCCTTATAATTTATTATTATCTCAAGAAGAATTTTCTTTCTATTTAATTACCAGGATGAAGTTTTTGATCAGATTTTTTTTAGGAAATAATGATGAATGATGGTGTGATATTATTCCATAATCATGCCGTGCACTACTACTTTATGGAATGAGCTACCATTAACCGAAGCGTTCCGGCCAGCATCACACTTGCAAACCTTGTATTGTTGCAGGTGTCCATGGCAGCGGTAATCACTTAACTTGTGAGCTTATCGTTTGCTCCTTTCCCATAATTAAAATATATACATATAGTACAATACAGATAATATGTAAAATGTTCGTATGAATATAATAAGTTAAGTCAAAATAACTTTATTCATAACAGGTAAGTGTACTTTCACTCATGAACGTCAGAAAATAAGTTAAATTAATTCTGAATTTCCATTTATTATGAGTTCGCAAGTCAAGGGCGTAGAGCGGGCAAGAAGAACTGACAAGAAACTCTCCGTCACTCTTTTTAATCGGCAAGTTTCATTCATACAAATTGTTAGAACTTAAGGAATCACTAGAATTAGGATCATTTTAACAATTATTGTCAAAATTATAAAAAGCTTTCTTAATTTATTTTCTTTTAACGAGAGTTTTGAATTTATTTAGTGATAATTCTCTAATTTCGTATTGAAGTTGTTGTCGAAACAAATACAATTACCATATAAAGAGTGGTTCGTTGATCTTTTGGAGCCTGGTCGGACGCTTAGATTTGTTCTTTTTCGAGTATTATGCTTATGAAAGTCACCATTTGTTAATTCATATTTTTTGTACATACAACATTACAAGAACATATAATATCGTAAACGAAATACCAGAAGAAAGTTTGTATTTGGAACTATTCCAGAAAACACATAGTTACCAACAACTAAGAAAATTCATGAAAACTGTACAATTAAACAACCTATAAGAACTTGTTGAGAGTATGTTAACAATGAAGTGAAAATTTTTCCGAACACCCATATAGAGAATTCTTATTGTAGCAAAGTTAAATAGGTTTCTTATAAAGTTGGTGCGACACAAATAATCTTAAATAGAATGGACATTGTATTAATAAAATTGGCAAAATGGTGAACATTACTTTCTTAAAATCAAATATTTCAAGGGGACAAAAAGCTACTATTATTCATCTGTTTTATTATTTTTTGACAAAGTGGAATTGGTACGACACCACGAACAGAGAGAAAAACGACCACGTCCATCTCTGCCTTTCAAAAAAATATGAGGTTTCAACCGCCATGCAGCCACCGAGATACAAATCCACGTGAAACTTTTCCTAAACTACGAGAAAGTTTATACACATACTCGTATTTAAAAAAATGACCGAGCAAATATTTGAATAGAAAATCTCAGTAATGCCCTTGTTAATTTTCCACAAACATTTTTATTTTATTTTATATTACGTATTTACTAACAGTTCTTAGCGCTGCTAATTATGGAAAAACAACGTTCTTATTAAATTAACTGCAAATATAAGCAGAATAGTGTAATACTCTAAAACTGATAGTATTAAAACAAACTTCCATACCAAGAACTAGAAAAAGTAAGGAATTACTTTTTAAAGTTATATGATCTACAGCTATTTTATTATGCTGATCTTTTATGTAAGACGTAATTTCACTATAAAAAAGTACAATACTAGTCTTAGAAACGCCTGTTTTTTGTTACCGGCAGAACAGATTCATCAACAGCTGTTCCAAAATAATAAAAAAAATGCGGCGATTGTCTTTTGTTTTATCTATGCTAAATCCAATTTTATTAATTTGAAAGCTCAGTCATGAAGAGCAACGTTTACAACGAATGAAACCTCAGACAGGGCGGCTCTTGTTACCTAAAGTTTGTGTTTTAATCCGCGTAATTAAAGCATTTAATGCAAAAGCTTATCATTTTACAATTATTAAACATGTTATAACTATCTTGATGTTTACGCTTATTTGATTTATGCTATCGAATTTTAAATAATAACCTTTCATCTCTTTAACTTTATTTATATAGTTTAATATTTCGAAATATTAATATAAATTTATAAAATTGCAAATTGCAAACTGACTTGCAAGCATTCCGTTATTGCTACGTTTTCATAATTTTTTAATAAAAAAATGTTTAGAATTTAAATAATAAACAGTAAAAGTTCTCAGTATTTATAGTATTTTGTTGAATTAAAAAAAAAGGAAAGAAAACTCATATAGGTAACAGAATTTTCATAAGTTTTCTCGAACGCCTGTTTCAAGTTGTTAAATAGATTCAGCAAGTTGGTTTAAAACATACAAAATATCTCTGCCCCATGCCCCATTAGGGGCACATAGCAAGGAACTAGAAAAGCAAAGAAGCTTTATTTTTATTGTAAAGCATACTTAGCGCAATCCTGTTTCTCTTGAAGCTGTCGTATGGTTTCTCTGAGATTGCGAACTTCCTCCTTCATGCCAATGTCCGCTTCATCAGAGGCTAGTTCGATCCCTGGTCGGTATCCACGAGTCTCCAAACGGGTTTCAGCTACCTTTAGAGCGTTTACTTTGTCTGCAAACTGTTCGCCTATTGTCTTCAATTCTGTTGCCAGTTTGTCCATGTTCTCTTCCATCTAGAAAATATACGAATTTCTTAAGTACCTAATAAAATTGGCACCGTTCAGGTATTGGTAGAAGTTGTTCAAAGGCAATTTTGAGGCTTCCAAAAAAATATACATTTAGGTTAATTCTATTTATTACCAAATGTAATAAACTTAATACACATACATATATAATTTACAACTTATAAAATACTATTTAAATTTAAAATATAGATTTCTTAGTTAAGTATTATATTACAAACTAAGTTTTGTTTGTCAATAAATAAAAAGATTGTTTTTGGTTTCTATTAATCGTAACACTTCAGGTATCCATATAATAAAAATAAATATACTACAGGTAATTATTAATATAAATTAAATATAACGCATTGGCGTGTGTAAATACAATACATAATTCCTATTGAAAAAGTGAGTTTGGATATATCAGTCATACAGTTGGTCATAGCCATAAAATACATATTTTTTTAAGGGTAAAAAATTACCTTCATTTTCTGCCACTGCAATTCATTCCTCGCTCGTTGAGTATCATAGATCCTCCTTCTCATCATATAGTTGGTGACGTCAGTCTGTGCCCTTAGGGCGTTCCTGGCTCGACCACGAGCTACAAACAGAGATTCGCGTAAACGCAGCGTGTCTTGCAATTCGTCTACTGCCATTTTCTTTGTCGCTTCGCACTTCTGCAGCCATTGGTCGTATGTTATCATGCTGAATAGGAAAGCAAAGTAATGGTCATGAAATATTATATGTTTGACCACACATTAGTATTTTGGCTTAGCCATGTTTGAGGAACATGTGGTATTATTTATTTTACACTATGACAAGTATGACTATGAATTTACTATGACTAATGTATTTAAAAACGTACACAGATGCAAAGGCAATACGTCTATCTGTATGTACCTAACTATATGTACTACCTGTATTTAAAATCGAAAACCAGTTTGTACGGATTTACCAATATATAAGAAAAAAATATCATAGTTAAAAACAAAATTGGAATGTTAAAAACTGGACAGACGTTTGGCCGCAATCTCACCTAATGTTAAGTGAGAAGCAGCCAATTGGAGGCAACACCAACACCACCCAATTATCTAGGGGAAGATGGATGGTTAGGAATTCCACTCCTTTGCTGTTTTACAAGAAACAACGACCCCAATCGTGTGCGGCATATATCTTTAGGTATTTAGCATGAAATACGGTCGAAGCTCTAGACGGAAGCTCTGTATAAAGTTTACCGTTTTGGAGTTTTCAGTGAGTCGGTTTTGTATGTAATGTTGGCACAGTCTTTATCCAGGTTGAGCATATCCTTGTCAATCTGTAGGCTTTCATTCTTGTCGTTCAAATCGAGCTGTAGCTTAAACTTCACTACTTCCAGCTTGTTGATTTTCTCCCAAGCGGATTGACAGCGGTCAATCAACATTTTCTTATTGCTCTCTGTCACGCAAAGTTCCTGTAATTAGACAAAAACATTCGACATATAGTGTTGTATGTAAGTTTTTATTATACGCTCTCGAAGTTCACTGCATTGTTCGATGCTTTATATTGGAGCGTTAGCCACATGATTTGAGCGTACTACCCTCAGCTTCTTTAAATGTCTACAATTAGCATTAGCTTATGCTTTGACGTACATCAAATAATGACGGCGTATGTTACAAATAAATTTATCATGAATAAAGATATCGAATGGATCAAATCAAGGGAAGCATACTTTTTATATTTTTGTATTGATGTACTTTACTTTTGTGCCATAGTGTTTTTTTCTTTTAAATACAATTAATGATACACTTGAACATTAACTAAAAGCAAATATTTCTATATTGGCTTATTAAACCCAATTATTAAAATCAGAATACCAAATATTTCAGCGGTATATTTGGCATATAAACTAGTACAGATTAGTTATGATACAAATTCAAATTATAACGTCATTAAAATAATTCATTAGAACGATACCGGGCTTTTAAATTATGTATATAAAAAAATAGTTAAATTGGACCTTTTTTAATTCTGTATCTGCCAGATCATATGTGAGCTCGGAACTCATTCTTCCATCTCTGTTGGAAAGACACTCTGAACAAACAAGGAGAGGCATGTTCAGTTGTTCCAACTCTCGCTCTGTAGATGCTTTCTCTTCTTTTAATGCTGCCATTTCTCTGTCTATCCGGTCCAGCAACTCTTGTAATGTAGATTTCCATTGCTCTATTTCATATACTCTGTGAAATTGATACTTTTAAGTAGGCCGCTTTGTAACCGTCCTCTCAAAAGTCTTTGCAATAGCTGGTAAACAATTATTGACTACTTTATAGTAATAAAAAAAACAAAAAACTAAGATTGGATTGTAAAGAGTATTTTAGGCCTAGTGGGATCAGCGTGCAACTCTCAACCCACAAGTCGTAGGTTCGATCCCTGGCTGTGCATCAATGGATGTTGTATGCGTTCGTACATAACAATCGCCCCTACGGTGACGGAAACAATCGTAAGGAACCTGGCATACTTTAGACACTTAAAAGACCACGGCGTTAGGTACAGAAAGATGATCTCCTACTTGTCTATAAGAGAAAACCAATAATACGAAACAGATGCCAAAATCTGAGTCCAGGCCTAAAAACGACTGTTGTAGTGCATCTTGCTTTATTATAAAGTAAATTATGTAATAATAATAAAATTTAATATCAAAAGGTATGCTTTGTATCGCCAGTCCTCACACGAATATAAGAAATCAATATGGAATTAAAAATGACCATTTAAAATGTATAGAAGCAAATATAAATTTGTAATGCATTACACTTGAACGCAGTTACGAGTTAGTAAAACTTACGTCCTTACCTTGCGCGAAGTCTATTGTTGTTATGGTAGCTGTCCCAATCTGTTTTGATTTTCGTTTCATTTCGTAGCTGGTATGAACTGTATCGAAGGTCGAAAGCATCAGCCCGTCTAGTGTCCGCGGTGACCTATAAAAAGTATTTTTTTGTATTTGTTTATATTCCTTTTAAATTCGATCGAGCAACGAAGTGTCCTTGACTCACATTTTTCGCTTAGAATTTACTACGTTTTATTTTTACTGCTTACAATCCATTTGATTTTAATTTAATCATACAAAAAATACAATTGCTTCAACGGTATTTAAAACATGTGACAAACTATGTGGCCATAAGAGTTGAGAGAGTCCAATGGTTCTGTCTAGTATGGGTTTGTGCGAGGTCTTGGCTGCAACTCGACTTATTAAAAACTGACCTATTTATTTCAACACCAAAATCATACTTACATTTCTAGGTTCAAGATTACAAAAGCTTTAAAATAAGTATAAAAGAAAAACCTTCAAACATTTTCATTTGTAAGCGTGATAATTTGTGCATTGTCTCTGCTCCAATTATTCCGGAACTAATGAGGGAAAAAAGTGACTTAAGATATTTCACTTTGTGGGCGCGGTGTTTTCTTTAATTACAGCGTTGCAATTGTGAATTAAAAATTCTTTTTAGCCGTTAAAGCGGGACAAGCGAAAACAATTATTTAGCCCGAGTGCAAACAGAAGACCCTTTGTATTTGAGGTTGTTTTTATCCTTTGCGTGAATATTTTGTGGGAACATTTTTATTTGGTGTATTTTAAAAGTGCAGGGGCTTTAAAGGGTATAAAATGAAAGACCACATTTACTTTTTAACAGTATTTTTTCTCTAAGGGTCTCCGTTAGGAAAAAAGATAATCGGCCAGTATAAGATTCTAAAAACGGCTAATTAATTATCTTTTTAAATGTCGTTAATTAAAGTCACTCGTAAATTTATCTAAAGGCTAATCTTAAATATAAATATATCAAATAAAGTAAACAGATTAATTATATTAATTGGAATATTTTAAATGTCTTTCTACCTCATCTAGAAAGTGTATGAAACAAATTGAGGGCAGAAACGTTTTTACACAGCTATAAATATTCCAGCCAATAACATAGTAAATGTATGTCAACAGTACCACTTCAAGTTTCAGACGAAAAACTTTGGGAATGAATATTTACGACGTATTTGGGTTCGTGCTAAAAGTGATATCTTTTGATCGAAAACGCTACACATCTTCACTGAAGTTACGACGTTGTCTTTGTTATATGAAAATGAGCTTTCAAGTGTGAAACTCAAGGGAATCTTCGACATGTTTTCAGTTTCAGTTACAATTGTTAAGTCACTGCTTAATTAACTCAATATTGTATACGATTTTTCCATAGCTCACAGATGCGACGGTGCGATCAATTACGTTAAGACAAATGGATCATAACGTATCCGCGATTTGAACTAATATTCTATCAACTAATCACAATCAAACGGACCGCACCATTGTTTCGTATTTGTTTTACATCTCACCCCAACAGCATCCTAAAAGTTTACGCGATAAGACTTCGATCGAATATGATAAATACAGATACAATACGTAAAAAAACAAACCTAAAAAGAAACATTTATTTATGTTACAACTTAGAAATGCATGCTTAGAAAGAAATAAAATATGACATCAAGTATTTAAACATAAAATTACTAACAAGCAACTAATACCAGGATTTAAAGCGATATAAATGATATTAGTTATAGCGAAAACCTACCTGTCGTAAAATGCATACATGACAGTATATGCACATAATAAATGAGGTGCATAGACATTTTTAATTGACCGTTGAGTGAACTTACAAATGGGTCTGCTTCATGTCAGTTCCTATACTTTATGAAGTAGACTTTTGTGAATATTTTAATCGATTAATGTTGTGGTGTGTTCTATGTGTATGTATTGTTTTGTACGTGATTTAAATGTAAATATTTGCCGCATTAGAGTAATTTAAAATATTTTATTAATTTTAACTCAAAAATTTATTTATTAATGTAGGTAACAATGTACACTTATGAACGTCAAAAAAAAAAGAAATATTAAATGAATTTAATTTTACATTTACTGCCAGTTCTCAAATCAAGGGCGTAGAACGGAAGAGAAGAACTGGCAATAAACTCTCCGCCACTCTTTTTTTTTTTTAACTAAGTCTATATATCTTATATTTTTAACAATAAATAAACATTTATTTGTCAGCTACAATCGGTATTATATACGTATTAGCATTCATTTATTAGTTACAGGCACACACAGTTTTCTGCATAAATGAAACCAAAAAGATCAACAGACTTGGGATATAGTCTTATATTCGCAGACCATGTCACAAATATTGGTATACTAACGAACGTTCGTAACGAACGTAAATTATTAAATAGTATGATCATTTATCCAGTGTTTCCCGGCGAAAAATATATCTACGTTTCTAGTACGGTTATCTAAGGCTTATCTTTAAAGAAAAATATAAAACATGTATATGCCATGCGAGACAGAACGATGTCTAGTTAGGCGTCGAGCCACAAGTCTAGATTCGCCTTTAAATAATCAACATAATTGTTAATCCAAATTTGAGAGTCAAAATGATTAGCGGTTTTCGGATCAGCTGTAATGCGGAACGTTTATCAAAAACCAGCTTTTGTGGCGGCATCTTGTCAAAATAGGCTTAGCAACGCGTCCTGCGAGGGACAGGCGAACTTTTCCAATTTACAAGCAAACTAGGCGGCGTAAAATTATAGTCAATGTTTAAATTTGCCATTTTATCCGTATAAAAGCTTTAATGTTGTATGTTTAATAGCTTTGTATGCGTTTCAATGCAAGAGCTTCATATTAGTTTGTTTTAGCATGGATTAGATTATATTCTAGTTGACTTTATAAAGTTTGTTAGTATTGTAGTTAGCTTGTCGATATAATATCTAAATTTACATGTTTCTCCTGCGTGTTTCACATGCTTTTAACAATAAAAATAAATAATTTTATACTTTTGGGAAATCAAATCAAATCAAATAGTTTATTTGCTAGAACAGTGGTACAATTAGCTACACCTCAGATCCGCCACATATAAATAAGTTAGGAAATGCATTAACTGTTATAATTTAAGTTTTGCGTTGCATACCGATTAAAAACTACAGTCAAAATTGTTTACAACGACATCTTTTAGAACAATATACCGGAACATAGTAATTCCACAAACTATGTTCCTAATAAAATATGATACTCGAACTATAATTACCTGCAATCCATACAACCTCGCATCCCAATCAGGTAGAGTTAGATGTGGCAAGGGCTTTTCATAAGTCACCACGGACTGCATCCTGATGATTTATTGCACATTAATGCACTGAAAATGTGAATTAAAGTTTTTACGGAAAATGAGTGTCAAAATGACAAATGTGAAGCGCCGACTGACGCGCAGCGCGCTAAATTGTTCGAAATTTAAACATTAGTTTTTCCGACCAGAGACGAAAGAGGTTTTACTGAATTTCTAAGTTATATTATAGATTATCTACGGTTACAATGTTGTAAATTGTAGGCGAACATGAAAATTATGATGATTATTAAGGATATGATGTTAATGATATACAATGCATGTCTAGTTTACTATGAGTAGGTATTTCTTTTATATTTTTCCATACTACCACCGTAGCCTCGAAAACGAACGACATGTAGACAAATAAACTTATGGGAATATTGACGAAACAGTCAATCGATAGAAATATAGTAATAATAGAGATAGAGTTTTCTAGGAATTCACTTGATCACGTGACCTGTAAATGTCAAATTCCAGCCCTGTGTAACGCATAGCATAGTCCAAAATAGATACTTCTACGAGATTCAAAAAAAAAGTGCTTCACTCAAAGGGTTTTTGTATAAAGAAAAAATTGGTTGAATTTATAAACACTTTCAAAATATATTTATATTTAGAAAAATATTCACTAGCCTAATGTAGGCATCATGAAACAGAATGACATAAAGAACTACTTCGCGGCGAGGGTCAAAATAGTAACGTAATATACATGTAACGTATTATACATTACATAGTATTTATGTCGTTAGTAGACATGCTCTGTTTACCAAACACGAGCGGCCAAGTTAACTGAACTTCGGAATTATACCAGTAAGACTGACCTAGTTTTTGTTAAGGAAAAAATAGAATATTTATTACGTACGAAAATAATATGGGAATGAAATGGACTGGAAATGCCCTTTGGCATTTTTTGTAATGATTTAATCCCACACGCCCCCGTTTTATTGATTGGGTTTTCAAATGAATGTTCGATTGCAGTTTTATTACAGGCTTTTCTTCTGCGATGATAAAATTTTAATTTTATTTGTTTGATAGATATTTTGTATGGATAAAGAGAAAGAGTTTAATGTATTGTGCCTCTTTTTCGCTCGTTCCACGTTATCGCTTGCACTTCAAGCCTTAAATGGAACGCCTCAGAGCGCCGCAAATGGAATTGGATAGGGCATACACTTCGAAGGGATCCCAATCATATTCCCAAGCAGGCGCTTGATTGGAACCCGCAAGGAAAGCGAAAGCGTGGCCGTCCCAAGCAAACCTGGCGCCGTACAGTAGCAGACGAGGCAAAGGGAGCCGGTAGGACTTTGAGCGAGGTGAAGTACGAGGCTCAAGACCGAACGCGATGGAGACTCACAGTGGTCGCCCTCTGCCCCATCTAGGGGTTACAGGATATTAACTAACTAACTAACTCAGAGCGAGGTAACCGCATGCGTCATGTTTTTTCGTGCGTGCAGCCGGCTCCATCGAATATAAGACATAGACACTTCAAAAATTACTTAATGTAACCGTTCAGAAAACTCCTACTAAAGACTCAAGTTGAAGGTGACTAGTATCCACAGAGCAATGGAGCGAGAATCCTAAAAATTAAAATGATTCTCAAAATACAAACTGACGACAGGAAGTCGAAACGTCACGTCAAAGGTCACTGACCCCTTACAGCTGAATATGGCTTACAATGGCAGGAGATATTGCAAGGTGTACCGATAGAACATGAATTTTTGTACCAAATTCTTACAATAAATTATTATTATGGACCTCCAGGAAAATCTAATAATGCAAATGGAAAGTTCACGAGGAGACCTATATCCAAAATGCGTCCATACTGCAGAACACGCACACAATAATGTACATTACCATAATTAACGTGGACTACGTAATACTAAAAAATACACCCATTTGATTTGTATATATTTTTATTAAAATTGGGAACTTAAATTAAAACATTAATTAAACTAACATAACCATTTTATGGATTAAACCAATTCTAAATTTAACGACACAAAACTGCAATCGAATCGGGCTTTTTCCAATATTTGGCTTAATAGGTCAATTGAGCCATAGCCATTATGCCCTAAGCTCTGTATCAAATATGAAGTTCGCCTCATAAATTTCCTTGATATTTCTTTCTGGAAGATTGCCAGCTCTTGTAGGCTTCGACGCTGACCATATGAATCAGGAGGAATGCATTAAAACAGTACAATTCGTAAGTAGAGTGATTTATACGCATTAAAACAAAGCTTGTGAAATATATATACGTACGCGTATATTTTACGACTGTAGTTGCTTTGGCAGGCTTCGAGCTTTGCATTTTTTAAAAATTCGCATTAAACTTCTCTTATTTGTTTTAGATATGCATATGCCTCAGTGAAAATAAAGAAACTTAAGTAAATCAAATCAAATCAAATCAAAATCAAATCAAAATATCTTTATTCATATAGGTAATAATTTACACTTATGAACGTCAAGAAAAACAAATTTAATTAACTGTAAATTTACATTTACAACCAGTTCGCAAGTCAAGGGCGTAGAGCGGGTAAGAAGAACTGGCAAGAAACTTTCCGCCACTCTTTTCAATCGCCAAGTTTTTAATACAAATTGTTTGAACTGGAGCAAATCAATCCCAAGTAGAAATGGGCGGGGCACATGGTAAGAGGAACAGAAAAGTGAAGCAGCAGAGTATTCTCGTGCCCAAGTTACAATAAAAAATTTACATAGGAAGACAATTTAAAAGGTGCTTAGACCAGATTAAGGACAGGATGGACAGCCACCGGGTACATGGTGGAATACAGGAATTTAGGATTTGGAGGACGCCAGTGCGAAAATAGGGCACATGAATATCTAGGAGTGAATGAAAAACCAAAAATGTATTGGAATATCTATGAAACAAGCTTTTGTTATTTTTTTTTTAAATGTTTGGTTTGCTGTCAGTGAAATACAGAACACACGGACAATTTGTATTACTATCAATTTGTCTCCATGTCTATTTTATCTGTCTTAGGACCTGCTTCACAGTGTATGGATAAAGTACCAAATAGCTATGCAATACATAAATTATTTGGAAGGTAAAAGTTCCGAAAAAGAAACTTCGCGTTTCGTGACGAATCGTGCTATCTGACAGTCGTGAAAACACTAGTTTATCCTACCAATATGTAATAAATAGCTTATTTGGAACTTATCCGGACATTGTGAAACAGGCCCTTATTGTGGTATAATAATAATATTAATACATATTTTGTTGTTTTTACACCGTACGCCATAAAACAACAGTATGAAAAAGTAGGCAAATTTATTTTGTACTATACTTATTCGGTTCTAATCTAGTCGTAGGTACGTTTGATTAGGGCCGAAAAAATTTGCCACTGAGATAAATCTCAAAGATTAAAATCGGATAACCTGCCAGTGCTTAGTCTGCCATAATCTAGTTTTGCCGGGTTCTTTAGTTCTTTCTGTTTCTTAAAAATTACTACAAATGTCTCTGGTGTGGGCTCAACAAATTCTATTGTATACTCAAAGAATACAATAAATGTAGTTCATAACTATCGATCAATGAGAACTGGCCCAACAGAGCTGAGATATAAAATATTCCCATTTATTCCATCTCTATAATAATTTTCCATAAGCGCACAGTAGTGTTTATGATATTAGAAATATTCCGGGCTCTATCTACATTCCAACGACGGAATCCTATTGAGAACGCTGTCTTCGTATTATCTTTATTATGTGCTGGGTTAGCGGAAGCGCAATTTTTAGTATTTTTCTCAGGAATTTCATTAGAGTTGTCAACAACAGGCCAACTACACGAAGTTTCAACTAATTGGGGTTGCTTCAAAAATATCTGGAAATTCGATGTATCGAAAAAATTAATTGTTGTTGAAAGACTTTCAATTAAAAAAAATATTTTTATAAATACATCGTTTATAGCAAATTTTTCTTTTCTACTGTATAAGTCTATCCAAGCCTGACAAATTTATATTGCTGTAATCAGTAAGTTGAGCAGTGTTGGCTTAGTTCAGCATGCGACTCTCATACCTGAGGCCGTAGGTTCGATCAGCGACTGTGCACCAATGGAGTTTCTTTTTATGTACGCATTTAACATTTAATCGAATGATCATTTGTTAATCTAATAGGCAAGTAGAAGATCCGACTTCTGTATCTACCATAGGATATCTGTATCTGACAAGCGCCATCAGATTTTTGGGTCTAAGGTAAGCCGGTTTCCTTCACAGTTTACCGTTATAGAAAAAAAAAATCAATTGGTGCACAGCCGGGGCCCGAATCTACGGGATGAGAGTCGTACGGTGAAACCACTAGCCGACACTGGTCTTACAAGGTCGGTCTATCTATGGAAATATGTCTAAGTTAAGAAAGTATTATCAACATGGAGTGTTCAAACTAAATCTGAGTAACAAATTGATTGAAGTAATTAATTTAAAGTGTCGAATTTCACTCGCTCCCTTGTTCGTATTAATCTTTATTAATTTGATGTTATGTACTTACTTAAGTGTGACCATAATTGAGTGTGTTAAACCGAGTATTAAACTCATAAAGTACGTATAATGATAGCAGTATATTGGTGTAGTTTTGTCTGAGTGGTAATTAAGATAGCAAATAGTATATATACTAATTATTATTTGACGTGGTTCTCTGAATCATTAGGTTCGAGTCCCATTCCCATCAATGACCTTTCTGTGCGCACGTAGCTGCATCTAACATGGTAAAGGAAAACGTCGTGAGGGAACCGGTACGTCTCAAATCCAAAAGTCGACGACATATCAACCAGAAAGCTGATCACCTTGTCTACTGAAAATGGTCAACGAAAAGGATGCAATCAGAGCAAAACTCAAATTTTGTTGTATCGCCACTGGATTATTTACTATTATTTGATTAAAAAAGGAAGCATTATACCCAATTTGTTCATATTAATAGAACTACATTGCAGGTATTTTGTGCAATGTCACTTATGCTTCAACTATGCGCAATTCATACAGTACTTTATCACTTGTTTTCACTACTTGCACTTTAATCTCTTCGATGTTAATCTCTGGGAATCGCTCTCGATACCGAACTAATTGGTCGCGTATCGGTCCGCTATATCCCAGGAAATATTCATAACACAACATAAAATTCATACCTTAGACTTTAGAGGAGTGCCACGAAGCGTCAAGAATCTCCTACGAGTGTTCAGAGGAGTTGTTCGGATTAATACCTGCTGTTGAGTTTCATCATCGGACGTCGAGGCAGAATACAAAATTCCATCCGTATCAACTCGACCTCCGTCGTTCCACAACTGAGCGTTTTTCACGCACCACCAGTTTGTGGTACCAGCTGCCCACTGAAGTATTTCCGAACCAATTCGACTTAGGGTCCTTCAAGAAAGGAGTGTACCAATTCTTAAAAGGCCGGCAACGCACCTTGCTAGCACTCTGGTATTGAGAGTGTCCATAGGCGGCGGTATATAAGTGGTAACTTAAAGTTAGATGAGCCCTCTGCCCGTTTCCCCCCTGTTCTATATTAAAAAAAGATCGCTTTTACATTCTACTGAGTCTCCTCGCTCCAACCTTCTAACTCTAAAATGTAGTTTACTGTTACCTTACGAGCCCTGGAGGGCCTGGCTTTCACAAAATAATTACTTCTTCATCCCTAAGCCGAAGCAATCATGAAACTCTGCTATAAAAAAGAAAATCGTGAAATATTCATAATTTTCTAGGATTCTTTCTTATTCTTTTTCCAAGGATCGTCACTCGTATTACTCGTATAGCGTATTTGCCCCTCTTTGCTGTATTATTTTTAATCTACAACATGAAAGGTTAATACGTACGATGGTAAGGGAGCAATATAACATATCGAGATAAATATAATAATAACAAAACGTTTTTGTTATTTCTTTGCTAAAGTCTCTAACTATACATAAGGCCTAATAGTTAATATAATATGAATGAAAAACTCTCAAACCTTATATCAATCATTCATTATGACTGCCGGATAGGAACTTGATATCTTTCTGTTACTACTAATACAATAATACCGACATCGATAATTCTACCGTTAAACAACTTAAAACAAAACTATATAGATAATATATATTAATAATTGTATACAAACAAATATGTCTACCTCGATAGAAATCAGACCATCGCTCGCGTGAGTGGCGCTTATTTAACCAATTTAAGTTAAGTTAAAGGAACCCGAGGACCCAGTTTCACCATGCACCCGACCCGTAAGTATTCTAAATAACTACACTGACACAGCAAGCACTGTTCTGTGGCATAACCTAGTCAAAATAGAGCATACCCAGAACGTACAGTGGGTGGCGGATGCACTGCATACAGACTCTTGTAGAGGTAACGGGTTGGCCTCACATGAAGCCCACACCATTGCGTTGCACTCCAAGTGACACCTGACTTAATTTACTTTTATTCAGAAATATGTCTGCTTTATACCACGGTTGTGGTACATAATTAAATTACCCTCACGATTCAAAAAGCTTTATAAAGTAATTGACACAAACCGCAGCCAGAATGTAACCTGATTACTTTGTGATTATGAAATTGGATTTTGACTTGTTTCTGGTGACAAACAACTGTGAAAGTTACATTTTTTAAGTCGACGATTTTCAACGTCTGCAGTACTCAATAAATACATTTAAACAGATAAATATATATAAATGTATTTATGCTTCATTACATTTAAAGAAAATCAACATAAAAAATTATAAGACATGCAACATGATGGCATAATCGCTAATAAACGATCTCTTCCAGGCAACCCCAGTAAAGAAAAAAAATATTGAAATTCCAATCTTAATCTAAAATAATATACAAATATAAAATAATAATATAAAAAGCTAATCTCATTAACAGGGATGCAATGAAACAGAATAAGACATACAAGAAGTACAAAACTCAAGATTGAGCAGGATAGGATAGGCTAAGAAATGTTTAGGTAGAAGAATTTTAAACGATGTGAGGGAGATAGTCAATCGTATGGAGACCTGAGAAATTGAATACATTTTTAAGATAAGAGGGAGTTTTGGGATTGAAAAGAATGAGTACATATAGAAGTTGAAGGGAATGATCGTCACGTCTGAGTCAATTACGTAGCCTAGGTAACCTGAGCTGCCTGCGGAATTTCAAACACAATGTCATATTTCCTAAGACTAGGGAGCTCCCATTTGACCGTTGAATAAAATAAAATAAAATGAAATAAAAAAGCCTTTTATTTCCTACAAATTAATTTTACATTAAGTTATCTTTAATCGCTTAACTAATTAAAATTAATATTAATACCTACTTTTTTGTTTATGTCCTACATTATGTAGGTATTTACAGTTTTTATTTACCTATATTATTATACTTGTTTGACACTATATACTATTTAAACGCTTAACTAATTGATTTTAATACCTACTTATTCTTATTTATTTTCTATATTATTTACCTATAACTATTTTATTTACTATTATTAATATACTATATAATATTTACTATTATTATTAGCTAGCTTGGTTAGATTTTAGATACCTTAATAATATAATTTGTAGGAACCCCATTATTGGGTGAAGGCCCCCTCCCAAGACGCCCATTTGTCTCTGACCTGTGCAGTCTGTTTCCAGTTTGGGCTGGCTACTTCTTTGATCTCCCAGCGAGTCTGTGGTCTTCCTCGATTTCTTTTACCTGGAGGTCCATTCCAAAAGGTCACTTCTATGGTCCATCTTCGGTCTTGAAGCCTCGCGATATGGCCAGCCCATCTCCATTTAAGTTTTTGTACGTATTTCAATGCATTTGTTGCTTTGGTTTTTGGTCTTATTATTGTGTGTCGTATTTTGTCTGATTTCTTTAGTTTAAGCATGCTGCGCTCCAGTCCTCTTTGACAGGTGGTGATTCGATTTTTTACTTATGAAGTGAATTTCCAGGTCTGGCAACCATAGGTCAAACTTGGAAGAAGGTTGGAATTCGTCAAGGTCGTCTGATCTCTGAGATACCGATTACGTCATAATTTATTTTCTTTGTTGCTTCATTTAGCTCCAGCAAGCGTTCATGTGAAGATTTGACGTTGACGTTGTAAGCTGCGATTTTTAATTGGGTTGGGTTTTTGTTTTGTCTGTTCACCTTGGCTTTTTTGGAGTTTTGGTCGTAATCTTTCACGGTGACCAGCCGGGTTGTAAGATGTTTTGTGTTGTTTATTTTCTGTTGTTTGTTTAAGGTCATCGTGTTCGTGTAGGAGTAAAAACGTCAAACCTAAGTGGATAGTGCCTTGATTTAGATAGGAACTCAGACAGACCTTTGTGCCTTTAAGGCAGCCCAGATTCTTGACTTATCAACATGATCACGAAGCTTTATTTATATAGGCAGAGGCTTTTCATTGGATTTTATTCCTATTCGATGACAGCGGGTCTATTCGAAGGCAATGCTCTGTTACACTCTAACAGGACACTTTAACAGGACGGTTGTAATATTTGCAATGGAGCCCGGACTTAAATCCTTCGTTTCATGAACTCGATGCAGCTACAGACACTTTTTCCTACTTAGCATCTCCTGCTCATCCAATACTCTATAGAAACGCCATTTGAGTCTGGAGATTTTTTAGGCAGAACATAACGTTTAAAAACTTCCTAGCAAGTGGAGTTTGTTCCAGAGAGTGGTACATTTAATAAGTTTTTAGGTCCTGCATAGTAAGGTGGTAGTGAACAATTTATAGATACTTAAAGAAGTGATAATCAGAATATAAGTTAATTATAGTTAAATAAACACAAATACGAATACTAAATAACTCGTCGTTCCTCATTGTTGTTTAGTATGCTTTTAATTGGCGATTTGATTTTAAAATTATTTTGTGTTATAAGTAAATCAGTGGTAAGATTTTTCTAAATAAATAATAAAAAGTAACCACGAAGTAAACATCGAATTAAGTAAATAATTGGATTCGTTTGTATATGTTAAAGAAGTTATAAGTATAAGTTGTATAGAACTCGCGTAAACCAAAGCTAATATAGTTATTGCGTTGAAACTGTGAGTTATGTTTGCGGAAAGAGTTATTATGTTACATTGATGATATTATAATTAATAAATTTAAAGTGTAGTATGCAGTAATAGTAGCGGCGCAATTAGGTCACAACAATACCGGGTGCGCGAGTTTAAACATTTTAAAAATCAGTTTACAAGAGATTTATAGTTTAGAGTACTTTTTCAAAAGAACCTTATTGACTTGAAGTGAAAAACGTTCAACATCTGCGTAAAACAATATACATAATTTTTTGGTGTTTTCCGCAAGATTCGAGGTTGACAAGTATTAAATAAAATGCAAATTATTTATGTACAACGTAATTGTATTTAGGAATTCCTGAGTAAGTGGAAAATGTTTGTGTAAATAACGTTACTTGAACATTGTAATATCATCCGGTGAAATATTCAAAATCTATTTCTATACTAGATTGACAATCAATAAGGAATTTAGTGCTAACACCGGCAGTTGTACCAGCATTGTTTTTTATCCAAACATTTTCCAACGTATTCCACATATTTTCAATATAATAAATTTCTTATCTTAAGACTGTTCGCTTGCAACTTGTGGTTGAATTTAATTTACAAAGAGTATAACATAAAGCATCTTAATGTTAACGTCTCACTTGGGGACATTCTATCTTGTATAATTAATCAGTGGTGTAACGCCAAAATCGAAATTAGCGCTGTTGTTAGGGGAATTTAAATAATTTTAGTGCTGGAGCTAATTAATGACAAGCGTGCTTCTGATACTTTTGTTGTACTAAATAACACGATATATTGTACAATGTACTCTTTTTTATAAAGGAAAATATACAATTTATATGCTGTTTTAATTTTTGTCACAAAGATAGAGATGTTTTATCTCGCACCCACTCCAAATCTCCGTCAACGTGGCCTGTCCCGAACAACTTTGGCAGCACTGCCGAGAAACCCTGATCAACCAGCAGATTCCGAAGGGATCCTAATGATATTTCCAAGCAGGCGCTTGATTGGGATCTGCAAGGAAATCGGAATCGGCCGTCCCAAGCAAACCTGGTGCCGTATAGTTCCAGACGAGGCAAAAAGAGCCGAAAGACTTCGAGAGAGGTGCCTGCGTGGCTCAAAACCGAATGCGATGGTGACTCACTGTGGACGCCCTCTGCCCCAAGTAGGGGTTATAGCACATTAAGTCAAAGTTTAATTTTTGCATTACAGTATTGACAGAAAAAATGATTTTACCATGAATAATAACGCGTTTTACTTGTCAAAAGATGGTGAAATGCAGTATTTTCCAACCTTTATTGCCTTACCCCACCTTAGCCTATCTAAACTTCTTGATTTCAATTGTTTGTCAATCAAATTGGTGGTCCAATCACACACAGGGTGTGGGGCGTAGGTCCAACGTTGGGATGACTGGTCTGAAGTAGCCCATAGACACCCACTAAAATGAGTGTCCATGGGCTGCGATGACTGACCTTTTGGGCGTCCCGCAGGCTCGTTTGCCCCTAAAAAAACAACTAAGTAATGATATCTATAACCTATAATTCAGCGTCTCAAATTGTTCCTACAAAATTTTTCATAGATCGCAAATTACTTGATCTGGTTATAAATAATGTTTTCTGTTTATAATTTAACTAGTGACCCGCCCCAGCTTCGCACGGGTGCAATGCTGATGAAAAGCAGGTTTTTATTATGTATTGTTATTTCCGTCGCTGGAAAGCTCCGATAATATACGCGTTCGATCGCTGCTAAATAAGCTGTAATGAGCTGTATAGATCTAAATTAAATGAACAATGTATTCAAGGTATTTAATTGTTTAAGGGTTAATGCTGTATTGCTTAAAATCGCTTCGAAAATTAGCCATTATTTGTCGTAAAAAGTAAATGACAAAAAAAAGTTATTGTGGGTTATCCATAAGGGATAGACATATACCATCACGGACTTTTCTGTTGATCTTTTCAATGTGTACAATACTTAGTACATTATTTTGATAAAACTCGTAGGGTTCAGCCTGCGTTTGCAATGTAAGCGGAAAAAATGTAATTATTTACGACATCACATTAGAAACCTCAAAAATAACAGTACTTCTCCACTATTTAATGGATGTTATTATACATATAAACCTTCCTCTTAAATCACTCTATCTATTAAAAAACCGCATCAAAATCCGTTGCGTAGTTTCAAAGATTTAAGCATACAAAGGGACATAGGGACAGAGAAAGCGACTTTGTTTTATACTATGTAGTGATAATACTTTGGCAGGTTTCAAGTTACCTTCGTGGTATAACTAGCAAAGCACTCAAATAAAGTGACCTTAAAGATTGCTTATATGAAGCAAGCAGGAGTATTCAATGAGCATATTAATATTAAAACAAAAGTCAAGAATTTTTTTATTAGTAATCACAACAAACAAATATACAGTATTTACAATTTTATGAACCGGCATAGTAATAATAACAAATCATTAAAAATTAATAAAATTTGAAACGAATTTAAAATAGTTTGGTCCCTGTGGCAGTGAACCTTTTATGCTGGCAGCATTTCCTCGCTGTATTGCGATATTAACACCAGTACTATCTACCAGGCGCCAACTTAAAACTTAAATTACTGCCTCTTCACTTGCACACCACGGCCCAAGAGTACTCTCTTCTGTAAAGGTAACAAAATCTAAGTCGGAAAAAGACTCTTATTCTGCCCTAGCATTAAAATAAAATACATTTATTATTAAAACAAAATATGTTATATTTACTCTAATCCTGTACGCCAATTACTTGTATGTCGAAACTGGCATGGTATGAATAAGTAAACTGTTTCGCGGATTGCGGAGAAAATTACATTTATTAGAAACACAGAATCCACAAAATTAAGCCTTCATCTTGTTTAACACTGTAAATAAACTCATTTTCATTATACCTAAAATTAATTTGAAATTTCAAACCCAAGTTACGCGCTCGGCTTGCCTTGGCACGAAAGTGAAACAAAAAATATTGTACTCTTTTTTCTCGTACTTTTTGTCATTTCCAGAGAAATTCCAAGAAATTCCACCCGTACCACCTCGACGTCCGCCGTTCCACAACTGCGCGTTTTTCAAGGCCGTTTTTCCCGCGCACCACCATTTTGTGGAATTTCCAAAGCAATTCGACTTAGAGTCCTTCAAGAAAAGAGCGTACCAAATCTTAAAAAGCCGGCAACGCGCTCGCGAGCCCTCTGGCATTGAGAGTGTCCATGGGCGGCGGTATCACTTAACATCAGATGAGCCTCCTGCCCGTTTGCCCCCGTTCTAAAAAGCTCTTTTTACTCGTTGCCTTCCTAATTATTTGTGTTTTTTTATTACAGTGTTAATATAGATTAAATTAATATTCTATATATAATACATTGAAAATAAAATACTCATTCTGTACAGAATGGTCAAAGGCAAGTTCTCATTTTTCTGAGCCTGCCAATATAATATTATTACTTTGCTGTTCGCTGGGCATTGAACTTAGGCAATGTGCCACGTGCCGATGCGGTAACCGTTAAGCCACCCAGGAGATTATTCTATATTTCATTGGGTGTAAATAAACCATCATTTTTATATTTTTCTATTCCGATCTGAACTATAATGACTGCTTAGTGGAAATGAAAACTATTTAACTGGCAACACACATTCGCGATTTGAAATTCGAAGGCGAATAGCGAACTATGAAATCTCAATTCTCAATTCTCAACTCTCAAGTCAGTCCGCGAGAGATCGCCATAGGCGTTGGTTGTGTAAGTGCGCCGTCAGCGATCACGTTTCGATTCGAAATAATTTAAACTTTTCGGAGTAATGATTATCGTTTTTTGTGCAAAATGACTATAATAAGTGGTAATTTTTAGTGTAATATTAGCATAAAGTGCAACTGTTCTGTGTAAATAAAGTTTTATTACATTTACGTCATATTCTTTCGAATTAGTGGATTTCCAGTTACCGGCTTTTAACCATTGTGAGTACACTAATAAGTACCTGTTTAAGGCCATTGCTTAATTTATTAAATCATCATTCAACAATCCTTAATACAGGTAAAAAACGTCTTATCACTTAATTGATCATGGTTTATCAGTGTTTTTATGATCCGGTATCGCTCTTGTAAATCAAATCTTGAACTTTGTTTTAAAATTGACAACAATAGCTTGAATACCTTATATATTTAATATTAGTTAATGGAATGATGAATTAAACGTCGAATATATAGGCATAGGTATATATGAAATATTATTTTGTAAGATTGACTTTAATCTACTATATTATAGTACTGTGCCATAATATTGACCTACACAAGATAACCTACAATCTTAACTGTATAGTATAGCCAGGTATTGGGGCTATGGGCGAACTTTTGCCTCTATTAGGTTGGTAATTTTCCTTTTATCGTAAGTATATGTCGCTGTGGCTAAGAATAAGAAATAATTATTGGTCTATATCTGGAATCTACTTAGGATTTTATGGTATGTACGTTTAGCCACGGGTTCAGTCAGTCACACAATACCCTAAAACTTGCACTTGTATATATATTTTCGATAGAAACTATATAGTAAAACATCAGGTTTAAGGTATTATGTATTACTCGTGCGTATGATTTATTGTTGTTCTATTATTATAATTTAATACTAAACACGTTTCTAAATAATGGAATGAAATATTTAAAGCACTGTTTTACCTAAACCTACCTAGATACTACCTACCTCTATTGGAATAGGTTTCTTAATAAAAGTATTTTCTCCGTCCATATATCTTTTAAATAACGCCCTTTTATAAAGAAATTTATAAAACTTTAACACTTTCATCGCAAAATATCTGTGTGAGATTCACAGTCGAGACTTAGCCCAAGAATGACTACGTACCGATTTGACAAACGGGAGTCATACTTAGTGCTTAGACTCGTCTCTTATTTTTACCCTAAGTTTTAACATTGAATGTGAGGGTATGTATGGATATACCCTCACTGTTAACTATAATTTTTACACATGTATTACAGACATGGTATAATTGAAGAGGGAAAAATTTTCAAGGTTATGAATTAATATAACAAATGAGTGCGAGATATGAAATTTTACGACAGTCATAAAGAAAACATGCCTAGGCTTCAACGCCAAATCACATAGCGTCTGAAAAATTTCATACACCGTACGAGAACAATAAACAAGAAATACTTTAAAAAATCGGATACATTATTAATTTAAATCACTAATATAAAATATGTGTTTAACATCATATTAAAGACTAGCGGCCAGTCCCAGCGTTGCACGGGTGGACATTTATTTTTTAAATATTTTAGCAAAAACGTACAGTAAATCCGGATATCTTTCACTATTTATTTATATAAATGAATCCCTGTTTCCTTTGGTCACATCATTACGTGTGAACGGACCGATTTCGCTAATTAAATTTTTTGTTATGTTTGTTATTGTCTTATGAAAATTTAAGAATACTTAACCACCATACAATTCAAACTTTTTTTGATGTAGCCTTATGGCGTTTGACATAACATTCACAGAATGCGTGCTGTATCGTTAGCGGATGTAAGAAAATTATGTTGATAAATTAATTTGAAATAGGTAAAATATATACTTAATAGACTTAACATATAACTAGATTAGCACACTACATCAAAACACTTTTAGAAGGATAGCGTGATACTTTTAGAGATAGAAGGAACGCGTGTATGCCACTGAATTCCTCTTAAACGGCTGGATCGATTTGAATATTTTTTATTGATATGGTTAAGATTCATAAATTAGGCCGGTAGATGGCACTGCACTGGGTACTCTCCTATAATACTTTGTTTAATATGCTAATCGCTTTTAATATCATGCCCGACAACGTCTGTCGGGTCCGCTAATATCGAAATAATAATTTATGTAGCAATAGTCTATCGCTGGCTCCTTTTGTGTACGGGACTTGGTGAAAATAATTAAATAACAGAATAAATGACATCAACGGGTAATTTTTAAAAACATTTCAGGTTTAGAATATATAACCTTCGTTTTCTTGCAATTAAAATAGTATATTAATCAGTGATGATATGGCTTTCAAATGTAAGGATTTTTAAAATCGGTCAATCGGTCGGTTTTTGGGTCAATTCGTTGTAAACATACTTAAATACAATTCTTATAATATAGCGACCAATATTATAAATATAAAAGCTGTTAAAAGTATGCCTTTAATTCACAATCATAGAATAATTTCTGCCTAGGTTAGCGTGTGATTAAACTCAAAACACACTTAAGATTTCTTAAACTGCAACGTTTAAACTAGTCTAAATTCAAATTAATCTTTATATATTATTCCAATTATCTTTTATAATAAGTTAATCAGTATCAGGCTATTAATTAAATGTAAGTAATGATTATTTTCTTCATAATTAAATGCCCTAATTATCTTGCTAACCGTTTTATCTTCATTTATAGAGATTATTTCTTATTCAAAGTATTGGATTTATTGGTATTAAAAATGAAGTTTTAAATTATTAATTCCATAAGCGTTTCAAACTCAAATAAACTTTATTTATGTATAGGTAACCAAGTACTCTTGTGAACGTCAACAGAACAGTTAAATTGAATCAAAATTTACATTTACCACCAGTTCGCAAGTCATACCGCAGGGCGTTAAGCGGGCGAAAAAACTGGCAAGATATCGCCATGTGTTGAGTCATACAAATTGTTTGTAAGGCAGAGGTTTCAACCGATTATTTTGTATTTAGCTATTAAATTAATATAACATATACATATCATGATTATCAAATTCTATTGTTAATAATTTAGCAATTAGTGTTGTTTGAAAGACACCTCAACTTGAGGTCGTAGGACCCCGGATGTACACCAATGGACTTTCTTTCTAGTTTCTCACTAGAATAGTGATGAAAGCGGCTTGTCTTAGATCCGATGCCGATTAAGTCGATGGCATCTGTCAGGCACAGAGGCTGATCACCTACTTGCTTATTTATAGATTGACAAATGATCGTGAACCAAATACATTGAAGATTTATAGATTATATATATATAATATATAGTAATTTAATGATAAGATAAATTTCGTTTACAAATCTTTTGTTTGCTAACATTGTGCCAAAAGACCGACTTCAGCTGTATAAGACTAAAAAACTCATTAACAAGCACGTTAATTGTCCTTATCCTACGAGCTGGATTAGTGAGTTTCGCTTGAAGTCAAAGCAATTTAGCACGGACAGCTTAAACTAAAAAATGTTTTGTCTCTCTTGTTGGGGTTTTTGACTTTTCAAGTTAATGGCTTGAAGCACGCTTTGACTTCCCATTCTCTTTTTCTGGTTAAATGCACTTATAGTTGTGCTTATTTCATTTTGAAGTTTATTATGAATGGTGGCGTGATCGTTACGGGGATTTACCCATATTGGTAGAGATATATTTATCGAATGTCCCACATAGATATTTTTTAAATTTATCTTTTGTGTCACTATGCAAATAACGTTCGTTTACTAAAGTAATAAGAGGTTAGTAAAAGACCATTTTATCTTTAACTGTAGATTAATTATTATAGTTTTAAGAACGGTGCAGCTAAGCTACATAATTTAATATCAAATTAATGAGATCTGTGTAGTAACTTATGAAATACTTAAACTTTGAATGAACAAATCTGAGTTGTTAAACGTAAAAAAAAATTAAATAATTACACTTGTTGTCTCCGTAATATTAGTTTTAATGTACAACTGATGATTCTCATCCCTTACGTCGTAGGTTCGATTCCCGTCTGTGCACTATTGGACTTTCTTACTATGTGCGCATTTAACGCTCGTACGGTGAAGGAAAAAAATCGTGAGAGAACTGGCTTGCCTTAGACCCAATGCTCAATTTGCCTATTAGATTGACAAATGATAATAAAATAGATACAGAAATCTGAGACCCAGAACTAAAATCGTTGTACCGCCACTGATTTATTTTGTAGGTACGAATGCTGAATTTTAAGAAATTGAAACATCAATATACGTCACATTTATTGAAAACTTTAATTTATTTATTGTCCAACAATAATCCAAGGATTATTGTTATAATTTTGGCTGGACAATCTTTCTAAATTCAATTCATTCATTCATTTCAATTTGGACTCTCTTTCTAAATATACATTTATGTTATTTTCCTGAAGCGGTTTATCGGATAAGATATTGCAAACTATATTATGTTACTTAACGCTTTCTGTTTTTAGAGATAACAAAAACCATATTTACTAATATATCAAAAGTTTCTTATCAAATGACGTGTATAATCGACGTAAGATTTTAACATTATATATATGTTGCAGATTAAACGCGAGTAATAATTTAAATTTTGCGCACGTCCCGCGCAGGCGCCGATCTAAGAGCCACCCCTACTGACTAATTGACTTTGATACATTGACATCTTACAACCCGTATGATGTCTATGATATTGCGAGGTGTTGCCATTCTAATGAAACAAATGACAAGGAGTTATTTTTTCTCATTGTCTGTGTCTCATTCTTGTCAACTGTCATGTGGTCCCCTCCATAGCTTGTAGTATAATATTAACCTCCTGTATATATTATTATTTATCTGTGTGTGTCTTTTTTGTGAAGTCATTTTTGTTTTAGCTTACTCTGCTTAGATTAAATTCAATCCATCAAATCTATCCTCACTGTGTAAAGACTAAGAACGCGACATTGGCGGAATTGTGATTTACACAAGAGTCGACATTAAAAATAAAGAATAAAATCTCGGAACAATACTTTGAAAGGTATCACGGTATACAGAACGTCGCTGCTGCTTCTAATAAGAACTCTCTTGGAAAGTTTATAAATATTTCACCTTTATGTAAAAGTATTAACAACAGGAAATCTTTGTAAAGCTTAGATATTCCCCGTAGAGTAAACTTAAAGTAGGTTTACCTTGTCGAAGTTAAGCCGACATATCAGTGGTGCTGTCAGGCACCTGGCCCCTGGGTTATTGATAGACCCAAAGGATTAACCCTTAAGTTCAAAGTTTAGTGATAAGTTTGGTGTTGGATTAATCTTAGAAAGATAGGACGTAATCCAAACAAATCAAGGAATTTGAATAAAGCAACTTAATATGTAGTATGTAGTGTATCAGTAAGGTTGCGCCCGTAGTCCATAAATTCCAGTAGCCCAAAGATTTTCTGTGCAAGTTCTACGTGCTTGTTTTCTGTTTCATATACATATATTGTTTATCTATGTAAACTGTTTTGGCTTTCTGTACTGTCTTATAAAATGTATTTATAGAAATAAAATTAAATGTATGTATTTATACATTTTATAAGACAATCTTAATTAAGTATAATATGTAAGATTACTTAATTTTATAAGTAATCTTACACCCTATACTTATAAGTATAAGGTGTAAGATTACTTATAACTTCATAAATAAATAAGTTAGACTTAGTTCTCTGAGTAGCGTAGCGCAAACATCGCTCGGCACAAAACGGGTACAGAGCCTAAAAACATTATTAATATTAAAAAGCTTGGTTTTATTATTACTGAAATTTCTTGAAGTCTTATTTGCTCTATGTTTCAGAATGCCCTAATACTTAAAACTAGGCAATCAGGCTTACTATAAAACCCTATATAAACCTTTACAATATTTTTTTAACAACTGAAATCCTCCTCCTGTAGTGATTTATAGTTGACAGGCCCAGTGATGTTAATGTCTTTTAGCGTAACATTGGCAGATACAAGATGGCATATTGCATTACCTGAATTTACTCAATCTATGGCACTGTTACAGTATACTTTTATAAGTAAATGTAAAAGAAAAACTAATATTGTATTGATTAAAACACAGTATTTAAACGTTCATTTAGAAACAGCTGTATTATTGTAGTGTAATTTGGCAATATTACAAATTAACCTCGAATTCTATTTAAGTGATAGTCGTTATATGCGTAAAAACAAAAGGTAAACACAATCTACACATTTTTGGTATTATTTCATACACTGCTTGTACTGCTCATACTAGCTGAACAAAACTATAGTACTGTTTATAGTGTAATTACTTATTTTGTTAAGGAAATGAACATTGAAGTGTCTTGAAACAACGCCATTTTAATTACATATGACTTCAAACATTGTTGACAGTTTTCGTAAAACAATTGTTGCCTATTTAATTAAGAATCTTGTGCGTTTGTTAATTTGTTCGTATGCGTGGCAGCTTTGTACATTGGCAAACTCAGTACATTGTATTGTATAAAAGTTTTACACTTTGTAGCTGTGTAATGAACATTTCTATTTATGTTCTTTTTTTTTTTATATAATAGGGGGCAAACGGGCAGGAGGCTCACCTGATGTTAAGTGATACCGCCGCCCATGGACACTCTCGATGCTAGAGGGCTCGCGAGTGCGTTGCCGGCCTTTTAAGAATTTATACGCTCTTTTCTTGAAGGACCCTAAGTCGAATTGGTTCGGAAATACTTCAGTGGGCAACTGGTTCCACAAAGTGGTGGTGCGCGGCAAAAAAAAAAAAATGTTCGTATGAGACCAATATAAATTCTTGAATTTGCGTACAATATTCCTTAACAAAGTTTTGATATGTGCCAAGCCTTAGTTTAAAAATTTTGCCATAATCATAAAGTTTAATAAACTTAAACGCATCATTTCGTAGTTTAGGGGCGACGAGAATCTAGAGAATTGATTGATTGGTGATTGTAATTGGCAACACCGAAGGCAAAAGGTCGCGTGAACGTTCGCTAACGAAATGGGCTAATTAGTCAAAGACTTGTCGTTCTCTAACTTATACAATATTGTAAAAGAGGCGGATAACTGAAACTTATATAAAAATTATTCGCACAAGATTTATTTATTCCACTACATTATTATACCTTAACAGTCACAACTAATTCGATAGTACGCCAAAATAATAACCACACCAAGAAAAAGCATTAAAAATTATAGTTATATGCCTAAATTTTATAACTAACAATATAGTAAGCAACTCTTGTGAACTCAGCCAGTGTACAAACAAATAGGTCTACCTCCATAGATATTTCGTTAATTATTTGTATTGCTCGCATGAGTGCCGCTTTGCTAAACAAATTGAAATGTGCGTGCAGACCTTACTATGTATAATATAATACACCTGACCACGGTAAGGAGCGTTCAAGTATAAGGTCACGCACTTTTTGGAGATTCTTCACTCCCCACCCCCCATTTAACCATAACGTTATTCACCCAATAATAAATAAAATCACTCATAACTCTTATCTAAAAATGCTACAAGGATTGCGTGATTCAATGTGTTTTAAACCTTCAAGTCGACATATGTATATTGTAGTGATAAGACTGATTTCATGCAAAAGAAACTATTTACTACCCTTAGTTTTAGTGTAGATAAATGTTTAAATCACTAAGAACGTGTATTTTCACATGAAATCATAATTTTTTATGTGTTAAAAAAAGCAAATTATTTTGTAGCTCATACTGACGCTAACGATACTGTCAACAATCAGATATTCGTGACCCTGACTTAGAAAACATAACAAAATACACAAAAACAATGTGATGTAATCACCAATTATGTTCTGGTCGAAAGAATTCAAATATGAATAAAACGCTTGAATATTTAAATTGCAATTACCTAATTTAATCTACTCAACACAGTCGAATTCAAACGGAAGACGATAATTGTATCAATAGCGGTATACGAGAGTCAAGTGTTAATGCTCTGTACGGACTAGACAATAGTGTAACGGTACAGCATCCGTGTTGCAGGAGTATTTGTGCTGATACAATGTTGTTACTCATAGTATTGTCTTTTATTAACATAACTTTCACACATTTAAATAAAACACATTTTAACGGATTAAAGTTATGTATTAGTGTATTTAAACTTATAATTATTTAAACATAATTTTAAATTTAACCGACGTTTCAGCGTGCTTGGTCACGGTGACTGAAGACAAAGGTGTTAAATGTCAAAAAAGTATCACAGCTGTAGAAAATGTTGTATTATCTGTATTTATTTCCCCGGAGTTGGTATCGACTAAAAGATGTAGGGTTTCTGCAGAAATTGCTCACGGTGTCCTCCATTTTCGCGGATTGTTTGTGTTGAGATTTTAATTTATTGGAGCCCAGGTGTTTGATAATTTGTTTAAATAATTATAAGTTTAAATACAATAATCAATACATAACTTTAATCGAAAATTAAACACTATCGATTGAATTGGTTTTGTCCTGAGACCAGAAATACTGAGAAGGCGTCAGACGCAAGTAGCATATTTTCGGAAGGACAAATTATGATCTCTGGTCTGTAATATATTTATATATGTATATACATATAATTATAGGTCTAAGTGTCTTATGAAAACAAGGTATTCTTTATTATTACAATTAAAACTATAACCAATTTGTATAATAATTACTTATTTCATGCATGTTTTTATTATTTACTTGGATATAAAATTGTATACATATACATATATAGTATACAATTTTATATCCAAAATATATAGTTTTCCTCTGTTGTTTTTCCGTAAACTCGCTTAGGTATTAAGCTTTTTTCCAGTTTACCAACAAATTTAAATCGCGGAGAGATATATACATTGCCTCGGCGATCTCTATGTCTTCAACCTGAACGATGTTTCGCTAGTAACCGAACCGTAAACTCCCGGTATACTGAGAATGACTTTCGGTAAACTGTGTGTTATCACGCGGCCCACGTCCGCAGAAGGGAAGGAGTACATAAAGCTATTTGTGACTTAGGACCGCACACGATAATATAGTCGTGTTGAATTTTAATTAGTATACACAATATTTTAAAATGTACAATCATATATGTGAAATCAAGGTTCAGTACTAATCGTTCAGTGTTGTCACAATCAGATAATAGTGATGTTATTCGATAAGAACATTTGACATTAATCTCACGGACATCGATATATTATCGCTACGCAGTCGTCACGTTATAATTTTTCATATGACAGTACGTAAATGAGTGAGGGCTGCGACCAAGCAAGAAATAAAAATTTAATGTTTTTTTTTAAATAATGACTATTTAAAGCTATGTACGGTTTGAAAATCTAAATAAGTCTGGAAAAAATTTGCGAAAACCATCGTTTAAACGGTTTTGAGTTGATGAAAATTATTCTGTTTTTATAACAACTTGCTAATTAAACCTGAAATAGTATATGGTACATACTAAATGGTGCTAATTTGTTTGATCCCGAGTAATATTATTATCAAATTAATGTTAAATAGTAAGAAACTTGACCGTTTCGTTTCCACGAGAATGTAAGTGCGTGCTCCTATTTCACCATGCCTCCCGTTGATAGAGGATCTTTGACAATCTGATCTTTGATGAATCTTTGTTTTTAATTTATATTATTATTATTTATTAAGATGTCATGTGGAACATGGCGTAATAGTTGCAGCTCCTTTCAAGCGTTGTGTAAAACAAAGAAAAAGACTTGGCGATTAAATAGAGTGACGGCGAGTTTATTACCAGTTCTTCTCTTCCGTTCTACACCCTTCATTTGAGAACAGGCAGTAAATGTAAAATTAAAAGCATTGTTGTGTGCAAGTTACCTATATGAATAAATGATTTTTTGATTTTGATTGAAACAAAATCTTTCATTTTTATGCTTAATAAGAATTTCAGTATAGATAAATCCATTTAGCTTTACTTCGAGCTTCTTTCAAGCTATTCGAAATCTTATTCATCATTGGGAAAACACGTCTTCTTAGAACTAAGATAAAACAAAATGTTTAGTTAATTTAAGATGCCGTAACCTGATGACCTCCTGTTCCAAGAAAAAATTCCACGAGTTTGCATATAATTATTATTTAACGTGTGTGCGTATAACGCGTACAGGTACGCGATTTGATTTGATTATGTGTTATTCATAGAATTAAGATAAAGATTATCTGTTAAATTTGCAATTTTTTATGATTTTCGAAACTTATGAGTTAAACTATTTAATGATTTTTTTAAATACACAAAAAGTAGGGTATTAATATCTGAGTATTTATTTGTCTGTGTATTATCTCTCATTAAAATAATCAGTGGGCCGAACAACCTTTTTGGCCTAGGCCCCAGATTTCTGTAAATATTTCATAATAATATGCCGTCGACATGCTTAGGTCCGGCAAGCCGGTTTCCCCACGATGTTTAAAAGTCCATTGGTGCACAGCTGGGGATCGAACCTATAACCACTAGGCCAACACTGTGCTCTAATTACCATTATTATTATATAGTTATCGAAGTATATCTATATACTTAACTTTCATAACAAAATTACTAAAAAAAAATAGTAATTATATTACAAAAAAATACATTATACATTTACACCCAAACCCAATAACAGATCTAAATCCATTATTGACCATCTGAGGTAGACATCATAATCTAACAATTGATAAAAGTGTGCCAATAACCAATCGATGGATTGTTATAGACATCTGTCGGTACAAGCTATCCATGGTAGGTCGGATCGGTGTATGTGGATAGACCTTTTTATGAAAATGACAGTTCAACTGTGCCAGTATACTGTCTTAAGATTTTAACTTACACCAGTTTTTAAAATAATTAAAAGCTTTTTGATATGTTTCAAACATAGACATATGTATATTATATTATTATTTATTCGGTTTTATTTATTTTATTTTGTTTATACTGACTATAAAATATCAGTGTAAAGAGCGAAGAGATTGCATTCTATCCGTCGCCAAAAATGGATTGTTATCGTAGGGTTTCGTTAATGGGATGCAGATAGGAGATCGATCGACTGTCACGGTTTGTTACCAATAATTTATTTGATATTGAAAACAATCTGAGACTGTGGATAAATTATTGGTTTCGGGCGTTAGTTTATATTCCTAAAATGAATCAATCTCAATTCTGAGTTCGGGCGTTTGAGCTCCGTCTGTGGATTGCTCATATCGAAACCAGTATGTGCCTGATTATATGTTTCAAGCAAAAAGGCTTATCACATTGTATAGAACATATATCACGGAGCAGAAATGAATAGATATTACCACAGGTTGTAGCGCCAATGGTTTTTATTGTTTGTAACATAGTTTCGTAATTATCTTAGAACATTATCACGTTAAATACATTATGTTCATAGTGTTACAAAAAGGGAATATTTTAATACTAAACGCGTATTAGCGTCTATTTTATATTCACATAATATTGTGTTAACTTGTCTAACGGTTCGGTGTGTAAGTTATTTTTGTAAGCATACACACATACAGTGGTCTACAAAGCGAGCGAGCCTTCTTGCAATGTGTGGCGGCGGTATCACTTACCACTAGATGAGCCTACGGCCCGATTTAATAATGTTATATAAATAAAACAATTTTATAAGACTCGCGAGTGTGATACCGGCCTTTAATAAATAATCAGTACACTTTTTCCTTCCAAAGATGTAATACCCGAATGTAATACCTTTATTTTAGTGTATAATACACCCGTTGTCAGTTTCGGGATATCTTCCTTACATCACGACCAAATATTTTAAGGAAATCCATTGCCATAATGATTCCATGATGTAAAAGGCACGCTTAACCACTGAAATAACAGAAAACTAACGGTTTATTGTCGTTTTATAAAACACTGGATTATTATAGGTCGACAATTAAGTGTCCCATTAATATTCGCGTATTCAAATATCCGCTTCCGAAAGTCATAATGTCTATAAGTGTTTTAACGTGGAGTATTTTACAATGAGTTCTGTGTATTGTACTTACAATTGGTCAACGTTACGAACATACTAGAAATAGATTGAAATTCGACAGTTTTATCGTATACATAGTATCTATAAATAAGTACCTCTATAAATAATAATTTTTCACTAGAATTATATGTGAGTAAATAGGTGGTAATTCTTCTAGGTATTTCATATATACATGTTTACATCCATTGATATCAGTTTTTAGACCAATTATAAAAAAAAAACATTCAAAATCACATTATACCGTAAAAATCGCGCCAAAACCTAACATCACCGCGCATGCAACAGTCACTACCACAGATAAGAACAAAAATTTGTTTAATTGTATTTTGTAACAGATTATAAAAATAATTTTTCTATTTATTTCGCAATTTCTTTTTTCTTTTTTGATATGTCTTAATATGCCGTTTTAAATTTTTATAATTTATTTGACAATCATTGATGCTAGAATTTTATTACCAATTAATATTCGCGTATTCAAATATCCGCTTCCGAAAGTCATAATGTCTATTAGTGTTTTAACGTGGAGTATTTTACAATGTTATGTGTATTGTACTTACAATTGGTCAACGTTACGAACATACTAGAAGTAGATTGAAATCCAACAGTTTTAATCATAAACATATCTATAAATACCTCTATAATAGATAATTTTTCACCAGAATTATATGTGAGTAAATAGGTGGTAATTCTTCTAGGTATTTCATATATACATGTTTACATCCATTGATATCAGTTTTTAGACCAATTATAAAAAAAAAACATTCAAAATCACATTATACCGTAAAAATCGCGCCAAAACCTAACATCACCGCGCATGCAACAGTCACTACCACAGATAAGACCAAAACTTTATTTAACCTATATTTTGTAACAGATTATAAAAATCATTTTTCTATTCTTTTTTCTTTTTTGATATGTCTTAATATGCCGTTTTAAAATTTTATAATTTATTTGACAATCATTGATGCTAGAAATTTATTAACAATTTTCTGTCTTTAGGTTACACTTATGATACACATAATATACTCTCCGTAGGTTGAATGTATTTTATCTATAGATTAAATATATTCATGGTTTGTGTTTTACAGTGATTAAATCAAAGCGAAAGATTACATACGGATGTGTGTTAATATGAATGTCGATAATATTATGTCCGGCTAATTATAAATAACACCCGATTGTATAATGAAGTTTTAGATTAGTTGTATTCTTCTAATTTTTTTGTAACAAATTTATTTTTAAATGTGCATTTTTAGACAAAATTAAAAAAAAAAACAATTAGTATAAATTTATATAAGTTTTTAATTCAATTATTATTAATCAGCTTTAAGGTTTTATTAAAATTGTGTTTTATTATAAACAATAATTATGTAGTAAGACGAACTTACAAGTATAATTCAATTTAATGCTCTTCAGTCTAATTAGTAAAATTATTGTAATGTACATTTAAGTAGTTATTTTTTAACTATTTACAGTAAAGGTTTATGTATTATTATATTTATTAATTATTCAATTTAATTACCTCTTGCTCCAACAAATTGTGAATAACTAATTTATAAGTAATTTTTAATCAAAATCCGTTTCACACAAGTATCGGGTGTTAAAAAATGATTTTTTTTCATATAATAAACAATCGTATTAATCATTTTCCGTTATTTTTTTGTGTTTTGGGATGTTCTCTTTATTAACAACTATGTACCTTTTAATTAAAATAAATTATTATACACAAATAAAGAGTAAAATAAATTTATAGATAGCGCAGGATATAGATTATTATTATACAAGCCCCCAGCGTAATCATAACCATTAATTATGAATATTTGCTAATGTGTTAGAATTAATTTCAGAGTTTAATATCGTCGGTATATATTTACAAGCGACTGGCTCCAGCTTTGCTTGAAAGTTAAAAAGGTTATTTATGCTTGTTTGGGCAATTAATCATAAATACATTTTATTAAAACGTTTAGGCATTTTTATTTCTATACATTTTGTTTAATTTAGAAATGCGATAACTGATTATTTTTCTATCAATAGATATTATCGCGGGCTTTCAGCGCGGCACCGAAACAATAAATCCGGTAACGAAAATATAAACCTAACACGATGCGTAATATAGGTGCAGCCAATACGCGTTAGAGCAGGATAGAACACATACTGCGTCTCACATCGGTCTGGCGTGAACGATGACGTAGAGCAGGTGTGTTAGAGTGGAACAGAAAGCACACTGCGTGTTCACATCTCTCTGACGAAATCGGTCACGAAACGTAAGCGCAGCCAGTGCAGCCGGTGCGTGTTAGATAGACTATAGAGGCGTGTAAGTATTTATAAAAACCTGCATAAATAAACAATAAATAAATAATTATAATTGCATAGGTTAAGAAATGCTATGCAATAGCTTAACTGCAGCAGTCCCCGAGTGCCGCACATTTTTTTATAATAATATATTCCCGGTCCAAGGGCGTGAGAATTTAAAACGAAATTCCGTGCGATTGTGATATATGTCTGATCGCGTTGACAGTTGACATAAGACGTCATGTTACCTACCGTTTGACCTATCACAATTAAACGCAATGCATTGTCTTGCGCGTTTTAATGCCTTATTTGTTTGCAAACTACTACTATTCTCAAGCATGAAACGCATGAAATTGGAACTTAGCCCGTCACTCTTTCTCTTATACTGCTACTATATACTCTATATGTGCTGTGATAAAAATATTCATTTTTGTAAATTAATTTTAAACCGTGTAATTGGACAGTTTTTTTATGTGGACTGCTTCACGGGTGAGAGAATTTAAATGTCATGTCTGTGCGATAGGACAACAACGTGCCTAGTCACGTTGACATGATACGTCATGTTACTTAACATGACGTATCATCAATTGTGTACTTACACAATTGAATGCAACGTTTTCCTTTGAGCCTTTCGTTGTGTAGGCTCATGCCAGAACCTACTGTAAACGGAGATTCGTTCTTGAACTACTATTACCAACAAGGTCATGTTCCGCGTGTTCAAATCATGTTCGTGTAATAAAATTGAAAAATTAGCAGACGAAGCGGTTGACAGGTTTAAGTTTATCTTTAGTGAAGTATTTATGTATGTGTGACTTGTAAATGGTATCATTATGTTATTTTGGTACCATTGCCTTTCTAAAAGTATACTCCTTGATATATATTTCAACCAGTGTACCAGTCCTGGTACATATATCGAGTAACCCAAAACACTGGAATGTCCGTGTCCCCACATGAATGTCTTATCTCTACGAATATCAGCCGTGTAATATGGATTCCCATTATATAAATAAAAAAGAACTCAAAATATGTTACTAAGTACAAAACTTTTTTTTAAATTTATTCTTTCAACTGGAATTTATGGGGATTTCTCCCCTCTCTTTAAAATAGTCCTTAAATTAAACAGTTTTTAGCCTGTATAGCGAATAGTCTCTATGCTACCCATAGCAAAATGTTCCATATGTTGGTATGTGGCTACTCAAAAGGAATCATCTATCATATCAAGGCGAAACTAACTTCCCGGGGGGCTATTCTTATAAGAACATTCTTACCTAAATTCGAAATTCGAAAGATAATTCGAATAAGGCTATATTTCAATAGCTTTCAATTGAACAATATAAGTAATGTGAATAGCATATAACCTTTGTTTAGTAAATAATATAGACATTCACACATTATAAGCCCCTAAAGACCATACTAAGGATACTAATAGACGCAATTATATCGTTACTAAAAGCCACAATGACGTCACGGTAATCCTATTATACGGCCTTTGGGATCAAAATAATTGCCTCATCATAGAGCTTAATATACTAATCTATACTTGTTAAGACCTTATGGAACCTTATCAAATCGTTAAGGTTTATCGTCTATGGAAGTGGAAATCGTCCGATTAGGCTTAATTAATAATTTATGATGCCAGAAAAATAAAAAAAGTTGAGGTTATTTTTCGTCAGTTGATTTGAAATAAAGATGCAAACATGCGCATGCGCAGGATAAAAAATACATGCCTAAAGGATATTTATGTGCTTGAAAGGGTTTAAAGAAAAGCTACGAAAATGGCCAGAGCAGTTAAAAGCAAATCTATGAGATGAGAGTTCTACAAAAAATGAGTGAGATCACAAATTTGAGTGGTAGTTCACAAAAACTACACAATATATAAGTATTACAAAAATGCATTATAAACATCTCGCCTCATAACTTTGATTTATTAACACTTAGTGATATTAAAATAATAAAAAATAACAGAAAATATAAGGGATGCTATCGCTAACAAGTCACCTCTTTCAGGCAACCCAAGTAAGGAAAAAATTAAAAAAAGAAATATTAAGGGTTCAAGAAGTTCAAAACCAAATCTACTACCAACTAAAACTAAATTAGAAGAAACACGAAAAAAATCCAAGCATTACCTTAATAAAAAAAAATAGAAATAAAATTTAATCTCACTGATTCATGAATTACCATGCAATACAAAAGAATAATAAATACAAGAATTACAATAGTCAGGAGCAGCATTAAGCAGACTAGGATAAATATGAAAATGAATGAATAATTAAATATGTATTAGACTATGACCGTTCGATCAATTCAAACAAAAGAAAACAATGAATGACCCCTAGAGGTCGCGTGAATCATACATTTTACAGTTAAAATTAAAATGGAACGGAAACCTAATGCGTCTCTTTCTGTAAAATTGTGTGTGTGCTGTGCTAAATAGAGACAGCTATATTATTAAGGTTAATGCTGCAATTGTACTGATTTTTTTGTTTAAATACTTAAACGAATAATTCATTTAACAGGTTTTAAAGTATATCATTAATGCATACGGGTATTAATTAAATATACAAAAACAGTTTAATGGTTCATAAATTATTAAGTAAACTGTCTATCACTCTAGTGCGTATGACTGTATATAATTAAAGATCTTGCCAATCTAATTATCTTAGAAATAAGTGTCGTTTGCCCCCTATACTTAAAAAAATAGTGATAATAGACAATTACCATCACTATAAAATACTTCTGCAATTAGGTTCGAACTAGCGAAAAAAAAGTTTGGAGTTTATGTTATATTTGTTATGTTCTGTTCTGGCTGGGGCTGTTATAAATTGTTTATATTTTTTTTAACAAAACAAATCACGTTGTGTAAGTGTACCATAGACAATGATTGTGCCTTAATTTAGGGGGTAACCCCCTAAGTTGGCATTACTGACTCGTGTGCTAGCCACTCTAAGCTAAAACCGTGACAAGGTCGCATTTGCAGACCGCGGTCACTCAGGAATTTGAACAGGGAACTTTACAAGTTTTGGTTTGACCCAAAAGCTAAATTACATATTAGGATCGCAAAACAGAAATTTCATAATTAGTCCATTGAAATGTTACATACATTTTCAATAGACGAAATTAAAAAAAAAACTCAAGAAGAACAATAATATCAAAAAGTTTTTTGATATTAGGAAATGTTTTCCCTTTTTTACTTATAACTTCTTGAATATTATAAGAATTCACATGGAAATATTAGTAGGCACTGTGATTTGCTACTAAATGTGTCTTTACAAATACAAACGATAACTAGTTTGAGATATTTCCAAAAATGTGTTTTCACCCTTTTTTCAAGATGGCGCCGGGGTACAAGCTAAGTTAAGGTTGTATTCACATATACAAATCCCCCCCCCATATATCCCATAAAATAAAATTGCGTCCTCTAACAAATATTCAGTTTGGCCCTCAAATTGTAACATTTTCAATGGATTAAATTGGATTCTTGTTTTTAACTGGAAAATTAGTAATTTTGAATATTATGTAATAATCATGTGATGAAGTCATAAAATAATATAGCTGATTCAGAGTCGTAATATTTTGACTATAATTTAATTTTAACAACACCTCGTTTTACTCAATTTATTTGCGTTCATGACTAAGAAAAATGTTAAACGACACCATCTAATTGATTGATCTCGGGAATTTCTTTCATGCGATATTTCGTTTATTTAGTTTAATATAATTAAGTCTTTTCCGTGGTAATTACAATGAATCTACGTTGCCCCGCCTCAGAATGTCAATTAGTAAAAAAACCCAATAATTTTGGGTGATTTTTCACAGACTTAGCTAGTATAAAGGTAAAAAATCAATAAGAAGTGTGCTTTGACGTGTCCGAATGCTCTAATTGCATAAATTAATAAATTTTTGGCATATATGCCATGCAAATATAATATATAATAGAAAAAATGTTAATCATGTTATCCCACGCGATAACTGCTGTAAAATTTTAACAGAATAGAAAAATAAGGCCAACGTTTTTATTAATATTCATATATCTAAACAGACGAGCACAGTACGTTTTTAGCGGTATAAACTAACTAACCCCTGTAAGAATAAAACTGTTCTATTATTTTTTACAAAAGAATAGATAATAAACATTTTACAGATAGCATAATATTTCATAGATGATTGAAAAAGTAGAATAAAAACAAATTGTAAAGCTTTGTAACAGGACCGTTAAGGATCGAAATCTCGGCGGGATTAAACTGAGTTTATCTGAATACGCAATTGCGTCTAATTCCTCTCACTCCGGCGGGATTACTGCGTGGAAACGAAAACCTTGATTGTTTGTTGATTATTAATTTGGTCAATTCGAATTTCGAATTCCGTTATAGACATTGTGCTACAGATTACTTATTGATTTACAAAAGTTCGAATTTCGAATGAAGTTGCCAGTTGTCATCGGTTTTAATGAGGTCGATTTGTGTATTGAAATAGTTTTTGTAAATTTTGTTTTGTGTATTTGGAATAAAACTAAATGTAAAATTATACTTTATTCGATGTCGAAAGTAAAACTGAATAATAAAAATTTAAAAAACTTAAGATATGGACAATGCAACAAGTACCTATGTAGCCTTTAAATTCTGTTAAGCAAATTTACATATGCATAATTACTTGTTCGTTTTAACAGTCACTTGTATTCACAACATTCGTTTGCAAGGTAATATTTGTTTCACTATTTCTATTTAGTTATTTTAACATTAAACACTGCCAGTCTTTTTCTATATTTATATTAATTCAAAGATCATACAAACATTTTTTATCGTTAATATTCTAAAAATATCTCTGATTCCTTTAATTAACGAAGATATTTACAATATAAATTTCCAATATAAAATATAAAGAAATGAATATAGGGTGGAACAATCTATCTTAAATATAAAAATCTTAGATTTACCAAATAGCTGTATGAAAAATAACATGTATTTGTAATTATTTATATGTCTATGTGATTATGACAAAGATCGCACTGAAGTATTTAACTACGGAAATATATTAATAGGAATGCTGTTACGTCCTTGTAAAGTTTAAGGTTTTCGTTTATGGCGTATTTTAATAAGCGTTATTTGTCGCGCTAGTTAGGTTAATTACTTGGTAAAAGTTCTATCCTTAGGTGACAAATAAAAACAGTTGACGACCATAAAAACTAAAAAGGCATGCAAATAATGTATTAATATTATTAGTATTTACTATAGATAATCGATAAGACTAGGGGCATAGTCTATAAGTTTGACTCGAACCGTCAGTTCCCAATTGACACTTGACACATGACATCTACTTTTTGAATATAGAATGTTTAAGAAAACTTCTATTTTAAAATACATTTTAATTTACGCGATGAATAGTCTAGGGCTGAATAAGATTTTGTGCAACTCCTACATTGCTTGAATACAACATTCAGATGAATACTTTTTAATTTTAATTTTATACGTTTCTTAAGATTTTTTTAAAACTAGATAAAGATAAAATTGTGAGCTAGTTTATGAATAATTCCGTTGTTTTGATTGAAATACCGATTTTGTTATGTATTTCTTCACCTTGCACAATAAATAATAAAGTTATGGTGAAATCATTAAAATCCAGTATATGTGGGGTTTTAACTCCTCTATAAGTTTCCCTAAGGCTACAAATAATCATGTGGTATACTGCAAATTTTACCCAAACGAGAACACTTTTTTATTTATTACCTCTAGTAACCTCTCGTTTTTAAATGTATGAGAAAACCAATAAAATGTAAATAAAGTTGGTCGATGTTTTTCAAAATCTCAAATGTTTTAAAAAAAGAATTCCTTTTAATAAGTTAAACTAATTTCGGTATTATGAATACTCATGGTTTATTAGTGAATTGGCAGCCTAAATTTTACGTAATTAAAAAAGTTAAAAATATATACTGAAAATATTTTTTGTAACAAAATGCATATATATATATAGTTAGTCCCTCTGGGGTTATTAGATTATTCCACGGTACATGGTACATCTTTAAAACAGTAAAAAAAAGTAATTTTAGTGCAACAACTGTGCACTAAAATTACTTTTTTTTACTAAATTACATTCATACTAAATGTCTTACAACTGTAAGACATTTAGTATGAATGTAAAAGTAATGCAAAGTATGAAGTATGAGTGTGTGAGTGAGTGAATGAAAAGTGAATAATTTATTTATTATGTTAAATGAAAATTAATAAAAAGAGTGTGTGTACTTTATGTACACGCGTTAGAAGTTATACTTCTTTACCGTATGGAAAAAAAATAACTATAATGCACTTACTTAGTAGTGGTGAGTGGTGAATAAATTAGTAAATATACTATAATATATAATATACAACTCAAACATAGTTTCCATGCTACCTATACCTAACTTTACGATGTCGTGTGCGTGTGTCGAGTGTTGGTGTGCACGCGCATCGTAAAAATTCATTAATTTTTCTCCATCGCGCCAAAATAAAATATATAGAACAGGGGTCAAACGGACAGGAGGCTCACCTGATATAAAGTGACACCGCCGCCCATGGACACTCATTGCGAGAGCACCTACTCGTCTATTGAAAAAACGGCCCAGATCTAAAAGATTTTTATGACTTCACTGCCACACTGGGTACTCGGTACTTGGTAATCAGTACTCGGTAACTCGTATTCAGTTAAGTCTGGCAACACTTAGATATATGTATTTAATTTGAATTGAATTGAATACAACAAAATTGTCTTTTGCTAGTGGGTGATGCATAATGCATTTTACCTTGAATAGTGAAGGATTTGGCTCCTAAGCTCCAGTCAGTCTTGATTTAAAGGTTTACATTCTCGTCCTACGTTTAATCTTTAAATAACACATAAATTAATGTTGTTATTTATATTATATTACTAGCGTTTTGTTTGACAATAATTGTTGGGTGATATTAAAAAGTGTATGTGAATTGCAGTAAATCTAACGGGGCATGGGACATACACTTTTGTGTGTGACATTGATGTAGACCGTGCCTGATATATGGCATTGGTTTTTTGACCAAATGACAGTTTTTAACAATTTTACTTCACCTCACGAGGGATTGTATACAATAAACCCCCCCAGTATAGGAGCATTCTTGTAGGACCGATTTTTTAACAATTCAAAAACTAAGAATACGTATTTAATAAAGCTATTTTAAGTTTCATTTTATAACAATACAATTGAAACAAGGTCAAATTTTAGTAACACTAATTATGGATTACGTTTATTATAAATTTTCTACAGAAATATAACTAAAGAAATATCCGAATGACATACCGCGTATAGGAGACGGTAATTTTGTTATAACAAAACGCACTATAAGTGTACTATTACTATTGATAAAAACATTAAAGTAGTAGTTTACTTAACTACAATTTAGTTGTTAAAAAATTTTACTCTATTCGGTTCCAGGATTCCAGGATTTGAATGCTGTAAATAAATATAAGCACAATCTACCATACCAGTCTACGATAAATATCCAAGTTTTTGTATGCCTTATTAAATCTTCCAAAACAATTTTGTCTAACGTACCGAGACATGTGCATTTAAAAATTCAGGGAACAAACTTTAAATATTTCTAAATTAAAAGTAAATTTTAATTTTATTACTATTGCAGGTACTTGAAAAAACCAAGTTTTGAGAAAAATACCCTTCGGAACTTATCATTTATTGCTTCACTAACTTGCTTAACCTTTACCAATACTACCCAATAACAAAACTTACAAAATACAAGATACAAAAATGTTGCTAAACACTTTATTCTAAGTTCCTCTTTCAACTGGTTAATAGTTGAATTAAGAATTTTTTCTTTTAATAAGTAAACTCTTAGCTTTAAAGGTTAGGGATAACGAGAAATAGTTTGAAAGTATTATAGATGGCTTGTTGGCCTTGTTATGTGTCCTGGTTTTCGAGAGGTGACCCTGTGAAATAGTCGTTGAAAGCGCTCCTCCGATGCTGTTACTCCCCCTCTAGGCCAAGAAACAAGGGCATTTAGGAAACATTTTCTTACATTCTATATATCTATATAGAGAAGTGTTGGCCTAGTGGCTTCAGCGTGCGACTCTCATATTTGAGGTCGTAGGTTCGATTCCGGGCTGTGCACCAATGAACTTCCTTTTTTTATGTACGCATTTAACATTTGCTCGAAAGGTGAAGGAAAACATCGTGAGGAAACCGACATGTCTTAGACCCAAAAAGTCGACGACGTGTGTCAGGCACTGGAGGCTGATCACCTACTTGCCTATTAGATTTAAAAGAGGATCATGAAACAGATTCAGAAATCGGAGGCCAGAACCTAAAGAGGTTGCAGCGCCACTGATTTATTTTATTTTTTATATATCTATACAAAAATTTGATTGTTTGCATTGAATAGGTTCCGAAACTACTGGCTGGATTTGTATTATTCTGATGAGTGGTTTTCAGATGTTATACATAATATTTTATATTACACACATTTAATATTTTTTATAATAATAGAACTAGGTGGATGAACTACAATTTCATAGAACACATCAATATCGCGTATCGTATGTGGATACTTATAGATTTAAATATCATTAAAAATAAATTATGTTATCCAAGACGGCTAGACCAATCCGAGTATATTTTTTATTTATTTCTTGACAGTTTTTATGTCAATGTAAATTTAAAGTAACTTTTCTTTGGTGCTTAAGTTTTGTCTGGTAAAGCGAATAGTCACAGGTATGTAGCTGTAACTAAACAGATAGATGAAGTAGTAAGGCGAAACGAAGTTCGCGGGGGCAGATGGTAATTAATTAAGTCCGTGCGAAGGCTTTACCGAACGCTAGTGTCTATAAATATTTTGATCCATCCGTCGTTATTTTCGCATGCGCATGCGCATTCTTTTATTGATGAAATTGCCTTCATTCGAATACCACATAATCAGGATTATAGAACGTCCATGTTATGTTATGTTTAAGATAAGTCTAACACGACCTTCATCGTGAAGGCTTTTTCCAATTCTTCCACTTGTCTCTCATTCTCGTCAGCATTTCTTAATCCTTCCTCCGCCTCTTTTATTCAATTTTCACAGCTTTCTGGTGGTGGTTGTCAGAAGACAAAGAGAGAGCTCTTTTCTTCCCACTGGGCCATGCCTAGTAAGGGTATTTTTCCCCACCTGTTTTCACATACTGGTGTTTAAAAAAATATCATTACTCGCCTAAAAGATTGCCCGATATTTTATTAATCAAAGAACATAGTTATTCTGAATTACTAAGCTGCTGATGAATGTAAATTATGTTAATACATTAATCTTATACAGGTGTCTTATATATTTCAGGTGTTGACTTACTATTTGTGCCATGATATGTTTGCGGGTAGTGCTGAGCTGAACGCTTGGCGTACGGCCAAAAAAATTTATAAACGCTGTCCGAGCAATACAAGGAGCTGTTTCAATATTACCTCTGCTTCAATTACTTTTATGCAGGTATCGGAGAACGATTTCGATAAATTTTCGTTTGATAGGCTTATTTGAAAGAAAAATATTTAATTGATTAAAGAAAAATATAAAACACATTTACTTTGAACAACAATGGGCCCAATTAAACATATACCAAATAAAAGACGATTCAACAACATTTCGAACATAGTACACAGATAGCAATTTAAAATTTATTTCGGAAGATTATTTTTCGTTGATTTAATGATCATCTTCACTTTAATACTTGTAGATAAAGGTAAAAAAGTAGACTACCGAGCTGGTCTAGCTACTTTAAAATATATTGATTCTAAATTTGACTTTTTTTATTTACATTAAAGTCGTATGAAAATGTAAACGTAACCAATAGGGGACTGGTGTTTCAGTACCAATAAGTATAGTTCAAAAATAAATCAAATCAGTGGCGCTACCTTTTTAGGTCTGAACCTCAGATTTTTATATCTGTTTCATAATAATATATTAATCTAATAAGGCAAGTTGGTGATCAGCCTCCTGTGCCTGAGATACGCCGTCGACTTTTTGGGTCTTAGGCAAACCTATTTCTTAACTATTTTTCTTTACCGTGATTTCGAAAGAAAGTCCATTGGTGCACAGCCGGGGATCGAACTTTCGATATCAGGGTGAAGTCACACACTGAAGGCATTTGTCTAACACTGTTCTAATAACTATGGTTTCATAGATAGATAGTAATATTGTATACATGGTTATTATATGCGATTTGCATCTTAATCGCCAATGGATATAGCACAAGTGAACCATTATTTGCTTCAAAGTAAGAATAATAGTAGTTGATAAAAAACTGCGAAAAAAGAAAGTACTTCTTTATAGGAATTCTACTTGACGTTTAATAAAATATGTCAGCTAATCTTTGAGCGTTCGTAAGGGCTCGGCATTCTTTTAGCCGAAAATCTTAGGCTTCAAAAGAACTTATCGGCTTTACGAAGATTTATAGTTCGAATAAGGGGATTTATTTGTTAAACAACTTGACACTTTGCAAGGTTTCATTTGGTAAAAAGATTGTCTAATAATCAGACGTTTCGGATATCAAATTTTCTTGTTCGTATGGCTCAACACGCGTGTGGGGCAGGGGCGATGTGGGGGAGAGTGCATTTGTTAAGAATAGGCTAAAAAAAATACAAAAGGTATAGTTCAAATCATATATATGATGATTACGTAATTAAATTTAGTTTATTTAAAAAAAATAACATCATCTTTAGATTTCGGCGCACTCGAAGACACCACTCCTCTTAACGCGAATGCAGATTTGTGAAAACTCTTGTCAATAAATCTGGGGTGATAGCTGCCATTTCCGCACGGATATTTTCCTTTAGCTCACTGATGCCCCTCGTATTGTTCATGTAGACTTTTTGCTTGAGGTATTACCACGAAAAAAAGTCAGGAGGCGTCAAGTCAGGGCTACGTATGGGCCAAGGGATATCACCTCTTGGAAATCAGTCTTGCAGGAAACATCTGATCTACAACCGCCATAGAGTAATTTAATGTGTGACATGTCGCTCCCTCTTGTTTGAACCAAATCCTCGTATTCACTATATCTCGCAAGTTCTGGAGTCTAATATCCAGTGTATTTTTTTTAATATTATAATTTGTTTAAGTTTTTGGTGAGTAATGTTGGCCTAGTGGCTACAGATTGCGACTCGCTGTGCACGAATGGACTCAATCAATCAAAAATCATTTATTCATATAGGTAACATAATGTACACTTATGAACGTCAAAAAAAAGAAATATACATTAAATTCTTCATTCTAAAACACGAAAAAGGTGGAGGAAAACATCGTGAAGGAATCGGCTTGCCTTAGTCCCAAAAAGTTGACGGCGCGTATCAGGTGTATAAATATTCAGTATTCGTGAGTGAGACGCGTAAATCTTCTTAATTGTATTTGGTAACTAAAATGTCTTTAATATAACAACATGAAGACAGCGGGCACGTGTATTTATTAATCATGAAATCAAAACAAATGAATACTCGAAATGTGTTGATTATTTTTCCTTTGAATCTTATTGATTAATAAAATTCTTTATAAATATCAATTTATTTAATATCACGTGCTATGAAATATGTAATACGACGCGCGTAATAATGATATCTATCTCTACGGGATCCTTGAATCGCGTAATTGACTCCACAGCTATTCGATTGTATCTTAACTACGAACGATCATGTGATTTAAAATAATGGCGTGTGTATAGCCTATACAACGATAAATTGAGTATAACATCAATTATCTCTGATATTACTCGGATAGAAAAATGTTTATGAATAAAGCACCTAAGAATTTCAGCGTTATCTAAATGCTATATATATAAATCATTCGGTGTATAACGTATTACAAACAGCAATACGAACACAACGTTCACATACCCTGGCAACTCTATGTTCACCAGTAAAAAAAAATTATTCATGTAGGTAACATAATGTACATTTATGAACGTCAAAAAAGTATTCATTGAATGCTTCTAATTTTACATTTACTGCCAGTTCTCAAATCAAGGGCGTAGAACGAAAGAGAATTGGCAATAATCTCTCCGCAATCTTTTTAATTAGAACTTCTTGGTTTTTTTTTAAATAAATTAAAAACCAAGATTTGTCCTCTATCAGCAGGAGGCATGGTGAAATAGGAACACTTACATTCTCGTGGGAACAACACTGTAGAAACTAAATACATAGTAGAAATGTAAAGTAGTTGAAATCCGTAATTTTTATTAATATTAGTTTTGCAATGTGAAATTGCAGATGCACGTTCACATAATGCTTTTTAATGTCTAATAGGAAGAAAAATGCAATAAATTCTAATTCATTACGTAGCATTCCAATAATAATTGAATGCTATATTTCTTAATTTTCAAAGGTACACTATAACATATATGTCACTTATATATGTCCAGTTTGTGTTTCCGCCACACCAACTTCTTTTCTATTTAAGATTATGTATGCAATAAATGAAATGAACACGTAGAAACTAACAGATATCACACAACATACTTCAAGCGAAAAAAGGGCGTACAATTCATTATAAATGTCTCACTACAGAAATATATGTGAAATCCTGGTGTTATATAGGGGACTGAAATCACTTAATATGAAAATGCGTATGAGTGCCGTGTTACAAGAGGGTTAACTGTGCCACTAAAAATATTCCTTCTATTCTTATTTCTCTTAAATACAGGTTCTTCCACAAATAACGGCACTGGCACTACATAATGCACGTTTGAAGCGACGTTTAATTGTAAATCAATAGAAGCTAAATCACTTTCTCGTGCTTCATTTGCGTAAAAAGTATTAAGGAGCAATGTTAAAATAGTTTTGCTTAGACATTCAGTGAAAATTATACATACACTTGTAATTTTTTTTTGTTCATTTGATGATACAATTCTTCGTCTTTCCCTTAGTATTTGTTCAGATTTACTATTTCCTTACTAGGGTTGCAAGACCGGTCGTTACATACTGAACGTTATTCGTTTTTATTTGTGATTGAAGCTTAAATACACAGACAACGAATTACTGAATATACATTATTACTATATTTGTCTCTCTCTTTTGAAAGTAATCCTTTATAAAGGCTTTTCACATTACGAGACAAGTTCAAACGCAGTTAAGGGTAAAGCACACATAACCTCTGCTAATGGAATGTAATACATTAATATGGATAATCAAACAATGCGTGTTCTAACACGTGGAGAAATACATATATTAATCCTTATTGTATACATATAGTATACATGACCAACGGTGCCTATTGACAAAATATGCTTCTTTATTTGTTCAAGTGTACTAGTGATACAATTTACGTTTGTCACTCCGTTAGTTTTGACGTGACAACGTCTTATAATCCGATAGAGCCGGCTGCACGCACGAAAAAACATGACGTATACGGCGTTACCTCGCTTATGACGCCTGCGGCGTTACTCTGTTCAATTTAAGGCATGAAGTTGAAGTGAGAGCGCGTAACGAGCGACAAAGAGGCACAATCGGCTGCGTTCGGCAGCGTTCGTACGTTAAAAGTTGACATAGTTATATTTATGAGTAGAAATGAATGTAACTTGATCAATTCAATTGTGATTCCATTTATTCTACCCATACAAAATATCAATCCAACAAATAAAATTAAAATGTTATTTTGAAAAATGCAACTATTTCATCAGTATTTTCTTATGACGTTGTCACGTTTAACTATCGTCAGTAAACCGTTTTTTTAAATTAATTTGTAACGTTTAATATAATAATTATTTCAGCAATTTGCTCTTATTTTTCTCGTGTACACGCACCTTACTGTTTGCCTGTCAGTCTTAAAGCGCGTGTCAGTTGTGCTAGAATTTTATTATCCAGACACGAATGACGTATTAAGTAAGCTGTACTAAATACGTTGTGTACTTTTTAAGTACACAGACGTAAGATGATGTAATTTTTACCACACGTTTGACACATTTTGATAAGACAAGGTTTTATGGTTCGTTTGCGTATAGACTTAGGTTGTATCAGCTACATGTCTGAATAGCATGGCTGTATTACATTAAGGGAAAATTGCATCAGTATCTTTTACATATTTATCAAATACGTAATAACTTTTCATATTTCAAATACTTTTTTATTGTATGCTGTGCATTTTTTTATATGTGATCTAGGTAGTAGGTTAGTATAGCATCTTAATTATTCAAAATTATTGGCTCAGGTCTGGGTAGCAACAAGTTCCCCATTTACATCCATTTTTTTACTGTTATAAACTGTAAACTGTTTGATATTTTACTGTTAGCTGTATCACACCGATGGTTAAGCGTGTAGCTTTTAAAGTAGAAATAAGTTCGCTTGAAGTCTTCAATATTGTCTGGATATCATAGAAAGTATCCTACATTTTCCAATACTGGAATAGTATACGTTCTTCAATTTGGTTGAGTGTATATGTACACAGACGCCTTTATGTAAAAACTTGATTGCTTGCTAGTTTTCTTGATAAAGGCAATCCAACAAAATGAATTTCCTATTTCAATGAGTTATTCTTGATATATCAACATTCAATCAAACATCTGATTATAATTCAGACACAGATTAAACCCTTTAGTGGATTTTCCGTTTAATTATAATGTTTAAGATATAATAATTATCTTACCGCTCCCTATATGGAACCAGCTGCCCACTGAAGTATTTACGAACCATTCGACCTAGGCTCCTTCAAGATGAGACAGTACCCATTCTTTTAAGGCCGGAAAACATACCAACCTTTTGGCAAAGTCCATGGGCGGCGGTATCACTTAACTGTTATATATGTGGTTGCTGCCTCATTCAGAAATAAAACGGTAAAATCCGTCGATAGATTGAAGCAGCCTCTTGTCTATTAGAATGCCTTATTACCATAGATTTAAGTATCATCTTGAGCTGATCTATTGTGAACCCAATTAAACCGCAGTTTCAAACCAAGCTGGAGAGTTTTTGATTCAGGTTAAGTACCTACTCAAAGGTAATATAGGAATCGTTTTCTATACGTAAAAATTTCGTAAATTGTATTCATTTAATTTTGTGTATAAATTAAAAGCGATTACCAGTTTTACATTTTTTGTTACAGGGTAACCTTTGACCCTTTAAAACATTTTAAAAACTGTGTTCGGAAAATCTATATTAATTAAAGCGGTAAGCAAAATATTATTATTACAAATGTTACTTAATTTTAAAGTATAAAATTGATTGATTATTAGAATTGACGTCTAAGGCATACAGATGAAGAGACGGTGTTACATGTCCTGACCGACTGTACACTGTATGGATACGATAGGTAAAACACTAATGGTCTCTTTCACAATGTATGGATAAAGTACCAAATACCTATGCAACACATAAATTATTCAGAAGATAAAAGTTCCGAATAAGAAACTTCGCGTTTTATGACGAATAGCGCTATCTGACAGTCGTGAAACGCAACACACACTAGTTTATCCTACCAATAAGTAATAAATAGCATTTGGAACTTATACGGACATTGTGAAACAGACCCTAAACAAGCTATGTGAAAAATAACAGAGACGAACATAAAATAAATAATGTGCATCAAGAGGCATCTTTCGAGGAATGTTATGTTAATGTTATACAAAAAGTTGTTAAAAAATTTAGATTACGTTATTTAAAACCTCCGACGACATAATAGGGGAAATATCGGGGATTTATCTATCTATATATATATGTATATATATTTATGTATGTAATTTGTTCGTATTGTCGTGCAGTTTATTCCATTCGAATACTTAAGTAAAGATAATTTACATTTTGCAAAGTTACTAGTCTGAAAAATTAATTATTTGTTTAAAAATTAGGAAAGATCGATTTTAAATTTATTAAATTTCTTCTTTTTCTTCAAGTGCCTCTCCATTACTGGAGGTTGGCCGTCAGTTTTCTGAAACACGTCTCGTCCTCCGCCAGATGTAGCAACTCTTCCGCATTTGCAATATCCGTCCACTCTCTAACGTTGCGCAGCCATTACTTCTTCCTTTGACCAACACGCCTTTAACCCTGGATTTTACCCATTATAATTAGTTGAAGGAGGTGGTAGCGGTCATGGCGCAACACGTGGCCCAGGTAAGCAACTTTCCGCTGCTTAATGTTCTGCATAAGTTTTTTCACCATTCCAACTCGTTTCAGAACCTTCGTTAGAGACCTTCTGGATCCAGCTTATATGAAGCATGCGACGATAGCACCACATCTCAAATAATATATACAATATTTAATTTCAGAGTAAATATATTATTGCTTAAATATGTATCAGTTGATGTCTTAATCTATGTTGTTTTACTTTAAACATCATTTGACACAGTTTCCAGTAAATTAGGAACTCTTGCATCAATCGTCTTGATGACATAATGATAACAACTGATGCATTTTGTAATTGACCTACATTGCTCGATCAATATTTGCTTAATTTGTTATGAAGTAATGAAAAAGACTGTTTGGAAATGAATTTATGTTAAGACGTAACTTTTAATAAAATTATTCCTTCTGTAAATGAGTGCATATAGTAAATGCCTCCTATATGGATGCATACAGGTCTAATTTTAATGACGTGGAATAAGTGATACCTGTCTATCTTGTGTTCTAATAAACGTATTTTATTTTATTTCATACATAGTAATTGTTTTTGTTACTAAGTTTAAGTTTATTTGCATACAAATTATTTTGTCGTTTTTCGGATTATGTAGGATTAAATAAAACACACCTATTAATTGCTTGTCATATCTTTTGACCTGTGGTAACCAGACCTGTAGGAGAATACAAAATAATATTTAGTAGTAGTAGTAGTTTTAGAACCTCACCTGATGTTAAGTGATACCGCCGCCCATGGACACTCTCGATGCCAGAGGGATCGCAAGTGCGTTGTCGGCCTTTTAAAAATTTGTAACCTCTTTTTTTGAAGGACCCGTTCAAGGAAAAATTCTAAACAAAGTAAATACGTTCTGTATTTACTTTGTGTATGTAATAAGTATGTTTGTGAATGCATAAAATTATATTCCTAAATATATTTTACTTTTAAAGTGTTATGAAACCAGAAGCCTCGTAAGTGCGTTCATATCTTATAAAAATTGTGACGCTCTTGTCCGAAAGGGTTTTAAAATACATTTGTGCGGCTATAAACAAATAAATAAGACAACAGGTAGTCTTGTTGCCATCATCTAGGCAACCAATGGTAATAAACTTAAATAGAAAAATTAAAAGACGATGGTAAATGCTGAAAACCGTGTTAATCATCTCCTACGGGCTTTATAAGTCTGATAAATAGAAGGAATATACTATACATTAGTGTACAACTATTTAATTAGTTAAGTATGAAGAAAAGGCAAATTGTTTTAGCAGTAGTATAATTTGTCTTTCCTGACATGGCTGTTGAAATATTATCACATTAAAAAGTAAAATCGAGCACATAAAAATAAACGAAGCACGTGAAAATAGCCGAAAATGAGATAAAACTTTGTGGCGTCGAGTTTTCCGGCACTGCTCACGGAAAAGTTTAATTTACTTAAAATCTGTTTTATTTGATTTTTTTGTGTTTTATGAAGTTAGGTAAATTCTAACGCATGCCAATGTTTTCAATTCAATAAAGCTTAATAAAAGATTATGTTCGAATGACTTAATTGAAAGTAATAAGGAATTGGTACTTTATGAACAGGATAGCCTAGTGGCTTCAGTATGGGGCTTACATCTTAGGGGTCTTGTTTTGTAAATGTCTGAGAGAAAAAATACCTTCATATATATATATATATATATATAATTTACGCAGACGATCCACTAATTATTTTAAAAGTGAAACTTCTTTTGGCGCATGAGGGTAAAATTTTAACGGAACATCACGAAGATGTGCAGCGTTTTTGTCGAAGAAAAGGGAGAGTGCGATTGAGATCGATTGAGAAAAAGTGAGAAAGGGAGATCGAGAAAAAAGTTCATGCTATTTGATGATGTATTTGTTTACTAGTTACATATTAGATCTTTAAATGGTAATTCTGATGCATAACGGCTTATGCAGTAAACGCAGATTTTTATTTATTTATATTATCATTAGCACATATAGCGTGTAAACAGTGGGAATATATATTAAAATACATGGAGTGATCTCATACTGGTCCATGATCTATCGGGGCTTTTGCCTTAGTAATAATTAATTTACAAAGAAGTTTTACTCACTTCTGACATGTGTGCTTTGTACGCACGCACTTTTTTTTAAATTTAATTTCTTTACTTTAAACGACAACGACTCCATTCACTATGTAAAAACTCAGCTACTTCACAGACGAAGTTCTTTTTGTTGTTGGCTTTTTGTTCTTTATTCAAAAACTCCGAAACCGATCTCTTAGAATAAAAAAAAAACGATGACAGAAAATGACAGTGACATTGACAAATGTTGACAGGTACATACTATATAGAATAAAGATTATAATTAACACGTAATTGTTTGTTTCAGGTAAGTGCTTTTAATTAACTATGGCTCCTTAATCAGCAGGTAAGTATCCTTTACAAACATCTTTAAATATCTTAAATTAGAACGATATTAAAACTGAATGAGTCAGAAATTGTATTTCAGATATCGTAATTTTAAAGCGGAATATTATTTTATTAATATTAAAAGACTTATTTCAAAAAACAGGAAAGTTTTAATCGACTTTTCAGAATCACGAAGAATTCAATTCGCTTAATTAATAATCATTGATCGGTCCTAAATATATAGTCGTATAATTTGAGGTTGGATCAAGTTTATTATTTACCTCAAAGATTCATTCAAACGTTTTTCATTCATTCGCCAATACTTCTGAGTTATAACCACAGCGATTTCCGAACTCAATACAATACACTTACTCAATAAATGTAAATTATTGTCAATAAGTTGTCGGCCCTTATTTAATTATTAAAATGTATTTAGTGTATATTACATATATCTCGTCCGTCGTTACATAACTGAGCTCTATTTAAAGAACTTATGCCGCGCTATGTGATGCAGCCCATTGAAGTATTTCCAACCAATTCGACTTAGGGTCCTTCAAGATAAAAGCTTATTAATTATAAAAAGACGGCAACGCAGCGCAAATTTGCACAAGTCATCTGGCAGTGTAGTGTCTATGAGGGTGTGGTAACTTCAGTTTGTGCCCAAAACTTTGATATATACGATAAATGCATTTCACTGTATGATTGATATAATCTCCAAACACCTTCAAAATAAGTTTTACAATACAAATGAGGTTTACATTAAAATCTAGAATCTCAAACGATACCACATAAGATTTCTCTACAAAAACTAACCTGAATAAATAACTGTAACTCAGAATGTCATCTTCACTATTTGTACGCTTGGTCTATTTGACAAATAGTCTTTGACACCCTAAGACACATAGACGCTCCCCAAACATATACTTTTATTAATCTTTGTGCTTCCTCAAACACGGTGACATGTGAGGGCAGTGGGTCAACTCTTATACAACTGCCTTTTGATAAAAGTCTTTTCATTTTATGATAATCTGTGCCCCTTAGGTGAAACGCGATAAATTAATGGTTGCATGAAACTATATGCCATAAATCTCCCGTGATGCATATTAACTAATGTTTTCAAAAAATGTCTATTTGTTTGGTTGTTGACGTCATAGATGTTCTATATATATCATTAATTGAAAAAAAATTGAAACAGATATGAAATTTGACAGTATATTGCAATATAGGTGGTGTAAAACACAACACCGAAGCTATTGTACGTGTATTCCGACTCCTCATCGAAGGCAATTGAAGAGGAGTGGAAATACCCTTAGCTTTTTTTAAGGTGTTATGAAAACTTGGTGTTGATAATTGAATGTTTAAATAAAAGAACACATTAAAATTATCAATCATTTTCAACAAATTGAAATTAAAATTATAACCCGCGTTTCTCGTGCCTTTGACCCACTTATACAATATATACCAAATTAGAAATTATCCTATATATACTAAAGTAAATTGAGTAGAGATTACCGTGAAAATTCACGTTAGTCAAAGTCTTATTATAATTTATTAGTAAGGTCAAGTCACTTAGAACAGTGTTAATAAATGTCAAAGCGTTAGAAGTGTCCCATGGGCGGGCATACCCAGAAGCAAACATTTTAAACGTATTTGTGAAAATTAGGATGGTTTACAAAGTTAATAAACTTAGGTATCAAACGGTATCAAATAAAACAGTTTCGTTATTTACAACATACCTCTAAATGTTTATATGATCGCTCAGTTTATAGGCCCTTCTGTTCGCAGTTTGTCGGGATATTCAGCAATCATTCTGACTATTTTACGATATTTCAAACCGCCGTGAATTTGGAAAAGGTTCTTTGCTCTCTATTATGGGTGTTCTTTTGAAATTCTAAATTTAAAATCAATTACACATGTGCTTGTTGAGTCGTTAGAGCAGTGTGGGCCTAGTGGCTTCAGATTGTTACACTCATTTCTGAGGTCGAAGTTTCGATTCCCGGATAATCTTATCCAATCTTAATGAGCGCATTTAACATTCGCTCAAACGGTAAAGGAAACCGTGAGGTAAGCGGGTTGCCGTAGTCCCAAAAAGTCGTCGGTTTGTGTCAGGCACAGGAGGCATCACTTTCTTGCCTATTATTGACAAATGATCTTTTTTTTATCGAACAGGTTAATAAATCTGGGACATGAACGTAGCGCCACTGATTAAAAGTGACTCCACCTAAATCATAAATAATAATAAGGATTTGGCTTGAGTTTTCACGGTAATCTCTACTCCATTTTTTCGTAATTTCAACTTTGGTATATTTAGAGTAAAATACGGTTATATTTCACTTATACCGTTTATCTAGGTCAAAGCGTAGGTATTAAAGACCCGCGTTTGTAGGTAATAATTTTAAATTCAAATTCTAGAATATTGATTGATAATTTTAATTATTTAAACATTCAATAAATAATTATCATCACCGAGTCTTCATGACATCTTTAATTGTATGACCTAATTATAGGTCATACAATTAAAGTAAAGTAGTAAAGTCAATTTATAAATAGTACACAGTATATGTAGCCTGGAGATATAATATTTTGTTCCTTCGATGTACTACAATAATATATTGCTATCAATAGCATACAGGTGTAACTGTGTATTGATATTTTAAAACAAAACAAAAACAAAAACCGTCGACAGCTACCGTTGTGTGTACACAAATTTTAAAATATGATAAAAAACCTTGCGGAACATTAAGGATGAAATTCGTTGTTAACTGCGAGTTCCGCTAGTCGTGGGGAAAAGCCCATTTCCGGTAGAATCACGCTCGCCAAAACAGCCAGAGCTAAGCTGTCAAGACCCTTCAGGGCTACTGGGATTCCATTTAAAAGTCCATGTAAAGAATTTTCTAGAAGTTCAGAAATGTTATAAGCGTCCCTCTCTTAATAAATATTGTATAGTAGTGACAAGTGTGATTATAATGACTAATTTCGTAAGTTACTATATTTTTTTTATTTTAATATATTATGAATTGGATTTTATTATATTTTTTGATATTTTGAAATGTCATATAATCGTTACGGTTTCAATCGATCTTCGTAATTCGGAAACTTCGCGCGGCAATTTGGCGCGTTGTGTAATAGACAAACTAAATTTTAGGTGATCGAATTTAAGTGGCTATAAAAGATATTATCATACACTTAGCTTATTTAGGTTAATGTATCTAGGTGCGGTTTAGAAATAGGTTATATTTCTATTTATTAATATTATTGTAAGGAATGATTTATAGTGTTTATGCGTTCTTTTCATTATTTTCAATATTATATAATTGTATCATTCGCGAAAACGCACTCGCAAGCCCTCTGACATTGGGAGTGTCCATGGGCACTAATCACTTAAGATCCAGTGAGCCTTCTGCCAGTTTGACATTTCAGGGTCACTGTCCAATAAAAAAATGGGGATAATCACTCTAAAAAAAAACAACCTCTCTTCTTTCTTTATTTTTCACTGGCATAGGAATAATAATAGAAAAACCTTTTATTTCCAAATGTTGCAATAATTTTAATACAAATTCTTTTGCGCTTTTCTCTTGGGCTTGCCTGGTTCACGTTCCGTCCCGCGTCGCCAGCAACGGCTCGACGGACTAACGCCGCGGGCGTCATACGTTAGGCATATGCGTCCTTAAATCAATTGTTTAGTAAGTGAGTCGCATTCTATATAGCTATATAATATATCTCTCACATGTTATAAAATGGATTATTATGAGTACGTCTGACATAGATGATACATATTTCCCTTGAGATTTTAGTTCACTTCAGTTACTTTGACCGTTTTTCGCTTTCGGGGCAACCTTGATTTTATTTCTATTTTAATCACAAAGACTTGCTTCAAAGGTGACATTTTGCGAATTAAATCGAGATTAATATGCAAATTAAGACAATGGTCTTTGACGCGTTAGTAGTCCGTAAGGTGTTTACCAGAGAAATTTTAAGTTCGAATTTTTTGAATTACTTTCAATTAATATTAAAAAACTATCTATTGAGTGATCCCAATCTACGGAAATGAAAGAACATCCAAGTTCTACCAAGTTTTTTTTTCAAATTGTAACGTCACATCGTCACATGAGAATAAATGTCTTTAAACCTAACCTATATTTTTGTTTTTCTATGAAAAGAAAACACAATCCCATTGTTTTCAGTGGTTTGTCATTTAAGTATTAGTTATTTAATATTTCCACTGGGGGTTGTAAAAATTAAAAATATGCAAAGCAACAAGAGTTTCCTCAAGACTTTTTACCTTATTTATTTAGGCCAAACCTTATTTACCAGCCATTCGGATTCAGGGGCGGTGTGTTTGCAATGAGATAGGATTATCTAAGATCGCGTTGGTTAAATATCCACCTTTTTTGCCTACCAATAATCTTGATTTGGGAAAGTACGAGCTGATTTTCGAGGAATAACATAAAAGGAACATTTTGTTCATGTATGTTAGAAAACATGCAACAGTTTCATAAAAAAAAATCAGGGGCGCTACAACCTCTTTAGGTCTTGGCCTCAGATTTTTGAATCTGTTTCATGATCATTTTTTAAATCTAATAGGTAAGTAGGTGATCAATGCCAGACACACGTCGTCGACTTTTTGGGTCTAAGACATGCCGGTTTCCTCACTATGTTTTCCTTCACCCTTCGAGCAAATGTTAAATGCGCACATAGAAAGAAAGTCCATTGGTGCAAAGCCGGGGATCGAACCTACGTCCTCAGGTATGAAAGTCGCACGCTCAAGCCACAAGGCAATCACTGCAACAGATGCATAATGAGGTGAATAATGTATTTTTAATTGCATCCCACGGGAGTATTCTTAGTTATGTACAGTTCTATTTATAAAATTTCATGAATTCGATCCAGCCGTTTAGAAGTTTCATTACAACAGCACAGAAGATATATTAATTCGTGCCTGAATTTCGCATTTGCCACTTTGCGTTACTTTGATTATAAGGTTATATCCCAATTAATTCAATTGGTATGATTTTGAATCGAATAGGACAATAGAAAGATATATTTTTTGTTTTAATTTTTTGTTTGTACTCCAGTTTTACTATTATTATTTTTTCCTTTACGGTTCAGACGTTTACTTTTTGTAGTTTTTTTTCTATTGAAAACGTGTACAGAACATCTGGAGCACCTTAAGCGCATGGACTATAATAATATAAATAGACTGAGTGGAGAAGGACGCACATCAGCTGAAAGCATTTAGCGGGAAGTGTACAGCACAGCACAGATCAAGGAGACATTCCAACACAAAACCAAGACACTTTTTGTTCGCAGAGCTAGCTGAGTGTAAAAAAATCAATGATTGCAATTATAAATTATATTAAGTAATTAAACGTGTACACTTTAGGCGTCACGTAAAAGAAATCGCGAATATCACATACACGCCAAAGCTATTCACAAACGATGCAATTCATACGTAATAAAGGTAATTATCTGAATTAATCTACGGTTTAAATTAATTGATTTATAGCGGCTCGTTTAAACGATTTAACCATAATGGTTGTAATAAGCAAATCGCGATCTAATTATTCTCTAATCAACTTTATTAATGTTAAAACTCTTTAAATCTGGAGCATGGAAAGGCAAAGGAATCGGAATGTCTTCTTTTGTTTTCTGGTTTAACCTTAATGTTTTTCTATGAATGATATGAATTGATGAAATGATAATGACATCAAGGTGTCAAACATGGAAAAACATTAATTCTACGTAGCCTAGTACTAGTAAACTAGTAAGAACTACTAGTAGTAAGTAGGTAATACTAATTCTAGCTATCTGTGTTGTAACCAATAATATCCAAGACTGTTAGGTTTGGATGTTACTCGTTTCATATTCAGTCACTATTAGGCCGTGATCCGCTCATTTAACCAGCTGGACGCCAACAAAAGAACAAAAAAAAATTTTTTTAAATGTAGTTGTAGTGTTTAAAACTTAGATACCATTATGGACCTATATTACATTTAATTAAAAATAGCTCGCACGGTTAATGAAAACATCGTGAGTTTAGAAGCCCCAGAACCAAAATCGATCGCTTTCATCATTTGTGTGTTAAGAAAAACAAATGATCACGATACAGATATGTGAGGCCATCCGAAGCTTGAAGGTTGTAGCGCCAATGGTTTGGTTTTTCTGATATTATTTATACCATATGAAGAAAGTGATCGAAAGAGACTAGTATAGTCTATCGAGACTATACTAGTCTCTTTATCATAACTTTTAAGGTTATGTATTTTTCCCAGTATCAACGATAGAGGCCTCAAAGCACTTGATAGAGAGAGAGAGACTTATACAAATTTGGTTAAATATTTTCCTTTAAATTGTTTCAGCTTACAGTAAGTAAGTTAATACCTAATTTATTTTTCGTAGCTCTTATAAAGTTTGTAATGGCACTTTAGACTAAATCCAATACAAATTATTACCGGAGCGTCTCAGATGTTTGAACAAATAGAGCAATTCAAATATTAGTTTGGTTTATTTGAATTGAAATTCAAGACTTCAGTTACTTTATGTATTGATAGTATAGCCAATAAGTAGTATATTGAGTACTACTTATGAAAATTAATACTTCAAAAATTTATTAGGTAACGATTACATAGAAAATTTAATATGATGATTACTACATTTAAATATTGTAGAATTGTTTGATGATTTGCTTTTTTTAAAAAGAGTACCGAGAGTTTTTTACGTCGGCTTTGTCTTTCGGTCAACACCCTCTGTCTTCTTTGCCGATGAGTAGGGATGCCGACAGGTTCGAATTTAATGACGTGGAATAAATGATACCATGATGATCTTATGTTCCAAAATAAACGTATTTCATTTGATTTCAAATATTGGTTCACGCGATCCTGAACGTCCGGGCCGAACTTCTTTTAATTCGTAATTTTCATTGTGCTTTTGTTGTCCTCATGTGTGTCGAAGTAATATTTCAAAAAGTTTTCAAAACTTTATTCGTCAACGGGAACAAACAAACACGTACTATACGTGTATCAATCAGTTAAACACTGATTATTTAACGAGTTAAAGAAACTTTTGATATCGCTTCTTATGTTTCAAAAATTACTTCTCTCAAAGAAAGTAGAAAACTTTACTTTACCTGTGCAGACAAGGTCACACTGACTTTCACCTTTTAGTGGGTTTAGTGCATTTGAATGAAACAAAAGTAATATTTTCAGATGCCTTAATATGGTTTTAGTCTATTTGCAGGACATACACAAACAATATGAAGATTTTTCTAGAACAAACGAATTTTTACTTAATTTTCTTGTTAAATGACAAAACAGCTCGTAGACTATTCAGAATGACAAAAAAGACTCGCTCGAGCTGGGCCTCTAAACTTAAATATTTAAATTAATAATCACTATTTATTTAATAAAAATAAAATAAAAAGTCAAATAAGAATTGTATTAAAGGTGAGCATTTATATACGCACTTTAATTTAATAAAGAAAAGCTTTGAAATGAAGAGTTGTTATTAAAATTATCAGGTTTATTATATAAGGCTTTTAAATACAATAATTTAATTATGAACTTTCTTTATTTTAATAATATTTTATATTTTTTATCATTTTATACTTAAGCTATGCGTGTTTTTAATAACTACATTGTCGGAGCCATCTTCCAGTGATTTGACAATTGACAACAAACGTTCTGCTCTTATTCTTTATAGTCACAGACCAACATTCCCCACAGATTGACTAAAAACATAACATCTGTAATTACGTACTATTGTGTTTCAAGTATTAAAATTAATTGATGTAAAAGGATTTATTTAATGATCGAAAATATTGAAAAACTGCATATTACAATTTGATACACAATGCTGGATACAATAATACTTTGTATTACATCCAGAATTAATAAAAAATGCTAAACTCTTGACCCAGTTGTCCAAAAATAACTCAGGTGCTGAGATTTTCTTGTTATAATTCGTCTTGAAAGGTTTCGCTCGAAAGTAATTGGATGGATGACATTTTATGAATTTCACTTTTGCTTAGCGACATTTTAAGGGGATCTCCCGGACAGGGTGATAACTGGTAAATAATAATTGAGGCAGGTAAAAATACTTTTTAAAAAAGCGTCTTATGCATTTCGTGTCTTTAGGTTAACGAGTGTGCATACTTTTTTCTAAGTAAATCACTATACACAAACAAAGCCCAATATTTTATATACATACATAGTAATTATGTTAAGATAAATAATAAATCACTAGATCCCTAAATGGATGTTGGCCTCAGAGCGCATTCATTTCCATGGTCATTATTTTATAAGCAAGTAGGTTCTGTTAACCCTAACGGTTTATGCGTTAGAGACATGCCAGTATCCTCACATTGGACGCCTTCACCTGGAAGGTACCTTCAAATTTTAAATGGTACATAGTTCTGATTTAAACAATACAGCATAAAACTCAGGGTCATGAAGCCATTAGACAAACGCTGATATCATTAACTGCTATTTCTTATAACTATTTTAAAAGCACATATCTTAGGTTTCTGATGTAGCAAAAACATTTGCATCACATAACAAAGAGGAAAATTAGACCTTGGTCTATTTTAAAAAGGTTTGGGATATCTTTTTATTATAAAATTATTCTATAGTTAGTTTAAATGTTTACGTTAATTCCAATGCAGCACAGCCCTATGCCCGTACATACATTTGCCAAAATTTCATACTTTATAAATTATTATTATTAAATGCTGCAGGACTTGGGGAATATTATACCTTTAAGTACTGTTTTAATACAGTTGGCTTTCTCAAAGTGCCAGCTGTGTTCCACTTACTAAAACTGATTACACAGCGACTCAAAGTTAAAACAATAGGTAGGGCTGCCAACATCTAATTAAATTTTTTTTGCAATATTCAGAGTTCAGAAAAATTCTTGGTATTTCTTATACATTCAGATTGAAATCGTTGAATTGAATTGATTTTGATCGATTGAATCGTGGTTATTTAGAAAAATACAATTTCATATCTCCAACGGTTTCAACTGAATTTCATTATGATAATATAGTAACTGAAATAAATCTAAAAATACATTCACAGTTCTGTTCATTTTTCATCGCAAATCTTGTTAAATTTAATGTCATGTAATTTAACTAGATAATGAGTTAAGTACGTTGTAAGTGGCTTCCTTTGACTTTGTTGTGCTGGCCAATCCTAATTGCATTCTAATATTATTAGTATTAGTAGTAGTATTTGCCTTTTACATTGTTTATTATCTTCATCATCATTGTTCAATTCATCTATATACTGTAAAGAATAACCTTATGCAGTCATCTGAATGCGCAACCGTCTTAGTCCGGCACGGCTACCAACCGGCTTCCCTCATAAAGAAAGCCCCCAGTAGTAGTAGTAAGTAGTTTCCTTGCTTAATTTTCAGCTTTTATCAGAATTCAACCTTACCCATCATTAGTATGGGTGAGTTTGAACATTACTGAATTGTTTATTTTTTATACGTAATATATTTGTTTAAAACGAGGTCTTTACTGATAAAAATATGTGTAAAAATCCGTTATGACGGTCACACTGTCTTGTCCTAAAGCCTTTCTAAACAAGACGTTTAGAAGGGATCTGTTGTATGATTTTATGGATATGATGTCATCAAATTAGACGTCGAACACATGTTCGATTATCTTCGGTTTAAGTGACCATGGCCGAATCGTTAAATTGAACATTAAGAAGCCATTAATATCAGCTTCCCGTGGTATAACATAAATTTGTAATGGTTTATATTGAAGAGGCATTTCCAACAAAGATATTTTTGTGGTTATTTTAATGGCGTCTATTCTTTAGTCTATTTATACAAATGTTATGCGTATGAACTGTTTTAATTTATACATGACAAAGATTCTATAAGCTTATTATTTTCATTTTATTAAGTTTTAATATCCTTACGCAATATTAATGATATTATATACTTATATATTATATACTTTCGTCTATATAATCATATAAAAGCAAGTAGCTTAAATCGAAAACATAATTTGGACATAGTATAAGAAAACAAGATATGATGCCATTGTTCTATAAAATTAAGACATTTATAAACATTTAATTATTTTACCGCTTACCTACTTTGCGAATACGGCGAAATTAATCAATATTTTTTTGTATCTACCATATGAAAGTTATTATTTTGATGATTTGGTCTGTAATTGGATATTACCTGTTACTACATATAATATTTAAGTAATGATTTATTTCCCGTTACCGGCTTTTTAAGAGTAAGTACGTTCTTTTCTTGAAGGACCATAAGTCAAATTGGGTCGAAACACTTCCGCAGGCAGCTGATTCCACATAGTTGTTCACAACGCTTAATTATGGAATGACGGAAGTCGAATTGATACGGGTGGAATTTCGTATTCTGCCTCGACGTCCGATGATGAAACTCAGCTGTAGGCATTTATCCGGGTAAATGCTCTGATTAAATTAACAAATACTGTATGGTAAATGCGGTAGAAGATGCAGAGTGACACATCTCTACGCTAGGGATGAAACCGCCCAGAGGTGAGACCAGTAAGTACTCCATGTGGGGCCGAATTTGCGCTTTATACAGTTTTAGGGTTGGCCTGCAGTGAAGTACCGTTTTGCCTCACTGAGCACACCAAGGTTCTTGGATTTTTTTTATATAGTACAGGGGGCAAACGGACAAGAGGCTCACCTGATGTTAAGTGACACCACCGCCCATGGACTCTCAATGCCAGAGCAATTCTTGGATTCTAATTTAAACTTTCTATCCAAATGTCTAGTCTTGTTCTATCAGTCATGATCGCGTGCCTGTAATTGTTTACTCCAAAATTAATGAAGCAATCCTCTAATAAAATAAATTCGTTATCAACGGTGCCAACTCGAACCAGTATTTGTTGAAATGATTATTTTTGATTAATGATTCAACTCTGAAAATTGCTTTTTAGTTCCACGTTGAATTAATGAAGTGAGTTTCACAGTTGTTTGCTTTAATTTCAATTTACTTACGAAACAATAAGACCTTATTTGTTAAATTAATGATTTGTACTTCAGTAGATATGAAACCTATTATTTATACGTAATCACCCCTATAACACTGTAGATTGGTTCTGCGTTATATACATTCTGGCATTACGCGTTTGTTCGACCCCATAGAACGCGTAATCTAGATACAAATAATAAATGTTCAACTATTCTGGATAACAGGCATTTAAATCGTTTATTAAGAAGAAATGTGACACACATTTCCTTTCTTCTTAATAAACTCATTATAAATTTCACAATACAGAAATATAACGTGTGTAATTTGCTTCTTATATGGGGGAATTCTCGTGTTGTGCGAGGTACTAAAATCGCGCAATAAGACTACTGTATTATAACGGGGATTACTGTATTAATAAGTTAGTAATGAAGCGGTCAGAACCAGACGTCTATTGAAGTAAGACATGTCAAAGAGCATAGAAGGCTTGTAATACTTTTGCCTCATGTGAAATCAATAAAACAGGTGCAATTTTGTCTAGGAATTATATGAAGTATTTAAAAATAAATGTTTTTTAAAAAATAAAATTTCACACCTGCTTATCAAAGGATATACAAATTGTTAGTAGCCGCATCCACACCGGACGATCCATCGCGATCCATGTGTGCGGCGGAAAGCGCGCTCTACATCCATTTGTTGTCGGTTTTTTGTTCATGCTCAAAGAGGCCTCACTCGCTTGGCGTGAGCGGTGTGGATCGTTTCGATTTTTAACCGCGCGAATGTTAACTTTTATGTAAGTATTATTATTTCGTTTTCGTAATTTTTGTCTTTATATATATAAGTACAATGTTGCTTATTGCTGCTACGGCTATATGTCGCCGTCGTTTCACATGTGACTCCATAACCAGACAAAGTTCACCTGATTCAATCTGGATCAGCTGGAGCGTGTTGCCCAGTCAGGATCGCAAAAGATTTCTGTTTGATCGGCCTAGTACAATCCACGCTTTACACATCGCCATCTTGGATCGTGGATCGCGGGATCTCCGATCCATTTTGGATCGTTCGATCTTAAACGCTACACGCTGCTGGTATCGGCTAAAAGAACATTGTATGACATTTTTGAATGACTTAAATATGAATGTCCTACAACACAAAATTTGCCAGTTTTATTTCAATGCGTGATTAACTCACTCACGACTGAATGAATGAAAACTGTACCGCGTAGGTTTCATTGAATGAAGTCCCATTTAGCGTGGAATTTTTCATTTACGTCAATACGCTGCGCTCGATTTAATATGATGCGTTTTTTCTTTAAAGACATTGTAAAGCGTTCCTGCATCCAAAAGTAAAACGTTTCGTTAACACTCAGTGACTCATTATACTTAAAAGTTACTATTTACGTAGTGTAAAGTATCGTATTAGTCGTATATCGTATGGTAACAATAGCGCATAATTCAATCTAATGAAAAATGTAACGTTTTACAACAAAAAAAAACCCCCCCCCCTCCCCAAAAATTCGTTACGTAATACTTGAACGCTCCCAAAGAAGTGTTATTAAAAAAGTGGTTGTTTTTACTTATGTGATTTTTTAGAAATATATCTTATAAGGATATCTCAGTTATAATTTACAGTATTTCCACATCAAGGCAGAAAACGAAATTCCACTCGTATCACCTCGACGTCCGTCGGGCGTCGTTCCACTGCTGAGCGTTTTTTTAAAGCAGTTCTTGCGGCACCACCACTATATGAAATCACCTGCCCACTGATGTACTTCCGAATCAATTTGACTTACAGTGCCTTAGGTTCAAAACTTACCAATACATACAACCCTGGCAAGGCACTTGCGAGCCCTCTGCTAATGTGCATGTCTATGGGCGCGGTATCAGATTATTTGTATTAATATTGTATACTTATATGAAAGATAAGCTTAAGCTTGTCTTTGTGCTAGTTTAATTTAATTTTAAAGATTATTTTTGCGCAAGGTTTAAGGCCCCGTGTAACAGGATATATAGAAGACCCCTCAAGGCGTTGTCAGGTTTCTTAAAGCCATGCGGTTTTTCAAGATTTTGATCCAACTTCTATGGTTTCATGGCATATGATACATAGGGTACTACATTTTTACACATGGGTTTCGCTATTATTGAAGTGAAACTTCTTTATCGGGGTTGGAATAAAATTTAGTGTAACATTTTTTCGTTACGCGTGACATTCTTCCGTTACGCGCCATCTTTTTCTTAATAATAATTTTCTTAGTAATAATTCTATTACAATTAATGAAATTCAATAATAATCTTTGTAGTAATAAGCTAAAATGAAATAATTGTAGAATTTGTATTTATGTCTATGATAATAAAAGCCTTTTATTAAACTTTATCTAATTTAACTTTATATAACCAATTTCTGTAGTTGCATATAGTAAATTATTTTTTGAAAAATTACGTCATAAAGAAGTTTCACTTCCTACGAGTGTACGCTAGCACACACACTTTTTTTTGTACTTATAGTTTTAAAAAGCACGGACCAAGACAGCCTCCTTAGTGTTTAGATAGTACGGCAACGCATCTTTTAAATTCCAAAATGCTTGTAGCTTGTAGTGAATTTTTACGATTTTCCCCAATCATTTAAGTTTAATTTACAAGTAGTAAATTAAACGATACAAACGTGTATGTATGGTCGTATTCATAATGATGTAAACTTTTTATGACGCTCCTTATGCGAACCACTTACCAAGAGAATCTGTGTACAAATACATATATATAATAGTGTTGGCCTAGTGGCTCAGCGAAATTCTCTCATTCCTGAGGTCATAGGTTCGACCTCCGGCTGTGCACCAATAGACTTTCTTATATGTGCACATTTAAAATTTGCTCAAACGGTGCAGTAAAACATCGTGATGCGTGACGAAACCGGCTTGCGATAGACCCAAAAAGTCGACGCCGTATGTGGCACTGGAGACTGATCAACTTCTTACCTATTAGATAAATGAAAAAACAGAGACAGGAATCTGAGGCCCAGACTTAAAAAGGTAGTAGCGACACTAATTTTTATATAGATTATATCTTATATCTTTAAACGAGCAATTCTTGTATATTATATATAATTGGAATCTCGGAATCGGCTCCAATGATTTTCATGAAATTTAGTATACGAGGGCTTTCAGGGGCGATAAATCGATCTAGCTAGGAATCATTTCTAGAAATTGTAACTTTATTCGTGTTTTATAAACTTAGACATAGAATTGCTCGATTTAAGATGTCAGTCAAATAAAAACTTAAATATGAATATAATTATCTTAATTCGATAATTATATTCATATTTCATCATTTTATTATCATCATCCAGGTACTGACATATTATATAACATGTGTCTACATGCGTAGCTTTGCAAAACAAGCGTATTTTCCTTATCTGTGCCGGTTTTAACCATTCATTATATCGTGTATCTATAAACGTTATATGTAGTGTATGTCTGTGCGTAATCTACATTTTATGTTAACCGGGTTACTGATGTCAAGGATTCGTGAAGTCGTGCAGAAGGAATTTAATTATGAATATGATTAATTGATTATACATATTACTATCACGTATGTATATAAAAATCTTTAACATAGAGTCCGCTCTTTTGCGAATTAGGGAACTGTGGTTCAACTGCCGGTGGGCTTTTCCCTGAGAGATGCGACCTCCAACTTTTCAAAATTCGAGTGTACTCATCCCTCAACGACCGTCTATGCACTCACTAAAAATGTGTGTTTATGGGCTGCGGTGTCTGCCCTTTTTGGTCGTTCCGCAGGCTCCTTTGGCTCCCCTATTATAAATATAAAAAGAGGATTTTCACGGTTACTGAGGTGCACCCTTCTGGCTAAGCGTTGCACTAGTTTATTTTGTTATAACTTTATTTGTTAGTTAAGAACTAAGAGAAAAATCACAGAAAAACCGCGAAGGCAGCTAAGTTATGTATATATATGTTTTTTAGTATGTCATATGCAGTCACCCATTTTAGTGGCTGCGTTACCGGTATTTAAAATAATTGAATTAATTGAATAAACATATATTTCATTTAGGTTTTTGATAATTGACAATTATTTGTACAGGTGTTCTTGATTTATATTAAATACTAGCTGCCCCCGCGACAATTTAGGGTTGTATGTATTTTTTAATGCTGTATCATAAAAAAAAATAAAAACAATTTTTTTTATCTAAAATTGAAAAAAAAATTTAGGGGTGGATTACCCTTAACATTTAGGGGGATAAAAAATAAATGTTGTTCTCAGACCTACCTAGTATGCACACAAAATTTTATGAGAATCGGGAAAGCCGTTTCGGAGGAGTTTAACCAGAAACACCGCGACACGAGAATTTTATATATAAGAAGTAAAACCATTCCTTATAAATAACATATTGATACATTTAAGTATACTGTTTAATAAAATCAGTATACCGTGTGCATGATACCTTATATTTTTATCGGTAAAAAAGCATCAAAGGGGTTTCCGTATTTTCTTGTTTAAAATATAGCACGAGTGTAGCAAAATGTACGACACTTCCTACACTTCGATTCCTTAATCTACTCTCGTAGTATCTTTGGGATTTTTCGCAGCGTCCGCATCTTGGCATAACTCCAAACGGAGGCCCCTACTGCCTGAATCGCAAACAATATAGGAATATTAAATTTCTTTACATGACATGAAATGGAGTAGGCGGTCTTCGCACTGCGTATGAAAGAAGGTTTAATCTCCTATTTGTTGAATATAATAATACATACCTTCGAATTATAAATATAATTAAATAATGTGTAAAAGGTGTTGTAAATGATTTGAAGATACACTTTTAAATATTAAATTATAAATTAGTTCAAGTAAAATTATATTTTTATTTATTTTAAAAATAGTATATTTAATATTTTAATATCTAAAATCGTTTGTAAAGTTTTCAAACGCTTCTAACATGTTGGACATACAGTCAATAAATGTCCCAGTAATTTGTATTTCACTATCTTTAATCGTGATAAAACTACATTTCTTTGGCAGTAAAGAAGAGTTACAGCTCGTCTTCCCTTTGTTTGTCACTTAACGACTTCCTGAAAATATTTAGACCATTAAAATAAGTTAGCTTGGTATTCCGTGATCGTAACAAGAGTAATGTGGAAGAAAATATCTATTATCTATGTATGTAGCATTTAAGCGAATTCAACTTCGTTGCGCTTTGTAAACGCGGAGGCTAATCTGATGTTAAGTGATACTAGTTTTAAGAATTGGTACGCTCTTTTGAAGGATCCTTAGTCGAATTGGTCGATTGCTTCCGGGCAGCTGGTTCCAGTGTTGATGCGCGGCAAAAACTGCCTTAAAAAACGTGCATTGGATCGACGGACGTCGAGGTCATGCGGATGGCGTTCTGTGCTCCGATTACAAAATTGACCTGCAGGTATTAATCGCCGCTTACATCTTAATACATATGGTATATTTATTATCAAAAGACGCAATAAAGAAACAAAATAGCATCGCAGTTCCTGCATTTTTCATTTCGTTTATATATACTTTATGGTCTTTGTAGGGTTTGAATAAATAAAAAATTGATACTAAAAATATTGTAAACCTTACATCTCTATGATTTATTCCCAAAATACTGTAAAAATATTGACCGATATTAATTTCAAATATTGCAGGCCACCGAACAATAACTGTTAAAATAGAAAAAACCTAGCAGTAAACTATGAACAATATGAACGCAGCCAAAAATATCTACACAATGTTGCCATTCAGTTTTATCCCGACAATACATTTCGTTTTTGCTTTTTTATGTCAAATATTTAGTTCTGACAATGGACGGTGGAATGTCCTGGTTCAGATAAAATAGAACAATTAGGATTTTCGCACTTCGAAGCACTTAAAAATCGAACCTTACATTTTGAATACGAAACCGAGCATGGTTTGAATTCGATATCATTATGCTATCGAGTTAACGATTTAACATACTCTGTATGATGGAAAATATTGGTTTAAATTTAGAATTAAAAATAAACGATTCTGAAATACAATAGGCGAAAACATTAAGTCGATTTTAAAGTGATTGCAGTATTGGTATAGAAACTAACCATCATGAATTTCGAATGAAGCTTCTCCGATGCATAAGATTTCTTTCAATATAACATAACATTTATGTTAGATAGTAGGATCGTAAAACTTGATACAGCACCTAGTGTTTTGAATTCGAAACCTTCTTAAAGAAAAACACTTTAACGGATTGAAGTTATGTATTATTGTAAACTTATTATTTTTTAAACATAATTTTAAATTTAACCGACGTTTCGCTTGCTTTACAGCGTGCGTGGTAACTGAAGACAAAAGGTGTTGAATGTCAAAAAAGTATCACAGCTGTAGAAAATGTTGTATTATCTGTATTTATTTCCCCGGAGTTGGCATCGACTAAAAGATATAGGGTTTCTTTAAATGTGTAAAACTTATGTTAATAAAAGACAATGCTAAACCTTCGTATTATATAACTCTGTACTGTGTATATACATACATATTATATTATTTATAACTATTTATTATATCTGTATTTGTACTTTTTGTGACACAAATACTTTGTCTCGTACGTATATACAATGGGATACATTTCTTTTATAAAGTTGTAATAATCGTTTATCATTTTTTCTAACGTTTCATTGACTCTCACAGAGCCAGAAGGCCGTTTACGAAATACTTCCGTGGTTAGCTGGTTCCGCATAGTCTTGGTGCGCGGAAAACATGCCTTAAAAAACGCTTAGTTGTGGTATGACGGACCAGTGGAATTCCGTATTCTGCCTGACAAAGCTTAGTAATAGTAGTAGTATATATTAAATAATTTTATCGAAATTGGGAATTTTGTTCATTTCACGTTCAAATATTTTGTTCAAACGAGCAATATGAGTGAACATCAGGAGAAGGTGTTGGAAGGTGCTGTCCACATATAATCGTCTATGATGTACTACGTTTGAATTTGGATTATGTTTTCTTTATTTTTGATGTGCGTTGTCATTTATAGATTGATTATATATTTGCCCTTATACAAGTAAACACAATGTTACAAGGATTACTAAAGTTTTATTTAATTGCTATAGCCACTAGTCCACCCTATCAGTAAGTGTAGATGGAGTTATAAGTATCACATACACACACACACACACATATATATATATATATATATATACACTATATATATGTGACAATTTAGAACGCGCGTATTCATATCATAAAATTAATAGCTTTTGATTTAGGTGTTGGTTTTAAAAACAAAAACAATCATTTAAATGGTAGATAGATAATAAAAGGTCCCTTCAACTTAAAGAAAGGATGTTCGACCAGTCCAACTACTGACTAGCTTAGAGGAATCAATGGCCAAGGTCAAGAAGCTATGTACATCCTCTGAATAACTTCGTTTGCGCGTTTTAGGGTTTCACGCTATCGCAATTTATAAGCGATTGTGTTGCTACAACTATAACCAATTAATCCTAACGATCGCTAGATCCGCTCTTGATCATCATCACCATCTTATACAAATCGGTTTCGTTTGATAGAGTTATCAAGATGCTATAAGATATGTTCTGCTGACATTAAGTGAAAAAAAATAGCTTTGTAAAGATCAATTGATGTTTGTAAACTAATATGTTCTGCTAGCAGCAGCTGTTGCTCAGCTAATCAATCAATTTGTTCGTTGACGGAAATCGAAATTGATGTCATAGAATGATTAGCATTTGTTTTTATTTTTGAAAACCGTATTTAAAATAATAAATGTGTGATATTGAATCTGTTAAGGTATGAATCGTAATAGTCGAAATCAGCGGTTATAAAAAATTACAATACTATTTAAATACTAAAAAAATGGTAATATTAAATTAAATTTTAATTAAAAAGACTAGTCAAGTGAGGTTACGAATACATAAGATATTTAAGATATACCACTGACTTTGAAAGTAACAGATTGTACCTATGCTTACTCCAAAGTATGACCCAATTTTAGACATCATTTGAACTGTACATTTGCACTCTCTTAATAATGTTTTAATGTTCGTCTAGAGTATTAAAAAATGATTATTTTTAAATATATAAGTACCTACATTATCAGTCAGCACAATAGCGATAGCAATATTGGTATTGACGAGTTTTATGCAATTTTTAGTTTATATATACGTAGCGATTATGTCGTAATATTGAGATCGCCTTAATATTGAATTTTTGATGAAATTTGCTAACACAATTGTGAGGTATACTGGTGCTAGTGGGAATGCCTCAAACGTCTGCCTTGTCTAGTTTTCTTAAAATATTTTCTTAGGGTTAAAAGCTAATGCCATACTGCTTTATAGCGTTTAAGCTGATAATGTATTTAAACAAAATCTCGATACCGAAACAATGCATTGCAGAATATCTGTAGCATAGGTAATACGACTTTATTTCCACAGAATAAACATCGTAGCCCACAGTTTCATTAGTTCATTCCGATTTGGATCCATTTTTTCGAAACAGACCGCTCCAATTTACTACTGAATTCGTGCTATGTAAAGTAACGTGCCCTAAATAAACCGAACGTTCACTAAAAGTATTGAGGGACTAAATTTCAATGGATTCAAGACATTTTTAAAAAATTCGGTTTTAACGATACCTCCAAAGTTTTCGATTCGAATTTCAAAAACAGGTAAAGAAATATTTTTAATCGCTTTTATTATTCGGCGAAAACTTATTTATGGGCAAAATTTAAAATGGTTTAAACGAATCCAAATAGATAATTTTAAATTTGGATACGTAAATAAAATACATCTAGACTATTTAAAGTTAGTAAATCTTTTTTGGGAAAAGGGATACTCTTCTTTAAAAAAAAAGCAGAGGCTCTTTTGTTTCTGCCTTTTAATAAATTTAAAAAGTGTGCTGTGTAAAAAGGCGTACTATAAAGTTACCGATCTAGTTGATAAAAGGGCCTGGGACTAGTGCTGGGCAGGCTACTTCTAATTAATTAGCTATATTTGTTTTAAAATAAGTGTTGTTTGATGATTTTCTTTTTTAAAAGAGTAGCGAGAGTTTTCTACGCCGGCTTTTTCTCTCGGCCTACACCCTGTGTCTGCTTTGCCGATGAGTAGCGATGCGCGCAGGTTCAACTTTAATGACGTGGAATAAGTGATACCTGTCTATCTTATGTTCCATACTAAACGTATTTTATTTTATTTTTATTTTTTATGGAGAACGTATGCTGTATAGTTTCTCCAACCTACAGGGAAAGATTCTTCAGTCAAACCAGTGACAAAGGCTGAGAAGTTATTGAATATACATATATAATAATGAATATGAATATATATATATATACACACACACAGAATAACGTTTGTTAGCGTTTCAGGGTAGACACTAAGAGATGTTTAAAATACTAAAAACAAAGAATATTTAATTACACAGATGTGTAATTTCTACATAGAAATAAATATTAAATTATTGTGCTTTCCGCGAATTAATCGGTCTGTTGACCAACATCTGGTCTGAATAATAAATATGTTATCAATATGTAACTGGAGACATCACGTTTTGATTGATACGTCATTACGTAGACTGACTGGAATGTTAACTCGGCCGATCAATGAGTTTATTCAAGTTATCGACACAAACCTTGGGGTCAAATCTGTATCAATATACCAGCAGTCATAAACAAAATTAAATCAGGTATTTCGGAGCCGTTGCACTCTTGTACAGTAGAAGTAAACACATCGTAGTAAGAAATATATGGAAAAGTTTGGAAAATTTATTGGAGTCTGCCGACTATAATATTTTACGCGTAAAAGCCTGTACAGTTAATAATAATATAACCGTTAATTAGTTTTTATGAATACAGGATTCATGAAAACTAAATCTGTATGCACTTATAACTAAAGTAATATATAATACCTTTCTGTTAAATCGTATTCTTGCTGTGATAATTAAAGTCAAAAGATTGTATACCTAGTTTTTATGTTTTTTTTAATTTCTTACCTGATCGCTAGAAAGCGATTAGCCCATATTTTGTATATACATATTTTAATTGTACAGTATTACTTGCAACTTAGTTAAAACGGTGCAATAGGACGGATCTAACCTACGCCCGAACCCATATGTACTCAAAAGTATAATTACATGTATCTATATTATATCGGGGCATCTATTTGTCCTTTCTTTCCGAGAAATCGTTTCGGTCAAAAATCAGGATATCCAGATTGAGCAGTCTGATAAACGAGCTGGGTCTGGTTATCCATATTTGCCGCCCTCACATTTAATATAGTTTTTCATTAGTTTTTATCGTTTTATTATTTTGTTTAATTTTTTTTAACTCTTCGTGTGTGTTATGCCTATAAATTCTTGTCACATTAAATTTGTATTTTATTGTTCTTTGACCAATGCAGGTGTGCCGAGCGTTAGCAAGCTTTTATAATTAAATAAATATTAATAATTAAATAATTACAAATCAATGTTGGACATGTGACATAAAAATAACAAAAAACGAATCGTATAAATGAATTTTTTATGCCCTATGGAGTATCACGGGCCTTTGGTAACAATTTCTTCCTAATAACATCGTATCTAAGTAATGAACGCTACTTTTTTATCAAATATATGTTCTATTTAAATTGTTAATCTTCTAATATTGCCTACACAACATTTTAAGCTGTCCCCTGTTCATCCATTATCTGTGGTATTTGTGATATTTAGCTGGTTCCGTTAGACTGGAATTATTTACAGTCCCTGAACTTGATCGTTTTAATTAAGCTTTTAAGCGGACAAGCTTTTCCATTTGTTTGACATGTTTGCCTGTTCATTTTGATGGTATTGGTTAAATTAATAAATGATTTATTTCAGTTCAAAATATAGATTTCTAAACGTGGTAACAATCTAAATTACCTGTGCCCACGTGATTGTATCCCAGTGAATCGAACATTGAAACTCCAGGTTATCACGAGACCGTGGAGATGTGCCCTCCGTGCGCCGCTTTTCTATAATTGTACACACACATACACAAGTATTGAGATTTGGAATTTAAAATAAATTAAATCACGTGTAAGAAGAGACAACTGATAATTAAATTCTAAAGTATACAGAAATGAAATTCAATGTTTAGCCGCAGATGACATGGCATATATTACCTGTGTTATATATGCTCGCTAACGGTATGATATCTTTAGTGTATTTGCATATTCCCTTAAAAAAAGGCACTAATTTCTATTAAATGAAGCTGTCTCCTTTTTCTTAATTACACCTATTAGAAAAAATTCACCTGGCACGTTTGAAACAATTCACATTTTTCGTACTCCCTCTAAAAGCACAGTATTCAGCTGAAAGTTAAACCAGCCTTATTTCTTAGAAAGTCCTGCAATCACGAAATAAATAACGTTAAAAACCACGTTCAACTCGGCCAATTTAAAGTGAATTCTACTAATTGCTTCTCACAAATGATGCACAATCCCATTTTTGCGTCAGCGCTGTGGTCAAATTATATTAAAGTAATTGAATGTCATTGTTTAAATTGCTTTAAAATACGGAACAGGCTTGATTTGGTTGAATTCGATTTTTAAATTTTCGAGAAATTAAATAGTTGCGTTATAAATCAATATACAAGAAACAAATGCAATCTGAAACCAGGACCGATAAAAGCCTCGCTGGATTAGTTTTTTACTTCCTAAACTTATTTTTTTAGCACCAATGGGCAGATTTTACTGTCATATGTTTTGGATTCATTGATAGTAGATTTAGCAAGTGAACAGCTTAGTCGTTATTAAAACCAAATAAATAAAAACCATGGTGACAGTGTCAAAACAAAAGACGCCATCTTGACAAAAATTCAAAGACAACAACTAATCCAATTCCGAAACCTACAATCTTAACAAAAAACTACGTAGAATTAAACATTAATCAGCCTAAGACTTCAGACGCTTCACGAAAGGTCAACGTTAAAGACTTCTATTTTAATATCTTCCAAAGAAATATACTTTGATGTTGAATTTTCTGAGATGTGTTTTTTATTAAGTCCCACGTTTGCCATTTGTAGAAATTACGAAGCATAAATATGAACGATATGAAATGCTCATTTAAAATCTATGATCACCTAAATTTGCGGCTTACGAATAAATCATTTTGTAGTATTGGAATGACAATGATATTGTTGCGGATGGCGTAGTTTTGCTCTTTCGCGAATTTTGTAAACGTTTTTGACATTCATAAGCATGCGTTAAGTCGCATCTAAACTGAATAAATAAATTTTGATTTGATTTGATTTGATTTGTTTAAAACTTACTATTATACTACTTACTTTATTCATTACTAGCAGACCCCGGAAACGTCATTTAACCATATATATTATTTCAAGGAAACATTATTTTAGTTCAATCAAAACAACTATCTACTATAATAAAAAATAGGGGTTGATCGTAGAGGTGTGACAATGAATGGTTGTATTTTTTGTATGCTGTATCATAAAAAATAAAAACAAAAAGCATAGTCTAAAAATTAAATTTAAAAATGTAGGGGTGGGACCACCCATAACATTTAGGGGGAAAGAGATATCGATAGATAGATGTTGTCCGATTCTCACACATACCCAATATGCACAGAAAATTTCATGAGAATCCGTTTTCGTCAAGCCAAGTATATATTAAATATACAACAGTGGTGCTGCCCCACCAAATCAATAGATCTCGCAAAATATCTATAAAAAATCAGAGGAGAGCTTAATCTTTGAACTATCTATGTCCCCATAGATGGTAATAGCGCTCTTTGAATAACATTTTTAAACTCTAATAATAATTTCTAGGTCGCTTATATAGCGTAGAATATCAGTACTTATTAAATGTTGGATTATAACAAGAAATATGGTCAAGATGTGCAGTAATGAGTCGGCGATTGTTAAAACAAATTGCAATAAGGCGGGCTGTGCGCTCTCTGATGCAAGGGTATAAATCAATTAAAATTCTTAATTACACTTTTTATACATAAAACTCAAGTAAAGAATATTTAAAATATATACCCTATCTGAGTAGTTACATATTTCTACTCAGATCATGTTTTAATATAAGCTTAGCAACTTCTATTTTATCTTCTTCATAGAATTTTTCGATTGAAGCATTATAACTATATTAAAGAAAATGTTATTCGAAATATCTCCCGAGGTATTCAAGCAATAGGGATAAAAATTTTCGCGAAAGGAAAATTTTCTCTTTTGAATTTGTACGTGAGAATATGTCCTGTATTGTGCAGGTTTTTCAAATATAATTGGGATTCTAGGTGTACCTATTTCTATGTATTATACAAAATTTCAACGGAACAGTTTTACATATATAACGTCTCGCTAAAACGTTTTTGTCGTAATTTGTATATATATTAATTTTGTAGTGATATTTTATTACTTTATTTATTTTGTTCCGTTTTTTTGTTGTAGTGTGGTGTTAACTAGATGAGGTTATAAATTACTTTGTTATTTTAAATGAATGTTATATATTTGTTTACGTTTAGAATTCACAATGTATTTTTTACGCCTATAATTAAAACGGAACAGTGCCACACAATAACCTAAATTGAACTAGAAAATAGAGAGAAATTACAAAAATAAGTTGTTTTCTAAGGTTTAATCTCCATTGTTTTCTAAGGTATAGCCTGTAGCTACGCCGTAGTCTTCGTAGAATACGTAGCCCTCGGCACTTACTTCATTTCTTCTATAATGTAGAGCATAATAATTGTTCACAAGAATATATGCCACGTACAGCTTACAATGGAAGATAAAATATGCAAATGGACTTGTAAGCTGACCTCATTTTTTTATACCGTGCTTTGTTTGAGACTATATAGTACACACTAACGAAATAGTATTAGTAAAAAAACAAGTCCGTATTCGTTAATCTCGATTTAAATTTTGTACAAATTTAATGTTATTAAGAAAACTAACAAACAGAAAAAAATACAAGTAAAACAAAAAATAAATACATTAAACACAAAGTTTCTCTCATAAAAAATATAATACAAAGCAAAGCAGCACAAAATTAATAAATTAGGAGAACGAGAAACATACTAGTAACTATAATAAAGAAGAAAGATACAAGTCTTAGGGCATTTAGCTTATTCTTAAATGAAACAGTAGAGGAGTGCGAAAAACGGTTGATATAAGTGGTAGAGGCCAATGTAGAACCCATCCTGTGAAGAGTTTCACGGAACCCAATGTTGGTTCTAAGAGTCGGAGGGTTATCAGTTCCAAAAAAGATGTGAACAAGTTAGCTCATGTATAGTTCTGCATGCATTTGATTCTCTTATAAATGACGTCTAATGGTACACTATTACTTAATACAAAACTTCGTTGCAAGTAAAGGAGGGCAACTGGCGGCCTTATCTTTTTCGGGCCATCTCTGGCAGGTAACCACTATGAGAAAATAATCAGATACGGTAAGCAAGAAGTGCAAATATACAATAAAAGTCAAGAAATACACAAACCTGATGAAATAATACAATTAATTATATATAAAATAAAATAAATTAATAAAACAAAGCAATTTAAACATATGTAAACAAATCAGGACAATATAAAGGGAACTTACTGCTCGACTAGTCGTCAACCAATTCAAGAAACTAAAGAATTAAAAAAGCACAGCACTCATAGATTTTTGTTAATTCTATATGAATACTATCTTTTTTGGTCCAGTTGGATGATACATTTTAATACTAAATCGTTTATTTATTTAGTTTAAGTACACATTCCACGTTTAATTAATAACTTACTACGATTTTAATTAGCATTATTAATACTATAATTAACCAGGTGAAATGTAAATTAAACAATAAAGCTTTTTTTATAGATTTTACGATTTTTTAAATGATTCTAATCCTTGGAATTGATTTGCATGAGTTGAAATTTGTATGACTCAAAACTTAGCAATAAAATAGAGTGGCGGAGAGTTTCTTGTCAGTTCTTCTTGCCCGTTCTACGTTTTTGACTTGCGAACTGCTAGTAAATGTATAATGAAATATGTTAAAATGTATGCTTGATGAATACTTTTTCCATATATCATGAGGCGTACGTGATATTATAACGAGTATTTTGCTGTATCAATTCATAGTCGAAAATCCTTGTATTTTCGTTACTATGTAAATCCGCCGATATTCAAATGTTTGGGGCCACTCGGGGCCTGTGTACAGTTGTTGTACGAATGCAGTTCAATCTGTGTATATTGTACGGTCTACGGACATGCAGTTTGCGGCTTGTGAGCTTTTACGGTATGCCGTGATTTGTAAGCGCAGTGCCAATGCTATGAATGTATTAAAATTTTGAAATAAACATATTTATAACAAACCAACTTGCCAATGAATAATTAATCATTTATTCTTTTATTCTAATTAATACTTATATTAGTGTAACATATGTAAGTAAGACAACATCAGTATTATAAAATACGTTATGATACAATCCAGTGCCGCTACAATCCTTTAATAATTTTAAAGGCATATAGATAAGTCTATCTCACGTTGTAACTGTTTTTCTGTTAATGTAATGTTTCTCTGAGAAACTGTTTCTCAAGGATGTAGCAATAGTGAAAGACCATTTCCAAGTATTAATTTTAATTAGTATTTAAAAATCTTTTAAGAAAGAAAATGTTTTCGGTCATAGCAACATTATATTTATTTCTGACTTTCGCAGATTCGAAGCGATTTATATGTGCCAAGTTTTAGCTATCGTCGTCTGACATTCTTATTTAATTTTTAAAAACAAGGCCACTCTTACTAGACTTGTCTACTGACTGGGACCGATAGGTGTACTGAGCTGAACAACCGACCCAACAAACTACTGACATATTAACTATTTATAACTTGTAAGATTTCTATGAATTCATAAATGTCATTGCTTTACTCGTGAACGGGTGCTACTTGTGCTGACTGGTCGTATTTGATTTCGTGTATGCAGTGTGGAGTAGTACGTTCATAAGTGTACAATGTGTTACCTATATGAATATTTGATTTTTGACTTTTTGACTTAAGATACTGCGTGGTACCATTTGAATAAAACAAATGCCATCGTAATCTCTTACTACATCTCTGAAGTGTAATGCACGACTTGTTTAGCTATTTCATCAAAGAAAATATGCGTCGAATTGATAAAATTCTCTTTTGTTTTTCTTGCAGCTCGTTAAATATAAAAAAAAACTTACTGATGAGAAACTTAATACGTAAGTAAATACGAGCGAGATACACGATACCATTAGCCGTCCCAATTTTAGTCTACAACGTTCACTCCATGCATCTTTAATTTTTTTGAATTTGTCAACGCTCTTTTGTTTAAAAAAAAAACATCATTGTAGGCCTAAATAACACAGCCTAAATAACACAGCACCAGTGATATATTAATAAGATGCGGCGCGTAGGCATATGTTTAATGTATTTAAAAAAATCTTATGTTATATAAAAATAAATGAAAATGTTTTACATGATTTTGTGAACTAGAATCAGAACTAAACTTACGTATACAAACAAATAGCTTCTTTTACTTAATCAACTACTTGATTTTCTTGTTTTTTCATGGTTCAATCAAAGTTATCTCAACCAGCACAAACAAAACAAGGACGCATATCTTTAAGTTCATTTCATAAAATAGGATAACTTCCAAGGCTTATCCTCAAAAATGTACGTGGAGCCACATTATAAGTGTATGTCTGTATGTATTTGGCATTCCGCCAGAGGGAACGCCGACGGGGTACAAACGCACTGACGTACTACGCTAATGTATTATGGGCGCTATTTGATGATGGGCGTGAGCTGTGACGTGCGTTCTAACCCTGGCACTAATTAATTTTGTATTAACGCATTAAAAAGATTGGTAGAGAAACACATCAGTGTAGTACGATCCTACCGATATTTGGTCATCACAATTTTTAATTAAATTCTTCCACAGTCATGTAATTCACACCCACTGACCACTCATGATTAAGTTTTATTTTCGTTTTGTTTGTTACTTAAGTTTGGTCATACTATGTAGGCATCTATTTATATATTTTCTGTCTATCACAGGACTTCTATAGTATTATTAAACGCAACAGCCTCTCACAAAGATGTTCAATATCAACAGCATGTACACCCGTAAAATACAATTTTGTGATGAAGCCAATAAACTTTATTGTCTACATTAAATTATTTATGAATTCAAAACCGTCACGTTTCGCGTGCTTCACAGAATGCTGGTCAAGAGTTTACTGATGATCAACTCATAGACATTTACGATGTCACACCATCTTTATTTGTTTGTAAAATTAATGCAATATTGAAATAATCTAAGAGTGCGAGAAAGTCCAACAGTGCGAATATATCCTTGTACTTTATGAGTCGCAATGACTTCTGCGTGTTGCGTATATTTGTTTCTTGAATGTAATTAATTATATGACGATAACCGCTGTGTATTTTATTCTATCTAATAAATAACAATACTTTGGCCTTTTCTGAATTTCAATATTGCGTTTTAAACGCAGTTATTTAATTTATGAATATTTGTTTCCTTGTCTTTACATCCTACTACTCCTAGGAATGCTTTGGTTACACGAAACATCTTTTTTTTAATAGATGCTATGTCACTCACATATGAAGACAATCCAGGACTGAAATCAATGTCTAGCGCTAAGAGAGCACATATTACACATATGTATGTTACTTATTTATCGAGTCATAATTTACATCAGTCCGTTTATCTAACAAAGTACAGTCGCGTGTGCCAGGGAATTTTATGTGAAGGAAATTATTGTGAGCTTAGTCACAATAATGGAGAAGAATACACATAATAAAGGCACCTACATATATTTAATGAGAGAAAAAGTGACGGTATTAAAGTTCATATAACTTTAATACTACAATTGAAATCCTTACCAAAATCTACGTTAAAACCCTCAACTTCAGAATACAGTAAACAATTAAACTCATTGTTAAGTTCTAATCTATGACACAATTACGCGAGGTCAAAATAAACAGAGCCTCCATGAATATTTCAGAAATGTTCGCATTTATGCAAATGCGCCTCGTTACAACTAGTCACAATGTTCGGGACTTTCTGGGACGCGATATCAAGGACGGAATTTCGTGAAATTTTATTCCGGTATTAAGATATACGCAAGTATAAATATGCTACTGAATGAACAGATTTCTACAGTATACATATTTTATTTACATGCAAGAATTTATGAAACTAAGCAAAAGCTGTGATGTTATACACGACTTAATACAGAGGTCAGGTCAGGTCCTAATGGAGTAAAATTGTCACACGATGGTACCCTAGGGACGGCAAAAGGACTAGAGGAAGACCACAAAAAGGTGAGAAGACCACATCAGACGAGTGGCAGGACTGATGTGTAAGAGAGTGGCCCAAGAAAGGTATGAATGGAAAAGGTTGGAGGAGCCCTTTGCCGACTGGCAAACAGATCTGCAAAGGACCAGCAGAATACAAATATTAGAATAGTTTTTTTTTCTTAAACTTCTAATACTTTAAGTTTAATGTAATATATGTTTATATGTGTATCTAAAAAGTTGATCTGAATCTGATCTGAATAAAAGACTATATTACTTATTATTATTATTAATACAGACGTCAAAGTTTTTTTCGAAATACTGTAAGATATCCGTGTGTATAGGGCAAAATTGTTTAAAATACGAAACTTCAATATTTTTAACTCAAATTGAGAGAATGGCTAGAAGACTCAAACAAAACAAAAAGTAACTTGCGTGACATGAAATTTTAATGTGCAAATCATTAAACGTCTTGTAAAACGCTATATTATTGTATTATGATTCTGCATTCCATTTGAATTTTGATTGATTTTATTAATCATTAAAACCTTCTTCTAGAACATTCCAGGCGTACCTTACTTCACCCCGCACAAGTGTTAAGTTGTTAATTTTTCGTACGTTTAAAATATATCACAATTATACCATGGTTTAAGTTAAAATATCAGTATTCTAGAGCAGTGTTTCCCAACTTTTATGGTCCCTTACCCTTTCTAAAATTCTTATGCTGTCTCTATATATAACATACATAATTTAATATGAATTAACTTAAATTAAGTTTTAGGAAGAATTAACTAGGCAATTTTTTTAAAGGCATAATGTAAAACAGAAATTCAATTTCCAAACTATTTTAATTTAATCAAATCCTTGCGTTTGGTGCTTGCGCAAAGATGTTATATAAGGTTCCATTTTGGTAAGCTTCTCAAATCTCCACGTTGTGTTATATCCGATTTTTGCCCCTTGTGGAGCATGGGGCCCCTTGGTAAACACCGTTCTAGAAGTCATGTACTTATTAACCGACAACAAAATACATAACCAATCCAACGCAAAAACTGTAATTGTCTTTACGCCTTTAAAAGTAGATTGTTACGAAATGTCTTTATTCATCTCAATTAAGTTAAGTTCAACGTATTTTCAGAAGTCCTAGTACTAAACAAGATGCTAACGATGCAAGTATATATTATATGCAAGGAACTACATTGTATGCAAGCTTGATTAAATTTTCTAATACCTCACACCTATGTAATGAATACGCCAGTTTTCTCATTTTCCTCTTAGAAATGTAATTAGGTCAGTTTTCAAGTGGGATTCTCGGCTAAATTGCATTTTATTAAAGTATATCTTCTATTTTAAGAACAGACATAAGTACAAGTTTAATGTTTAATGTTTCAAGAAATTTATTTCTCATAAAAAAAAAATTACATGAAAAACTTAATATTAATATGTACATATATATACGAGCGAAATACACGTCGCCATAAGCCGTCATAACTTTAGTCAACTGTGTTCATTCTAACATGCATCTTTACTGCCTTTTTTATTTTGTCAAACACACCACTATAATATATATATATATCTATTAATCATTTTAATTGGTCAAGAGATACTGATAAGAAATAGTTTTGGTATATAAATAAAGAACGAGGAACATTTTGTATTATACGTAACGCTCATTGTATTATAAACTGTGGCTTAAAGTAATAATAATAATGACATCAGAAACATAACTTGTAAAAAAACCGGTCTCGTAACTGACTTCGTCTACTGTAATTGTGAGATCCAAGTAATAATGTAGTCGGTTAATTTATTCAGTCCCTACTTAAGGGAACATTTGTCTTAAGTTATTACGTAATCGGCTAACCTTATAACATCTTACACTGAGAATCAAGAACTCTATCAGAATAAAAAAAATATTGTTTAAAATAAATTTAGTAACTTAATAAACTCAGGCTTTTAGTTTAATCCATAACTAAGTCATAGGAATTGGAAATGGCACGCACTGCTTCGATAAAACGATCGAATTCGCAGGCGCACTGCAGGGCCCCGTCCATATAATAATAAATCGTATATTTGTAAAGAAAGTGGTACAGAGGGGAAATTTTTGTCGAAATGGTCTAAATACTCTACCACATTATAAAGGCCATGAAATCTAATAAAAGCCCGTTGAATGCATTACACAACTTGTTCGAAAGAACCTTTCGTAATTCGTACGAGTCGTAATTTGTAAATTGAAAGCTATTTCTTTAGTTCAGCTGTGTATTTATACAAGAGAGGTATACGATGATTCATGAAAATATGCATACCTTATAGGCACTTTACTATCGTTTGTGCCGACTTTCGTTTTTTGCCACCAAAACGAACATTTATTTACCCCTCCATTGTTTATGGGTACTTATATTTGTCTTCCTATATGTCGGCGCTTCTCGCTTATATAAGTTCGAGAAGCTTAGGTATTGCAACTTAAGTATTTCTAGCACTATAATATACTTGGATTGAGTTCCAGGAATCGAAATCTATGAATATTAATACTTTGAAACTTGAAATGAAGTTAGTTTTCTTATTTAAATAAGATTAAACTTTTTTTTGTCTTTACCATACATAGAGTATTTAATTACAAGTTACTTCCTGCTGAGGGGATTAGATCGATTTCTCACCATATAGTGGTGAAGTTATTTAATAAAAAAAAATTTATTACATTCAAAATAAATAGTATTTTTGTAAAGAAAATAAATAGATAGTAATATTTTATAGTTCTAGATATATGTGTACAATTATTCCGTGGTACATGATGCATGTTTAAATTAATTTTCAAGGAAAATATTCTTAGTGTTACATTAAATTTAAAAAATGTCGTGTGAGACCTTAAGTATGCGTGTATGTATGTATACATTAATATTTTTATTTTCGATTGTTAGAGATATAGTTTACGTCTATTGTATTTTTAGACACATAATAGGCTTTAAGCATAATTTAGTTAGCGAATGTGTAATGTGATGACAAAGATCCAATCGTAATCATAATCTATGTATAAAGTTTAACTAGTTTATTAATAAAATTGTACTGGCTTTAACTAGAGCAACAGTGCGTTTACGTATCGTCGCTTAGAAGATTTCGTCAAAAGGTTTGTTATCTATTCGTTCATTGCAACTCACATTATAATTAAATAAATCAAATAATGAAGCCAGCAAGGGTGGATATTATAATAGACGAATAACGGCTATTAGCCGGCGAATTTATTGGAGTCAAATTATTCTTTAGTTCCGAACCTTTCATATTTGCAAGCCCAAATATTTGTTAAACTCGTTCACGTGCATATAGATTGAAATCTCATTTCATATATTGAATATTTGTCGAAAATATATGAAAGCGTAGTGTTGGGAATAATGTATGTATTTCTTTTGGTGTAGTTTTGAATAAGGGATGAGATGACTGTTGTCACCTCACGTGCGTCTTATCAATATAGATTGTGAGGTTGATTCAGTGAACACCTGACTCTGTATTGACGTATTTTAAAAGATTCCTTCATAGATAGATTAGAAGCGATACTTCATAGAAACTATATAAGTGCAGTAAAATTACCTGTATGGTTATCCTGTATATTTCTACCACGCTATTGGAAACTTTATTTCTTATTATGTGTATCAATGTAAATAAAAATGTAAAATACATTATATTTAAAAATTTAAATTTTTATACATATTATTAAATTGTTTTTGTTCCGTGTTTTGTTACAGACCATTGTAATTGAAGTTTCAAGTTTTCTTTATATATTAGTGTTGTTAAATTACAATTATTCGTTAAACTGTTGGAAGGGTGGAGTACCCTGATGTCTCTCTAGACTTAATTCAGGCCATTACATATCTGCTAAAATTGAAGTTAAAAAATGTTTTAAATTGTGTTTCGATATAATTGAGTTTTAAATTATTTATGCAAACGTGATACCCAAGCCTAAGATAGTATTCTATTCTAAAACAATGTACTATTATAATAATGTATTGATTCACAATATGTGAAAAAAAAGACATAAGTAGGTGACGACTGATTGAACCGATTTGTGAATAACGAACACGTGTCCTTTTGGTTGTGGTATATTTTTAGAAACGATTGCGCCATCGGGTAATTATAACAGGGGTTTTGTGAGACTTGCTTAACACATATTGTTTGTTATGCTGTCGGTCTCATAAGAGTCAGTACGCTCTTTTGTTGAAGGCAGTTGGATTGGTTCAAAAATACTTTCGTGGCCAGCTGTTGTGCGTCAAATGTGCCTTTGAAATCGTTCAGAATGTTTGAAATTTGATATTTTTTTTATTTGGCAAGTTCGATTAGTGCGTAGTCTCTGATAACAAATTAGTAGATTGGCACTATATTTAATGTTGCAACAATAAACGTGCAGCGAGGAAGCTACTCGAACCACTTATGTCTCTTTTCAGCACACACAGCATAAATACAATTCCACTGAACGAGACAAAATAGAAGTTACAAAAATTCCAATGGAGTGATTTCGTCAGATGATAAAGGTGGGGGGGGGGGGGGGGGGGTGATATATATATATTGTTTTGTAGTTGAAGAGTTTCAACAGAATACGAAATTTTATTTTTATACAATGTTCGTTCTAAGTGAGGCGCAATACCTTTGTTAACTCAATAAAGTATAACTTGAAATCAATAAAGTTAGTTTGGGATTTTCATTAATTATTTATCAAAATACAATTTCAATTTCAATTATTACAACGCCATAGTTCTCCGATGTTACGTCGCTTAGGGAAATTCTAGGAAACCCTAGCTCTTCATTATAATTAACCTTTAATAATTAAAGCTTAACGTAACGTTAATAAACGGAAACCCGTTCTAAGCAAACGTCATTAAAGTATTATAATAGTATGAATATTATCAAAAATGATATAGTGCTGAAAATATTCTAGTACCCTGAATAAGATCATTTTTTAAAATTAATATTTAAACACTTGAAATGGACGTCAAAATATTAAATAATTATTTATTTATTTTTCTCCCATATAACATTTACAACAATAAATAAGATTACAGTTGTGATGGTATTGGGAGACTGGTTTCCAAACTAGGTAAGAACCTGTGATATGGATAACCAGGCTTCCATTCCATAACAAAGTCATATTGAGTAGTAACAAAAATTACATACATAAAAAGGGTAGGCAAACATATTTAACGTTTTAATGAGGAAAGAAAAACAAAACAAAGCAGTCAACTAGTTAGAAGTTAGTAGAAATAAAGTTGTATGAATGTTTGAAAGGGTGTGTGTGTATGTGCGTGTGATAGTAAGAGAGGGTATGTATACGTGGGACAGTGAGTGTTAAAAGGGTGTGTGTGAATGTGTGTCAGGCACATGCGTGAGAACATATGTGATTATTTTATTACATCCAGTAGATTTTCCGTTTGGTCATAGTTCAGAGTAAGTAAAAATTTATGAACTATTTGCTTCACACATTTTTTTTCACAAATAATACAGAAATATATATAAAAATACTTATTTATTTAGTACTTATAGATACTATTTTTAATTAAATAGCCGCTGAGACGTAATTTATCTCAGGTCATAGACAAAGTAGCCATGAAACATTATTCCAACTCTGCTTTGATCTTTGTAATTAATAAATTAAGTTAATAACGTAATGTCTCTTTTCAGATCGCGGTCTCAAAGGGCCAATCAGGTAAGTCGACATTACATTGATTAAAGGAAACCCTCTTTTAATTTTAATAGAGTTTCATCGAATTTTATATGTAGAGGAAAAAAAATTCAGACAAAACTTAAATTATTATAAGTCGCCATGGGAAGTAATTTTCAACATCTAAAAATTTATATAAAATTGTAAAACATATATTTAACGAATTATACCCTGTTTCATTTGAATTCTGTAACTACTGACTGCTGTAACTAAGTCTTTAGTTCCAAGCCAAAACTGTATGTTTCGCAAGATCGAATTCTTAATATACTGGTTTAGAACTTTTTACTTTTAGATTGCAACAATGATGTCACAGCATCTAAAGCTACTTAAGGCTTCGATTAAATAAAGCCTTAAACATAGTTAAGTCCATCCTAAATACAATAAAAGGCATTTAATTAAATAGTCGTAAAAGCTTAGCATATTAATGGCCGCATCATAATTCAATACTCGGCGAGTACTATCGCTGAATCATAATAGAGTTATCCCGAAATTTACGGTGAGAGTAGGTGTAAAAGCTACTTAGTTGACGTCTCAGGGGTTTTATTCGATACTGGTGACCCTAAGACAATGCCAAACAAATTATGCTTAATATTTATCATGTCTTTTTTTTCATTAGTACAATATCAGGTATATGTTGATAAAATCAGTGGCGCTACATCCTCTTTAGGTCTTGGCCTCAGATTTCTGAATCTGTTTCATGATCATTTATCGATCTAATAGGCAAGTAGGTGATCAGCTTCCTGTGCCTGCCTCAAAAAGTCGACATTTTTGAGTCAAAGACATGTCGGGTTCCTCACGATGTGCGATTCTCATCCCTAAGGTCGTAAGGTCGTGCCGGGGATCAACCACCATTAAATGTTTGAGTCGAATAGATACATTCAGACCCATAATGATCAAGATAGCTGAAGCCCAAGATAGGCGAGATGGAAACACATAAAAATAATGTATTTGTATGGCCTTTCAAAGCCTTCTCCATATTTTTCCATTTCTCTTTCTCGTGAGCAACATTCAGTTTTTTCCCGCTAGTTCTATAACGTTATCTGTCCATCTTTTCTTTTGTCTTCCTATACACCTCATTCCAGTAGATCCAGTACATTTTGTTGTTTCAAGTGTCCATCTTTTATCCGGCTGGAAATATGACCATTTTGGCCAAGTGCATCTATACGTTTTGTTTCATAACGAATGTCTACATTTCTTGTTTTGTTTATTCTTAAATTAAATAATAAATCAGTGGCGCTGCATCCTTTAGGTCTTAGCCTCAGATTTCTGAATCTGTTTCATGATCATTTTTAAATCTAATAGGCAGCCTTCAGTGCCTGACACACATCGTAACTTTTTGGGTCTCAGACATGTCGGTTGCCTCACGATGTTTTCCTTCACCGTTCGAGCAAATGTTAAATGCGCATATAGAAAGAAAGTCCATTGGTGCACAGCCGGGGATCGAACCTACGACCTCAGATATGAGAGCCGCACGCTGAAGCCACTGGGCCAACTCTGCTCTTATGTTTATTCTTATGAACTTTACAATTCTCCTTTCCATTGCATGCTGGATATGGCATGGCTGACTTGCGTACCTATATCAGACAATATTTGAATCTTTAACTTCTTTTCTTCTGGTGCTGTAGACTGTCAGTCTCAAGAATTACTAAAACTAATTCGTTTCATCCCCTTTAATGACATTCACCATCCATGGTCGTCGGTTATGGGTACTATTAACTTGTTCCTTCTCTAGTACCTCCTGGATTTGGTCCAGGTCCATAGCCTAACCAACCAGATTTTACCATTCACGGTGGCCTTGTATGTCCTACTAGTTAACTGCTTCTCATTCTTCCATTCTACATGACCTAACCACCTAGGCATTCCCTTTCGCATCCTTACATTTCAACGTTCTTTTTCAAAACACTAGTAATAAAAAGAAATCCATACAAATAGAAGTTAAATTGTTTAATTTCTTTCTAATATCTTGTGCCATACATTTATTAATGAATAAAGCTTTATTGTAACAATCATCAACTTTTGATTAAATAATTTAACAACACTAAAAGTCACTGCGTAGTTTAAAATATCTAAACAACGATGAGTGTTCTATGAAGATATCAGATTTCTTCAACCTATTTTTGTGTACCAAGGCCAGTCAAGTGGCAAGGGCGTGAGTCTAATCAACAGACCATTGGGTATGGACCTTGAGAAGGGTATTAATTACAGCATTGCTCTAATTATACCTCACTTGTGGCGGGCCCTTTGTTTCAATGATCTTGTGATTTTGCCTCTAATTGGGGGACATTAACGGAATGAGTATTTAACTAGCAATGAACCGTCTATGAAACCCAACTTTACGTTTTCAAGGCTAAACTAATTTATGTAATTGCTGGATTTTGTATATATATATGTATCTTATATCTTTAAACAAGCAATTCTTGTACATATATATATAATTGGAATCTCGGAATCGGCTCCAACGATTTTCATGAAAGTTAGTATAGGAGGGCGGTTAATCGATCTAGCTAGGAATCATTTCTAGAAAATGTCATTTTATTCGTGTTTTATCAACTTAAACATAGAATTGCTCGTTTAAAGATGTCAGTCAAATAAAAACTGAAATATGAATATAATTATCTTTATTCTATAATTATATACATATTTCATCATTTTATTAGTATGTAATTCGTACTTAAATATAATTCCCAAAAAACGCACTTTATAAAAATAAAAAAAAAATACCGAGCAAGGCTCGGTCTTCCAGGTACTATCTTCTAATATATAAAATTCTCGTGTCACAATATTCGCTCCCACACTGCTCAGAAACGGCTCGACAAATTCTTATGAAAACTTATTATGCAGATTCAGTACGCGACAAGGGATGTCCAGACCAATATATATATTTTAATTTTTTAGACAGAATTTTTGTTTTAATTTTTTTAATATACGACATACAAAAATACACACAACCCTTAATTTTGACCCCTCTACAATTAACCCCTATTTTTCATTTGTTAATTAAAATCTTATAACATGAACTCTCAGGTTCATATAGGGAAAAATTCATAGAACAACCTAAAAACTTTTCATTCCGGAAAATCGAACAGTCTTAAGTACTAAAAAGGTAGGCTAGGCCTTAAAGAGAAACTAAGTTCGAGGGGGCAGCTAGTTTATATAGGAAATAGATTCTTAAAATATGATATAACGATTCATAGGATTCGCTTATGCAAAGTTATGTGAATCGAATTGTAAGAGTTTTAACTTATTTAATACTACTTTAAAAATAAACCCCTTTTGGGTTTTACTACGTGGTACCAGATGTGGTAAATATGGTACAACTTCGAATCAGGTTAAAAGCAGTGTTGGCCTAGTGGCTTCAGCGTGCGACACTCAATTCTGAGGTCGTAAGATCGATCCTGGCTGTGCACCAATGGACTTTGTTCCGATTTGCGCATTTAACATTCGTTCGAACGGTGAAGAAACCGGCTTGCCTTAGATATAAAAAGTCGACAGTCTGTGTCAGGCACAGGAGGCTAATCACCTACTTGCCTATCCTATCATTAAACATAGAAATTTGAGACCGAGACGGTTGTAGCGCCACAGATTTTTTATTCCTTTGCTTGATTTTTTTATTTGATTTGATTTATCAACGTTTACAATCAAACCCAATAAAAACTTTACAATGTGTTAGTTAATAACTTGCGATTTGTCTATTTAGTTTGTCAAGAAAAGGTATTCTTAAATTTAAATATAAAATACTTATTGTCATTATTTAATAAATGTTTTTTTTTTGTATTTGTATTTTAAAACTGTCTCGTGTTATTTCCTGAAAACTTGTTTTCAATTTCTATATTTGTATTAAGTCACCTGTGTAGTGAAATTTGAATGCATTGCGATGAACGATTCTTATGACACATTCAATATGGTTATAATTAATGGCTATATAATAATTATTATGTTTTTAATCCCATTGAGACTTGTTTAATAATATATTCCGTCAAATTTTAAAGTATAAAACTACAGTAGTTTTCTAATATTAGCCTCAATTCTAAAAAATATTTAATGATTCGCTTACTTTCTGATTTTATTAACAATGTTATACCATGTATTTATTATAATTGAATAATTACTTTCAGTCGCTCTAATAACATAATAATTATAATATTGTTCTGAAATAAATTAAATTATGCTATAAATATTATATTAATGATGAGGTGGTGATTGAGTTAGTGACTAAACTTATAAACTTAGCAGCTAAATATTGCCTAACATTTAGTCGCCGTTGTGGCTGAGCTGTATCTTAACGATTTTCGCTGAGGAAAGATTTTACGTATTTGCGTGTTGTTCTCACAAGTATGTAAGTGCGTGCTCCTATTTCACCATGCCTCCTGCTGATAGAGGACAAATCTTTGTTTTTAATTTATTTTATTATTCTTTATTACTCAAGATGTCATATGGAACATGGTGTAATGGTTGCAGTGGCGGAGAGTTTATTGCCAGTCCTTCTCTTCCGCTCTACGCCCTAGATTTGAGAACTGACAGTAAATGTAAAATTAGAATCATTTAATGAATATTTCTTTCTTTTTTTTGACGTTCATAAGTATACATTATGTTACTTTTATGAATAAATGATTTTTTGTTTGTTTGTTTGTTTGTTTTATTAACAAAGAACGGTTGGGTATGAACGGACTTTTAAATGTGTCTAATTATTCGGACGGCAAAAGAACATCGTGAGGAATTATGTGTCATAAATCTGATAACTGTTTCAATTTAAATATAAAGATATGTCGTTTATATATAGACAGACTTTGCAGTATTAGGAATAGGTGTAGACCTTATTACAGACTAACACAGCTTGCACTTTGGGGATAGGGTGGCAAGTTGGACTTAAGATTCAGGGGCAAATATAAAAAAATACATCGTAAAACAATCGTATTTATTTTGTAATTAACAACGAATTATTATTATTCTAATATGATGTCATTAGGAACTTTTGGTAACAGATTTAAGACAAAGGAAGGTGTACCCCCGTGAGGTAAGATGGGGTGACGAGAATTATCTTTGAAAAAGATAATTATTTGAGCTGCCAGAACTCGCAGAGGGGGTCATCAGTTTTTCATGATGAGACTCTTCGTCGTGTTTCTGCTTTCGCTGATCGGCTATTCTTCTTTGATTTTTAATTCTGAGCTTTCGTAGTAATTCTCTACTGTTTTTCGACACCGATCATATCCCTGCAGTCTAATCTTAAATGAGCTGGTAACTGACTTATGTCAACAGCCTCAACCTTTCACTGTTAAATCCGGCCGAAATATTCTTATGGTCACGACATACTCTAAAAATTATGATGCCATATCCAAATTTCGTTGTAAAAAGTTAGATCAACAGGTTAATTATTAACAAGTTGCCAATCTATATAACAACATATTATATGTAACTTAATAGCCACTTCTCAGTTACGTCATAATCTTTGTTCTCTGATGTGTTTATAGCCTTGCTTTGCCTTGTGTTGTACATAAAATGCTCGGCAGTGAGGTATGGAATGCAGTGGTATCCTTCTGTGAGCATGTAATGCTACAGAACGAGTCAGCAGAACGAGAAAGGGAGCTCTTTAGGACGTATCCTAGGGGTAGACGTATCGTATCGTATCGTATCGTAGACAGGGAGGAAATAGGAGAAGATATGCGCATCTCCTACCTCCTATGTAGTGTATATTGCACCGAAGGTTTTTGAGTGTAATATGTAACGCGGCTTTGTAGGAATTTGTCGAGGTGTTTTTAGTGGGTATTGTTCACCCAGTCTCTGAATAGCAGAGATTTTGGTGTGGGTCGAGTACCACAGACCCCTGCAACTTGCTAGGGCAGGGGATGCGCAAATACATTTCCACCTCGAATAAATAAAAAAATCAGGTTAATAGGCACTGCATTTATGTCCCTTCTTGATATAATAGTTATAACATAATGTGTGTGCCGTAATGTGTACATTAAAATTTCATGACTGACTATACACATCAATTAATTGATGTATCGACCTCAAAGATTCATAATTTCAATCACTATAACGAGCCAATCATATTTTTTATTTATCCACAGTTTGGTTTCATTTACATTCACAATAAACCGCAAATGAATGTTGTATAATTTCAAATATTAATAGTATACAGTGGTGACTGTAATTTGATTTTCTGTTATATGAATTTAAGTATATTATCGAAATTAAGAATAATATTCTTAATTAGTTACTCTAGAATTACTCTGGATCCAAATTTATTACGGAGTTAAAATTGAGAAACATCTCAATATCTACGTAACTATATAGTTCTTCTGAAATCGAAATGTCGCATATGTAAAGTTTTAAAATCAATAATAGTTGATGTAATTCGAAAATACATCATTGATTTCAGTCATACACAATGTGTGAAACTATTTTAATTCATATATTTTATTCATACTCCATCAACTGCAGTACTTTTTAACTATTAAACTCTTAAAGAAAACAAAGTTTACGATGTGCTAGTAATTATTACTTCCTGAGTGCTCTCAATAAATCAAGTTATTTCTGGAGATCATAAAATTGGTTCGTAAATTATAACTTTCATATTAATGGATTACATTGTATCTGTACTGTAGCTGTTATTAACTTGGAACTGACAAGTGTTTAGCATGTTCGAATTTCGATATTTTTAATAAATAATAAATCTGTTTACAAATATTTCGTAAAGAACCTTCCATTCTAGATTCAATAACTGATTATGAAATATATATTTCCAATTGTAGACATTGATTGCTTTTCCAATTGATGTTTGCAATGGCATAGACTGGAAGGTTCCAGATTTTCTAAATATAACTAATTGTTCCCACTAAGCAAAGTATTCTGTACTGAAAACAGACATAATAACGATGAATAAATACAGGCGATTTAATCCACTAAAAGATGTTTAAACCTGTCCCGGACAGTTCCACATACATTATAAGCCCTCATGATTTATGTTCAAAGCAAACAAATGTTTTTTCCTGAAAAAATGTTATAGTCTAAGGAAATGTATTTCAATGTGAAAAGGTAAACATCACAGGCGAATGTTTGATATTTACTATAGCAATATAAACGATTTTGTTTCTTACTATTTGTATTTGGTACAATATGTTATTTGTATTATGAAAAAGACGGTGGATGAAAGGTAAGACGAAGCCTCATTAAAAGGTTACTATAAGAAATAAAAGGTAGCAGGATTGGAGAAAGAAAGCCACGGACGAGTTAATTGGGACATAGGCTGGAGGAGGTTCTGCGAAGCCGTCATGCGCCACAAAAATGTGGCGGAGAGGGCCAGGAAGGTCGATCCGCAAACCCATCTGCGTCGCCGTAGGAGACCACAGCTTCGCCGTTGTACCGTGCAACCCCGTTTGTAAACCTGGGCACGCACAAGCTTCAGCGGGGGAACAGGGGTTCATGCATTGACATGCAAAGAAGCATTGTACCCAGCCTCGCTATCTTTATAAAACAGGGCGAACTGGCCAATGTGAATGGCCCTTGCTGAGCCAAGGTCCATTCGACATCACTCATGTCTGCAGAGAACCGTGAGTTTTAACGGCTGTTCGCGTGGCTGGATGCGTACAAGGCTAAGTTGTTACCGTGTCCTGCCTCGGGCGATTGTTGGTGCAACGGTGGGGTTTTAGTGGGTATGCACAGTAGCAAGTCCCACATAACCCTTCACCACCAGGCAATTGTGCCACGGGAGGCTGGACGGCCTTAGAGGTTCCGTTCACGGATAAAATATCGACGGTACTGAAGGTAGCTAGGATATTGGATATATAGGATAACAAGAAATAAAACATATTTAAGAGAAGAAACACTAAATTATATATTATTTATTTTGTAGCGATTTAAAAATTAAATGGGCTTTTATTATTTCTAGATACTATATATTAGTATGTATTAATTTTCAATAATAAATTTTCAATATTATTATAGACTTATATTATTCTTGAGAAAGAACAGTGTTTTTGGTTTTAGACGACAAGTACCTATCTGTATGAATCGTCTTAAAAACTTGTTAAGATTTCCAAAAAAATAATTATTTAATAGTCCATTTTATTTTATCTCCTTGAAATCAGTCGTTTAAATTAATATGTGTAAACTGAATTCTGGCAATATCAATAAAAACCGATGTACAGTACACGTCAAAGAACTTATCATTTTACACAACGTCGGCCGGCTAAATTTCTTTAATTAACTGCAATCGACTTTAGAACGTATAATTGTTTAGGTGCCCGTATTTTTGCAAGATATATTTCAGTTAGTCTGAATGTTTGGTGATTCCATATTTAAAATGAAACGCTATTTAATTTTTGTATTATATGCAAAGACATCACCTAAAGATAATTAATGTCTCGTATAATTGTGAGGTTTATTTTTATATCGAGATTCTGTATTTCGTATTTTATTTTGCGAAATCGCAACTGAAATGGAGAGCAATTTAAGCGACAATCAGTTGGTTGAAAAAGGTCGGGGTTTCATCAACGTCACGCTTTTCCTTTCAGAATATTTAGCCTTAAAGAAGACAAATGACGATCTTATTATCGTGGTACTGGGCTGTTCCATAATTTATGCAGAAATATACCGGTGTCTTTATGTGATACTGAAATTCACAAAATTTATTAACGTTGGTGGAAATAATTATATTTTGAATATGGATAATCTTTGTCCATACAATTTTAAAATGTTCAAAATAATCCACCTTTAATTCGGCATCTATATTATTTTATTTGTCTTAACATTACTTTTTTCATATTATTATATAAGAATTAACGAATAAATGTTTAAACAACTTTATTTCTCATAACAAAAAAAATATTTTATTTACATGAGAAACTTAATATTAATATATATATATATATATACGAGCGAGATACACGTCGCCATTAGCCGTCTCAATATTAATCAACTGTGTTCACTCTAACATGCATTTTTACTGCCTTTTTGAATTTGTCAAACACATCAATATTGCGAATTTTAGATGGTAATTGATTAAATAATTGCACACCCTCATACCGAATAGACTTCTTCAAATAACGCGGCTTCGGCAAGATAAGCAGACTCGCTCGACGAGTATTGCGTGTAGTTATGAATTTAATTTTTTTTTAATGATAAGCTACTATGGAGAGAGGTGTTTAATTTTTTTTAAATTAAGTTACAGGTACAGATACAGAATAAATAAATATGTGTAAGAAAGCTGGGCTTCTGTCCGATACAATTGTTATCCTGTCGAAATCAAAACCAGCAGCATAACTATCTGAACTATATAGAAAAGCCGCTTATACTTAGCTACCTTTCTTTCTTTCAAAGAGTTCTATAAAATAAACAGAGTTTATTTTCAAGTCCAGTTTGTGAAGTAACTTAATAGAAACTTCATATTTATCGTTAAAATTTAAATAAACTTGATATAAAGATCTTTTTCTTCCAGAAAAAGAAAGCATTCCGGGCTGGTAAGAAACTTTTCCAAGGGATAATAATAATAATCAGTAGCTCTACAACTTCTTTAGATCTTGGCCTCAGATTTCTGAATCTGTTTCATGATCATTTTTCAATCTAATAGGCAAGTAGATCCTCCAGTGCCTGACACACGCCATCCACTTTTTGGGCTTAATGTCGGTTTCCTCAGGATATTTTTGTCCACCGTTTGAGCGGATTTTAAATGTGCACATAGAACGAATATCCATTGATGCCCCGACGGGGATCTAGCCTACGACCTCAGGTGTGAAAGTCGCACGCTGAAGCCACAGGCCTGCTCGCTTTTTAAACAATTATGTGTATTTGTAAAACCATTGAAACAATTTCTCATATGTAACGTAACATGCAAGTTACGAACTCAGGTATTAGAGTCGCATGCTAAAGCCACTAGGCAAACACTGCTTAAGGGATAAATTAGAGAAATAAATTAACAATAAAAAAAACATTCTCACTTTTGCGAATAGAATTTGTACTCGAGTCTTTTTCCAACAATAAATAACTTCTATTATACGTAAACTGAAAAAGTATCGCTATTGTTATTTCCTAGTTATTTAGTGTCTTGTAAAGTATGTCGTCCCATTTGGCTGTCTTTCAATGTCTAAAATAAATTCTGTTACATTTAGAAAAAATAGGAGTATTTATGATAGTCGAGGATACATTAAAAGTTGTAACATTTATTTATTTATTAAGTCTACAACATCATACATATTACGAAATCAACTGATAATTTTATAAAATCTTCTATCTAATATGTACGACAATATATGTAAACATAAGTTTAAAACATGTTTATGTATTTTAAGTATAAAATGTTGAAATAAATTTAGTTATGATTAATATGATTGCGATATATAAAAAAAAATCTCTTATATGAATAGAAAGTAGAACCTTTTATATTTAAACGAGCAATTCTTGTATATTTATATATAATTGGAATCTCGGAATCGGCTCCAATGATTTTCATGAAATTTAGTATACGGGGGGTTTCGGGGGCGAGAAATCGATCTAGCTAGGAATCATTTCTAGAAAGTGTCATTTTATTCGTGTTTTGTCAACTTAAACATAGAATTGCCCGTTTAAAGATGTCAGTCAAATAAAAACTTAAATATGAATATAATTATCTTTATTCGATAATTATATTTATGTTTTATCATTTTATTAGTATGTAATTCGTACTTAAATATAATTGCCAGAAAACACAACTTATAAAAAAAATCCCGAGCAAGGCTCGGTCATCCAGGTACTGTTATTAATTGAGCGTGGACCGACACCATCACCATGTATTTTATCCTTATTTGCTTTAATTTTTTTATTATATGGGCATTTTGGTGTCCATTTATGAACTAAGAATCAGAAGCGAAATTTGACGAACTTGAGAAAACAATGACTCCCGTAAAACAAACTCAAAAATATTTTTATTCATATAGGTAAACATGTACACTTATGAACGTCAAAAAAACAAATTAAATTAATTGTAAATTTACATTTACAACCAGTTCGCAAGTCAAGAGAGCGTAGATCGGGTAAGAAGAACTGGCAAGAAACTTTCCGCCACTCTTTTCAATCGCCAAGTTTTTAATACAAATTGTTTGAACTGGAGCAAATCAATCCCAAGGATTAGGATCATTTTAATATTCGTCACATTTATAAAAGGCTTTATTAATTAATAGTTCTCTAATTTCGCTTGGGAGTTTGTTGTAAAAATGAATACAATTTCCATATAAGGAGTGGTTTATCTTCTGGAGCCTGGTTGGTCGCACACTCAAATTAGTTCTATTACGCGTATTATACTGGTGAAAGTCACCATTTTTTTTAAATCGTTTAAGTTTTTTTGTACATACAACAAGGCTTCAAGATTATATTGACCGGAAAATGTCATAATATTTAGTTCCTTAAATCTGATCCATACCGACTCCCTCGGGCAAACAGAACAAATACCCCGAACAGCCCGCTTCTGCAACACAAATATGGATTGAACCCCTGCAGCAGCACCCCACAGTAGAATACCGTACGACATAACGCTGTGAAAGTAGCTATGTTACACAATTTAACCGTATCCTTGTCAGTAAAGTATGGCCAAACGGGCAGAAAACTCACCTTATGCTAATTAATACCGCCTCCCATTGACATTGCCAGTATCTCTTTTCTCAAAAGACGCTATGTAGAATTGGGTCAGGAATACTTCAGTGGGAAGCTGGTTCCACAACGTGGTGGTGCACAAATTTGCCTGAATCAACGCTTAGTTGAAGAACGAACGTCGAGGTGATCAAAACATTCATATTGCATAAACTTATAACTATTGCCATACAAATAAAAAAAACTGCTTCCCTATAGTCCTCGCAACTTAGCGTGGGACTCTGAGATTGTGCCCATTAAACTTTCGCTTGTACGGTGACCGCGAGTGTACATAAACATTTGGAGTCTAGAAGACATTTTCACTGCTTATTAGCCCATTATAATAATTGAAGGTTTGTTAATAGATTAGGAAATATTAGTGAAATCTATCGACTAATTCACCCAAACTTCAATTATCGCACAAAGTTCGGAAATCACTTCCGTAGTACCACCGGAAATTTTACGATTCTAGTTTACTACATTCCACTTCCGGCTTATTACTTGTCACCTGTCTACCAGCTGCTGCTGAAATGAGATCACGCTTGGCTTATATTCTCAATAAAACCCATTCAACGGGATTACTTTATACACGATGCAGATGTGCGATGATGATTATACTGCAAACTTTGAAGTTAAATGCATGTAGTAGGTAAATTATAAATATCTGTGATCTATTTCACTATATCTAAATGACATATTATAATATTTATATTCTGTGGTAATGTAGATAAATAAAAAGATACTTACATTGTACATTACATGGATATATTGGTTTTGTGGGATTTTTCAGACTAACTTTTTTTGTTACTATATATATTTATAACAGCTGCCATAATAGTATGCCATATGTTTTATAATAATAATAATAATCGCGATTTATTGCTGCAACAAATATTTCAGCAATAATATAAACTAATCTATAAATAAACATATTCTAAGCTTAAATATATTAATATTATCATTTACATTTTAAATATTAAGTCCAAAGTAGCATAACTAATTCATCTAATATTTTCACTTAATACCATTTGTAAACTCGCTCGAGCGAAATGAATTAATGTTTATAAACATTAATTCATTTAAAATTCATGGAGTTGTAAATTTGAAAGTTTCTTAAATAAATTTCGAATGTACTACTATATTTTGAAAAGTTCTCAACTAACGGCCCCTGGTATAAAAATATGTAAATTGCTTGTATTGCATGATTTATTTTATAGAGGCGACTGAATTATTTTATAGTCAACTTGAATATTCTATTTTGAATTACTTATACAACAAGCTTGCTAGTGTGAAATGGTCCGGATTGAAGGACCAACATTACATACAAAATTTTGAAAAACATCTGCTAACTTAAACAATGTATGATTTGTAAGACAACATTTATTTGCGAATGTTATATATAACAAGAATTAGATAACTACGATAAAAACTAAAATAATTATATCGTGATAATTGTATGAAACGAACAGTATCAGTGTCAATATATAATACGAATTAATGTAAAAAAATATTATCCATGATTATATTATAATAAAGCAGTGAAAAATGTATTAAAATAAAAATCTAAAACTCAGTCTGAAAACAAAGTTTCATTACAGTTTCCTCACTGTTAGATATAAAGTTCTAAGTGTTCCGGGTAAAAATCCGATAGTTATCCGCCTCGGGGTAGTTCGTACGTCAGAGCTTGTCAATATACCTCACTAGCTTTATGCTTGTGAAATTCGAATTCTATGTCAGGAACTATGAAAATGCCTCCATCGTGGTATTAAGCGCCAGAGGGCTGATCAAGTATTACGTATCGAACTGTTGCAAATAAATCTGCAAGCGTAAATTATTTAAAGATTGTGTTTATGAATTGAAAAGTAAAAAAAGCTTTTTCTTTGAATGAAATTACATTAGTGTTAATAATTGGTAATATGGTTATACTAGTGTGATATATAAAAATGATTATTGATAATTTTAAATATGAATTAGTAATTAATTTTATTAAAACAAAAACAAATAAAACTCAAAACTTAAAAGGTTTTATAAACCCATATAAATCATATAAATGTATATACCCAAAATATATAAATAGAACAATAAATTAACAATAAAATAGTCTTATACAAAATGTTAGTACCACATTTAGTAAAAAATCCAATCAGGACATTTATGTTTTGCTTGGTTAACCGATCGAGTTTATTATGTCTACCTACATTTTTGTTGCCGTTTTGTTTTGTTATTTTATATACGTACCTACATCTGTGCGCTCTCATAGTTAATAATCTTAGTTTATATTGTTTCTTAGTAAGTAAATTATGTATGCAATTCTTATGAGAAATAAAGTTATTCTTAACCTTACCTAAATCTAATGGTTAATACATTTAATTACTATTATGTGTACGTAATCTTATATCTTTAAATGAGCAATTCTTGCATTTATAATTGGAATCTCAAAATCGGCCTCAACTTTTTTACTTGTTTTTTGTAAGATCGAAAAATATTCATATTTCATAATTTTATTAGTATGTAAAGAAAAACAAAACAAAGCAGTCAATTACTTAGTTAGAAGTTAGTAGAAATAAAGTTGTATGGTTGTTTGTAAGTGTGTATGGGTGTGTATGTGTGTGTGATAGTGGCCTCTCCCACTAGTGGCATGTATGCGTGAGTTACTGACTGTTAAAAGGGTGTGTGTGGATATGTGCCAGGCACATGCCTAAGAACATATGTGAACATGATTTTATTACATCTAGTAGATTTTCCGTTTGGTCATAGTTCAAATGAAGTAAAAATTTATGAGCTATTTGCTTCACACATTTTTTTGTTTTAGGATATATATTCAGAGTTTTGTTAAGTTTGTTATGCAAGTGACAGTCCAGAAAAGAGAATGATCGTCGAGAAAAATTAGAAAATGATGGGGTTGTGCAAACGCTATATTTGCGACGTTTGTCCAATATAGCGGTATCAAAGAATAACAGCGAATGTTGCTAAGAATAGCTTATAAGATAAACAGCTGACGAACTGTAAGTACAGCACTGGTTCTATAAATTTCAGCAGTAGGGAATCGAAAGGGGAGAGACAATAAGGTGTTAAGAACTGCTCGGTGGTGTTCGTGCTTAAATATAATTTCCAAAAAACACAGTTTATAAAAATAAAAAAAAAATACCAAGCAAACCTCGGTCATCCAGGTACTTTTTATTTATATGAATATATATAGTACATTACTTAATACATACAAAATTAAATGTCTTTCTTTGATTAGAAATAGCAGATTGCTAAGATATGAGCCAAATTTATTCGAAAATGAGACAACAAAGCGCACTTTGATATACCTAAAAGCTTGAAGCTCCTTTTGATTGCGATTTAATTTTATCTAAATGTAATTACGTACTGAATTTGAAATAAAATCCTTTTGTTCAATTCTCTCTCAATCTTTTATAATATGACTAATGAAAACTCATTGTTTATACGTTCCTAAATAGATTATTTTATTAACCATATACATAGAGGACAAGTCTACATATCTTAGTGTTTGTATTTTCGGACTAAAATTACATGATTTTTCTCGTTCGACTTTGTAGCACCGTGTGATATTTACTTAAATATATAAATAATTATTTTATTATTATTCAAGCGTATTTATATTTTATACCATGGCGACGGTCTGAGGGCTTTAATTAACACATTAATTACCTATAAAAAAAAGCTAAATCACTAATACGAGTATCAAAAAAAATACATCTTACAACAGGTGCAGAATATTGCCATAGTATAAATTAATCAGTCAGACTATTGATTAATAATAATTTTAAAAACATTAATTTTGTTTTCCAGTGCTGTGTTGCACTTCTAAACAAATTTGTCCTAAATCTTTAGTTCAGTAACGGATATGATTACGAATTTATATTATAGTTACAGAATTCAATTTAAATATACTCGCCTAAAGTCACAGTCAAAAAATCATTTTTCAATGTACACTCATGAACGTCAAAAAATATATTTACATTGAATGCTTCTAATTTTAAATTTACTGCCAGTTCAAAAAATCAAGGCGTAGAACGGAAGAGAAGAACTGGCAATAAACTACACCATTACAATAGTACTAATTAGCAAATAAATCCTTTATATATTTGTGATATAAATTGCATAATACCCAGAGGTAAACATGCAACATTATGCAATGCTTTAATCCAATTTAGTATTTGAATAGTTGAGTCTAATCTAATATCTCGATCTCTCGTTATCACTGCAACCACAGCCATGTCCTTTACACTTCAGTGTACTTGCAATGTTCTTATATTCGTTCATTCCATTTTTGAAATAACTTATTTTTTTTTTAATTTCCGCTGACTTTGATAGATTGTCGCTAGACTTATAATGAATACCTATACTGTAGTTTAAAAATAGGTTTAGATATCTTTATTAAAATTAAAATAAATGTGCGTTGTCCTAGTAATAAAACCTTGGAGCAGTTGGGTCACTACGGGAAGTGCGTAAAGCACAACGCACCAAAATTACGTCTTAGTGCGGAAACTGAGTCCACACTAGTTTACTTTGGTGATTCTTTGAGAATGTTATTTCGTCAGAAATAAGCCGTAGCCAGCAAAGATTATGGAAATAAAAAAATATATGTTTAAGTATTTATCTTACTATAAGGTTTTATTGACATTTACCAAACCTACCTTTGATAATATATTGGTATAATCTAACCTCGTAAAACAAAACTATTCGGGTTCGTTAGCAAACGTTTACCTTAACGAATATTAATAAAACATTTTCTGAGCTTGTATTGGAAATTGAAAGATCGAACAATCGTTTGAGGGAATAGCTATTTCTCTCTGTAGTCCAATATTAAAGGATACAAATGATGCGAATAGCATAACAAACGATGAATCCGCGTACCTTGGGGACTGTTAAAATCGAGCGATGAGCAATTTCAAAGGTAATTCATGCGTTTCTGCTGTACTATGATTTATAACTAGTTTTAGATGTAATTGGTGTGTTTACTTTTGTTCTATTTACTACTAATATTAGAAAATAAGATTTTTTTATTCGTGTAGAAACAACGTGTACTTATAAGTTATTTAATGAGAAACAGAGATTCATTCGTTTGGTTTTATACTTATCGATTTTTTTTTGTATGTTTTAGGAGGCAAAAATTCAGGACGCTCATCTGTTTTAAGTGATGTCGGTGGTGGTCCACCGACATCGACAATCGCATTGTCACGAGGCACGCAAGTGCACGCCTTTTAAAAAAGTGCTCTTTCCTTCAAGGACCCTAAGTCGAGTTGGTTCAAAAATACTTTATTAAACTGGTCCAACATAAAATCAAATCAAATCAAAATATCTTTATTCATCTAGGTAAACAAGTACACTTATGAACGTCAAAAAATTAAATTAATTGTAAATTTACATTTACTACCAGTTCGCAAATCAAGGGCGTAGAGCGGCAAGAAACTTTCCGCCACTCTTTTTAATCGAATTGTCAAAATTGAAAAATCGAACAAATGGTTTGAACTGTATAGATAGTAGTATACTGTAAACAAGTAACTGTATACATAGTGCTGGTGGGCAGCAGAAATTGCCTTAAGAATCGCTCAGTCGTAGAACGACAGACGTTTGTTTTATCGTAAGGATGATGAGAGAATTCTTCCAATTATATACTTAATTTAAAATGATTTACGTCTGTTTTACAAGATTTACTTTCCAAAGAATATACAATTGAAAAGTCTTATATAGACCTTGATCGTTCGTGTGTCATTTAGAAGGTGTTAATCTCATAACGTTATTATATATTAAACTTTGGTTATTAAGATTACGAAACTTGTAAATTAATCGTCTGAGGCACTTTGAACTAATAACAATTTCGGTGACCTTTTCCTATGCGACCAACTTGAACATTTAGTTCAGTTGGAGTCTTTATATACCAAGAGTTAATAAAAACTAGTTTTATATACTTAATTTTGACAACGTAACTATATTTTTAAATTAAAGTTATCAAAAAAGAAGTAATATCAAGATTCTTTTATAACTGTTAGTAAAAAATTTCAATAGTTGTCAAGTGTTAATCATTATGAGCGTCTAAATTGAATGTCCTAATATCAATTACTGGCAAAATAATACCTATTGAGAGACACACAGAATAAGAATTACCCACCCATATCACCTCAACATCCGTCGCTCCAGACTGAGCGTTGTTTACGGCAGTATTTCCCGGGCGCCACCACTATCGGAACCAGCTCACTGAAATTTGACATCCAGAGACCATAAAAAAAATCATGTCTTAAAAGGCCGGCAACGTACTCGGTAGCTCTCTAGCATTTAGAGTGTCTATGGGCGGCGGTTATCATTTATAGTCTACTGCCCGTTTGTAGCTGAACAGGTTCTTTAAAAAACATGACAATTGTGCAGATATATAAATAGTTTTCTTAAAATACGCCAAAGGACTAGTTGATAAAAATTGCATATCCGATAGTATGTTTTCGTTGCATATGCTACGCAACTTAATGGTATATGCTATACAAAATGGGCATAAAATAAAGTGCAATTTACTTTTATAACGTTCCAAAGACCTGTGCGACCTTTTTACCAAATTCAAAGAAATGAAACGCAGCAAACGGTAAAGTGAATTTTCATGTTAGCCCGTTAGCAGGGGACGAAGATATGTCTGCGTCAGGGTAACCGATAGTTTTACTTAATCGTAACATGCTTTTTGGGCTAGTGTTTTCCAGGGAAAACTGGAATGGACACTTTATAGAAAAATTTTTTGTTCAATTGTTTCACTTCAATTGTTTTGCCATCAAAAACTAAACTGCACTACTTATCTAATTTTTAACGTGCAAATAAAAAATAATAATGCTCAAAGTTTGTTGAATGTTTTCAATTATAAAGCGGTTCCGATTTTTGCGATCTATAGGCGGTTGTTTCTTTCAGCTTTCAGTCACTGCCAAGACCTCTTTAAAAAAATATTGTATGTACCTATTCATTTTTGTTATATTAGATTTATCATTAAACTAATACTTGATACAGTATAATACAAAGCCGATCAGTTACAGTAAAAAACTAAATTATTCAAATATTCCAATAACTGGTATTTGGTAGAATTTTTCTACAAACAGTATAAGTTTTAATCACATATAACGAAAATATATCCAGAGAAAGAGTCTTACAGAAATGATTATCAGAGCCTACGTCATGCCCAATTTTATCTAGGACTATTATTACTTACCCTTTTGTCGTCTTTCTTGCTTTTAGAAACCCTTATAAAGCTTTTATCTAAATTGATCCTTCTGTCATAGATTCTTGTAATTAATTGAAAGAGCGATTGGCTTTGGAGTTGATCCAAGGCATGGCTAGTGTTTGCTTGTGTAGCCCCTAGCTATTGATTAAATTGTGTCTATAAAATATGCCTTTCTCGATTTACCACCCAGATGATATTGCGATTATAATTTTTCCAATATTAGATAATAAATATTTAAGAATTGAAGAATGATAGGGAATCAAATAGCAAAATGTTTAAGTTTAAATCGATAGTTTAATTACGAAGTCATATATACATATATAATTAATTATATATTCATATTCCAATATTATAGTAGCATTTAAAAAGAACAGTATTTTCTTACAATAAGACTACCACTTACGGTGATGGGTTAGATGTCACTCACGTAGTGTAATGTCAATGCAAAGCCTTCTCGATTTATGGACCAAAGATGATATTCCAATTTTTAACGACGGCCACAGTTCGAAATCCAGGTATGCGGAAATGTTCAATTAGAAAATCAAAATTCGAACGGAAATGCTGAGTTCTGACGTTCTTTAAAAAATATTAGAGTGAATGCGCTTCTTGGAGCGCTTTGCAGAGGTCATGAATCATTTATGGCTAAGAAAAGCTAACTCGGATATCAATAAATCTTGCAGACGCGGCTAGGAAGCTGAACGGAAAAATAATTGAAGAGCCTTGATCTATTGCGAGATATTGATGCGGTTTTAATGACAAGAGCGCTGTTAGCGTCTTAAGATCAGCCTCTTCAAGCTGGCTTATATATTTCATATCCTAAGCTTTAAATGGGATTATGGTAATAGAAGGAAATAAAAGTGTCCGTTAGATATGTTAATAACATACCTGTTTAAACTAAAATAGTAAAAATCTAAGTAACAGTGGTTCATTTTATTCATGCTATATATATTTTTCGTGCCTAATAAAAAACAATTGTGTAAGTTATCTGTGCTTGTGACAAAATTAAAAACATTTGATAGTTTTATGTCGTTTGCTATCTATGTTTTCAATATTTAGCGAATTCGGAATTCAAAACATATTTTTAAACCAATAGGGCGTAATTTTAAAAGAAATAATTAATTTTAATTTTTTAAATTTCGAACTCACATTCCTCGAATTCGAAATTAAAAAATAATTATGCATGTTGATTGAAGTACTACGTACACATGTTAAAATTTAAATACATAGTTGATTTCCTTTAATAGGGTGGAATCTAAGTTCAAAGTATAACATACATCGAATTCGAAATTCAAAAAATCATTTTAAAAACAAAAACCGGACATGACAGTGTGTTGCAAATTGCAATACTTAAAGAAATAAACAGTGTCGTTATACATTCAATATTGCTATACGTGTGAGCGAAAAACCAATATAAATAGGCCAACTTGAACGAGTTTGACACAGCAATTCAATTTTATGAAGCTCCTGATTTGAATCACATAACGTACCTTAAAAGCAACATTCACTTTAGTGAAAATACGTCAAAATAACCCAAATAAGATAAAAGCGTTCACTGCAACCACTCAGTTTTGAATATTGTCACTTTGACGTGCGTTTTATTTTCGTTTCAAACTGATTTTAAATTTCGTACGTTATTTTGACATATTGCGGGTAGCAGCTGTTTATTGCGCAAGGAGGTTTCTTTAAATTAAAACCACAAGTTGGTAATCTCACCCATATACTCATTTTCTTATATTGCGCCGGCTACGCTTTCGTTCATTTTTTCAGTTTACGTAACACAGTCGTTTTGTATGTATTTATACATCACTCATAGAAACTTACTTTACCTAAATTTCAAAATTCGAATTCTTAAATTGAATTAAACAAATGAAAAACGTTTCATCTAAAAACCACATCAAGCAACTATAAAGATTGTCCTTTCAAGTGGTTGGTGACTTATTAGCTCCCTTTGTTCTGTCTTAAGTATATCACTTGAGTACAAAGGGCAAATATGGTGACGCAACTGAGGTTAAGAAGCTTTTGTATTGCGATAAGGGATACTTTAGGGAAGACGTTTAGGGTCGTTTCTTGTAAGATGAGCTTGAAGTTGAATTTGGAACTGTTACCAATCTCATAATTATACTTGGAGAGCCCTCGTAGTTAAGTCTTAACTGACTTACAAAACATGAACCGAACATTACCTCGTTTTTATTGATCTATTTTATTGGCAAGTGGTCACTTGAATCAATACCGATTTGAATTAATTTTTTGTACGTCTTTGGGTGGCGAGCTGGGTGGTTTCGATTCACAAATCAGCCCGACAGATGGCGCTGCTGTCGATACCTAGTATTATTTATCTATACGGTAAATAAACAGCTGGTATATATCAATCCTCAGTCCATGTGTTCGTTATTAAACTCCTTAACAGATTTTGATAAAAAATTTGTGTGTACAGGACGTCTGTCGGATCCGCTAGTATCTATGTATACATTACATATATAATGATTTACATCATAATTATTATTTTATATTTTATACAATTGTTTATGGATTAATATTTGTTGTTTATGCTTTACGCGCTCCGAAACGAATTACCTTAATCTCTATGCCTCACAATAAATCCAATAAGAAATTATCATTGTATAACATGGTATACGATCATTTATCACTTTAACATCTACTACTTGATACAGTTCTAGTGTTCTTTTTTCAAATCATTTAAATAACCGTACAATTTAAACTCTGATAAATGCTACATAAATCTGCAAATGGCGGGAAAACCATAATTTCTTCGCCTTATTACGTTCAGAACGTGACTCTATTACGGTGGTATCGGTAATTGTGAAGCCATAATTCTGCCCTTGCTGTCCAAGCTAAATATTTTATTTCTTATCGCTTGGATAAACGTTTTCTTATACAACACAAATTGATTTGACCAACAAGGTTAGTTTGGTTTCTGGAAATGCAGAAATATGAATTAAACATTAAAATTTAAAAAATTAAATTCAGACCGATGCCGGTGTGTAAATATACATTTACCTGTGTCGGAGAAATTTTGTCATTCCATAGATATTCACATCGTCATTTAAATTTATTCCTTTAACATCACAAATAACAGTCAGTCACCACAATGTTTCACTGACTACTCGATAAGTACCTACTTTTCCGTATTTCCTCAACGTACTGTCAGGTCATTATGGTGCATCGACCCCACATGAAAAATTTGCTCTGCTCTGATTGGTCGTTAGAAACAATATGAATAAAGTTTATTACATAAATTAAACCTAAGAAATAACATAATACATCAAAATATACCTAATAACTAATCTTAAAATTTAATTATTAAAAAATATTATTAAAAGTAGTCCCTTTAGGCAAGGTTCCGAAGATACTGGCAGCGTTCCCCCTTTGAATAGCCAGACTAATTCTTTGTCCAAGGTAGCTGCCAGCTCTTCGTTCTCCTGTGATGTCGACTAACCTTTTTGATAATTCCCTAAAAAGCCTTAACGCGCTAGGACCCCACGGACCAAGGGTCTCGACACCGAATGGTACAAAATCATATTCAGAGCCTAGACCCCTATATTTACAGGCTTTAGCTTTTTCAGCCGCATCACAAGCCGCACCAGCTCTGTTGTTGGTTCCATGAAGATTGGAAGGGGCCAGTGTGTCTGAACAGGTGGCATCCCATACCAAAACCCGACCCATCCTCCATGGAATCAAACTCATACCGTCCGGTCTCTTGCCATCATCTCTAGCAATTCCAGTCGGCTCAAGTAGACTTGGCACGTTGACGGTGGCAAGGGACCGACGTATTATATCGTTGAGAGCGGCATGTCTCGAGAAGCGGCCAGCACTTTTTTGACATGATAGTCCGTGATGTCCTAGTTTGTCGACATCACTGCCACAGGGACATGTATGAGCAGCGCAGACCGGTACCCCAAGCCGCAGACAGGTTGCGATTCGGAGCGTGTCAGGTTCAAGAAAAGTTCCTGTATTTGACGAAGGGTAAGCGTGAAGCCAGTAGCCGGCCTCATGCGTACCCACGGCCAAAAGCCTAGCACGTGCTGAACCTGTACTACGGCTCAAAAGATTGTCATAAGTCATTTTACTGTCTATGTCGTCCCAGCTCCTCTGTGAATTTAGAGAAAATGGAAAATTTTGACCTGGGCATGCAATTAAGAAAGCGTTTCTAGCTTCTTCCAAGCCAGCAATCTCAAAGTTTGAAGGGGATGCCCTTAAAATTTTACTTATGAGATTTGCTGAACTATGGACAGAAGATAGAAAGGCTGGTAAAGCGACACTGGAAATTTTGCGAATCCCCAAACCACCATAACGGATTGGTAATGATGCTTGGGTCCACGATTGCTCGTTCAGCTGTATATTAAGAAGTGATTCTAAACTAATTTTGATTACGTCGTCTACTTGTGTCAAAAGATCTGGGTGATTCCAAAAGGAGCAGCAACGGAGCACATACGTAAATTTTGGGACAAAAAGACAGTTTTTTAAGATGCAAAGTGCATAATGCGGACTAATTTCAAGTAGACGATCAGCAGAATTTTTAAATTTATTAATAGAATTATTAATATATTCAAAAATAGATTCATCAAAAATTGGAGAACCTAAAAGGTAAAGGGAATTACTATTAACTATTTTAATATTTGGAGCCAAAATCTGAAATTTTTGTTTTACTGTATTTAAATTTAAGTCGCAGTTATTTATAAAAAGTTCGCATTTGCTGAGATTTAGCTCCAAACCAATGGCTTCAAATTTAGTTTTTATTAAAAATAGGTCTGAAAACACAGTGTCCACATCACCTCCTAGTGTGCCGTCGTCCAAATACCAAACGTTGAAATTTGAATTTAAATTTTTGATGATTGGGTTTATAGCCAAACTAAAAATTGCAGGCCCAAGGGGATCACCCTGTTGACAACCTACTTCTGAGGACAGTTCATTAGAACGATATAACAGTTTTGTTGGATCAGCGTAACTGAGAAGAAGATAATTGTATATTTCCGGTATATGTTGTTTTATTTCCGTCAACAGGGTATCCCTATTAACTGAATTAAAAGCATTTTTTACATCAATTTTTAGCAACACGTCAGGCTTTTCGTAAGTTAGGAAAGATCGTAGGGCATGGACGGCTGCCTCACACCCTCCTTTATTATTTTTTATTTCTAAACAATTACATAATAACAAAAGAAATGTTACAAAATTATGATTTTGTAAAGTAATAGAAGGTTTTTTTTCTGATAATCCAAGTATTGGCTGACGTAACTATATATATTTAATAAAGATTAAAAATACTCTTCCTTCAAAGGGTGGCAACGCACCCACTAATCCCGTGGGTATATGACCCCTTGTTTAAAAAAAACGATTACAAGTAATAGCTAGACTCTTTAGAGGTGACATCCCGGAAGCTTAAATTCAAATAATTTAATAGAACAAAACACAATCGCAAACTTTTCTCATATATAAGAAAATATGCACCAAACTAATTATATACAAAGTGAAACTTTGTTATCTCTGTACTTTATGCTAGTGCGCAGTACTCGTAAATTGTAACAATAGGTACACGATAAGAAATATATGCAACCGGTAGTTTTATATGCAATAATGGTAACATTAAAATAATAAATCAGTATCGCTAGAACCAAGTGTGACGTCAGATGCTTAGATACCTTTTGATATAAAGATAACTGCAAAAACATTAGGCAACCAGTTTAGTTTTTTAATATGACTTTGATAATTTAACAAATACATAATAAAGAATTCAGAAAATATTTGCGATATAAACCTGGTATTAAGTACATATTTTGCAAGTTTTATCAAAAAAGTATTGAATTTTTTTTTCTATAGACAAGGTGTTGGATACATAGCAGATATAGCAGGCATGTCTGTTATATATAAAATAATCAAAAGCAACATCAAAAAATTCGGAAATCAGAGGTGCTACAACCTTTTTGGGTATCAGATTTCTGTATCTGTTTCATGATCATTTGTCAATCTAATAGGTAAGTAGGTAATCTTCCGTCTGTGCCTGACACACGCCGTCGACTTTATCGGTAAGGTAACCCGGTTTCCTCACAATGTTTTCCTTAACCGTTCGAGCAATGTTAAATGCGCACATAGAAAGTCCATTGATGCATAGGCGAGGATTGAACCTACGACCTCAGGGATGAGAGTCACACACTGAACCATCTCTCGCTGTTTAAATAATTATGGTATTTGCAAACCGTTGTCATTTTTGTTGTTATTTTGTCACGAAATATTTCTCACTCTTTGCGAATAATAGCGATAGGATGAAACATAGTAAATGTGTATCCATTTATATTCCTGAAATTCTCCGGAGTGTTCACTATTTAAACAAACCTCATACATATTTGAAACCCGTAATCTAGCTGCTATTCTGTATGTGAATGGTTTACTTTTAAAAGCTTTAAAATCACCCATTTTAAATGCCTTTTGTAATTGTTTGTAAAATACAACTGTCATTTGGATGTACAGTAAATTTTTACAAAGCCAACATTATACAAAATATTTTATTTAACACAATGCGCGTGGCTTTGATTGCGATAAGATATTGTGACATATTAAAAAAATGGCGATTTAAAAGAGTTATGGATAGTTAGTTCTTCACCTCTCTGCCCTTGATTTGAGAACTCGGGTAAATGACATTTATAAGTGTACCGTAAGTTATCTAAATGAATAAATTATATTTTCGTTTTGATATAGCACAAGTAACTTGGGATACTCTGGTGTTGATGAGTCATAGAAAATATTTTAGTTTTTTTATTTCGATATAATTCATTTTTTCGTTTCGTAGTATTACTAGTACGCATAATACTGAACGTTTAAAGAAGCATTGCATTCAGGTAGATAACATAAAACATTTTAAAGCCACAATACAGAACGGTTGTTTTGTCGACCACGATTCCGCGATGCCAGCGAGTTTCGTACCGGAAATAAATTAAATTATAGCGTCAAATCATCTCGCGACAGTTTCCAAAATTTAATTCGAGTTTAACTCACTGCAACTTCAGAGCTCGAAAGTCGAGGAAACAAAATTTATCTAACGTTTTAGTTTTAAAATTCCGTTCGTGTTGGATTAATGTAACGGGAATCGTTGCTAACTAGCGGCGTTTGAACGCAAGCTACGTAATTTCCTACGGTTACATAGTTTTCAACTCAATTTCGAAAAATTAACAATTGTAACCGTCATATTCATCGTATAGTTACTTTTTGTTTTTAATTTTAAAAATACCATAACATTGACAGTTTATTAGTAAAGACGATACAATCAGTGATATATCTTTGTAAAGTATTTCCGAACCAATTCGACTTAGGGTCCTACAAGAAAAGAGCGTACCAATTCTTAAAAGGCCGGCAACGCACTCGCAAGCCCTCTGGCATTGAGAGTGTCCATGGGCGGCGGTATCACTTAACATCAGGTGAGCCTCCTGCCCGTTTGCCCCGTTCTATAAAAAAAAAGAGTAGTTTCCTAAAATTCTAGAAACTAGGTTTTGTGTGCGAACGATTTTATGTTGTTTTAGATTTGCCGCCAATTCACAAAAACAAATGAATGCAATAAACATAAGTTTACCAAAGAGTTGAAATGTTTCTAACTGGCCTGTCCGAAACATTTTCAGTGTTACCCACGTATGATATAAGTAAATCTGACAATTATATTTGTATTTCAGTAATTAATTGTTAAAATCAAGGCCTTTTTTTAAGGTCTGGACCTAAGATTTTGGTATCTGTTGCGTAATAATAGCCAAGTAGGCGAGACTTTTTCTGTCTTAAGCATGCCAGTTTTTTGGCAATGTCTTCCTTTACCACACAAACGAGTTTTGGGCCTATAGGGTCTGATATTATTCAAAAAGAGGATGTCTTTATCTTTTATCTATAATCTTAAAACATGCGTCGTTTTAAGAGATGAAATCAATTGCTGTCATACATACACATTTTTATTCTACGAATCACTACATAGTATAAAACAAAGTCGCTTTCTCTGTCCCTATGTCCCTTTGTATGCTTAAATCTTTGAAATTACGCAACGGATTTTGATGTTTTTTTTTAATAGATAGAGTGATGTAAGAGGAAGGTTTATATGTATAATAACATACATTAAATAGTGGAGAAGTACTGTTATTTTTGAGGTTTCTAATGTGATGTCGTAAATAATTACATTTTTTCCGCTTACATTGCAAACGCAGACTGAACCCTACGAGTTTTATCAAAATAATGTACTAAGTATTGTACACATTGAAAAGTCCCTGATGGTATATGTCTATCTCTTATGGATAACCCACAATAACTTTTTTTTGTCATTTACTTTATACGACAAATAATGGCTAATTTTCGAAGCGATTTTAACCAATACAGCATTAATCCTTAACCAATTAAATACCTTGAATACATTGTTCATTTAATATAGATCTATATGGCCCACCGGATGATTTAAGTGAATATTTTCGAAGATATTTCAGATTTAAAAATTGCGGGACGTAGCGTTTGCGGCGGTACCGGCCGGCCGCCCGGTGCGGCAAGAGCGTGCCTATAAATAGCGCGTCTGAGGCCGCGGTTTTCCCTCGGCTGAGCTAAGCTCGCCAAAACAGCCCGTGCTGAGCTGTATAGGCCCTCAAGGCCAACAGCGAGAAAAAAAAGCGGTTTTCCCTATATAACTTTGAATTTAGCAGCGATCGGTCGGCTTATCAGCATTGCACCCGTGCGAAGCCGGGGCGGGTCGCTAGTATTAATATAAATCACTGTATAAACTAATTATGTTATACAAAAGTAACTTGTTTATCTTTTCAAATCATTGAATACTTTAAAGCATGAAAGCAGATGAAAGCTCTAAATAATGAATATATAATATATTTGAATTTCCATGATCACATTTCGCGTCGTGTGGAGTTCATTTATCTCCAACCTTAGCATAAAATTACGGTTTTCCACGTGTGATTGATGCTACCTATTCATATGACAGTCATTTTCAAGGGCGGTACCGAAATCTGAGCTTTACCTCAAAAAGCGTTTATATTGGCATTGTAATTTGTAAACATGTGTACGTGATATAATGCGGAAAGGCTATGAGAACTTGGAGAATTATCGTCGAAATTGATCGTGGTTGGTAACAGAAGGAAAAAGATCACGTGGCCATTCACCAATTGAATGGACCGATCAAGTAAAAAACTTATCGTCTTCAAAACTATACACTGTCAAAAGGGAAGCGCTGGACAGAAACCGATGGAAGCAGATAGTCCGCTCTAGATGCTTCATTGCTGACCACGACGCTCAGACATGAGTTGCTGATTAAAGAGAGAGAGTACGTGATACGCATTATATGTATAATAGCATCTAGCAAGCTATAATATAAAACTATATACACAGTGATTTTGAGGCAAGAATAGTGGTTTAATTTTTACGGGTGTTTTAAATATTATTAATTTCATAGATTTTCTTGCTCGTGCCATTATCTGGGAATAAATACGGCCTCAAAGCAGTTTTTTGACGAAATCTCATTTCCGATTCATTTTACGATAACAGCATAAATTCAGTCAAAATATGTTATTACGACATCGAAGGGACTACTCATATTTAGTCGTTATAACCGGTAGTCGTAATAGCCGATAACATACTTATTAAGAACCTAGTACAAAAGAATTCAGCCGGGACCATTGATGTTGGTCAATATAACCGGTATGTTGTTCTGAACGATGTCGTCGTAAACGGTTTTGACTGTATACAACAAGATTAAACTAGAGACATTTGCCTACATTATTTATGAACTAACTAACCTTTTCTATAAAGACAATATTTTTAGCCTAAGTGCCCCAAAGTCAACGCTATCCAACGCATATGTGTTTTTACTTTAATTAGACTTGCCTGGTTAAGATCGCTAAGGGGCGGGCCTAGCATGTCTTGTTTAAAGTTTGTTGTTAATATTATTTAATTATTATGCAACTATACCTTCTTGAAATACTCCTCTCTCTCTTTATTCTTCCCCTTTTTGACTTTTATGTATCGTGTAGTATGAAAAAACGTTTGTCTACTAAGTGTGTGTAATGTAACGCGTGTACATAAGACACGATGGATGTTATACTTATCTGACGTAAAAGATAAAAAAAAAAAAATTTAATTTTTCACGTTTCCCCGTTTGTAAAAAAAGCGACACTAAGCGGCAATATAAAAAACAAAAATGTTGACTACCCAACTTCAGGGTGTCGGTTTTTTGAGACGGTGTGCGCGTGCTTCTCTATCTTAATCTCTCATTAGAAGAAGAAGTATAAATTAAAAAAAATAAAAAGCATTTAGTATCTAGTAGTTGTTTATCGTTATAGAAGGACAAAGGACAAAATGTCCCGTTGGACAAAATCTATCTATTGTTGTATTAACAATGAGAAAGTATGTGTACGAATAATCTTACGTTATTATTTAAACACTTTCTTTGTACGAACTATTACTGGCTATAGTCTAGAAAAGAACACCACGTTCAAAGAGAAACAACTAAAACGTAACAAAACGGTAACAAATTGAGCATTTCCCGGACCAGTGAGGATTCCCACTTACTGATTCACGAGAGTTCTTTAAAAGTTTTCCCGGAGTAATACGACCAGGTAGCCTACAGCCTTGAATAATAACGAATTGCGCACAAAACTACTCCATAAATTATGCACGACTGTGAGGAAAATGTATATCTGGTTGAGGGTTTTGAGATACCTATTGAGTAAGGTGTCGAAATTATTTATAGCATCAGCCTGCATTATGCTATAATCTTTCATTTTTTGAATGGCTGATTATATCTAGCCTACTGTTATTCTTTAAAAATGAACCTTTAGTGCGAAGCAAGTACGAAGCGTACAATGAAATGTTCTAAATTTAAAATTACTGGGAACGGATAATATTCGAATTTTAAATTTTATAAATTTGCTACTAAATGATTGTGACTTAGATTCCCACAGATTAATTACTCTACTAACTACTTACAAATGTGCATCTGTAATAACCTAGTAATTTTCATGTTAATTGTTTGAGTCATTGACCCAGCTAATATTAATATTTAACATGCCGTTTGTCATCTCAGTGATAATGTAAGCCGTAGAGGAACAACAAATTAGCTCTATAATCCTCTTGAATATTCAATCAGAAGAGCGATTTGTAATTTATTAAACAAGATAGCATATGCTCTGTCTTATCGTTGTCAGACTGATGTAGGTATTTGTGGAGAAATAATGAAACAATGAAATTAATATTTGAGACTTTGTAACTACAAATCGGCTCACTACTAAGTGGCTTTTGGAAACATATTTGTTATGGTCAGGAGCAGTGTTGGCCTAGTGGCTTCAGCGTGCGACTCTCATCCTGAGGTCGTAGGTTCGATTCCCGGCTGTGCACCAATGGAGTTTCTTTCTATGTGCGCATTTAACATTTGCTCGAACGGTGAAGAAAAACATCGTGAGGAAACCGACATGTCTTAGACCCAAAAACGACGGCGTGTGTCAAGCACTGGAGGCTAATCACCTACTTGCCTATTAGATTTAAAAATGATCATGAAACAGATTCAGAAATCTGAGGCCAAGACCTAAAGAGGTTGTAGCGCCACTGATTTATTTTTTTATTCAAAAATTGCATAAGAAATTGACCAGAATTGAATAACTATTAAATAGTCGATATATCGATCCACACTCGAAGTCAGCATGACTCAACAATATTGAGGTACTGATGATGTCTGTTCTTGACTTATCTATGGCTTATATAAATTATGTTAGTAGCAAATTAGTTATGGCATCTCTTTGAACGCATTGAACAAAACCTGTACTTGACCTCTTGACTCGTCAATCGATGGGAAATTCAAAATTGAGATATTATTACATAAAATGCCCATTAATGGTGATCGCGTGGAAGCACCTTGTTCTGATTTATGTTTAAACGTAATCAAAAGATTCCTCGGTACACCTCTTTTTGAAATTTCTTTGTGTTTTTATTTAAGAGGCGAATCGCTTAAGGTTCTGTCAAATGATGAAGCTATTGTAGGTCCGATTCCGCTATTAAGTTTATTGTTTATTATTTAGCACCTTTTATTCTCTTATTATTTATATTAAGAGCTTTGAGCTTTATTGATTAAAACTGTTGAGTAACTGTAGAAATAATTATATGTGTAAGTTTATTTTGACTTTTGAATATTGTATGCTGGAATTGTATTGTAATGATTGAATAAGCTTATGACCTTATATTTTATATAATTATTCTTCCATATTTTTGAGTTAATTTTATGAACTTTAGATTAGATAGACATATGAATTACATTTAAAAGTAAACCCCTGTCTTTTGTTTATTCTTAAGGGGATATATTTAGTACAAAAGCGTAAATAAATAGGCTGTTCCCAGCATATTTAAGAAGATTAGAAATTTAGTCGAACAAAAATTCTAATAATTAAAAGAGCATTTCTTAATTACCAAAGTTGCGATCTCGTCAGGCCTAATTAACTTTGAGCTTCCGCTGATTATTTATAAATATTTTAAGCCTTCTTCGCTTTTTGTTTCTCAAACTTTTAACAAGTACTCTACTTTATAATGAAGTTAATCCAATATTAGTGATCATTGCACAAGCATAATGCAGCATATCCAATTAAAATTACACCAAACATTTCTTAGGTATTTATGTTCAAAGTGTATTTTTATTACGCGAATCTATACTAGACCGATGCCACTTTGGTTCGAAATTCAAATTTACAAACTATAAATAAATCATAAGGTACAAAAGAAAGTGGGCGTGGACGGCTTGATTGATGTGTAGGTGTTTTACCTTCCATTAAGCCTCTATTCACATTGAGTATATCTATAAGTATTTAGTAGAGTTGGCATGTGATCATTAAGATATTGCGAGTATATGTCTTTAGTAGGTACTAGAACTCACACTTTATACTTGCGACAATAAGTACCATCCTTATGTATTTAAATACAACGTATATAGGAGCCTAAAATTCATATTTTCCTAAATTTTCATTTAATCAAGGAATTTTATGACAATGTTTATCTGTTGTTGATGTAATATACAATGTTTTTTATACTTCTTTAATTCATGTAATATAACGTTACTTTAATTCGTTACAAAATGTTATTCCCCTTTTTATTAAGAATAATGTTAAAATATCTTATATCTTTAAACGAGCAATTCTTTTGTTTTATATATAATCTCGAAATCGGCTCCATCGAAATCGATCTAGCTAGGAATCATTTCTAGAAAATCAAAAAATGTATACTTTCGGTAAGATCGAAAAATATTATTAATATTTCATCATTTTATTAGTATGTAATTCGTACTTATTAATTAATTAATAAGTAATTTAATTATTTAATTAATTAATTTCCAAAAAAACAATTTATAAAAAAAATACATACATCATTTACATACATCCAGGTACTTATATATTATATGATATGTTGATCTCAAATATAGTTTTAATTAAGAAACACGAAACCAATTGTCGTCGAAAGTAATAAACTAAAGAAACTTCGTAAATAAGTATTGAGTAAGACCTGATTAGACAAATAAACAAACCCGACACCCATTGTTGAATTAACTTCGCTGAGACGTAACTTGAGCCCAATGAACAACTAATCTCATTATTGGTAACAAGCTTTTCCCTGTTTACCTTACCACATAATAAATAAACTATTAAAAAAACATAACTGATACTAAAGGTTATAAAACAATAAGATTTTTTTTGCATGGACATCGTAAGTAAAATTATAACTGAGCGTTTTTAAATTTTTTGCCACGCACCAAACAGCCACTGAAATATTTCCGAACGAATTCGACTTAAGGCCCTTCAAAAAAAGAGCGTACCACTTTCTATACCGGCAACGCACTCGCGAGTCCTCTGGCACTAAGTGTCCATAGGCGTCAATATCACTGAGCACAGTCACAATCATCGTGAGCCTCCGGCCTGTTTGCCTGTTACGGAAACAAATATAAAATATTTTAAACCTTATTTATGATTAGATGACGCCAGGTTTAATACATACCTATTCTTGAACATGTACGATAAAATTATACTAGTTAAATTAAACACCTTTTTTTGTTGATTGAAACGGTATTTTTTAAAACAATTTACAAAAAAAAAAAAGATAAATCTCATGGTATTACTAAACTTTTTAAGTAGTCTACGGTATTTTATAAAACTTTTGTATCATTTCGTCATAATTAATGTTTTAAACATCACAATCCAATCTCTGGAAACTAGCAACAATGTAATTTAATACTTTTTGGTGCATTTTGTTGACGTTTCAATTTAAAGATTTTTTCATTATAGTCAGTCTGTACTTGCCAATTATGGCAGATTGAATGTGCCATAAAATACATCCAAATCACTTTTGCATATTATTAAAGCGATAAATAAGGGGCAAAGGCGTTACTACAATCCTTGCAATTTCTATTGTATTCCTAGCTCTTAACTAGTTTCGAACTATGCAGAGATTCCTAGATCCAGCATTTCAATATCACTTTATTTGTTTTCTAAAGATATATCGTATCTTAGAATTGTTTGATGGAAAATGTTGTAAAGGATTCCGTTTCGTTTGACCCTGTATAAAAGGAATTTTGCATTTCAATAACATTTTTGAACACATTCAAAAATGGTGTCACATTATAGTCTAAGATCCGGGATTAGAAAAATATACCCTCATCTGTTATTTAGATGAAACAATTTTTTAAGCTGATTTCAATATCATGAACTTTTAAAAACAATCTCTGCCATCATAAGCCTGCTGCAATTAATAGTAATTAATTAATTAACAACTAATTTATTTTTAATTTTTACTTTCTCATGTTAGTTACATGTAGTAAGTTAAAACCGTCAATATTTGATATTATATACCTCACTGTAGTAGGCACCCATCTCTATGATTGCTATACTTACCTGCAGCCAGGTGAGAAAAGGTAAATAAATGTAGCTTATTTCCCTCACATGTTAATTAAAAAATCTAAGTACAATAATAAACGGCGTAACTTACTACATGTAACTAACATGAGAAAGTAAAAATTAAAAATAAATTAGTTGTTAATTAATTAATTATTAATTAATTACTATTAATTGCAGCAGGCTTATGATGGCAGAGGTTGTTTTTATAAGTTCATGATATTGAAATCAGCTTATAAAAAATTGTTTCATCTAAATAACAGATGAGGGTATATTTTTCTATTCCCGGATCTTAGACTATTATAAGATTTGTACAAAAAATTATTACTATTTGAATAACATATTAATGGAGTTTATATGATCTATGGGTTAACGCCCGAACCCAAAAATTAATCCACAATATCAGTTTGAAAACAATCTGAGATCAGACCGTGACAGTCGATCGATCTCCTATTTGCATCCCAATTACCAAACCCTACTCCTCTGGCATTGAGCGTTATCACTTAACATCAGGTGGGCCACCTGCCCGTTTGCCCCCTGTTCTATAAAAAAAATGTAGCTCTTTCAAAAGGGTCTTTGGGGCTGTTTGGTCCGGCAGCGCCATCTTGGCAGAATAAATAAAAAACAGAGTAACAAATTCATTTGAATATATTATTTATTTTTATTTATTTATTAAAATATAGAACTTGCATCGGTGGAACATAGTTTTAATTATTCTGTTAACTTAAAATACATACTTAAGATAAGTGCACTTAAATATAGATTGTTTAAATTATATTTTTGTTTAAATATGGACGTTTTTGAGACTTCTTTTTCGTTCGTTTCAATAACTAAAACCAATTTTTAACAAAAGCTACATTTATATTTTATTATTTTATTATTTGTAATATGTATTTTTGCACTTCTTGCCTACCTTATGTAATATACTCACAGTGGTTGTCTAGAAGAAATCGCTCTAAAGCGATAAGGCCGCCAGTTGCTTTCATTAAATTATGTTTAATATTTTCCTTTTATGTAATGCAACGAAGTGTTAATAAATAAATATATGTAAAATGTAGTAGTTTCGATGTAAAGGACTTATAGTTAGCCAAATTTACAATGCAACTGAAAATTATTGCCTTCAATTGAATTTTACGCCGAGCGTCTAGCTGCTTGTTAGATAGTAATCGAATTTTCCATTAGTCTGTGATAAATATTATAGAATAAATTAATTAATATTGAATTATACGCTAACATTAAATTCATAATTGGCGTATTGTTTTTATTTACTACCTTTTTATATAAAGTTGATTACGACTTATGAATTTGATAACAGGCCTTAAATACGTAAGTTTGCTTTACAATATTATGCGGATTTTAAAAATTTTAAATTGGAAAGGACCAGTTCGTATTGTTGCGCACCTTGTTAATTTTTTACCCTCAAATCTTAAAATTACATCCGAAAATTGCAAGGTAAGGCAAAATTAAAAGGTATTTTAGCCAATCTGGGATGTCATTGCTTGACTTCATAATATTAAGGTAGTTGTTATATTATTTGCAAGGTATAAGACGCTTTTTTCGATTCGTTTGTTTGTTTCGATTTCCTTTTTTTTAATTCTTTAGTTTATAGGGATTTTCAAATTTGGAGCCTTTCAGTCACCAAACCTCTTAGTAGCTTTTCGGACTTTTCTTTACTTTTAGTTTTTTTTATTATATATAAGAAATATCGCGCAACAATCAACAAACATGGGATTTCTTGTTTATGTTTATGCAATTTGACAAGATATTAAAAACCATTTCCGTTTTTTTCTTATAAACCGGTGGATAGAAAATTCACCTGATGTAAAGTGATACCGCCGCCCATAGATTCTTCGAGACTTCCATTGCCAGAAGGCTCGAAAGTGCGCTGCCGGCCTTTTAAGAATTAAAATGACACAAGTTTTCAATCCGTTTATAGAATTGGAGTCTTAAACGGACAGATCGTCACGTCCCGGCAAAATAATATTTAATTTAATATCACGATATTGGAATATTAGAGACTGGTTTTTAGGTATGAAAATAGATTTCGTATGCCAGACAGAACTTATCATATACCTCTATAAAGAATAATCATTGAATTAACAGTTTTACCGTGAGTTGCAGTGAGAATGAGTATGAAGAAAAATATAAAATCTTTTTATTTTACGACAGTGAACTCGTATGAATATAAATTATATAATAATGTTTTATACTCAAGTTCATTTCCATAAATTATCCCCACTCAGATTCTGAAATCGCAAATTTTAAAATTAAAATATTTAATACAATTTGTTAACGGTTCAACATCGCCCACGGCATGTTTGCTTTCATATGAAAAGGCAATTTATGAAACTTATTTATCATATAAGCTTTATAGGGACCTAATGGACCTAATTAGCTCCTTTTTATACCTAAGTTGAGCTTTAAACCCAATTAATTCAGAACACCGTTACAACAATAGTTACCTTGTCCTGTAGCAAGCTATTACGTTATTTTTATTGGGCTCAGATTACATTGACACGGAGGCATTTATGCCTCAATTTCCTCTTTGTTGTCTATGCTTCTTAGTGCTTTACACTAACAGGTCTTTCTACACTAACACTGTATATACTTGGGATTAATTATAGACAAAAACATGCATTGGAATCAACACATAGAATACGTCTGCGATAAGCTACGACAGTTTTTGGCATAAATTACATTACTCAAAAATCGTATCCCATTCAAAACCAAACTTTTACTATACAACGCGCTTTGCGAGTCCGTCATCAATTACGGTCTAAGTAGCTACGGTAGAACTTACCCGACTTATCTCAACCAAATATACAAACTCCAAATGCGAATCCTCAAACACGTCGTATCGAGAAACGTGCTCGACTCATATAAAAATGAAGAAAGAGGTCTTTTTAAACACTGTAAAATACTGCCAATAACAGAAAAAGTAAAAAAATGTCTTCTAGTGGAGCACTTTTTTCGAGATGATATAAAAAAACGTGTGGAGCATGACGTACAGACTCGAGCGGTAACGCAAGTTCGGCTCTGTACATCAAGAGCGTACAACGTATATGGCGAGAGAACGTTGCGGTATTTGCTACCGCGGCTAATAAATAGTCTACCCAAACACTTAACAGATAGCTTAACACTATCCAATATAAATTTTAAAGTAAAAAACTACTTTTACATGCAGTTGTCGCGCTCCTAAACAAGACTGCTATGGTTACATTAATAAAAACCAAAGCAGTTTTCTAATGTAACATATTGTAATATATATTATTTTGTAAAATAAAAAAAAATATGTAAACCAGTACGAAAGGTGGTTGTCTTCTTGTAATTAATTTTTTGTATTGTATAACTAAGCAATGAATAATAATAATAATATTTATTTATTTCGTAATCCTACGGCTAACATAAATTATATATATTTACAAACAAATACACTGAATATATAGCCCATGATGACCTTATACATTTTACTACAAAAAGGTTCAAAGAACAAACGGGAACAAACAAACAAAAAGTATTCAATACATTTAACTAAGTGGTACCTAATTTGGCTGTGTTGTGTGACGGTGTAAAAGTGAGAGTATGTTAGTGATAGTATGTGGTTAATAAAATAGGATTACTGTAAATAATGGGTACCATGCATTTAAATACACCCTTATGCTGTTCTTATGAATACTGAATATTCCATTACGTTCTGCTGGCGTTATTAAGCCATGGTATATATAGCAGTGTTCGCCTAGAGGCTTGCGACTATCATCACTCGTAGGTCCATACCCCGAATGAGCACCAATGTACTTTCTGTCTATATGTGTAACTCTCGCTTGGACAGGAAATAATCCGAGAAAACTTGTATACATTACACCCAAAAAATCGACAGAGTGTGTCAGGCACAGAAAGCTGATCATTGCTAATAAACAATAAACCTCGAAACTGATACAGAAATCTGAGGCGCCGACCTAAAAGATAGTAGCGCTACTGGTTATACAATAAATATTTATTTTACTTGCAAATTACATTAATCAATGCAAACACGAATAAAATAATGACTGAATAAATAGCATATTATTAATGATCTGTGAAAAATCGTTTAATCTTCATTCTCTCGGGTTCTATAACATTATCGCTGACGGTAATACGATACCGCGGCTCGTGATAAACAGCCATAGTCCGTAAATTGAGCTTTCGATTTACTATTAGTATCCTATCCGGGTTTATCGCGTTATAGTAAAACTATTAAGTATGAAATACAAGTTAGCTTTCTTTAAGATAACAATAAGAAGTGGCTTGGCCACCTCTTTATCCTCACCTATCACTATTTATTATTAAATGATATGCGAAAGATAACTTAAAAGACTTTTAGTTTCAGAGACATTTGGGGACAAGCCCAAGTTAACACAAAAATTATCCAATTCTAACAATATTACATACATTATGGCAAGGCTCATTCGAGCGCTTTCGTACTGTCAGTGTCTATGGTCTGCGGAAATTTTCATTATCACTTAAGGCCTGTATTCACTGTTAGTGCGAGTGCAACTGATTAATAATTGACATTGATTAGTGCAAGTGTTTTTAGTGTAATTCTTGTTTAGTGGCTCTGTTAAGGAAATTAAGTTTTATATAGTTTGAAAGGCACGCTGCGTGTGCGGGGGAAGGGAGGGCGCACGCGACTACACTAGTCGCAGTTTACTCGCAAAAAAATAGAACACGCTTTTAATCACTTTACTATGCAGGCAACTAATCACCTGCACTAATCAGTCGCCGTCCCCACTTGTTTTCTAATAATCACTAATCAAAGTGAATACAGGCCTTTAACATCAGGTTCACCTTTTTGACCATTAATTCCGATATTAAAAAATGTTACATCCAACTGTTAACCTTTTTAAGTCAGTTAAAAACACATTTTTCAGTGTCCCATACTGTTTCAAACAGATATTCAGCCATCACCAATAAAAAGCTGCTACCATAAATTTTCTTATAAAATTTAATTGTTTGATTGCCTAGGAGGCTTTATAAAAACACAGCATATGTGGTAGTGTGGCCACTTCACTTCACATTCATGCATATTTCTGTAATTATTTAATTATCATAAATTTCTGTCCTCGCCTGAAATTCAAAAGTTTCCACGCCCAATTTAATTCGTATCTTGGCATTTTTCAAAGAAAACTGTAATAAGTTAAAGTGTCTCATTTTAGAAAGCGTGAAAATAAATACGCGACATTAATAAGGAGATCAAAGGCAATGCAATTACGTAGAAAAGTGCGTTTGAGAATGGGCAGAATAATGGAATTTTTCTCTTTGAGATGAAACAATAAGGGCTGATTATAAATTGCTAATCTGATTTTATTTCAATTGCTGAGATCTCAGACTTTTATATGACTTCAACACTCAACATTTAATTTACTTTTCAAAATGTTAGTTTTTAGTATATCTATAAAGAGAAATGTGGGCGTGGGTGCTTATTCATTTTTCATATATTGAAATTTAATTTGTTGCGCTATTTAACATAGAAAAGCAACACTCTTACATAAATATGTTATATTAGTCTTTATATTTCATTAGTAAATACAAGCTTTATAGTAGCACTTCGTATAATTGAAGGGCGTTCCTTGGTACTAAGATGTGAGAGTATTTTTTATTAGAATTTTTGATTTACTACTTAGAACATCTGTAAGAATGAGTATGGTTTGTATAAAATATCTTAACTAAATATATTAATAGCACATTCCCATATAAGTGATAACTTGTAGAAACGCGTAGGTGGAGTGGATTTAGGTAACACGTGCCGCTATATAAACTAGGTACAAGTCTTATCTTTTAACGTAGAGAATGTGATCATAACATTTAAGTACCGCAAAAAGGACAAACATAAAAGCCTAAATCAGCACTTTCAACATTGACGCAAGGGATAAACAAGGATTTATTTTCTGGAGATGTTTTTGCCAGAATATACAATAGGTAGGAATGAGATTGCTTAATAATCCTAAAACGTATATACAACCTCTTTTGTCGCCTGAATGTTTAATGAACAACCTTTGGGCGAATTTTTATAACATTTGATTCTAATCGTGCTACGCGAGACTGTCGCTACGAGATTGCTACGAGGTTGCTACATTGGTGTAGCGTAGGGTGAAACACTATAATGATATGAATATGGAGATCGTAACGTAAATTTTGGAATTATAAGGTTGCAACTAAATTTTTAGCTAATAATTGTATTTTATATTTTGTATATTAAAAGTCATACCGATTGCTTGGTTGATCTTACATTATTTAGCGATTCCTTTTTAAACAGCTCTGCCTTCGACTAGACCAGCATCATATCTCTGGGACTAAAGTAATTGTCAGTGTTTTAAAATGTATATTGCATAAATTATTGATTTAAACAGTGTTTTATCTTAATGTACGCTAACCTACAATCACGGCTCTTTATTTTAATCTCAAGTCAGTTCCGAAAGATATATGTATTCAAAGGGGGTCTCAATCCAAGGCAATAAAACATAATTATTGTAAACAAATTTGCGGTTATTCTTGTAAAGGTTATGAAATAAATTAAAAATAAACAACACATTTACATACTGGATATAATATTAACCGCAATTTCATATTAATATCCAATTTCATGTAGCAAAATATAAAAGAAAACAGCTAATTTTATCTGTTCATAAACGCGTCTAATTTTGCTTTATATGGAAAATAAATATGGAAACAGGGCTCAAATGTCAAGTTTTTATAAATTTAAGGTTGAAAAAATTTAATCTTCCTTTATTACTTTAATGGGAATGTTAACAATACAGGACCATAATATTACAGAGTTGACAATAATATTTATGAGAATACAAAAATTGTATGAGGAGTGTTTTTACTAAGTAACATGATTCTTGAAAAAATAATAAATCATCTAAAAACATTTTACAAAATACATAATTGTAAGAAAATAATATAATTGTGTGTACTTTTGATGTAACAAAATAAAAATCTTTTCAATAATGTTATGTTTCGCCTTATTCTACGTTTGAAGAAATAAATAAATATCATAAATATAGTTGTCAGTTCTCACGTACGTACGTACGTATTACGTACGTATTACGTACGTATATACGTAGATATTCTTACATTTACTTTGTTAATGACTGTTTATAAAAAACTAAAATTTTGACTAAAGATAACTTTAGGCTGTCGGTTGTTTATACGATGCGTATAAACTTTATGCGTATAACATATACACAAATATTCTCATCATTTTTCCAAAAGTGTAACTTTAAAAAAACTAAAATGTTGACTATAGCTATAGCTAACTTCAGGGTGTCGGTTTTTTTGTGACGATGTGCGTGCGCGTCGTAATAACTTAAACTCATAATTTTCCCTAACGCGCGAAGTAGTACTTCAAAAATGATATTTAATAATGTAAAACTTTTTTTTTATAGAACAGGAGGCTCCTCTCATTATACGTGATACCGCTGCCCATCGACACTAAATAGAAAAGAGTAACGTGATCAATAACCAAATTTTTAAATTGACTACTACTATCATTTCCTACTATCACGTAAATGTTTAGCCAAATAGAAAAGATATAGCTTATATAAGATAAAGCTTATTTAAGTCCATTCGTAGCGTAATACACCAGTCATGTTAACAAAATTAAGATAGAAACATCTTTTAAGTTTATTTTAGAATTCTCTTCGTGAACTTTAATTTGTTGAAATCGACTTGAAAGAAAATAGGATAAGATCTAAAGGTAGATTAAGTTCGCGTTTAGTAAAGATTGTATCGTTCTGAGCTCGCGGTTTTAAAATATTTTATTGAGGTTTTATTTACAAAGCTTTAAAGTTACTTAGTAGATTAAGGATTAATTGGATAGTAAAAGTTTTGTTATTCACCTCTAAGATTTAATGGAATAATACTTTCCTGCAGGCCGATTCGGCCACAAATATCTAGTTGTGTACATAGTTGCCATGTATGGAGGAGATATCATGGTCCTCAGTGTGTACATAGAGTAACAAATACACTATTTCGTAACTCACATACTAAAATTATTGTATTGATGCCAAAAATGATTGCAGTATCAAGAGACTAGGCCCAATATGTTAGAGTCAAGAGTATCTGTATCTAAATAGAAATAGAAATGTTGTCGTCGGTAAAAAATGGGAGATGTTGTAAACAGATCAAAAACATCAATTGTAATTGTAATTAAAGAAAGAAAGTTAATTAACTATTATGTTTGTTATGGAAGAGCTGGGGGGGTTCCAGGTATTTTTTATAAATCATTTTTGAGACCACTTCACTCACACAAGCTACAAAAATATTCAGGCACCAACACAGTTGACTATGAAGTTTTTAAACCTTGCAATATCGGATATATTTTAACTTTATAATTAAAACACAAAATAAAGGTATTCTGGATACATAATACAATATAAATTAAAGTGTTAGTTAAATATTCGTAAACGCATTTAAATCGGTTGTTGTGTTATAAAGTGTCTGCCAAATATAATCTAATTTGCTAAATTTAATTAATTTGATTATTCATTCAAACGGATTTAGATGATTAACATGTGAACATCAGTTACCATTATAATTGGCAACGTAACTTGTGGCCTCAGTTAATTTAAACTTTAATAAATTTATTGAATTTAGTTAATAAATACTACCGTATCAATAATGGCTAACGTATAGAATAACGGTTACAAACGTACACGATCAAGTTTGGGGTTATGGGTATCATTTTGAGTTCTATTAAATTCAAAGATTAGAGTTCCTATTTAAATATTTAATTCTGTATTATCAAAATAATAATTGTGGTTATTTTATATTTAAGTAGGTGGTGGCTAATAACCTTACTTTGCCTTGTGTTGTACAAAAAAAGGTTATGCTACAGAAGGAGACAGCACAACGAGATAGGAAGCGCTTAAGGATAAATCCTGGGGCTAGAAGACTCCCTGTAAATATGAGAAGATATGCCCATCCCCTGCCTACTATGTAGTGTCTACTGCACCGGAGGTTTTTGAGTGGAGCATGCTGTTAAGGTCCCGCGTACCGGTCCCCGGTCCCGAGCCTCTGTAACGCGGTACCACTCGAGGTGGCTTTAGTGGGTATTGCTTGCCCAGTCTCAGAATTCTAACAGATGCCGCTGTGTTAAAAGTACCAACGTTTCACTTTAGCTATCAACCTTTCACAAAAGTTCTCCTACCGTTTCCCTTGAATAGTTTAATACTATGTAATATAACAAAAACCTTAGCCACAGCAACGCTTGGCAGAGTCCGCTATTACTTGTATATTTATACAAAGCGAAATAAATACGGCTGTCAAGGCTTAAAACAAAAGAGGTATATGTATTCTATACGTAGTTAATACAAAGACAATGGGTTTTTTACATATAGCCAGGTCTCAATCAAAGTCAAACGATTGTTTCGAAAACGATTTTCTTTTTCGCAGGAACACGTTTATTTCCGTGAAATACAAACTATTCTGTCAGCTGTCAATGTGTCAACTTGACAGATACACGTAATTTGAATCGTGGGCTTTATCGTATTTGCACAGAACTAACAAAGACGTTGCATTATTGATTTTATTATTTTTTTTTTATGACGTGAATGCTGCTATATGTAACTGCATACCATATCAAATGTATACACATGTGATCTTGCATTTGTTGTCTTTAGATAAATCATCTTTGATAGGATTCTTAGGTTTTATCATCTAATGTAATTATTAAAAAACAATTCAGTTTATTAAAGTAAATACGTTCTTTCTAATCGACATAAAAGTGAAAATTTAATTAAAATTTTGTAATTTACTTTAAAATATATTATTAATAAAAAAGCAATTAAATTGTTTTTTCTATATCTATCAAATGAAAATTCTGAACTCGAAGAGAATTAAATAGGGTTACATTTTAGATAATATTTTTCAAGATTGATTAAGCTATAATCAAATTCAAGTCACTGGTTCAATAACATAACCTACTTTCGCATTCATTAACACGTCATGGTACTTTAGTCAAACGCGAATCTGAACTAGAAGTGCTGAATTGTGATAAACGACAGGTCACGCTCTTTAATTTTCATTTTGTCTCCTGAAGCCAGTTAAAGTGGCTACAGTGCTCGACCCCTTTCATTAATTTGACTCTGGTTTGTCATTATTACACGCTTTTAAATATCTCAGCGTTTTCTTAACTCCTTAGTACAGTAACGGCTTGATTAAATTCAGACGACATTCGCGGTTTCACGGCGATGTTCCTAATACAATAAATTTAGCTAAAATATGGAGTAAAAGTAATTTCAGTTCCATTCAGTGTGCGTATAAATTATTTTAAACATTTATTTATTATCTGGTGAAATATAGGTTATCTCACGATTATAATGATGCGATGTTGCCTCACTTAGCGGGCTATTTTAAATGTTATGGTTTCATTATCTTCATCTAGTATAAACGAACTTGTTTCTGTTTTAATTTTTACGTTTGAAATATAACAACGTAAAAAATGCTACGCAATTTTTATACGTTACGATATGGATATTGTGAACCCAGGTATGGCATAAAAAATCTCCAAAAATCAATTCAAATTCAATCCAAAAGTCATTTTATTAGCAGCTCCTTTTCAAACTTTCTTAAAAGTTGTAAAGCCATATTAAACTCGTAACTCAACCAAATTATACGTGTCCACCTATATAAATAAAATATCTAAAACGTGTTTGTACAATACGCAGTGGTTTAAAATAAACTAACAATAATTATTAATTACATAGAATATCAATTATAAATAACCTCGTAAATATAGTTCGTGTCGCCATGTGCTGTGGTTTAATAATGACTTAATCAAATTGTAACTCGTTCCAGATAATAATTAAACGGAGAAACTTTAATTAACGTAATACCATTGTCAATAAATTAAGTTCTTTGCGCAACCCTCAGAAGTCAATTATAAATAAAGCTCGTTCCGCTGCGTTGCGAACTTGTTTCAAAGTAAATAGCTTTGGAATCAGAATTCTTGTGAAATATATCTTGAAAGGATTGTAAGATGGTAATTCTTGATTGGGGTAAAAATTTCATTCCAATATCACATGTTTATATATTAAATAATGATTGTAGTTAAAAAGTAAATTTGTTTCAAAATTTGAATAAGAAAATCTTATGTAATCCTTCATAACGCTAATAACCACTATGTGAAACCAGTTGCAGACTTAAGGTCCAGAAAACGTACACATTTTGAATAGGTCGGCAACGCTCTTGCGAGCTTTTTGTTCTATAAGAAAAGTATAAATATCTTTTAAATATTAAAAATATAACATTAATTCTACTACTCATTAATTGCCATGATTATGCTTTAGATAATGGATATTTATAATTTCATGTTGGTGTGCTCAACAAGGCGAGACGGTACTTCACTCCGGGCCACCGCTTGCAACTATATAAAGCGCAAATTCGGCCCCACATGGAGTACTGTTCTCACCTCTGGGCGGGGGCTCCCCAGTACCAACTCCTTCCACTTGACCGTGTTCAACGAAGAGCGGTTCGAATCGTCGACGACCAATCTCTCTCCGAGCGGCTTGATCCTTTGGCGTTGTGTAAAAATGTGGGGTCACTCTGCATCTTCTACCGCATTTACCATGGAGAGTGTTCAGAGGAGTTGGTCGGATTAATACCTGCAGCTGAGTTTCATCATCGGACGTCGAGGCAGAATACGAAATTCCACCCGTATCACCTCGACGTCCGCCGTTCCACAACTGCGCGATTTTCAAGGCAGTTTTTGCCGCGCACCACGACTTTGTGGAACCAGCTGCCCACTGAAGTATTTCCGAACCAATTCGACTTAGGGTCCTTCAAGAAAAGAGCGTACAAATTCTTCAAAGGCCGACAACGCACTCGCGAGCCCTCTAGCATCGAGAGTGTCGATCGATGGGCGGCGGTATCACTTAACATCAGGTGAGGCTCCTGCCCGTTTGCCCCCTATTATATAAAAAAAAAAAAAAATATTCCGCATTACGCCATCCTTAGAAGGATTTTGCAAAGCTTGTTTATAATAATAATAATAATCGAATCAAAGTCAAATCATTCATTCATTTAGATAACACAATGTACACTTATTTACGTCTATGATGATTATTGCTAAATGATAGTACATTTAAGTATATCAGTATATAAATAGATATCAATCAAATAAAAAAAAACACAAACGACATAGACAACGATACAGACAAACGTATTTGTGGTTTATAAAGGCTTCAATTTTAAAATGAAATATAATATAAATAATCAAAAAATTAATGACATTTTGACTTATTGATTTTTGCATTAATCTTCTCAACTATTAAATAGTTGAACTGAAGATAAAAAGAACCTTCTAAGACTCAAGTCATGATTCTAAAACTCCGTATACATCACGGCTATGAATTAGTTACGAAAAAATATTTAAGGGCTTTTAAGGTCAGTGAGTTTATATTTGTTCAAAAACTCTGAAAATGACATAAACGATGCTATTATCATTATAATAAATGCCAATTTATAAGGTTTATTGCTGTTTAGACTTCTTTATAGCTCAAATTATTTAAGGTTCAAATTTATACATACTAAGCGCTGAAAAGTTTAAAGCTGAAAAAATAATGCTTATAAATTTTTTTGGCGTCACGATGGCATGTGGGTGTAATATTGTTTGCATACAACTATTACGCCCACATGCCTTAGGATAAACGAACCTATATATCTAACCTCAGTAAGTTTTGACTAGTCTTGTAAAATACTTAAAGTATGATTATTAAATAAAGCTTAATATAATATATTCTAAAAAAATAAAAAATAAAATACGTTTATTTTGGAACATAGGATCATAAGAGACTTATTCCACGTCATTAAATTCGAGCCTGTTGGTATCCCTACTCATCGGCAAAGAAGACAGAAGGTGTTGGCCGAGAGAAAAAGCCGGCGTAAAAAACTCACGGTACTCTTTTAAAAAAAAGCAAATCATTAAACAATTCTACAATATTTAAAACAAATATAGCAAATTAATTAGAAGTAGCCTGCCCAGCACTAGTCCCAGGCCCTTTTATCAACTAGATAGTCACTAACTTTATAGTAAGCCTTTTTACACAGCTTTTCTTTAACACATTTCTTAAATTTAGTAAAGGCAGAGATAAAAGAGCCTCTGGGATTTTATTAAAGAAGACTATCCCGTTTCCCAAAAAAGAATTACTAACTTTACACAGTCTAGTAAGGGGAAATTGCAGCCTGCGTTTGTTCCGAGTATTGACATTGTGCGTATGTTCTATTCTAATATACTTATCACTATTTTTGCATATATACATAATATTTTCATAAATATATTGCGAGGGAAAATTTATCTCTCAGAGATTCCCTACATTTAAAATTATAGATTGCACGAATAGCTCTCTACTGCAGAATAAAAATAGATTCGACATCAGCAGCATGACCCCATAATAATAAGCCATACGTCATTAAGCTATGAAAGTAACTAAAATAAACAAGTCTAGCTGTGTCGACATCAGTCAGTGAGCGAATTTTTTTAACCGCGTAAGCTGCAGAACTAAGTGTCTTCGCCAATCCGTTGATATGAGGGGACCACTGAAGTTTTGAATCCATGGTAATTCCAAGAAATACAGTTGTATTATCCAGATTCAATTCCTCATTATTTATAATTGGTCTAGTATCCATAACCCTTGCATTTTTTGCACAAAATTTAATGCATTTCGTTTTTTTTGCATTAAGCAGAAGGTTATTCATACGCGTCTCACTAACCGATCGTTTAACGAACCTACTCCTTAACCGATTCCAATATGTGCACACCGTGTGCAGTTTGATCTAACTCAAAAGATATCATTACAAATATATATAATTCTGCTGTACGTGTGTATCTCACTGAACTCTTTTTCGGCTGGACCGATTTGGATGATTTTTGTATGCGTTTAGATGGCCCTGGGTGGTTTAGATTCACGCCAGGAAGATGGCGCTGCAGTTGGTACTTTCATAACTTGTTTAATATCCTAATCGCTTGAAATATCATGCAGGACAGCGTCTGTCGGGTCCGGTAGTCTAGTTTAAAAACACATATGCTCTGTTTATATTATGTGCGTTTAGAGAAAGGAAGATAATCTTTTTTTCGATCTAAAGGGTCGTCATATAGGCCTCAGTGGCTAAGATGAAGTAAGAGTATAATTTGCGGACTAAAAAACATTGTTAGAGCGTTTTAGGCTATCATCGTAATGTATATATATATACCTAATACTTATCATACCCACTAATTTATTGTTAATTATTTTATTTTTACAAATAAATGCTAGTCCAAACGGCGCGGTTCTTGTCTTGCACTAGCCCCGAAGCGATCCAGAACTTGGCCACGAATACGCAAACAATGGAATCATTTGTGTTAAAGCTGTTGTGTGTCCAAACAAATAAAACGCAATATATCTCAAAAATATACAATATATATTTCGTTCTAATACAAAACAAATCTTTGATATTTTGTACTTAGCAAAAATCAATTTTCTTTGCAGAACTATGCGGCCGATATTACCCCTTCTCAGCATATGCTTCACTCTCCTCTCGAGTGGTACTTCAAGTAGAGATGATAGAAGATGGCTGGTGTCCTTAATAGACCTGGTAGAGTTAGACTATCAGGACCAATGTGGGCAGCGAGCCACTGCAGCGTGGGACGAACTTACTGGAAGTAGCAAAGGGTTGTCTTTAAAGGTAATTGCACAAAATTCTGATTGTTAGGTAACTCTATTACATTTTGTGTTTATTTCGTGTTCGGCGTAGCGATCTTAACCAGATTAAGTAGCTTTAAAAAAAACAGTTTCGTTACTGTTTCGTACTTAATGTCTAATAGGTAGTCAGCTTCCTGTGCTCGACACACGCCGTCAACTTTTTATGTAAAAGATATTCCCGCTTCCTGCAACGTCGAGCGTGTTAAACGCGCAGATATACAAAAAGTCCATTGGTGCACAGCCGGGGATCGTACTGACGACTTTAGAAATAAAAGTCACATGCAACAACACTTACTTGCTTTTCGGGATATTAAAATAACTTATAAAGATTTTTACTTAGTACAGTGATGTAAGAATTATATCACAAAAGCAATACAATTAAAATTTAGTAATATATGATGTTTTCTTAATATTAATAATAAAAAGTGTTCTTTTATTTCATATTTTTTATATATAGTATTTTGAATTTCGTGATTTCTGATAGAATTGTTGCAGAGAGAGCAGTCCTAAGCAAAAGGGCGCCCTAGCCCTAGCGACCAATGGCAAACCAATTCTTATTTTATTAACCAACTTCAAAAAGAAGGATATCAGTTTCACCTTTGTGATTGATATTTGAGTTGATTATTGGTAAGATTATATCTATTGAGGCTTTCAAGTTCACTAAACTTCGTCAGTTTATGTATTAAGTGTTCACAAATTTCTTGGAAACTAAAACATAAAAAAAAACATCCCAACTTAAGGAATCGGCAATATTCATAAGCGGAGTATGTATTTATAAAATTCCGGTTTTATGGCACGCATTTGTTAAATAGTAATTTTTATATAGTTAAGTGAAAAATATAAATCACAATTTTTATTTATTAGTTATATGCATTACAATCAAGTATACAATATTTGCAATTTTCATAAACTACAAAGGAATAATAAAAATAATTAGAAATTATAAAAAATAAAATCAAAGCAAATTTAATATGTTTGGTCACTGTCGCAGTGTATCTTTAAAGCTGACAGCAAAAAAATGTAAATTATTTTCATTAATATTAAAAATATATTTTGTATGAATAACGTTAAAATTTACAACGTTATGAAATGAGGTATTCTGTACTTAATATTATTGCTTTTACCGCTCTGTACATAATAAAGCAGTATGAAGACTGCAGTAAAGCTATACATTTTGTCGTGTCTCGTCATTTTCAAAGTGAGAAGCAGGTTCTTGAATTTATAACTTTTAAAGTGCATACTTGGAGAATTGCAGGGAGACTTTTTAACGCATTGTATAAGGAAATAGTATGTAATTTAAGCAATTTTCAACTTAAATATTCAGCTAAGTTGGTGTTCAGATTTTTGTTTATAACGGGAAAGTTTCTTGAAGACACACTTGATGTTTGGCCAGTGTGGTCTTACTAACACAGACTGAGATCTTCTTAATTAATACTAATATAAATATATAAATGTTTAAGCAATATAAACTATTGCTTAAGTTCTAATGTAATTGATGTGTATGTGTAAGTATTCTTGTATTTTGTGGCATACACATTGTTTTAGAATGTATAAATTTGGAATATATAAATGCTATAGAATTTTCTACAACTACTCTCAAGTTATCGATATCATCTTTCAATACCGATTAAGAAACAAAAGAAGAATAATGTTCTCTTATTCAAGATTCCTTAAAGAGGCAACTATCTCATTGTCCCTCGAAACCAAAAATACTTGATATGCTGTAGTATCTACTACGAAACCAAGCCAAAGGCGCCATCTACTTTCACTACTATCAACAACAATATATATGTATATTAATGACATAAAAGTGTATTTGGGTCAATCGAATCCATCGGGAATTCGACAGAATAAAGACATAAAATGCTTGTCGTATCAAAAATTCTTATACAATAGGAAAATTATATGCCTGACCTCGATGCTTTATTGAACCTTATATTAGCCTGAGACTTTCGCAATTAGTGTTTAATATAAAAACAACGTCGTCGTTTCTCACTGGATACAGAATTTAATCTAAAGATCAATTCTTCGGTTTCGCTAACAATATTTATTTCCGGTGAACTAAACACCCATTTTGAGAAAACACTTCTTTACCGGATTGAAGCTATGTATTATTGTAAACTTATAATTATTTAACATAATTTTAGATTTATCCGACGTTTCGCGTGACGTTTACAGCGTGCGTGGTCACGGTGACTGAAGACAAAAGGTGTTGAATGTCAAAAAGTATCACAGCTGTAGAAAAAGCTGTATTATCTGTATTTATTTCCCCGGAGTTGGTATCTAAAAGATGAAGGGTTTCTGCAGAAATTTCTCACGGTGTCCTAAATTATCCTAATAAAAGACATTACTATAAACACCCATTTCCTACTAATTACAATGATAAGGAAGTCACTAGAAATTAATCCCAATTATATATCATGTTAGGAGTTGAGCAATGACTTCGAGTGCGACTCCCATCGCTCATCAAATGATCATGAAAAAACAAATCAGTGGCGCTACAACCACTCCCCCTGGTCCTGGCCTCAGATTTCTGAATCTGTTTCATGATCATTTTTTTAAATCTAATAGGCAAGTAGGTGATCAGCCTCCAGTGCCTGACACACGTCGTCGACTTTTTGGGTCTAAGACATGTCGGTTTCCTCACGATGTTTTCCTTCACCGTTCGAGCAAATGTTAAATGCGCACATAGAAAGAAACTCTATTGGTGCACAGCCGGGGATCGAACCTACGACCTCACGTATGAGAGTCGCACGCTGAAGCCACTAGGCCAACACTGCTATCCCAGTTTTATGTAAGTGCTATAAAAATAATCATTTTAAAAACTTTGATTTAATTGTGGAGAACTGGCGAACAATATGCACAGATTTCAATTTATTTTGACGGCTGTTGTAAGCTATTGTCTATATCCGTAGTAATGACTAAACATATTGAATAAACAATACGGTGGTTACACAGTGGTGATGCGCGGAAAAACTGCTTTAATACTGCTTTAAAACAGATATAAAAATCTTAGGCCCAGACCTTGGGTTGACCAAGGTTGTATCGCCATTGATATTTTTATTTTATATACCATGTTCGCTGCATCAGGAAAATGGGCTAAAACCTTTTCAACGCCTAGACGTTTGAAAAATTTAATGAATTCTCTTAAAAATAAGTGTAATAAAAGTCACTCACAAGTAATTTTTAATTTTTAATTAAACATTTATGTTCGTAAAAACTAGCGTTCCAAAATTTGTACCCAAAGTATTTATCGACGTTTATTTAGTAGCACTTGTAACTGAAGTTCCGTAGAAGTATAAAGGATTTAACAGAAGAAAGAATGTCCGCACTGTGATATTTTACCGCGTGAAATTCACTAGCATAAGGTTCCGATTAATGGGCCTGAAAAAAGTTAGGATATCGAGTAACAAGAAAAAAAAATATCTAACGCATTTAAACTGTATTTGTAAAGAGTTAAATAAACGGGCTTCATTGTTATAATTATGGTAATAACGTCGATTTGATGTAAGAGAATAGGCTGCGGTTAGTCTAGACTCTTACGCTTACCCGTGTTGCTAAGGGCCTGTTTCACAATGTATGGATAAAGTACGAAATAGCTATGCAACACATAAAGTATTTGAAAGATAAAGGTAAGATACTTCGTGTTTCATGACGAATAGCGCTACCTGACGGTCGTGAAACGCAAAAATACTGTTTATCCTACCAATAAGTAATAAATAGCTTATTTGGAACTTATCCGGACATTGTGAAACAGAACCCAAAAATAATGAAATGCTGTCAAGTCTTTTTTATCTATAGCGTTTACGAAACTTGAAACTGCAATACTCATTCTAAAACCTGATTTCAATCTATCTATCCTAATCCTCCTTGCAGTAACATAATATATTCTTAATTATTTTGAATTGATAGAGGGACGGGTATTGTCGCAGTGCGGTCGAATCGTAAAAGTAGTCTTATTTTCAAGTCCATTAGAAAACGACGGAACGAGGACTTATTTACAATTTCTTTTGTCTGATATTTACTTGTTTGTTACTGTAGGGTTACCTCATTTGTACATGGAATGTTCATACAGAAATACAAAGAAATTAGGTTAAAAGAGTTTTTGTATTTTTGTGCGTTTGTCAATTGTTTTTTTGTATGTGGAATAATGCCCATACCCTCCACATTGACATTTGAAGGGTTAGTGGGTCTTTATCATTGTATCCAACAAAAAGCCCTCTCCTTTTCGCTTACGATAACAAAATACGTTTGAGTTTTAACTAAGTGTGATCATAAATTAAAATTTTAGCCTAATTAGGTTAACATTATGGTCACCTAGTTAAATTAAATTTCGTGTTTACTAGTAAGCGTTTTTGCCGAGCACCACCACTATGTGGAACCAGCTATCTACTAAAGTATTTCGGAACAATTTCTACTTGGCTGCTTGACAGAAAGAGCATATCAAGTCTTAAAAGGCCGGCAAATCACCAGCGAGAACTTGAGCAATGTAAGTCCGTCCCGTTTGCCCACTATTTTATGAAAACATTCAGACTGAAGGAAACTATTTTGATGTTAAGACCGCCCATTTATTTATTATAGTATTTCATTATATGATGTAAACAAAGTGTTTCTATCTTATTCTGAGGACTTCAACAACGCTAGGAACAATATTGCCTACTTATTTATTGTAGTACCTGGATGACCGAGCCTTGCTCGGGATATTTTTTTTTATAAGTTGTGTTTTTTGGAAATTATATTTAAGTACGAATTACATACTAATAAAATGATAAAATATGAATATAATTATCGAATAAAGATAATTATATTCATATTTAAGTTTTTATTTGACTGACATCTTTAAACGAGCAATTATATGTTTAAGTTGATAAAACAACGAATAAAATGACATTTTCTAGATATGATTCCTAGCTATATCGATTTATCGCCCCCGAAACCCCCCGTATACTAAATTTCATGAAAATCGTTGGAGCCGATTCCGAGATTCCAATTATATATATATATATATATATATATATATATATACAAGAATTGCTCGTTTAAAGATAAAATTTATGCCTATCAGAATATTTGGTACATAGTCGGCAACCCTATTTATATCATGTTTACGATATTAGGTAAATAAAATACTCGGACATGTTACTATTTGCTCGATTGTTTTTCTAGATCACAATACAATGCTTATGAGACGATATTTATTTAAAATAATAATATAACTCATTTCATGTCTTTTACAGTCTAAATAAACAAAAATACAGTTGTTTTTTCAAATGAGTTAAGTTGAATTTTGTCCAAAATGTGTGCAAATAATAACAAAATCGCGTTAAAATGAAAACTATTTCTGAGTTTGGAGTAATGAAAGAATAACACGTCTCTTTTCCTCAAAGTAAAAAAAGCAAAGCTATTTCAAAGAGGTATTTTATATGCTTTTGTCCGTGAGGAATGTACCATTAGACTTTTACAAACCATTTAGTATAAAATAATAATTAAAATAACATATATGAAAATAATAAATTTTAATATTATTTATTTATTTATTTCGTAATCCTACAGCTAACATAAATTATATATTTATGTATTTTATTTATTCACACTTCGTTGCTAGAAAGAAACACAATACATATAAATTACAAGGGATGCAACGGGCGGCCTTATCGCTAACAAGCGATCTCTTCCAGGCAACCCTAGTAAGAAAAGCAATAAATAAAAAATGATGAGTGCAAGAAGTGCATAACCAGAAGTTATATAAAAACAAAATATATTTATATTAATCTATAAAACCTTAATCTAGACAAAATAAAAAAAACATATAATTACAAACAAATACACTGAAAATAAAGCCAAAAATAAATACATTTTACTAATAAAAGATTTACAAAAAGGAACAAACAAACAAAAAGTATTTAATACATTTAACTAATTGTGATTTAATTTATTTACAGATATACAGATAAACAGAGATACATTTTACTAATAAAAGATTTACAAAAAGGAACAAACAAACAAAAAGTATTTAATACATTTAACTAATTGTGATTTAATTTATTTAACTAAGCCTAATTTGGTTGTGTTGTGTGATGATGTTAAAGTGTGGGTATGTACATGATGGTGTGTATGTGGGGTGTGCTCATGATGTGTGTGATTTTGTGCTATGGATATTCTTAAAACACTTTTTAACCACATTCCGCGATAGCGTAAACAAGTCAAGGCTTAAATAGTGGTCATTGTATGTCCGGGCTGCGCAATACAAAACAACATTACATCAAATAAATTCATTTTATTCATTTAAATCTATTATATAATCTAGATTTGGATAATCTTTTAAAAAGTTCTTAGGAAACTATTTGAAAAATGTTCTGGGATTGAAGGTTTGGGTTTCTTTCAGTCTACCTACTAGTATGATATACTGCTAGATTTGTGAGCAGATGAGAAAAATGTTGGAAGAACTACACTCGTTAGCTTGCGTACTCCCGATCTGACAAGCGAATAGAGAATGCTTGAATCGAAGATGTTCCAAAACTAACATAGAACATACATTCCAAAGATGTTTAGCACATTAGAGGATATAAAGTATGTTAGAATTAAATTAGGTAACATAGAATTCGATTATATATTAGACGAAATATCATCAGAATATGCTACTTACCTACACATAAAGGAAAAAATATTTATGAACACGACTTATAGCTTGTATAGCTTACATGCACTAAAATACTTATTTTTATATCAGATGACTACGGAAAACGCTATTGCTTTAAATAAGTATAACAATTAGAAATATTATCGCCTCACCAAATTTCCTTTGTAATCAAGAAAAGCAAGCTTAACATGAAAAGGCGTAAATTGGACACAATAATATGAGGGCATTGTGTTTTCTAAGGGGAACATTTCTATTATACCATACTGGATGAGTGAAAAATGTCACCAAAACTCCGCCCATGTTCTGTTCTATGAAATTCGTATGGAATGGAAATCCCATTAAGAGCGCGTAGTAGGCTAGCAAAATGTATGATTTTACCCGGATGTCTCTCCGCCCGCTTGAAAAACGCAATCTCCGCGACGCAATGGTCGCACATCTTTAGTACAAACTCGAGGGCATTTTGGTGCGTGGCATATGCAAATAGATAAAATAAAAATATGTAATTTACTTAATAAGTGTCAGATTAACCGTGGAGCCCCATACCAAACTATTTTTTAATGAGTTTCCTTGAAAGCTCTCTAGCTACGAAACCGATTTAAAAAAATATTTCGGTAATGATGATTCCGCCTTTGTGTTATTTTATATATAGCTAGCAAAACTTATAAGAACTTTAGTTGTTAGTGGATTTTTTTAAATATTTTATTGACATCTAACCTTATTTGTTATTGATATCTAATAGCGGCAAATAAAATTATAATGATCTAGGTATCACGAAATAAAATACATTATATATTCAATAAAATCAAATAAAGTAGCATCTATTTAGTTTACATAGCAGTTTAATTTAAAATTTCTTGGAACATTCTTAATTCTTACTAATTGTATAAATTTAGTTTTTAATTGAATTTATGTTTTTTTTGTTATATAGTTATAACTAATTATTATTATTTAAAAAAAACATAAATTATAGTGTGCTTGTTTTAAAAAAATGCGTTCAGTAAGCTAAAAAAATTTTGTAATAATATATTTTTTAGTGTTATTTATTAATTTTGTGATTTTGACTGACATAAAAATAAAACATAATTTATACGCAGAACTAGCGTACCCGTCTTAAAATACAAAAATATATATTTTTTTAAAAACATTTAATTAAAATCAGTCCAGATTATTTATTTATAAATATATGTCTTAATAGTAACTCTATTTCAGTTGGAACGTGATAAGGCGTTCGGAATCTTCTCACGCCAGCAAAAGACGGATGTAAAATCTGCCTTCAACTCCCACACGTTGACAGCTGATGATGACATCCTACGAAGGAGAGTTAAGCTGTTGCTGCAGCCTGGTGATTCTCTTTTGGAACCCGAACAATGGATTCGGGTAAGTTTTTGTTGTTCTATAGTGTTAAAACTATTTCAACTTCAAGGAAATGGATTCTTTTGCTTTGCATCAATATCTAATTCTATTTATTTGACACTATAATCAAACTAAGTACATCATAATTTTTTACCTTATTTCATAGAACTTAGCTAAACAAACGAAATTATTCATAGTCTATTTTTGTAAAATCGTGTTCAAGATATGACTAAATAGCTCCTTTCTGATCAGTAACTGTATAGTATGAATTCTGGCTATTTTAAAGATAACAAGACTTTATTTTCTTAGGAATTATTGTTTTATTTCTATAATAAAAACTCTTCTCTAATTAATTGATCCATTTTTCATATATATTTGTACAATAAATTCATCGTTAAGTATTTACAGTCAAAAGAAGAAGAAATCTAAAATACCTTGAGAACATTGCAACAGATTTTTATCCCATTTCACTTTAAATTAAACTTCTACACACAAGTTTAATTCACTCACCCTTACATATATTTACACACCCACAACCTTTATTAAACTACCACAATTAAACTTAAGCATGAGTGGTGTACTCATGCTTAATTTTCATTTGTTTATTATATTTTTTTCTTACTTACGGCTAAGAATAATAAAATATAGTAATCTCTTGTATATTTTATGTCCATGTAAGGTTGTGTGATGGAAGGCTGAATCTTTTATTGTCCCACTAAAGGCTCCAGACTTTAACAAAGATTGTCAAACCCTGCATTATGTAAACCCGTAAAATACAATATTGTGAGGAGACAAATAAGCTGTATTATTATTACTATAATTATTCAATATAAGGTGCTTTTCCTATTCATAAAAATCTTGTTACCATTTAAACAAAAATGTATTAGTCTCATCAACCGCGTAATATTTTGACACAATAGAAGAAATTTAGAACTTTAGTTTATATTGATACGCAGTCAAATGTAGTGCTTTCTGCAAGCACTATGTTTAATGTCTCAAAATATTTCAGAATAAATCCGTTGAGCTTCATTTGTTTATCTGCATTGAATTCACCTATTTCCGGCTCTAGTCAACAGCGAAAGCAAATTCATTTATTACTTGCTGTCGGCGTCGCGGGCAATATATCTTTATTTGGAATTAATACAAAGACGTAATAATACCTTTATTAAAAAAATACACACGTATTAATATGCAATAATATGTTGGTTGATATTTGCGCATACATTTGTATTGATCGCAGTATAAGAATTTTCATCTGACTCTTTTTTATAAAACAGGCGGCTCCCTTGATGTTTAGTTGTTACTTAACGCCCTTAACCCTTACCTCTTCCCATGGACACTCAATGACAGAGGGCTCGTGAATGAGCCGGCCTTTTAAGAATATAAATTGGACTCTCCAGCTTAACTTGTTAAATAAATCACTAATAAAATTACAACTATTTTTTTAGTGATTCAAAGTATTTGCAAAACGATTTGAATAGGGATCCTTCAAGAGAAGAACGTACCAATTCTCAGAAGGACGAACTGAACTGGCATTGAAAGTGTCCATGGGCAGCGGTATTTTGACACTATTTCTACATAACTACATAAGCTAGAAAGAAGATATGAGAAGCTAGAAAAAGATTTAAGAAGATAGGCTATAAAAGCAAAACAAATAAGTACTATTTCCTGATCGGGAGATAGCCTTCCTTGACTTTTTGTACTCATTGGATTGTAAAAAATCCTTTATAAAAATAGTAAAGAATCTCATCGTCAAGCGATTATCGACCTCATGATATTCTTCTGCCACAACCTGTAAGGCAAATTCCTGGCGAGGCGAGGCCTGAATTCTTCTGAATCGGCATAGACGCTACATTGCACGTGAGCCCAATAATTGATATAATACGGCATTGACCTATATCCAGCGAAATATCTAATTCTTTATTGTATAAGATAATAGAGAACCTCATGTTAATTGCGGTATTTGATATATATGTTCGTTCAATTATGTACGAAGTTATACAAGGAAAAAATGTTCGATTATATTTGTATCTACCCACGTATTTGAGTATTGAATTACTGAATCGTATAAATTGATTTGAACGATTGTATTTTCGGAATATAACGATATCTTTCTTTAATATCTAAATTATCTATACTGTTTATTTTATGTTTTATTTGCTTATCAGTTATATATAAATATACAATGTGGTTACTTAAATGATGTTATAAAAGATTTCTCGGTAGTTAAAATGAGGGTTAAATATAACGAAAACTACCGTCAGTTTGGATCTCTCAGAAAATATATGAAATTGTAAAATAAGTCAAATTCATGTAGGGATGGTTCATACGTGTAAATTTATAATGTACTTATGAACGTCAAAAAAAGAAATATAATGATATGTTATATCTATACATATAAAATTCTCGTGTCACAGTGTTAGTTCCTATAGTCCTCCAAAATGGCTCGACCGATTCTTATGAAATTTATTATATATATTCAGTAGGTCTGAGAATCGGCTACTTACTATCTACGAACCAGTCCAGCCCAATACAAACAAAATACATACAACCCTTAATTTTCACCTCTCTACAGTTAACCCCTATTTTTTATTTTTTTATTAACAGCTTATGACTTGAACTTTAAGGTTTATGTTAAATGTTCCATGTTGGAATGTACTAAAAAAGTAGTTTAGGCATTAAGGAGAAACGAAGTTCGCGGGAGCAGCTAGTATAAATATAATATACATTAAATGCTTCTAATTTTACATTTACTGCTAGTTCTCAAATAAAGGGCGTAGAACGGAAGAGAAGAACTGGCAATATACTCTCCGCCACTATTTTTAATAACTTATTCAAATCATAATTAACTACGTTTATACTTAATAGATGGAAGGGATTTTACTAGTTGAAACATACCCTATTCCAAATCCTAAATTAGACCCTATTTCAAATGAAATTAATTTAAAAAATTGTCAAACCTCACAAAGTGCAATGTATTCGACATGATTTAGACTTGCAATATTAATTTAATTGCACATCGGATCGAAATAAGTAGGTCTATAAAAATATTGTAATTGGAATAACATTTGTGCATGTTCTTTATATATTTATATTTATACTAGACCCTTAGGCTAAATCCCCATTGTAATGCCAATCACAGTTCGTTCCCGGTGCGATTTCTGTCTGGTGAATTCATCGTATATTTGGTTTTGACTTGAATTTGATTGTTAAGGATAGTATGCACACATTGCTCTTGCTTTAATAATACGACGACAGAAGAGACTGCCTAAGAGGGTTGTAATGAAAGAATGTGTTAATATCTTGGCAATAATGTAAACATTAAGCCGCCTATTCAAAAAGGATTTTACCCTAGTCCGTTATAGTACTAAAGTCCTGGCATAGCAATTATCTCTTGTTTTGCTTAAGTTAACGAGGTTGGTAAGGGTAAAGGGTTCCGCTTCCCCAAACCTAACGATTATAAGGAATTATTAATATGTTTTCGTCTATTAGGAACTTGATAAATTCACGCTTTAGACATGTTATGATAACATTGTTGAAATTAAACTAAATTTTTACGTCATATTAAAAATTAATCGAATTTAACATATTATTATTATTGATAAGTGTTTACGGTTGTAAGCGTATTGACTTTCTAACTATATCTAGTCTAGAGAAGTAGTAAATAAACGGATATAACATAAACTATATTATTTACAGTCCACTCGCTGGTGTCATTATTATTTATTTATGCGTCGTAAAACAACATGAATGCTTAAATATACAAGAAAATATAATTTCACACATTTTACACAAATACATATAAATTTTATTATAACATAAAAATTTCAAAGGAAAAACTTAACTCAATTTAGCAAACAATTTCCGAACCAATTTGACTTAGAGTCCATAGTCCATAGTATAGAGAATAATAATTATTACAAGGCCGCCAACGCTCTTGGGAGCCTACTGGTAATGTGAGTGGCATCTGGCATCATCGGTATCACTGAAATAGTTGAGCCGCCTGCTCATTTGCCTCCTATTACATAAAAAAAACAGCAAAATAAGAAACAATAATTAAATAGAAATTTAAACGTCATTACGAATATACTCATTAAATATACAATTACTAGCAGACTCGGCCAAGCGTTGCTGTGGCTAAGGTTTTTTTATATTATATAGTAGTATTCAAGAGAAACGGTAGGAGAACTTATGTGTAAGGTATATAGATAGCTTATGAGAAACGTTGGTACTTTTAACACAGCGCCATCTGTTAGAATTGTATGAAATAATAAACAAATATTTGTAATAAAATAATATTGCGGGTATAAATTGAGATGTAAGCTTTTTTAAGTTAAATCAAACTGCACACGGTGTGCAAATTTGATTGATATCGGTTCGGTAGTTTAGGGAGTCCATAGCGGACAAACAACGTGACACGTAATTTACATATATTAAGATATCATTATAAATGTCATGCGAATATTGTGTTTTCATCAATTCACTTAAATATTAAATCATTGAATTGCATTACGTGTATGACCAAAAGAAATTCAATATAAGCTAAAAACACATACCCAAAGAACATTGTTTCAAACAAGCTGATTAGCAAGTTTATTCAGCATGTAGCAATGTGCTCCACTTAACTGCGCACGTTGAGAGTCGTTAAACCGTACAATTGCTCCTTGCCTCTGAAATTCAGCGTGTGTTAACCATTTATTGTTTCATACATTGTTAATTTACCTAGCCGATGAATGCATATAACTTAGTAGAAAAGGAAGCCAAAATAAATCGACGCGTTTCACGTGACAGATTTGTTTCTATACACATATTTCTTCTCTATATACGTTTAACAGGAAGTAAAAAGCTACGGACTTGAATAGATAATGGAGTATCGAAATGTCAAGTTATTGAACCTGGAAATACCAGTGATGATGTAATCTCTTGGTTTTGGTTGGATTGGAGATCGAACCTATAATCTCATGGGTGAGCCACTGCCTTACTGCTGTGCTTGGAACTGAAAATAGTTAAATTTCAAATGTACCTCAAATACCATTAACAATCGATTACAGAGATTATCTTTTGGAAAAACCTTATATGTTATCTAACAAGCTTATTAGATAGTTGCAACGAGAAATTAAAAAAATATGTCGGTAGGTCTACATTTACCCACATTTTATACACAATTTTATTACACTAATTTAGCAATGACCCAGGTATCTAATGAACTTTGAATCTACTAACTTTTAAAACCGAGTTTCTGTGACTCTAATTTTGAAGGTTGTATTAATTCCGTTGTTTGGTTATGTCTTATGCGCTATTCTTGTTCACAGCTGGTGACATTTGCAGACACCTCACTCAACCACATCCGATTTGCTCCGGATTACGAATGCGGCACAAATAATTGTACTCTAAGAGGTAATATAATTTTGTAGTTTCCACTAATTCTCAGTTCGGCTTATTAAATTGTTAATCCCGTTGTTTGTTTAAACAAAGCTAATCTTAAGCAATTCTGAGAGAATAATTTGTGTATATATGTTTGATTTTTTTTGTTACATAGATCATTGTTTATGTAACCACCCTTGTTCGCCTTGGTGAAAGACTTATTGATTGGATGGGAACGGAATTCAGGACTAACGGACTATCCCATGATATAATCACGAAGCCACAGTTTAATTTACACATAAATTAATGTTACGAAGTCTGCGTTAATAGCTCTTATTGCAAAGCTTATCTAAGAATTGTATTTAAGATAATTTATGTTTTAAAAAAATACTTTGAAATTGATTATATCGGCACAGCCCTGTGGGTGAAAGAAAAAAAGTGACCGTACCTTTTAGATCTTATTATACTTATGTTATTATATAACTGTCAAAAACTTCCAATCCACCCCTTTTTGCGATTATTTTACATTACGCCTCTAACAAATATTGCATGCCAATACTACGACAGAAATTGGAGGATTCGACTTTGCCAATTGGTTACTTTAACTGTAAACAGATATTTGTTCTAACTAAACTACATGTGCACATGCTTGATGGTAGAGCATTTAATACCCATAGCGATTCTTTTGTGTATTTTTTACATAGTAATTTTTTTTTGAAAACTATCATAGTCAGCTACAAGGCAGCTGGCTATAAATTCTTAAATGAAATATCAGTGCGATACATAATCGCACTGTACCAGTGTTTGCTTCGTTGGATAATCAACTAATTAATACAACTTTGTACGCTAAGAGTGAAATAAAGTCAAGTCTAGACTTTAGATTCTGAACTTTAAATTAATTTCGTTTTGAGTATTAAGAATATACTGCACTGTCTACGTTATAAGTTATACAATCAGTACATATGTGTACATTGAAAACTTCATAAGTGGTAAACAATTCCTGAAGTATATAGTAGAAAATATAAACAATTTAAACAGATATTTTTTTTTAAATGTTGGGCAATAGCGGTGAGTCTGGTATGAGGTTTTTAAAAGTGTCAATATTAATAGTAATGTAGCTATTATGCTAATAAAAAATGGTTGTGTGTAAAGTGACAACGGCTTTATAAAATATTGATGAAATGATTGCAATTGATTGTCTTCGAGTTCAAGAGAGATAGATGCGGCGCAAGAGTAGAATGAGCGGACTACATAACAGGACAATCATACTTTTTCGTGCATGCATCAGGCGTTAATAGATTTATTAGACATTGCCACGAAAAAAACCTTTACCTTATACATACATGTGAATTATTCATATACATATATATACAGTCATCACATAAACCCCATATGACATATAGTAAAGATGTCTTTCTCTCAACATTCATAGATGTCGCAACCTCGGCTCCACGCGGAACAAAAACTCAATTGGTTTTATAGTGTACTTATGCTGACATGAACTTAAACAAATTTACGCGGATTTAATGATGAATAGTGTAACAATTTGCTACACTGCAGTGACGAGATACTTTTTGTCCCTAATGATTATTATTGTAATATAAGTCAGCTACACTATATATTATAACTAAAGCTAGACTAACATAAAACTATCTTGACCTATTTAAGGGTTCTTAAAGCTAAGGCACATCTGTTACCTATAAGGAATATGAGTGTAATCGTTGGACATTATTGGAATGGAGAATGTTATGTTACAATTTATGAGTGTATAAATGGCTCATTTATTACTAACAAAACTGATTGAATTTACAATTTATTGCCTTCAAGATAATTGTTGACATTTGCGCTTCTAGTTATTATCTTAAATAATGTTAGGTTGCATAACTTGCGCCACGTGATTTTTTAGTATATTAATATATAGGCGGATGCCCTTTGTTATCAGAATCAGCCATGTCATAATTAAGTTGTAATAATGGTAGGAACAGAAGAATCATCAAAGTCATAATCAAAACCGCACAAAGTATCTCTCTTACAGAAATTCACTAAAATCTTTTCACTAGTAATTAGGGAATTACTTAATCTATCACTTTTAATTACTTTTGAAACAACAAGGCACAAGATAACTCGGAACAAAAGCGATTCGTCGCAATCGTGGTGCGCTCGCCGTTGACGTTCCAAACCAAATCACGTTCAACATGGCCGCGCTGACCATCGACACGACGCTCCGCTAGACTGACAGTTGTCAAATCTCGTTCCGACGTATTTCTCAATAGATGGCGCTAGCAATACGCCGACAAATATATTAATCAAATCAAAAATGTATCAGTGTTTCCATTTCTAGAAAGGGTAGCTTTATATGACTTCATCTTATTTTGTATTGCAGAATTGCAGAACAATCTAGCACGAGAACAAGATGAGCAAATCCTCAAGCGAATGAAAGAGTCATGGGAGAAGAAGTTGCCAGACTTCAACGATTACTTAGATAACATACTACCATTACTAAGGAATGCTTCTAAAGAAAACCGTAAGTATGATATCAATAATCGTGCTTCAACTGTTTAGGTCCCAATTTATGAATAATTTAAGAACTTTCAGAACTTCGGCTTATCTCAATATATGTTGTGGCTGTGGTGTGTGGTTAACTAAAAACCTGTCTTACCCCCGAATTTCATGTCCCAGGTACGGAAGGTGTACCTATTTTTCTATGAAAACGTTCATAGATACTGTCAATTATGCGGCCGTCTTATTAATTAAATTACCTTTATCGTAAATTGCTAAAAGGAATGAAAGGAAATACATAATTTTCATTGTTTTTTTATGCAAACAAGAGCCGGCGAAAGTTATTTTAATGCAAATGAAAATATGTTTTCATTCCGCAGCGTTAATTGATATATACTGGCCGGACTCTGAATTGCAATATTTCGCTTCCACACGCATTTTTTATTGCCTTGTGCTTTTTTAAAACTGTAAGCTTGAAATTATTAGATTGAAGGCAGCATTATTTTATTTTATTTCCTCGGGCTTAATTATATAGCAAACTCATATCTCGATCTACATATCGATTCTATATTCGTTTTCTCTTTGTTCAGGCTATAAGTTCTGGTAAAAAAATATATAATTTTAGTAATAGAATTTAAGTACTGACCTTTAGAAAAGTAACCAGGTATCTTGTCAGCCACGCTCACGTGGAACTGAAGACTGCCTTAAATTGAATTTATAAATACACATAATTTTTTTACATAACACCTTTTTTTTAAGAATTGTTCTAAATTCAAATGTCAACAATTTTCATTTATATTTCTTTTGTTTGTAGTTTATGACTCTGTGGAGGAATACTGGGATGCCCTCACAGAGTATGAAGGCGCTACGTTGAAGGCTCGAGAGATCTGGGATCATGTGAAGCCATTATACATGAAGCTGAACAAATATGTCGCTTTAAGACTCAAGGGGGCAGACGCTGTTGGAAAACCACTGCCAATTCATTCACTCAGTAAGTCGCCCAGAGGAAACGTATTTTTTTTTATAGAACGGGGCAAACGGGCATGAGGCTCACCTGATGTTAAGTGATAGCGCCGCCGCCCACGGACACTCTCAATGCCAGAGGGCTCGTGAGTGTGATGCCGGCCTTTTATGAATTGGTACGCTCTCTTGAAAGATCCTAAGTCGAATTGGTTCGGAAATACTTTGGTTCCACAAAGTGGTGGTGCGCGGCAAAAACTGCCTTGAATAACGCGCAGTTATGGAACGGCGGAAGTCGAGATAATACGTATGGAATGTCGTATCGTTTTTGTAAGAAGACATCTTGACAAATTAAGGCCAACCAAAATATTATAAATGTAATATTTCCAAAAATTACACCAATAATAGGAAATGTATTTTCTGTCTGTAGACTAAAAACGAAAACGCGCCAGTACCCTAATTTTACTATTAATATTGTTGTGTATAGTTCTATCTAGTAACAAATTTTATTTCATTTTAATAACTATTAAATATTTTTGTCCTGTTATATTAATGACCGCTTCTGCTATGTTGACTGTCCTGATGGACACGCAAGGAACTATTTAATCATAACATCGCCACACGCATTTAGACCATCTCGGTGCTGAGATGATTAAACATAATTATTTTTTTTATTCAATTGTACGGTTCTTGTACGACAACATTCAATGGAACACAGTATATTTTTTCTACCCAAATGGATAACACGTTATTAAACGTATCTTTATATTATGTGATACGCCAATATCATACAAAGCACAGACTAAATATAAGAAATCGATTTTAACAAAAAATATATGCTGGCCTTCAAATGTAATGACTGTCTTTCTTACATACTAAAATTACGCGTAATAAGTAATGTAAAAAATATACTTATGTAAAGCGTGCTATACATAAAGAGGCTTCCATCGAAAATCAAATTAAGGCAGATCCCAGAGGATGTCAAGACCACGATGTCAAAAATCGTGACATATCATACTTCAATATTCTGATAAGATTTTTCATATCTTGAATTGGAATTTAGTTGTTGATTATTATAAAAAAATCATTCATTAACGTGGAAAGTGTAATACCCACTAGCGAAAAGAAATTGCCCTGAAAAATTTTGACTCAATTATTGTAACAGAGAAACGAGAAACAAATGACAGGGAATAGTAAATTCGACAATAGATACGTTAGAAACGCTCAAAATTGAAATAAATAACGGAATAGTTAAATTATGGTAATGAAAAACGTCTTTATATTAGAGATGTAATTTTACTTAATATTGTAAATGGTTTTAGGCTTGAAGTCTCCAGTTTACCACAGGTTAAATATATTTATATTGTCCTGAAAATTGTTGACTGAATCATTGTAACAGAGAAACAAATGACAGGGTAATAGTAAATTCGACAATAGATACGTTAAAAACGCTCAAAATTGAAATAAATAACGGAATAGTTAAATTATGGTAATGAAAAACGTCTTTATATTACAGATGTAATTTTACTCAATATTGTAAATGGTTTTAGGCTTGAAGTCTCCAGTTTACCACAGGTTAAATATATTTATATTGTCCTGGAAATTGTTGACTGAATCATTGTAACAGAGAAACAAATGACAGGGTAATAGTAAATTCGACAATAGATACGTTAGAAACGCTCAAAATTGAAATAAATAACGGAATAGTTAAATTATGGTAATGAGAAACGTATTTATATTAGAGATGTAATTTTACTCAATATTGTAAATGGTTTTAGGCTTGAAGTCTCAAGTTTACCACAGGTTAAATATATTTATATTATTATTGGTGTTATTTCAGGACAATATTAGACCCAGTTATTCATTTTAAAGCTAGAAAAAACAAGCTCAACAAACACAACAAAGCTTATTTGGTCAGGTTCTGTCCCTCATTTGCTTATTACGTGACATGATTCCGTAGTACTGTTTGCTTTTAAAACAGAGGATCTCTTTCTAAAAATCGTTCTTAATTTAAAAAAAAGTATAAGTAAAACTTTTTTTGTTCTATTATTCCATGAATCAACGTCGCAGGTATAAGGCATGTATCGTGATTAAACAATCATATATCATAGAATTTGCATGTAAAACGAAATGGTGGAGTTTAAAATGCTAGTAGGTACAACGGTACAGTGATATGTTTGACAAAAGGCTTCCTTTTCATTTTTCAATACTTTATCGTATCGTGTATCATATTTCTTTTCAACCGTATTCAATACTAATGGAGACCATTAAGAGATTAATTTAATTACAATTTTATTAAATATTTCATATATCCAATGAGATTACAGACTTATATTATATCCTGTTTTTATATATTTGAGGTGGAAATGCATTTGCCCATCCCCTGCCCTAAAAAGTTGCAGGGTATGTGGGGCTCGACCCACACCAAAATCTCTGCTATTCAGAGACTGGTTGAAAGACAAATATATATATATATCCTAAGCTTTTACATAAAATACAAATTCAGTGACATTAAAATATTCCCGTTTTTAAATCGTATTTACAGAATTGTAACGAACCAAATACGTTGTTATCGTTAATTTCAACGTTTAACATCGCAGACAAAATATTCGTTTGAACTCCGTATAAATCTCACTATTTTACAGCTATAAAAATCCCCTCGAGAAACATATTCCGATGCTTTTCTTATATGCCAATAAAATCTATCGAAATACGGTTATACGATTTTCGACGAGAGGGATTGTAAATAACGATACTTTCAAATCTTTTTAGGGTCCCTGACCGGGGATGACTGGTCGAACTTAATTGAGATTTTACTACCTAAACATTCGGATATTTACCAGAAGCTCTATGCCAATTTGCATGTTATGGTAAGTATTTATTTATCTTACTGAGTACGTGTTTGCAATTTTATATTTAATCTTTTTAAAAATAAATCAAACAACAAGAGCGAAGAATACTTGGTTTGGAAGGTCTTTTGTTGATGTTTACTTCATTCTAAATTATAAATCCGTTATGTCAAGTCTGAAGCCCCGCAGCCCCTATTGGACATGGGACCATACATATTCCTAGGTCTGTTTAAGTGATAAGATTAATTGCATCCTGTTGTGCCTATCGAGTATGTCGATACTCGATAGGCATTTAAGTATTTTTAATATCAAACCCAGGACTGGTTATACGCCGTATGCGTTAAATGCGTTAGTCTGTTATAGTTACTTGGGTATGCATAAAATATATTTTCGTTGCATTCCCAAGAGCCATCGTGCATCAACTGCTTACATTTTAAATGTATGAATAAAATAAAAGACTGTGAACGTTTCTTTCATTCACTACGTAACTAATGTTTATTCTTTTACAATTATTATAACATAACTTTTCTGAATATTTTTCACAAATCTTTTTTTTTTTCGTTTTATACAGTTTAAATCTAGGAATCTAAGATCTTTAGTTTATACACTTTTTTATAGGATATGGGTGGCTTGAACGCATACAAAGAAGCCGAGAAGGTCATAAACCATCTTAACTTTGGTGAAATACCCTCCGAAATAATAAATGAATCAGACTACAACGGTACTTGCCCATCGACAATTGTTGACTGGTGCCAGCCAAATAAACTGAAACTTGTTACTTGCAAGGATGTTAGTATATCAAATTACATGGAGGCTCATGAGATCGCTATGAAATTAAAGTACAAACTGATTGCTGCTACCCACAGTAACAATACATATGCCCTAAGAGAAGCGCCCAGATACTCAGGTACTCATCATTTCCACGAAATTTTGATTTATATGAAGCAAATGAATCCTGTTTACATACTTCGTTTGTGAAGATTCAAAGTCTGTTTCCCAGCAAATGGCTTTGAAAATCATAAAAATAGTAAAATAACCGTACTATATATAGACAGATTGTGAACTGAAATGACACGAATTCACATTTCTTACTAGATCACTTATGTTATTTTAAAGTAAATAAAATTTATTATTATAAATCTATAGTTATATTGGACAGGATATTCACATTACTCCTTCTTAAATATTATCTTTTCCAGCTGTCTACGAGGCTATTCCAGGCTTTGTTTCACTATTATCAATGACTCCACATACTCTGGACCGCGCTGGATTATATTCTCTGGAAAGGTTTAACTACAATCCAAACTACCACCGCCTTGTGCTACAGCTTATTATTGCTCTGCGAGATTTACCTAGGTACTGATGCTATTAATTTACAATGATATGAATTATCATGAGTATCTCAAATAGGAGAATAGTTTATTTGGCATAGAGTTTAGGCATGTCATAAAATTTATTGTATGAAATATGTAGACATTTTATGAAATATTGGACTGTCTTGTTTTTAATAGTTTCCGCAGTGAACATGTTGTAGGAATTTTTAGATTTTTTTCTCATCATCTAAGTTTTTAGTTGGATCCCTTTTTTCAAAATATTCAAGAGGTTCAGCTTAATTCTATAAAGAACATTTTCTTAAGTTTTAAATTTCTTTTTTCAGATTGAACTTTTACATGGCGTCAGATGAATGGCGTCTCCAGGTATTAACGGGAAAGGTTCCTTATGCCAAAATTGCCAACAGCTGGAGCGAGTTTCGGAAAAACTTCTCTCTTATCGAGTCTTCCAATATTGATATTTTGGGAGATCCTTACGTCGTTATGAATAAACCACATGTAGGGTGCGTTAAAAAAATAATTAATTTTTATACCATTGAAAACGTTTTAGCCAAATATTACAATCAAATGTTAAGTACTTCTTCAACCCGTTTACGCATACGCATTTGGGTATCTCAATTTGAACAACATAACTTGTGTATGTGTAACGACACATACACAATTTATAATCAAAGTATATTTTATATTTTACTCAAATTGTAATAACATATTTTAAAAATTTGCAGAAAATTCATGGGATTGATTCTGAAGTATCAAGTATATCAATCATTTGCTGAAGAACTGATGTCAGATGACGATGATTTGGTAGAACATGTGGCGGAAAATAACCAACGACTAATGTGAGTTTATTTTAACATTCACAGAACATATTTTATTGAAAATTGAGTGTTCATAATATACACAATCAAAAGTGCTGAAAAGCCTACTTACTCTTGTGTGTCGCGCAACATGAGTTGTTAATCAATTAAAGGAAATATATCACATATTAGATAGTTTCAAGGTAAAAATTTAACGAAAAATTATTTTGTTTCAGTGATACAATGATGCACGGTTACGCCTTTGTCTGGACCGAAATGGTCAGCGATTTACTTGCTAAACGTGAAAATGGTTTAGAGTACACAGGCCTTACAGATTACTTCAGACTTTTAGACGAATATCTTGATAACCAGTTAGATCCAACCAGTGAAAACACTTTTGAAGAATACATAGATCCACCAACAGAGGCTGATAATGAAAACGAAATAATCGATGACAATAAGGAAAATGAGACACCAGATTATGAAGATAACGAGGATCAACAAAAAACGCATGATGATATAAATGAAAATATTATCGAAACTGATGATGAGTCTCATGCAAAGTCTGGTAGCGAGGCATCTACAGTTGGAGTGCTCGAAATCAAAAATCCTGTCGCAGCTTCAGACCAGAATGAAAACATTAATCCTAAAGAAGCATCTTACAATGTTTATTGGTGGATAGGCATTGCTGTAGCGATAGCAGTTGTTATTGTACTCGTTGCTATTATAGCAAGAAAGCGCCACAACCACAGAAAACAGTTAGAACGGCAAAGACGGCAGAACTCGTCCGCCTGATTTGAGGAATATCGGTTCTAGAAATGGAACCGATTTAAGACATTAGTGAATTTGTGCCAATACGGTATATGTGTGAGTCTGAGTACAAATATGTTTCATGTGTATTTAATTTTTATGTGTTTGTCTCTCTCTGGTGCTCTTAACATAATTCCATTTCACCGCATTTAAATTTTATTTTTATCATAGAATCTTCATATACATTAAGTGTAATGTTAAGGAGAAGGAACTATTTTTGTACATATCACAATTTGAAGATGATGATTGTTACCAAGTGTTTTAAATAGGTGTATTTATACATAGGTGTAATTTCGCTGTGCCTTAAGCGTTTCAATTTCGTGTAAGTACTATTAATATAGGGTGATCTTTGTAATAAATACAAAGTAAATTTTATAAATCTTTACTATGGCTATAATGACCAAATTCCGAAAATGTTATGTTATATTTTATTTCATTTCTTTTTAATCGACGTTAAAATTGTAATTAATGAAATACATATTAACTTATTGGATATTTGTAATGTTTATTTAACTAGTTATTTATTGTCGAATCATGAAATACCAAATATTGTCAAAATTTCAAGAAAATAAATGTTTTAAACATATTTCTCTCTTTTTTTTATTGTTTCTCAATTTTTTTTTTACATCAATAAATGTGTATGAGACCCTTTCATTTCATAATTTTCCTATGAGACTAATAAAAAATTATTGATACCAGAACATTCTGGTATCAATATTTTTTTAATTAACATACATTAAGATATATTTAAATTTCTTTTTCTATAGTACTTATAATTAATCAGAGAAGCATTCTAGTCTATAATAGTCAATTTTTTGTAAAGCTTTGGGTTTGGTTTATTCCGTTCATCAGGAAGTACTCAAGGGGAGTAGAGCTCATGGGTCTAGGAATAAGGAAATATCTAACTTCAATCGAATCCGCATCAAACTGCAGACCAACGTAATTATAAAGTTAAATAGCGGAATATTTTATTTTATAATCTTTTATCGAGAGAAGCTTCGGTTCGGTTTTGGGTAATCGGGTTGCTCAAATAATAGAGGAAAATATTAAAGAATATTAGCGAAATAATTTAATGTTAATTGCTATGTGTTATGAGGCAGTGACAAAAACTTGTTTTTAAACTAACAAAAACTTTATTTAAAATTATGCTTACAAAACTAGCGTTCAAATGGGAATATGGAATGGAAGTGTCTTTCAAAGGATCGGGGCTTGATACTTAAAGGTTTGGGTCTTGTCGTTTAAGAGTAGGGATACGTTAAGTGGAACAACTAATTAATCTTAACTTATATCGTAAACAGATGTTTAAAAGAAATAGTAACTTGATACTTAAAGGTTTGGGTTTTGTCGTCTAAGAGTAGGGACACATTAAGTGGAACAAACTAATTAATCTTAACTTATATCGTAAACAGATGGTTAACTTATACAAGGTAAAGAAATAGGAATTAGGTAAATAGAAATATTAATAATACAGTGGGGACCACATAACATATGTCAGGAATGAATGCAAAATAACAGTTGAAGAGCGTGTCTGTGTCTGCCTATACTATCGGGGATTTAGGAAATCGTCCTGTTATAAAACTAAGAAAGCCTGAGTAAGCAAAATGTACATACACTTGGCCGTGCTGTTCCGTAACCTAATAAAGTGGTCGTTAGTATACACCATGTTATAGATATGTTTTTGCCTTCATTGCGACAAGGGTTGGCATATCATTAGGACCGTTGACCGCTTATCGTGATGAACAAGTGTGATTGTTTTGTAAATTAAATAACCCTGTAGGTTGTTGGTTTATTATGAAATTTATTGTTGTTGAATTGAAACTTCTTTAGAATCGATGTGATTTGAAACCGGATGCAACAGAAAAGCGCCAGTAAAAAGAGACAGAAACATATATTCATAAGATTTAACGTGGGAGAAAATGAGATAGATAGAGAAACTTCTTTAGAATCGTAATTTCAAAATTAATTTTGGTAAAAAATGAGATAGGAGGCATATATATATATATATATATATATATAATACATTTAGACAGTGAAAAATATTTAATTTATATATGATTAATTATGTGAATTGCACATATTATGTTTTTTTTAACATATGTATTTATTACATTTTTAATTATTAAGTTAAGATTATGGTAGGCATAAAGTGAAATATTCTACAGTTTATGCTACAATATATACCAATTTGTTTTGGGACCTAACCTGGTTTTTCCTCTTTAAAGTGAGGATGTTTTACCGTCTAACCACTGAATATCCAGCTCAAAATCACTTGGCTTAGGTTAGGTTAGTCGCCATCAGTATACTCTTGGGTTGAATGCATTGGCAAACCCCAAGAGTCCATCTTAAGGGTGGGTGGCTGATGTGTTTGCAGTGGGTGGTCCCGCTACCACTCTGAATAGCAGAGAGGTTTGAGTGTATACCCAGTTTCACAGTCCCCGCGTCAAGGTCGATATCCGTAGAGCGACAATGCGTTATCACACTTTCAAAAAAACTACATCAGTATAAGTAACATAGTTTCTGTAAAGCTTGGGCTACTTAGTTCTATTACCGGCGAAACAGACACAGATTTATTTTAAAATACATTGACTCCTCATTTCGGGATTTTGAATATATGTCACTATTTTTAACTGACTACCACAGACAAATATTTAGACTACGTCTATTAAATTTTGGTACGCTATTATAAATTAAACAATGATGCGTACAGTAAAATGTACATAAAAGACCCAAACACACGAAATAAATAATTTTAAATCATGAATTTATTTTACATCACGTTGAATCTTACTACAACTTACTGTTAACGAAAAAATATCTTTGAAAATCTATTAGTAATCTTGTATCACTTAGAAAGTAGATAACGCCTACTTATATGATAGTTGAGAAATGTTCACCTTATGAGAACGATTTTCCTGTTTACATCCGATTTCCTTAATAGGACGCTGTTATGTTAAAGGTATAATGACGGCCATGGATTAAAACTTGAGCCGTAGAGCATAAAAATATTTAGTGCTCGACTATAAAGCAATATTCATTAATAATAAAGTTTCGACATTATTGGGGGTTGATGCACTTTGATAAAGTACCGACGAAAAAGAATAGCGAAGCATCCATTAGTGTAGTTACTTTAGACTTTTGAATTACGCTAAAATGTTTGTTTAAATTTATCTTTGTGTTATATTTGTCTAAATTGTGTTTTAAATGTTAGTACGGAATATATACAAGCGTTGCTGATGAACTTTTAAGTATTGTATTATGTAGTATAAAGTAAAATCGAGTTTACCGTCGAGGATTCGATTCATAGTTATGCCATTACTCTTCTAGTATACGTTCTTAGAATATCATGCTATAGACCTAAAAAGGCACCTGGACTGGCAAGGCTAAGACTTCTTAGGAGAAGTCTTAAAGAGTGTGGAATTTCAAATATTTCAGTAAATCTCTTAAAATAAAGTACAATATTCGGTTATCTAGCACCTATTTAGAAACTGTCTCTATAAGTAGCAGGTTCCAGAAAAGAAATAGTAAAAACGCATTTAAAAGAAATTGTGCAATAACAATTCAAATAAGTCAATATGTGATTATACTATCCTATAATATTTATAATATCTTATATCGATATCCAAAAGTGTGACTTAGCAAGTATTAATTCGATATCTTCTGTATTTTAAGATATATGCAAAAGTACCAAATTACCAATCACCTTGCTCAATTTTCCAAATATATTTTATATTTTTAACAGTATCGTCCCGTGTCCAGTTTATTTAAGATTGAGTAAAATACTTGCTTGGTTAATATAATTAAAACGTGCGAGTAAATTTATGCACGACAAAGAATATTAAACTAAAACACTACAGTTTCATTTAAAATTTGTTTACTTTATGGCAATTAATCACGATGGTTTATGCATTGCTTGACGCTTATTTAAGACGTTTCCTATATAGGTAAGTGTAAAAGAATAGTTTTAACTGACTTCGTCAGGTTTTTAATTATATTTGAAGTCGTGACACGAGGCAGTCCACTCGATTAAAGCTTAGAGAATCGTTAAATTAGACAATCAAATGCGTTTTCAATTTAAAATGTATAATTTTATTCAAATTGATCCAATTAAAAAAAAATTAAACTTGAAATAAATAATAATAAAAATTATTATTATTATTAAAATAAAACGCATAAATATTTCTTAACCTTATGCTATCCTGAAAATCTTGTAATTCCTTATCTTGTGTATCGCCTTTCATGAGTCCTTGTGATTAGGTTTTTTTTATATAACATTTGGTAATACACTTCTTACACTTATTATATATATTTTAATAGTGAGGTCGTTAGTTATCGATAAGACCTCTCGTTTCATCCCTTATAATTTTTATCCATTGTGTTATTTGTGTTTCGTTTTTCTTTTAATGCATATATAGTTTATAATATAATATATAGTTTATAATATATAAACTAGCTGACCCGGCAAACATTGTTTTGCCAGGTATATTATTTATAGGAAACATTTTTTTTGGGTCAATAAAAATAATTATCTACTATTTATAAATGTTCGGGGATGAACATATAATCGAAAGAGTTATAAACAATAAAATAATGCTTTATGTATGGTTTAAATGTTTTACTAATGTTGTATCATAAAAAAAAATATCTAAAATTGAAAAAAAATAATTTAGGGTTGAATTACCCTTAACATTTAGGGGGAGGAAAAATAGATGTTGTCCGTTTCTCAGACCTACCCAATATGCACACAAAATATCATGAGAATCGGCAAAGCCGTTTCGGAGTTTAAGCACAAACACCGCGACACGAGAATTTTAAATATATATACAAACAGGTTTCCAAGACAGCTAGGGTCAGCTGGGGCCTCAGCCCGCAAATCATAAAAATAATATATACGGCTGTTGTCGAACCCATAGTCCTCTACGCGGCAAATGCATGGGCTGACGCGGCAAAAAAGAGGTACATGATAAAAAGACTGGACACAGTGCAAAGAAGTTTTGCTATTAAGATATGTAGGGCTTATAGGACAGCTTCACTCAGCTCCCTCAGAGTGCTGGCAGGCTTACTCCCCCTAGATCTGAGAGTACACGAAAACAAAACATTATACCAAATTAAAAAGGGGCATATGACCTGCGAGTACTTGGGGGGAGCTGAGGTGGAAACGAAAACACCTTTTCATAAAAGTCTTCACCCGGCAAAGACAGCACTGGAATATGTTATTCTAACAAACGAAGAACTAGCGATAAATAATGAAAGCATTCAAATATATACGGATGGTAGTAAGACGCAAGAAGGGGTGGGAGCTGCGATCTCCCTTTGGAAGGGAGAAAAAGAAATAAAGAGTCAAAAGCTGCCTCTGGCACAATTCTGCACCGTGTATCAGGCAGAACTGGTGGCGTTACAAAGAGCGGTGCAGCGGAAGGAGACCGAGGTCCTCATATTCAGGGACTCAAGGACTGCATTGGATGCGGTTGCGGGGGGACGCTCTTTCGATCCCCTGGTCACCGAGATCCGCGAGCTTCTTACCCAGCACCCAGAAAAGAGCGTCAAACTTTTCTGGGTAAAAGCACACGCGGGGAGAAGAGGGAACGAAAGAGCGGACCAGTTGGCCAAAGACGCCACTAACACAAAGCGGAGGCCAGTCTACGACCGCTGCCCGCTATCATACATTAAAAAATTAATACGCGCAAGCACGGTGCGGGAATGGGTCAAGAGGCAGTCCGAGGAAACAACCGGGGCGACAAGTAGGATGTTCTTGCCCGACCCAGAAGCTGCGTACAAAATCGCAAGGACCAAAGGGTTTAACCCTAGAATGTAGAATGTAGAATGTAGAGACTCCTTTTCCGCACTTAGACTCTTAGCAGGTCCGTTGTGCGTGAAGTCCTGGCTAACTAAGCCAGCCTAACTCCTTCCAGAAGCACAGAAGCTTCCTGGGCACTTCGCAGGCTTCTCGGAGCGACCTCACTGTTTTGAGGATTTCTGTACGTTGTTTAGCCACAGCCTCGCATTCCAGGACTACGTGGGTGACTGTTTCCTCTGCGCTGAGACAGCCTCTGCACACGGGGCTATCTGTCACGCCTAGGACAAAAAGATGTTTGTTGAGGAGACAATGGCCCGTGATTGTACCTATCATTGTTCTGAGACTAGTTCTGTTAAGGTTTAGTAGCTGTTTTGTCATTTTTGGGTTAGCTGCCGGCATAGCCATTTTGGATTGCCTACAGTCCTCACTTCGTGACCAGCGTTGTTGCTGGAGTTCTTCTGATCTTTGGCGAATCCATGCTCGCACCTGCGAGAAGGGCAAGGGCAGGAGAGGATACGGGCCAGCAGGCAATATGTCCGAGCCTCTTCTCGCAAGTTCATCGGCAGCATCATTGCCAAGAGATCCACTATGTCCTTTAATCCACTGTAGGGTAACCCTGTTTGTCAGGGCTATTTCCTCCAGTGCATTATGACATTCTAGTACCAGCAAATTATTTGTCGTTTTGCTTGCTAGTGCCAACAGCACAGACGCACTGTCGGATACAAACTTAATGCAAAAGTTGTTTACTTTTAGTCACTGCACGACTCTGGCTGCTTCTGTCAGGGCGACACATTCGCATTGAAAAATCGAGCTGTGCGTGCCTAGAGATAAGTGTGTGTTGATGTTGAGATCCAAGGAGAATATGCCAGCGCCGGAGCCACGCCCTGTTTTTGAGCCATCAGTATATATTCGAAGCTCATTCAGGATCGATCGATCACATTTCTCTTCTTTCATTTGGACCTGGTATTTCTTGTTTATTATATGTTGGTTAACGATCCTATCGCATGGCGCGGCTATTAGAGGTTGGTACTCTATTGCCCTGTTGAGAATCGCTGTGTGTGCGCTATAGTGATTTTTGCCCCATAGATCCAATATCATAAGCCTAATGGCTGCTAATGCTGCCTCCTGCTGTATGTGTAGATCCAGGGGTACAATTTTTAGGGCCAACTCCATTGCTGCAGTTGGTGTTGTTTTCATGCAACCACAGGTAGCCGATAGAGCGAGCCTTTGGAAGCGCCCAAGTTTCGTTATTGTCGTTTGTAGTTCTGTTCTCGGCCACCATACCAGGGCACCATAAGCTAGCATTGGCCTTATCACGGCAGTGTATAGCCATAGGGTGATTCTGGGTGATAGGCCCCATTTGACGCCTAGCATCTTTTTGCATTGATAAAAGGCGATCGTTGCTTTGTTTAGTTTATGTTCAAGGTGTTTGTTCCATAGCAGTTTACTGTCCAGAATCACACCTTAGTATTTAACACTTTCTTTTAGTTTTAGTTCAGTGTTGAAGAGTTTCGGTAGCTTGTGCGGTCCAAGAACTCTCCTGTTTGTAAATAGCACTAGTTCCGTTTTTAATGGATTGACAGATAGCTCGTGCTGATTGCACCATCTCTCAATTACTCTGAAAGCTCTTCCCATGAGATCGCATAAGGTGCTTTCAAAGTTTCCCGATGCTAAGATAGCTATGTCATCCGCATACCCTACTGTGTAAAGATTGATAGCATTTAGTTCTGTAATGAGCTCATTTACCACTAGATTCCACAAGAGCGGCGAAAGGACGCCACCCTGTGGGCAGCCCCTGCAGACAATGCCTCTTGTAGTGGTATTTACGGTGAACTGTATAGCTCGTTGTTTTAACATATTATTGATCCACTCTGTAAGAGTCGTTGGTACTCCACAAGATACAAGCGCTCTGGTAATGCTCGCGAAATTCGTTTTGTCAAAGGCACCTTCAATGTCAATAAATGCGCCAAGGGTTGACTGCTTTATCTTCAATGAGTTGCCTATGCGGGAAACAACGTTATGGAGTGATGATTCCGTTGATTTGCCTGAGCTGTAGGCATGCTGATTGGGATGTAAAAATCTAGACAGGGATACCCGACTACGAATCTCCAGATCTCCCAGCCTCTCCAGCGTCTTGAGAAAGAATGAAGTGAGACTGATGGGCCTGAATGATTTGGCCTGGGTATAGTCCTCTCTACCCGGTTTTGGGATAAAAATGATTTTCACTTCTCTCCATTTCAGAGGTATATAGCGGTGAGCTAAGCAGGCTCGAAATACTGGTACCAGATGGTTCACCAAGATATTCCCACTCCATCTTAGTAGACCTGGGAATATGCCGTCCAAGCCAGCCGCTTTGAATGGTAGAAATGAGTTGATTGCCCATGTTACTTTTTCTTTCGTGATTATTTTGTCAGCTACCTGCCAGTCGGAGTTGATGGTGGTTCTTTCCGAATGGGGTTGCCATGATTGCTCGTTGGTGATTACACAGCCTGGAAAGTGAGTCTCCAGTAGTAATTCACAGGTTTCAGTTTCGGTTTTTGTAAATGTTTTGTCTGGTTTTTTAAGGCAACCTATCGAGTGATGGGTCTCACTGGAGAGACACGATTTGACTCTACTTGCCTGGTTATTGTTTTCAATACTAGTGCAGAAGTGCCTCCAGCACTCCTGCCTTCTAATACGAAGAAGTTTTTTGAATCGCCGTCTTGCGACTGTGTAGTTGTCCCAGTCGGAGGGTAACATTGTGTTACTCGCTCTATTGAAAAGCTTCCTGACTTTTCGGCGGTGCCTTTCCAGCTCGGGGCACCACCAGTTCTGTTTACCCCCCCATCTTGGAATGGTGAGGGGACACGACTGCTCATAGCTTGTCAGGAGTAGGGACGTTAAGTTGTTAACATGTTTATCTATGTCCTGTACGTCAATGTTTGTTGGTATCGTTAGTTTGTCTACCCCGGAGCTGACAAGTCTGTAAAATTTTGCTGAATCAGTTCTTCGAGGTATTCTTCTTGGTTGTGGTTTAGGTAGTTCCCCTTTGATTGCAAAGCGGATCCACCTATGATCCGAGCATGATAATTCTCTTGATACGTGCCAGTCCTGTATGTGATTTGTCAGGCCTGCCGTTATCAATGTTAAGTCAATTATGATATGTGAACGCGCGTTGATGAAGGTTGGTTCTGAACCGATGTTTGCTAAGATAAGATTATTACTAAGAATAAAATTAAGCATATTCTCACCTCGAGCGTTGGTATTACTGTTACCCCATAGTGTGTGGTGTGCGTTGGAGTCTACTGCGATGATGAGCTCCAGTTGGTCCCTCTCGCAGTAGTCGGCCAGAAGGCTGAGTTCCGGAGTGGGTACATCCTCGTCGCCCGGTAAGTAGGCTGACGCCAGGACGATGTCTGGTTGCTCGTTTCTGGGTAACCTAACAGTTGTAAGGTCCCTTGAACATAGTTCGTTTATTAATAATGCTGGTACATGTTTAGGTATTATTATGCAGGTTCTTGGGTTACTTACGGAGGTGTCCAGTAGAATTTTACCAACAGTGTTACCCAGACCGCATATTTTGCCATTCCGGATCCACGGCTCCTGGATCGCAGCGATGGTCTTGGGGTTGGTTTCCAGCAGTCTGCGCAGGGAAGCCGTCGCTATTTGACTATGCTGGAGGTTGGCTTGAATGAGGTCAGTTCGGCGAGGGGGAGGAGCGCAGACAGCTGTCGCTGAGTTCACTCCCCCCTGTCTCCTGAAATAACTCTTCATCAGAGGTTAGTTGTGCCGCCTCCATGGGGGACTGAGTTTCGGCTGTTCGGTCATCCACAGCCTTCCCCTTCGGTGACATGGGAGGCACTGGCCCCGTCGTCGCCGTCCCCGATGTACTCGCGGTGGTTACAGGTGGGGCTTCAGCTACCTGTGAGGACTCCTCCTTTTCTAGGATCCGGATATAAATGTTCCCCAACAGGTAGTATATCCGCCTTTCCTGTGCTTTAATCGTTATGATCTCGGACTCCGGTACACGAAGGAAGAAAGAGACACCTGTTGGGTCCTGTGTTCTCCTTTCGTGTGTAAGGGTCCATGACCTAATGTTTAAGTGGCGGTTTTGCCTCGTTACAATTCTCATTAGGCTCTCCGTACTGCCAGTGTACTCTGGAACATGTAACAGACACGGAACCTTTCTTGGGATTGCAGACTGAGGCCGAACCACTAGTTTGGTATCGGTTATGGGGTTGTTGATGACTTCGCAGGTTCTGGTTAGCCACCTAATTGCGAACGCGTCCTCGCACCAAATCTTGAGGACACCGTCCGAGAAATGGGCTTTACCCCGGAACCGGATGTCATTTGGTTCTGTTGTCAGGGTAGCATCATAGTCCGCCATTAGTTCGTCATGTAGCTTACCCTGGATTTGTAGGCGGATATCTTCCGCTTGTTCTGGCGTCATATCTAGGAAAGGCTCAGTCATTACGGCAACACAAAACTTATTAGCTTTGTATGATGCTGCCGCTTCCGCGTAACTCGCCGAGGTCCCTCCCACCGTACGAGGTTTATTGGGTTTTATCCTTTTCCGTTCTCCGGTCGGTGTTACGGAGTCCTCCGGCCGTACGCGTTTCTGGCCTTTCGTCGGTTGGTTGGTTTTTGGTTTTTTGGGGTTGTTGTTGGCTGGGTTCTTAGGTACCCCTTTCCTTCCACCTGTTGCCGTGGTGGCTTCAGGGGCTGGTTTAGGGTCCACTGGTGGCCCTTGAGCGGTGCTTGACCGCTTCTGCCATTCTGCCGCCATGCGGGCTTTGTTGAGTCGCCGCCTCTTTGAGGCGCTTAAAACCCTGGTCATAGCCGGTTCCTGAATAGCGGTTTTCAGGGCCGTCATGTCCATGGACGAGGACGGTGCACCAGGTGCATTCGCCATCGCAGTCTCAGTCTCCCGCATCGCTTTTGCCGCAGGTGCCTCACCTTCAGACGCAGACTGTTTTGTTGCATCGTCCAGAGTTGCTACCTTTGGCTCAACCGACGCAGTCAACCTAGCCGCAACGGTGGACGCTTCCTTTTGCGGTGGTGCTGTTTGTTCCGCTGGAGAGGGTACGGTCCTGGGAACAGCCTGGTGTGGCTTTTCCACAGTCAATTCCCTTTCCTTCGGAGTTATGGACGCTGCCCGAATGGGTGCATCCATATGTGAGATGGGGGCATCTGAGTGTCGTGCCACTGGTGACATGCACCGTGGCTCGTCCTGAGACGCCACCCTGGGTTTATTGGTTTGTTTCTTTTGTTTTGGTTTATTTTTAAAAATTGCCTCTTTATCCATGAGGTTAAATTAAAATAATTTCACCGTTGGAGCTCTCCACCCGCCACGGAGCCCTCAGTCGGGGACGTCGCTTGTTCAACAAGCAGACGTCAGAGCTACTCCTCCGGTATAGAGCCAGCGTGTAGGCAGGTAGACGCGTCCGCACGCCGCAAGGGAGTACGAGGCTGTTTGCACCACGAGACAATGATGCCCACTAACCCCGAGTCCCGTGCGGCGCCGACGGCCTCCCCCCCACACCCCGACTCTCGCTAGGTAGCCCGCTTATGGGATACCACAGCCGGTTGACCAAGGCTAGCTAGTCCCTGGCCTCCCGTGTGAGGGGAAATCCAGACCAAAGAGGTGTGTTGTGTGCAGCGCACAACTGTTGTCCGGCGCACTGCTACACTCAACCACCAGGATTCCTTCATCCCCCCGTACGGGTCCCCGCGCACGGCACAAACACGCGGGAGGTCATTGACTGTCCACCGTCCTGTCTTCTTGGACGATGAACTCGCAAGGACATGACCTCTCCATCCCTGCAAAGGTCCGCTTGGTGGTTTCAGTTGCGTCTATTACTTAAGGTATTAGACCAAGAACGGGGTCGGCAACCTCGAGAAGGTTAGTCCACCAAACTTGCCTTGGGGATCTCAGCGACGTGCGCTACTCCCAAGACCACGCCACCCTACCCATCAGAAGGATGTGGTAGAGTAGGTCTGTACCTGTGCTACCATGCAAAGCGAAGCGAAGCAAAGCAAGCATGTCGTGCAGGGAACCGTAAAAGCGTAGGCCCAGACCCCCCCCTAAATGACCCTATAATGACCCAAATTTTGACAGGGCATGGAGCCTTCGCGGAATACCTCCACCGTTTCAAAATAAAAACGAGTCCCGCATGTGAATGCGACGAAAACACAATACAAACGGTGGAGCATCTCCTAGTGGACTGCCCCATATTCGCCATTCAAAGGCACGATCTGGAGCAGACCGTGGGGATGCGGATGACACGCAATGTGCTGCCCGACATCCTTGCGGGGCACAGGACGGCCCTGGAAAAATTCTGCGAGCGGATTCTGGGGCGGACGGGAATATTCAACGGCGCCCGGAATATTGTTAAACCCTGTAATTAATTCAAAATGACCAAAATGTTAAATTTTTATGAAAGTATGTAAAGTGAATATAAATAAACAAAGAAAATAAATATACAATTTAAATAAAGAAAACTACTACACTAAACTAGGAAATGTAAAATGTAAAGTAAATGTGAATGCATAAAACTACTGTAAGAAACACAATATATTAAAAAACATAAATAAATGAATGAACATAATAAATACAGCAAAACAAGGTTACTGATAAGCAAAACTCAGGGGTGGGTGGGTTCGCAGCTCCATTTAAAAAAAATAAAAATAAAAATAAAAAAAATATATATCAGAGATTAAGAAAAAAAGAACACGATGTCATTTGTTTTATTAGAATGACAACGCCACAAGATATCACAGACATCTTGCCAATGGACTTTGTATCCGGCTAATAAATAAATTTAAAAAAAAAATCACAGACATCAAGACAAAGTCAATTAGTCAAATCAGTAGTACGTTTATTCTATGGTTGAGTAGAGGCTCTCTGATCAGTAACTGCGCTGGACGTGTGCACTGCCTGTGTTTAAAAAATGAATTGAAATTGAATCTGCGACATCTATATTTTTCATAACAAATATATTTTTAAGCAATCTTAATGTTGAAAAATTCATAAATAGTATAAATAGTTCATTTTTTAATAATACGCCAAAATTTGTCAAAATATATACCGTCGTTTAAAACGTCGTTAAGTTTGAATTGTTAGTTTAAAATGTGAGTTCAAAATTCTATTCACGAATAAGTTTTAAGTATAGGCAAAATAAAAGAGATACCAATTGAAACATATTGTACGAAAGTTAAATTTTAATCACTGGCAGTGAAAAATATATTTCAACATCTGGACCTAATGACTTTTCCATCTAAGAAATACAATTAACTTATCTTTATGAAAGGGCGCAAGTCACGTACTTGGTAAAGTTATTTAGCTTTAAATTAATCAGTTGAGTTTAATCAATGTATACAATCAGACAAGTTAAGCGGTTCGAATGGGGTTAAACCACAAAATATCAAAGCGCAATTACACAAAATGACCTCAAATACATATTGCCGCGTCGTACTGTAATTCTCAGGATTCACAGGTCGGGTTATCAACTAACTTTTTTGAAAAATCATGTAGGCAATCACTTGGCATAACATTTTATGTTATTTTTAATTAATATTGTATACTTATATATTATAGTCTATTTTTAATTTGAGTTTAGCCATGTCTGTAATTGAATAAATAAATAGATAACTATTAAGTTATGAAACCTTTGTAAGGACTTCTAAAGGGCTCCTAAAGTAAAATACTATTTCAACCCGTTCTTGCGTAAAAGTATCAACAAATTTAACAGCTCTAGAATATATCAGATTAGAGTTAAAACCCGCATTCGCCGGAGAAGGTGAAACTTACTTCAAAATTCGCTCAATCCTATCCTTCAGGCGATTCTCCGAGATGGCCAAAGCCGAGTTGCGAATCTCGCAGGAGACTCCCTTGTGCTAGTCGTGCGATATAGAACATTTCCGGTAGAGCTACACTCGCCAAAACAGCCCGAGATGAGCTGTCAGTCCAACTAAGAAATTTCACAAAATAATTTCACTGGGCCTAGGCTAGTATGTAATCGAGATTCCTCCCTTTACGAAACGCATAAAATCCTTCTTTCACACCTAAGAAAGTAATTCAAAAAAAAAAGAACAAACACAGTTTTCAAAGTCAAAAAAAGTGTGCGGATTGCTTAAGTAGTTGTAATATATCCAAAATAAAATGAATTTACTTGTATTCCTATCTTTTTTATCGAATAAAGAAGTAATTAATCTACGCGTGACAAATCGTACGATATGATCAAAATACTAAGAAAATCAGAATATAAGAAATACGTATTAATTGAAGAACTATATATTTTTTTATTTATATTATCCTTTATTCTTGTAGTTATAATATAAACATACACCACACATATCTATGAGTATCCACTCAAACAACCAAACCTGACACGTAATCTTCCATACAATTTTTTTTTTAATTGGTATTCTCTTACAATTATAGAAATAATTCGGTCAAATTCGCGAGAAATCACAATCCATTTGTGGAGTCGGAATGGTTCCTTCATCAGTGCTACTGATGTTGTAACATAGAGATTGCGCGGTACAAAAAAAAAGTAGTGCTTTAATATTTTTCGCTCTGTCCCTCATATTCTGTATCTATTTTATGATCACATTAGGTCATCAACGTCCTGTGACACATGCTGTTGGCTTTTTGTACCTAAGGGAAGCTGGTGTTCTTCAATGTTTGAGTGAATGTTAAATGTCTTAAAACGTATCACTTCAGAGATGAGAGTAGCACGGCGAAGGAACTAAGTACAAGGACAACACTGAGCACAAAAACTCAACATTAAAGTCTTCGTTATCGCTATTATAACTTTTGCCGCAGCCAGAAGAAACGGTCGTCGGAAGTGAAATCCGACAGTCAAATTTTGACATTTAAATAAAATTGGGTATACACAATTCCAAAACATTCTAAATACTTAGCTCTAGAAAATTGCATTTAAAATACACAGATTTCATTTTATATTCATAGTAAAGCGATTTTTAAAAGCTATTGAAAAACGTGACTTTTCCGCGTCGCTCATGAGATGCGATACGTTCAGAGTTTATATAAATTCAATGCAACATTAGAATTTCTTGATCTCTTTAAACTCTTATCTCTTTTAAATATTAATAAAAAGCTTTTATTTTGTATGTTAAGGTGTGTGTTAATTACTATAACTAAATTATATATTTTGACAACAAAACTTGTTACAAGAGTAATGTATTGGAGCCTGTAACCTTCCAGTTACATTTTATGTACACACTTTTATGCAGTAACATACAATTTTAACTAAAACTTTATCAAAATTTTAATTAAAAAATGGGTTAATTTATAATTCTTGTTATTGTTCTTTGCTTAATCCGTACAACGAAGCAGATTCTTTGTCGTAATTAATGTTGGGCTATTGATACCGATATTAATAAGACATAAGCTTTTTAATAATTATTATGAGCAGTTGAAAATATTCAGTAGTAAAGTGGCAATGTAACCGCTGACTCCAATGGAAATCAATATTAAAATTATTTTGAATCTTTAAACAAAAGCAATCACGAAAACACAGCTTTCTGCTTTAGAGGAAAGATGGTGTTCAATTCCTCCAATCCAAAGGAAGGATAAGGATCCTTCCTTAGGAAAGGCCCTAGTATCACCACTGTCTGGCCAAAATCCCCCGTGGCTTAGATCGAGAAGTTGTATATATCCTTAGAGGCCGAAATAACTTCGTTAGTCCATTTCAAAGTATGACGACATCTCAGTGATCGTATCGGTAGATTGTGTGTTTTGCTAGAAAACAAACGGACTAAAAACAAGAAAGCGATAAAAGAGCAAACAAATTTGTAGTATTATAATGTTTGTAAGATATAAAAACAGTCGAATAATGCTGATAATGAACTTGCTTAAACTAAATCATGATAGATCATTAATCAAAAAGGGTCGAGTTTTAGCTTCTTTAGCAAAAACGTCATCATGTTTTGTTTTTTAGCGATAGTTTTAATTTGCTTATAAAGTTGTATAATTATTATAGGCAACTGCAACATAGTTAATTTTGCTTCCTCGTCTATAAGACAAACCATGACTGTCCGTAAAATTCAAGGATTAAAAGCATGACTTCAGTGACAGTTGCATACTAAACAACTAGGTCTATACTGCTTTAAAGAACCACAAATTTCTGGGCCACGGATTTCTGTATCTGTTTATTTATCATTTACTTTTCATAATAGACACGTTGCTCATCCGGTTTACCGTTTCCCTTACTATGTTTTGATTTACCGTACGAGCGACTATTAAATGCGCACATAGACAGAATGCCCATTGGCCTACGGCTTTAGGGATAACATTCACACACCGAAAGGTTAATAAAAAATAAGTTTATACATCGCTATATTAGTTACTCAGGTATCCATATCTCCATAGAAACCGTCCTCAGAGTTGATAAATTAAAAAAAAAGTACTTGTGTTGGTCCAATCTCCGAGTTTTAAGCTTAGCAACATATTTTGCGATTTGCTTTTATTTGTACATACATTAATATTATTTTAGATCGTCCTATTCTTTGTACTGCAGCAGAACAATAGATCTTGTTAGTACCCCTATTTATCCCACATTGCTATGTCACTACATAGTATAAAACAAAGTCGCTTTCTCTGTCCCTATGTCCCTTTGTGTGCTTAAATCTTTGAAACTACGCAACGGATTTTGATGCGGTTTTTTTTAATAGATAGAGTGAATTGATTCAAGAGGAAGGTTTATATTATGTATAATAACATCCATTAAATAGTGGAGAAGTACTGTTATTATTGAGGTTTCTAATGTGATGTCGTAAATAATTACATTTTTTCCGCTTACATTGCAAACGCAGGCTGAACCCTACGAGTTTTATCAAAATAATGTACTAAGTATTGTACACATTGAAAAGGTCTACAGAAAAGTCCATGATGGTTTATTTCTATCTCTTATGGATAACGCATAATAACTTTTTTTTGTCATTTACTTTTTACGACAAATAATGGCTAATTCGAAGCGATTTTAACCAATACAGCATTAATCCTTAACCAATTAAATACCTTGAATACATTGTTCATTTAATATAGATCTATACAGCCCATTTAAGCTTATTTAGCAGCGATCGAACGCGTATACTATCGGAGCTTTCCAGAGACGGAAATAACAATACATAATAAAAACCTGCTTTTCATCAGCATTGCACCCGTGCGAAGTTGGGGCGGGTCACTAGTTATACAATAAGCATTGAAAGGGCTTGGTTATAAAATACGCCTCGCCTCAACGATTTGCTTTCATTAAAATTGTGATTGTGAAAATGAAGAACGTGAAACTATATAAAATAATTGTGCAAAGTCTACAAAAAAAGTGGTTCTGAATTCCAAATAAATATTTAATCGACCTACCTATCCTAACCATTGCCATAATCTTATTATATATAGTACATAACACCTGACTTCGTGACCTACAGCGAGACTAACTATTTATTTCATAACAGAATGCTTATATGAATAAAATAAGTGCAGTTATACAAACAGAACGGCGAAACGAAATCGGTTAGTTCAATTGAAAAACAATTAGCGGAAAAAATGCCGCTCACTTTAACCGTACGTATAACTCGATAGTTTCAAACAGTTTTATGCCTCGCAAAATGGTTTTAAATTGGCTGAAAAATACCTTGAAACTGTATTGAGTGCTTTGCGACTGTGACGACACGTATTGACTTAATTTATACAAAAACTATTTGTGGCTGTGACGTTTATTTTACAAACTAAGTTATTCAGTCAGGGTTTTATCTTAATATATATGTCACCGTAAGATTGTTAACATCGTTATATTACAATCTATCTAGTAAGATTGTAAACTATCGATAGATTGTGAACTGTATCATTATGATTGCAATTTAACGCATCATTTTTCGCTATATTGTAATCTACCGAAGTGAAACCGTTAAATTACAATCTGTCCCAGGTCAAATTGTCAACTGTCTGCAAGTTCTTCCTGATTGGTCGGTCTCATTTCATTTAGAAATAAAATAGACGTGTCACTTAAATAAAATAAATTTATTATTTAATAGGAAATTAGAAATCCTGACATATGTTAGAAACAAATTGTAACGAAATATTTATTCTACAAACACAAATTCTAATTAAAAATTAAAAAAAAATCAACAATTATTATGTCTTTAAGCACAAATTATAAAAATAGAAATAACAAACAAATATGACGTGTGGCCGGGGCGGCGGGGGCACATACCGTTCAACCAATCAGAGCGCGAGTTGCATTCCGTCCTACGCCGGTTCACAATTTGACCGCTTCCCATCGATAGATTACAATCAAGCGAAAAATGATGCGTTAAATTGCAATCATAATGATACGGTTCACAATCTATCGATAGTTTACAATCTTACTGGATAGATTGTAATATAACGATGTTTACAATCTTACGGTGACATATATAAATTACGTGTCACGTTGTATGTCCGCCATGGACTTCTAAACTAGCGAACTAAAAAAAAAAACTATAATAAACGATAAACTAGCGATTTCAATCAAATTTGGACACCGTGTGCAGTTTGATCTAAGTTAAAAGATAGGATACCTTACATCTCAAATTACACCCGCAATATTATTTAATTGCAAGTATAATTAGTTATTTGATTTGCCAATGGTGCTAGATAAAAGATTATTCAATGCTCGATATTAATGATTGCATTATAATAATGATTATTAAAATACATTTCTTTATTTAATTTAATAATTAAATCTTAAAAACTTAAAGACAAACAAGATTGAAGTAATCATTTGATACTTGTTAAATGCGACGACTTCCGTTTAACTCACGCGGGAGTAGTTCTCATTTTTTTTTAAATATTTAAGAATTTATCCCCTAGAACTGTTTTTATTTAAATTCCCTTTTTTCATCACTTATCTTTCTATTAACTTATTATAATATATTAATTTATAAATATGTGTTTATTGTTTATATTTACTACTAAACTGTAGAAAAGATGTGCCATTTTTTTTATGACGAAATTTTTCACCTCATCCGGGATTCGAACCTCATATAGAGGCAATAATCTGTTATTTTTAATAGAACAGGGTGCAAACGGGCAGGAGGCTCACCTGATATTGATGTGATACACTCTCGATGCTAGAGGGCTCGCGAGTGCGTTGTCGGCCTTTTAAGAATTTGTAAAAAATCATTTTTGAGCTTTACAAATGTCTCTTGTAAAGCTCAAAAATGATTTGTTCTTAAAGATTCCTAAGATTTCTTATTCCGTATAGTAACTGAAAATCCTTGTACGATTTGTAGTTAGAATCTACTTCAGTCTTTTTCGAATGTTTATTTTCAAAGTAAAAGTTCTGTGGAGTTAGTATAGTTTTAAAGTTGGGATGTTTAGACATTTTGTGCGATGCAACTTAACCCTGGATTTACTTGAGACACCTTTAAACTTTACATGTCTTGCCTTCTTTATTGCTTTGAAAATCATAAATTGTTGCGTTCAGAATATAAAAACATATTCTGAACGCAACAATTAGTGAAAAAAATACGGCCATTCCTTTATCAAATATACATTGACTGGGTGGTTAATAAAGATGAATAATAGGCCCGTAACACACTTTCGAGCCTTCTGGTAATGTGGCCATTTCCATAGGAAGGCGGTATAATTTACCATCAGATAGGCTTCCTTTTATATAAAAAAGTAGTCCAAATTAAGGAGTGAAATGAGTATACTATGTATCGGGCATCATTGGTTTAAATTCTAAGAAAAGAGAACAAACGATCTTCAAAAAACTATCAGACTCGGCCAAGCTTTGCTGTGGCTAAGGTTTTTGTTATATTACATAGTAGTAAACTATTCAAGGGAAACGATAGGAGAACTTATGTGAAACGTTGGTACTTTTAATACAGCGCCATCTGTTATAATTATATCAAATAAAAAACAAATAATTTGCAATAAAATAAAATTGCGACTATAATTAAAGATCTAAGCTATCCTATCTCTTAAATTGGACCAGACTGCTCACGGTGTGCCAATTTAATTTAAAATCTGTTAAGTAGTTTAGGAGTCCATCGCGGACAAACATCGTGACAGGAGATTTATATTAAGATTATGTCAAAATGTCATGAGCACTCGATGATTGGGAGTGTTAGTTAGCATTTAAAAACGTTTCCAAAAATAAACCTTACTTATCTAAAAGTAAATTGTCATAAATGAAGACGTAAATGCTGCACTTTTAGAAGTTATACTTCTTTTGGCGCGTAAGGGAAAAATGATGAGAGTAAATTTTTACGATACGCGGCGCACCGTCGCCAAATACCGACACCTTGAAGTTAGCTGATATTGAACATTTAATTTTTTTTTAAATATTTAAATAAACTATGTTTAACTAGATAATGCGTTATAATAAAACTTTCAATGTATTAAATACCTTTTTTCTATTGTTAGTGTCTCTACAAACGTAGAATACGTTTTTAGAAATGATTTTTATCTTGTTACGCCAAAGAAATGTATCTTCTAACGCGTGCACATAAGTAAGATGACGTCATACCCTTAATTGGGCTAACGTCGTGCCAACACAAAAAGTTCTATCAGAAGGTTGAAGGGAAATAAAAATTAATAATAATATTTCGGGTATATCAATTAAGAATATCGCGAGTGAAATCTCAAAAGTTTCGTTTTTCCGATTCTTAATTAAGGAATAAGGGATATTACATTTTCCCTCATAACATAATATATTTTAATATTGGTTTGAACAAAGTTGTTGAAGAGAATTTTGGTAGATTTATGGAAAAGGGTCAACGCATAAAGTGAATTTATATTGACTTCGAGGCAATATCCGGGGACGATTAGTATAAGAATGTTACTTATGTATAGTATATTAAACAATTTAGGAATAATAAGGTTGGAAACAATGAATTTATTTATATAAAATACAAAATGTAAAATCATTAACGGGATAGAAAGATTCATTAAAAACCCTTCCGTTTTTTAGAATGTTATTTTCACAAATTAAATTAAATTTTTACGCAATACGTGATATCGAGCATACGAGCCATAAAAGGCCGCAGTCCATTGACAACACACTTAATTGTGGATACGTTACCAGCCTTTATAGAACTTTAAAATTTGACTCAGGTAAACATTATACGACATATTTTGTACCATCTATTTTAGACAGTTGACAGGCCCATGGTTTTTAAATGTTCACTAACCTTGTAGCGAATTAATTAAGAACGCCCAGCTCCTTTCCGTAATTTCTCAAAGTCAGAATGTACAAAGTCTCGAGTTGAAATCTCCTTCCTCAGTTCTCACGCAACACTGTAATCTAGGATTTTCTTCACTTGTCTGGTATTTAAAAAAGGGAAATACGAACAATATAGTGTTCTTTCTTCCACGTCAACCGCCAAGTGTGCTTTAAATGAAAAACCAAGTACAGAGCTTTGATATTATGTTTGTCTTGTTCCTTCCGTTTCATGGTTGTGTGCAGCAACTATATGTTCAAAATACATTTTAATACTTTTGTGTGGACGAACGTCTGTGATTTTACATAATTTCTTTTTGCTTTGTCGTACCTTGACGAACTGGAAGAAATTGTTTCGATATTTTATTATGAATTATATATATGTATGTATGTATATATATACATATGTATATACTTATTAGTTGAGCGAGGAAGGACTATCTCTGGGGTCACCGGTAGAGGATCCCCACGGCCCAAGAGTCTACTCCAAATTAAACAAAATACAAGTAGGAGTAAAGACTCTTATATTTGAACCGTTATTATTTTCCGCCTACTCGCGCCCGCCCTAGCTTTTTTGCTTGTTCGTGGGCGGTCAGTTTGTTATTAAGCGCACAGAATATTTAAGTACTAAAACATCCAACACTTAAACAATATAAAACAGGTCCAAAAATTTATTTCACTTCCATTTTTATACTTCAAAATTAATGAGGCTCATTCCTTACTTAGGTTAAGGTTAGTACCAATATACGATATTTAATAAAAAGCGATACAATCCCTACAATGGAACAAAATTTCTAGGCAATGAGTTTCTCTATTCTATGAAACTAAATCTCATGAACTAGTCCCGACTGGAAAGTAAAGGATGATGAAGAAGCTGGTGAGAATGTACATCAAAAGACGGAAAGAGCACGCATACCATTAGATTGTGATTGGCATAGAATCTTTACTCTCATTACTCATACAAGTTGATACGCGATATATCATATTATTTTTGGAGGATTCAGTTTCACACTTCAGTGATATGTACTAAGCTAATTGATACATACAGCGTTATGTCGTACGGTATTCTACTGTGGGCAACTGCTGCGGATTTTCGAACCATATTTATGTTGCAGAAGCGAGCTGTTCGGGGTATTTGTTGTGTTTCTCCGAGGAAGTCGCTACGGAATAAGTAAATAATACTAAATATTATGACACTATCCTGTCAATATATTCTTGAAGCCTTGTTGTATGTACAAAAAACATTTAGCCGATTTTAAAACAAATGGTGACTTTCACCAGTGTAATAAGCGAAAAGAAACTTATTTGAGTGTACGACCAACCAGAGTCCAGAAGATAAACCACTACTAATATGGAAATGTATTCGTTTTTAAAACAAACTCCCAAGCGAAATAAGATAATTATCACTAAATAAATTCAAAGCCCTCGTTAAAAGTAAATTAATTAATAAAGGTTCTTTTAAATGTGACGAATACTTAAATAATCCCAATCCTTGGGATTGATCAGCTTCAGAAAAAAGTGTAAAGTATCTTGCCAGTTCTTCTTGCCCGCTCTACGCTCTTGACTTACGAACTGGTAGTAAATGTAAATTTACAATTAATTTAATTTTTTTTGACGTTCATAAGTGTACATACATAGTTTTTCGTTACGTATAAAATGATATATATCTTGCGGTTTCAGTAATGAAAGTAAAAATCATTGAATATAAATGATACTTATGACTGTTATATAATTAATAATATATTAATTATAATTAATAACACTGAGTCAATAATCAACTTGTACTGTACTTACTGAAAAAAGGTTATAAAATATGAGAAATTTCACAACCTTCCTTACTGAGTAAACAGCGCAATCGTTGATTTAGCTCATGTCTCGGCTTTATATTGTTTTAGTGGAAAGTATATCTTGAGAAAATGTAGAGGTGTTTTGGGTCTTACCTGTGGTTACAATACTTGAAAGTTTGTATTTAAAAATAAAACATAAAGAAGAATGCAGAGATGTTACCTGCATCAAGCAAAAGGACAAAATAAGATATCCGAAAAAGAACAAAGACCGCTGCTTTTTCTTTAAATATATTCTCTCTGCATCTTTCTACCGCATTTACCATCTAGAATGTTCAGAAGAGTTGTTCGATCATAATACCTGTAGCTGAGTTATATTTTCGGACGTCAAGGACCAAATACCACCCGTATCACTTCGATGTTCGTCGTTCTACGATTGAGCGTTTTCTACGGCAGGTTTTGCCACGCTCCACCGCTATGTGGAACCAGCTGCCCACTGAAGTACCGTGGAACCAATTCGACTTTGTCTCCTACAAGAAAGGAGCGTATCACTTCTTGAAAGACCGGCACTTGCGAGCATGCTGGCAATATGGGTGTCCATGGGCGGCGGTTAATATCAGATGAGCTTCTTGTAAGTTTGCCTGATAATGTAACATTAAAAAAAATGGGCTGGACACGTGGCTAGATACAACGACTACAGGTGGACACAAAGACTGGTGAAGTGGTTGGAGCGACGCGTCACAAAATCGAGAGGCCGTCCTTATGCCAGATGGACCGACGAAATTGCGATGCCGGCGGACAACAAATGGGTGCAGTTAGCCAAAAATAGAAAACAGTGGAATAGGTCGAGGAGGAGGTCAAAGACGCGTACAGGCTCTATATACATAAGTATATTTTCTTCTTCTTATCCGGTACACTCTTGACAGAGCAGTCGTGATCGCTATGTTGTTGTGGTAATAGAAGGGGCAGATGTGATGCCCTTCACGACGTTCCGCCATCGTTGTCGTAGAGGTCATCATAACATTTTATTTTAAAACTTATTGTGTACACTCAAACTTTTAATTCGATTCCGGATTTGACAATTTCAGTGTTGCAACGTTATGACGAGTAAGAAATAGTGACGTTGAGAAATTTTTCGATACGGAAATATTATTATTATAGAATATTTCCGGCTCGAAAGTTTCATTTTTCACGTACTTGCAGGCGCTGCGGATCATTACTTTTTCAGTAACAGTGAAAGCTTTTCGAGGACGTTTTTTTTCTTGGGGACAAGAAAACATCCACGTCTTTTTGTGTATGTACTTGGCAGAGGATCAATTTTGATGGAAAACCAAAACAAATATATTTAAGTAAATATATTACATAGTTCAGAAAAAACTATAAACTACACTACAATAAAAAACAGAAATATTAACTTTTTATAAAATAAAGCAGATGTTTCTAATTAATAAATAATTATCATGAATAATTATGTATTTATTTGAATAAAATTCAATAATTTACTTGTAATTGGTACACCAAGATTATGATTGAATGACATAAACATACATCGCGATTGTTTGTCAATTATTGTGTATCAACTTTTATATGTGGTATCATTATTTTACAAAATGACAGTAGCTAATGTCAAATTCGGAATTGAATTAAAAGTCGTGCTATAGTATACGTGTATGTATTTTTTAAATAAATCTATATTATTATTAATTATAGTACTTGTGTAAATCTGAATAAAAAATTAGACGATAATCTTTATATAAACTTAAAAACATATGAAACATGTATGATGTCTATTGATGGGTATTATCTTGATGTATAAAAATAATATATACAATTTCAAAGAAATTTATATTTTAAATATATCATGGTGTAATATAATAATAATAAGACTTTATTTTTCCACATCCTTTTTACATAAATTAAATAAAATAGATATAAATACAATTTTAACTAAGATGCGGCCCCTGTCCGGGAGCAGGCCTACTCCAACTTTTTCCATCCTAATTTATTTTCTGCCATCGTTATCTAATTTCTTCCAGCTACCCTCTCGATCCCGTCAGCCCATCACTCTATTGTTCTTCCTTTGTTTCGTATTTCCTTTTGGACCAGTCCATTTGGTTACTGCTTTAGACCATCTGCTATCTGTATAACGCGCTACGTGGCCTGCCCATCTCCATTTAAGTTTTAGGGCATATTGCGTCAATAATTTTGGTTTTTCTGCGAATATATTCACTTTTATGTTTGTCGCGTAATTGAATTCCGAGAATACTCCTTTCTATTGCACGCTGGCACGAACGCATTTTGTTTTTGAAAATCCAAGTTTGTGCTCCATATGTAAGGGATGGTGTAATATAATATGATAAAGAATAAATGTGTTTTCTTACGAATACGTAATCAGAAAACCAATTTAGTAATCTCCTAAAAATTGCCCCGAAATTCACTATTACTCGTATGTACGTGATATGATCATTCCCAATGTCTAATTTTCCTAAATTTTCCGAGCAAATATTCTCATATGCGCAAATACGAACCCACTTTGAATCTTGATTTTGTTATTAAACAACTGTGAAATTAGTATCCATTTATGTACTTCACGTTTGTGTATTGTTTTGAACTAAAGTTTCTCTTAGTTTGTGGTGTGTGGGATGAATTTTGGAAATATCGTTATTAAACGTAGCGACACAGAAAATATAAAAATAATATATTATCCTTTTTAATAATGTGTAGCCCATTCAATCAATTGTGCATGAAAAAATCGCCTAAAAACTAAGTCAATTCGAAATTTGAAATTATGATTTCATTTCTACACAATGTTCACCAATTCAATTGCAATGGCTTTATAATGAATACGGATATTATTGGGTTCCTTATTATCGTTACTTAGTGTAGTGCATATAAGAGTTAATATCTCGGACACATGAATATAGTATGAAAACATTGCCGAACTAAAATTAATTATTTTAAGTAGTTCATGAAAAGTCGAACTCTTTTTTGCGAACGTGAAAGTAGAAATAAAACCGTGGCAACAAAAACATAAGTCTTCAATAACTGCCAGCCCATTTGTTAGATTATTAATCAAATAAGAAAGGTAAGTTAAAAGTAAATCTTAGGTTTACCCATATTAATAGACATTGACAAGTCTTGTCGTTGAGTTATAATAAAATTGCTTAGAATTTTTGTACACTTAATGGGTGGTAAAATGTGTTGCACAAAGTGACTGCATTTACATGTTAATGAAAACTTTATGGTAACATTATGAAAGAGGTTGATTAAAGTGAAATATTAACATGCTGCATTGCGGATGAGACTAAATTTGTTTTTTATTATAGCAAAAGCTGTACATAGCTGCACCTTTGATTTAAAAAAATAAGCCCGTTTTACTTTAGTTTTTGTTGGTAAACTAATACTCATGTTAAATCAAATCAAATAAAAAATCATTTATTCATATATACAATAATTATGAACGTCAAAAAAAAGAAATATACATTAAATGATTCTAATTTTACATTCACTGCCAGTTCTCAAATCAAGGTCGTAGAACGTAAGAGATGAACTGGCAACAAACTCTCCGCCACTCTTTTTAATTGCCAAGTTTTTTTTACACAATGTTTGTAAGGAGCTGCAACCATTGCACCATGTTCCATATGACATCTTGAGTAATAAAGAATAATAAAATAAATTTAAAACAATTAATTTAGATAGATAATTTTTTTTAACACATTAAGTCCTCTTTTCTCGGATCCAAGTTTGGCGGGTTTATAGTAGCAGCGTTGCCCAGTCGGATCCGTGCGAGCGTCCCTTTCATTTTTTAAAACCATTGCCATCCCTAGCTCTCGGAACCGAATATTCGACACGCAATGTGTTGAATGCCGACCACTCGGATCCGATAAATGTTATTTTATATTTTCAAACATTGATTATATACTTAATCAAAATTCGCCATAAAAAGTTTTGCTTTCCGGCTATTACTTTGTATACAATGTTTTAGCGTTCAATAGGTTAAAATAAAATTGAAAGGTGTCTTTTGATTGACTTGAAAAGCTGAGGTTTTGAGGAAATTTCTTAAACTTAAAACCCCCCCCCCTACCCCATTATAGTTAAATTTTAACATTTCATTAAAAATGGTTTAGTACCGACTGAGACACGGGCATCTACGTATAATATATTTAAGCAAAATGGTCACAGAAATTCAAATTACTCATTCTTAATTTAAACATTGAAACACGTACAATGTAGAAATTATAGTCTAAAATTAACGTACATTATAAACTACATTGTAATGTACATTACATTGTAATCTACAGCCCGATTCTTGATTCCCGAGATCTTAAGATAAGTTATTTGCATTTTCCAAAAGTTGTACATTTTAAAATTACATTATTCATGATGTCCTAAATAAGACAATATTTAGTTTAAGCATACAAACTAAAGTTATTGAAGTTGAAAATACTAGCCATTTTGCTGGTCTTTGTAAAGAAAACTGAATATACTTTGTTCGTATGAGCTTAGTCTTGTCCAGCTTTTGTATAAAAGAATATTTTAAAAGAATTCAAGATGCAAATCATTCGTTTGTTATTTTATCTTGAGGATTTCTTCGTTAGTTCTATATTTTAAGAAAACTGTAACTACAACAAAAATGCAGATTACAAATAGAAAAATAGCATTACAAGCCCAAAAAGGGTAAATGGGCTCATTCCAGCCTCCATGTATAATCATTATCTCGTACATTGGCTAGAAGACTGCAGCTCCTTACAAACATTGTGTAAAAAAACTTGGCGATAAAAAAGAGTGGCGGAGAGTTTATTGCCAGTTCTTCTCTTCCGTTCTACGCTTTTGATTTGAGAACTGGCAATAATGTAAAATTAGAATCATTTAAAGTATATTTTGACGTTCATACGTGTACATTACCTATATGAATAAATGAATTTTGATTTGATTAGACTGGAAAGTTTACCGGCTTTTTAAGATTTGCAACGCTCTTATCTTGGAGGATCCTTTGACGAATTAATTGAGAAATATTTCAGTGGGCCGGGATAAAAGTTAGTTTAGCGTTTTAGTTTTGCCACGCACTGCTGTGTGAAACCAGCTGCCCTTCAGTGTATTTCCGATCCAATTCGACTTATGGTGCTGCAAGAAAAGAGCGTACCAATTCTTAAAGGGCCGCAGCGCTCTCGCGGGCCCTCTGGCGGTATGACTTAACATCAGCTGAGCTTTCTGGTGGTGGAATAGGATATAATTTCGTATTCTGCCTCTACGACCGATGTTGAAACTCAGCTTTAGGTATTAATTCGAACACATCCCATGCTAGCAGCATGTGCTGCCTAGTGGCTTTAGCGTGCGACTCTAATACCTGAGGTCGTAGGTTCGATCCCCGGCTGTGCACCAAAGGATTTTCTTTTATGTGCGCTTTTAACATTTGCTCGAACGATGAAGGAAAACATCGTGAGGAAACCGACATGTCTTAGACCCAAAAAGTCGACGACGTGTGTCAGGCACTGGACGCTGATCACCTACTTGCCAATTAGATTTAAAAATGATCATGAAACAGATTCAGAAATCTGAGGCCAAGACCTAAAGAGTTTGTAGCGCTGATTATTATTATTATTATATCCCATCCTAAATGCGGTAGAAGATTTCTACGCAACGCCAAGGCATCCTGTTCCAGCTGTTTTATATTGACTAGTCATCGTCGACATTTCAAATCGCTCGCTTTACGTTAAATCGTTACAAGTAGCTGGACCCAGTATGAACTGAGAATAGCTCTCTATGTTGGGCCGAATTTGCGCTTTATAGATTAGCAGGCTGTGGCCCGCAGTAAAGTGCCGTCTCGCCTTGTTGAGTGCACCAAACTTCTTAGAGGCTAATATAGTGTAGCCTTTCCAATCAAATGACTGCAAAACTTAACATCATTTGAAATATACTTCGATACTTCTTATACCCAGCACTTCAATGCTGACTGAGGCCTTAAGAAGTGTCTTCGCAGAGCGACAAAGGGATTTTTAAACTTAAATCTTTCAACCTGTTAAATCAACCCCAGACTGAATGTAGCAGAATTTCGACGTCAGACACATGTGTAAGGGCTAGTTGATCTAATTCTTAGGGTAGGAAATTAAACACCCAATGACTTGATTTACAACAATTCTCTTCACTAATTTTACTTAAACTCTATAACTTCAAACTTGAACAAAGGAATTGCCCATGCGCATGTTCTATAACATTTATAATTTATTCCCTACCCGATCATCCTACTTCGGGCAGATGTTCGAGTTAATTCATGACAATTCGTAAACATCCGAACGAGTCAAATGAGTATCTATTGCACATGCGCAATTGTAGCAGGATTCTTAAGAATATATTTAATAATAAATAAATTAATATTAAAAGCTAATACATGTTTGTTTCGGTACTGATCAACGGGCATGAAAACCTGCACGACCAGTGTCAAGAGTATCGCCAGTGCTATATTTTAGTGTATAGCTTTTTCCCCAAAAACAAAATTATCACCAACATTGCAAAACTCATGTTACTACACACATTACTCACATACACTTACTAAAAATCTCAAAGAATATCTTGTCAACCTGTCCTATGCTGATACAGAAAATGTTCTTATTGTGCTAAAATAGTTTTAAATGTCATAAAGTTAAATACTGCTCACATATCAAAAGGAAGAGACTGGCTGCCCACACCTGAAATCCTACTGTGGGGGCCAGTGCACTTTACTTTACCTAAATATCCTGCATATTGGGTACAATGAAGTCTTTCTTCTTTGCAATGTTTCTAAGTAATCATATAACTTCATATGCAGAAGAAACATGCTCGGCGATAGGAGGCGGCTTGTAGGCACTTCGATCGAGCCACTTCATAGTATCTCGGTGAGCCCAAAGGCATTGAAAGAAGCGCTCTGTGTAATTCCGTATCTAATAAGATTTTGAAAGTTTTAAGTTTATATTTGCATCTTGCTTGCGGTGCGCTATCTCCATGCTTCTTCTACTGTATTTCACGTCTGTGCAGAATAATTTCTTAGTAAGAATCTTGAATTATGCAACTTACTAAGATTAATGGTTTGACTTCAATCCAAGTTCAATCCAATCGATAAATTATTCAAAAGCTAAACTATAACGGTGACTAGCAAACAGAATAATGTAATGAAGCTATACCAATGCTACTAACTTCGTTTAACTAGACCTGTTCAATATTTATGTAAAAATGTATAAAATGAGGCAGTAAACTTTAAGGATTATGATGTAATACCTTTGAAATATAAAAAACGCTAATGCTTACTGTATGTCACAATATTTGAGTTAAAAGCGATATTCTCTAACACTTACAAGAAATAAATAATCTTAAATTTAGTTTTGCTAATTATTTGTATGTAAAAGCAGCCGGGTTCTTGGCATATAAATAATTGGTGTTTGCCTGTTTGAACACATTGGCAAATGCCATCATAGGTGTTTTAACACAATAAGTACTCTTTCCTCGAATCCGTGCGAGCGTCCCATTCATTTTTTAAAGCATTGCCATCCCTAGCTTTCGGATCGGAGTATTCGGCACTCCATCTGCTGTATGCCAACCATTTTCTTATAAAAATAATAATATACATTTAGACACATTTTATAACATTCAAATTTACTTAATCAAAATTCGCCATAAAAAGTTTTGGTTTCCGGCTATTACTTTGTATCCATTGTTTAAGCATTCAATGTGTTAACCGTCTACATTCACCACAAATATAACATCATAAAATGTAATAAACTCTAAACAAAACTAATTATAGATTTATTGGATTATACGTCACAATATGAATGCGTTTAGAATTTAGATATTTTTAGATAGCAATTGGTGGATACCAATTGCTATGTTTCAGCAATATCGCGATAGCATAGCATATGTTCTAACAAAAGCCTTATATGGATTTGCGAAGCATACTGATCTATGGTATTATGAATATGAATGTGTTAGTTATGCTGATACTTTGGCATTGTAATAGCAGACGGTATTGGATTCACACTGATAACACATTACTATTCCTTTGTAGGTTCAAGGTTTCTAGCATAAGCATAATCACAATGTCAATGGTAGAGGCTTTATTTTCTGTCGTTTTCATTTTTAAACTACCTGAATAATTGTGTGAGACCGGACGCTTTGATTTTAAACAACGAAAGTTAGACATTGTCTATCGGTTTGTATGTAATGTGGAATTGAGTAATATCTGGGAATGATGATCTATTAGGATAGATTTTGTAAACTTTTAATAAAATACTCATGGCGCTAACAAGGTTTAGGGGTTGGGCCTGACATTTTTGTATCTGTTTTGTGAGCATTTATTTTTTTCAAAATGGCGAGGCTTCCTGACCCAGGCACATACCATTCCATTCCTCACGATATTTTCTTACACCCTAGAATTGCGTGTTATTCAACATTCAAAATCATTCATTCATTTTCATGACACATAACACTTATGAACATCAATAAATTAATACATTATAAATGTAAATAATAAATCTAGAACCAACTAGAAGAACTGGCAATAAACTCTCCGCCACTCTTTTTAATCATTTAAAAGATTTTTGTAAGGATCTGCAATGATTACATCTTGTTCCACAGGACATCTTAATGAATAGTTGATTAATAATACAAAGCAAAGATTTGTCATCTATAGCAGTAGGCATGGTGAAGTAGGAGCACGCACTTACGTTCTCGTAGGAATTAATTAATTGTGCTCATAGACAGAAAGCCCATTGGTGTACAGCCAAGGATTGAACCTACGACCTTAGGATGAGAGTCACACGCTGAAGATGCGTGGCCAAATCTGCCCCTAATGTTTATTAAGATCAGGTATATTTTTGCTTCATCATAGTCGACTCACTGCTTTTTGAGACACCCACGCATATCTGAGGAAAATGAAAAATACTTAGTCATCGTTACCTATTTGTTTTCCTTATCAAGTTGTCATGTATTTGATGTCGGTTTATTTTTTATTATTTCGACTTTTTAATATATATAGTATGTTGATCTTGATATTTTAATTTACGCATTAAATTAAATATCAAGGCTTGATTGCTGATCTGCGAAAATGTAAAATTTAGTCTACGACTATGGGAAGCCTTACCTCGAATGAAAAGGTTAACATGGATGACAATAACAATATGTTATAATAATTGCTGTTTTAATAGTGGTCATTTGTGAATTCATATAATTTCTGTGCAAATATCAAGGGTTTACGTACGAGACGACAATTCTTAAATAGACAAATATTTTTAGCGAATTCGTATGTCACTTGTTTATCAAGACAGGCATCATACAGGAATTAAGATACTAAAAAGTCCTTTTAACATAACTATGCATACTTTGAAACACTGTCGTTTAATATAACGTAATACCTATTCAACTAAGATTATAAAAGGTTTTTCAACAAGAACTTTGTTTTCTAAAACAAAATAAAACAAAGAATTTAGAGGAAAATGAATAAAATTTTTATTGTGTTACAAAGAGAAAAGTTTGGCAATTATGAATGAAAAATGATATCTGGCATATGTCCACCACGACCACGCTGACAGATGTTGATTCTTTCATCAAAATTTTTAATCACTTTTTGGCAAAATGGAGGGTCTATTTCGTTAATGACATCACGGATTTTGAGTTTTAAGGCTGCAATCGATTCGATTGGCTCCGTATAGACTCTGTCTTTAACATAGCCCCACAAAAAATAATCCAGTGGTGTTAAATCATACGATCTGGCTGGCCACTTAACAGCTGAATTTCGCGAAATTATGCGCTCGGGAAGTTTGGTTTGCAATAAATTGATCGTTTCATTGGCTGTGTGACATGTGGCACCGTCCTGTTGAAACCACATTTCAGTGATATCCATGTCATCAATAATAGGCCAAAATTTAGTGGTTAACATCTCGCGATACCGTGATCCATTGACTGTTACCGCATTTCCAGCCTCATCTTCGAAAAAAAACGGCCCAATCACGCCTCCAGACCACATAGCGCACCACACAGTAACACGTTGAGTATGCAAAGCCTTCTCAATAATTGCTTTAGGATTTTCAGAAGCCCAAATGCGACAATTTTGCTTGTTGACGTACCCTGACAAATGAAAATGGGCTTCGTCTGAAAAAATGATTTTTTCAGAAAAACTCCTGTTGTTCCTGAATGAACTGAGCGAATCTGCGGCGATTTGAATGGTCGATCAGCTTTAATTCCTGCACCGGTTGAATCTTGTAAGGCTTCAAAGCCAAATCCTTTCGCAAAATTCGCCATGTTGTGCTTTTGGATAACCCCAATTGTTGAGAACATCGTGAAATTGACAAATTTTGATCTTCTTCAACACTGTGGCTCACGGCGGCGATGTTTTCTGTTGAACGACCCGGAACAGAACCACCATTTTTATAGTGGATTTGAATTATTTTAATGCGATTTACGAGCGAAATTGAATTCATTGTAATAATTGCCAAAGCACCTACTACGAATACCGCCAAAAACTAAATGTCAAAACTATCACGTTCTCGGTGTTGCCACAATTGAAAAACAAACTTCTTGTTGAAATACCCTGTAGATATATTCGATTTTGAGATCTTAAAATAGTTCTCCTAGGTTATTTCTAAAATGTATCTGTATTTAAATCGTTTTGAATTTCTTTGCATTTATACTATTATACTTTTAAAAGCACGCATGAAATATTTATGAAATTTAATACAAATTGTTCAGATCTTTTATACGCGAAGTAAATGAATATGACTCGCGGCGAGAATTCTAAGACGTAAGAAATGATACTTGGACAATATAGCGTAATTCATTTGAAGCGAACAGCTCTGTAAATAATATAAACTCAGTTCTCATAATAAAACTAGAAAGTACGAAGTTGTATAAATGAATTTGATTTATAGCTTCATATTTTTGTTAAGTTTTCAGAAAAGACCTTAAAGACTTAGAACTTAGACTTTAGAACCAATTCGACTTAGGGTCCTTCAAGAAAAGAGCGTACCAATTCCATCCATGGCCGCCGTTCATGGGCGGCGGTATCACTTAACATCAGGTGAGCCCTCTATCCGTTTGCACCCTGTTCTAAAAAAAACTTGCTTGTTCTTGGAGCAATTCTCTGTGACTGCGAATAGCGGCAGCGATTACGAATCCACTGTTGATTTTTGTTCTGCAATTCCTCGCGACATCAGTGCTACGGATAATGCACTATATCGAAGAGTGCCAGCTCAGGGAGTGTTTTTAAAGATAGCAACGGTTAACATAAATAAGTTTCGCAAGAGTGTGCGTGAAAAGCGGACGTTATGACAAGGATACAAAAGGTAGGGTTGTTGTTGGGTTAGCAATGTCGTACATACCTGGACCGAATCCAGAAGGTACTACGTATCCAGGAGGGCATATTTAAACGTACCAATAGCCGATGAACGTGCATGGCGAATGTCATGAAAGTGGATCGTGACAGGTATTCCACGACCGTAGCAAGTGGAGAGCTGTTGTCTCTACCACTTCGGGGAAAAGGCATGAAAATATATATTGTTACACTAGTTTAATTAAAGCACTGATCGGTTAATTTTCATTAATATGTTTGTAAAACAGTGAAAGATATTTAGTTTAGGAAATTGAATGTGACGATCACAATTAATCATTTATAAAGGTAAGTGAAATATAATATTTACCTAAAGTAACATATAAACGGCAAAAACAAAACACAAATTCCTCGGTTCGATACCTTATGCATCGATTTTGTTTCGCACAAATTAGAGGATTATAAACTAAATAATGCAAATGTTAACATGTTTTCATGTTAGAAATTTAGATGTATAAAGAGCCTTTGCCTCGTTGTTTGTGTGAGGAATTATGGTAAAGTTCACATACCGTTTAATATTGATTGCATGAAATTAACACCGTAAAGCCCCGGGCACAGCTAATTAGTTGATATCGTTTTATTCTTCAATATTGCCCAGATTATATAGAAGGTACTAGGTAGATTTACAAATTGAATGTTTTATTTAAATTAATAATTATTTATATTTGATCGATAAAATGAACTTTGATTACAATACATACCGTTATGGTAGAATTCAACCCGCGCTATCGAGTAATTAAATTAAATTTGCTTAATGATATTAATTTATCGACTAAAATTCAAAGTAGAAAGATAAATTGTGTTAGCAAGCTGCACATACTATAACAAATAAACAATATTTTTTTTATAAAAGGATTTTTTAATAATATTTACAATTGACAAGGCACCAGGTAATTTTTTGGTCCGATACTAGAGAGAGCCACCTGGGCAAATCGGGCACTACTTTATAAAATTGAATTATCTACTTTTTTATGTAATAGGAGGCAAATTGGCAGGAGGCTCATCTGATATTAAAACCGTGGCCTATGGACACTCATGCCAGAAGGCTCGCAAGTGCGTTGCCGCCCTTTTAAGAATTGATACGCTCTTTTCTTGACCCTAAGTCGAATTGGTTTGGAAATATATCAGGTGGTTCCACATAGGGGATGTGCGCGGCAAAGACTGCCTCGGACACGACGGACACTAAAACGTCAAATAACTGATATTTTCAATTTTCTTATGTTTTTATATGGAAATACTGTTAATAATATTTCCATGTAAAAAAATTATAATACTACTAATATACTACCAGAGATTCAGTCGCTCATTCAGAAGGTCTTTATCAAGGTAATAAATCCGATTTTCCACAAAAAAACTTTATTTGACATAACTTAACTCCATCAATTTATGCTTCTTACAAAGTTCTAACCCCTAAGTTCGTCGAACTCATATTTTACTTAGTTTGAAACCGATGATACGTAAAGATCGCATTGGGTTTAGCGGAACATTCTTTAGGCGATATGTAAATTTTATACTTAGCAAACTGACATTACAAAACATTGCAAAACTCCCATACATTTATTTATTTTACTTATATTTGGACGTGCTGGTGTATTTTGTATAACGATGTCGCGTTTTTTTTTCGGAACTAAGATTTATAAACAAGGAAAGGCTATTTGATATCGTCTTCGTTCCTTGCATCTTTGTAGTTTGTACATAGACAACCGTTCTTCATTTAATATTGAAACAATACAGTTCATTCCTAATTGTTATAAATTATACAAAGCAATATTAATTCAACAAATGTTCGACGTCCAATGTAAGTAATAATAGTAGTATCTATTATAATAATCGATCTTGAATTAGATTATCATGATTCATGTGCACCTTTACTTTTTGATCTTTTTTTTTATGTATCCTTTATCAGTTTCGTTTATTGTTATTTCTTTTTGTTTCTGTTAAGTATGTTTTTTCCTTCTTATTGTATTTATAATATGTATTTTTGCACTTCTTGCCTACCTTATGTAATTTTCTCACAGTGGTTGTCTGGAAGAAATCGATGATTCATGTGCCCTTATAACTTTGTTTTTTGTATGTATCCTTTATCAGTTTCGTTTATTGTTATTTCTTTTTGTTTCTGTTAAGTATGTTTTTTCCTTCTTATTGAATTTGTAATCAATGTGAAGAAATCGCTCTAAAGTGATAAGGCCGCCAGTTGCTTTTCATTAAATTATGTTTAATTTTTTCCCCCTTTTATGTAATGCAACGAAGTGTTAATAAATAAAATAAAATGAAGAAATAGTATATTGAGTATGTTACCTACATAGACATAGCAATCTAGCCAAGTGGTTTTATTGTGCAACTCTTATCGTTACTACCGGACTGTTAGTATACCCCAACATTTAATACTCGCTGTAAGGAGACAAAGCAACTTCTAAACCTAAACAGAACTATCTTACAAGGATAGCTTCAATCACGGGCCATTGTCTCCTTAATAAACATCTTTTTGTCCTAGTTGCGACAGACAGCCCCATGTGCAGAGGTTGTTTCAGCGCAGAGGATCAGTCACCTACGTAGTCCTGGAATACGAGGCTGTGGCTTAACAACGTACAGAAATCCTCGGAACAGTGAGGTCGCTCCGTGAAACCTGTGAAGTGCCCAGGAAGCTTGTGTGCTTTTGGAAGGAGTTAGGCTGGCTTAGTTAGCCAGGATTTTACGTACAACGGACCTATTGAGCTTCTAAGTGCGGAAACAGAGTCCGCATACCGATAACCGATAACCGATACTCGCATTGTACGGGCCATGGCTGTACATTTTGCTCACTTAGGTTTTCTTAGTTTTGTAAGCGTGATGTTTCCCTATGTACGTGCCAAGGCTCATACATCATGCTTAGCTACAAACGTGAAGATTTCCAATGTATGTACGTGCCATGGTTGTACATTTGGATCACTTATAAGCAGCACGATTTCCTGAATCGTCGGAGTTACACCCCGAGAGTATAGCCAGACGTAGGCACTCTCTTCGATTGTTTAATTGTATAGCAATTATCATTTTATTATATCGCTCATATTCTATTGTTATACGTAAGTGGTGAATATAAGGTAATATAAAGATCTTCTATTATTTCAAGCACCTGATGACCCAGGAACCGTACACGCACATACGTTGAAGTAGTACATCTTAAGGCATGCCTCAGACCCAAAAAGTATGTCAGGCACAGCCGATCACTACTTAAAATGATCTCGATTGAACTTAAAAGGTTGTTGCGCGAAAGTTTTGTTTATTACTAAGGCACATGTCGAATTGTTACGGTGATATTATATTTTGTAACATACCAGGCTTGTAGTTTTACAATTTATTCAGTATAGGCAAACAAATATACGAACCTTCATCTTTATAATATTCTACCGATCCGTCCCGGCTTCGCAGGGGTGGGCATTTATTTTTTAACATTGTTTGTAGATATGGATATGTTCTTTAATATTGTAAAACATTTTCTTTTCTGTCATCAATAGATTTTGCAGCGCATGCGATGAAAAATAGACATTTTTTACAACTTGGATAACATTATTGTAGTTTGCGTAATAGTAATTTTGTCTAAACAAAGTTAGTCACTAAACACCTTATTAATAAGTCAATCAGCTATTGAAGTTATCCTTATTACGTTCCTGTCATTTCACTGAGTTCTTTTTCCATTTCTCTTTGTCTTGAGCAACATGTCTCCAGTTTTTCTCCACTAGTTCAATTACGTCATCTGTCCATCTTCTCTTTTGTCGTCCTATACATCTCTTTCTGGTAGGTCCAGTTTATTTTCTTATTTCAAATGTCCATCTTTTATCCGGCGCTCTAGGGAATTTGTTAGTCGGCCAAAGGATTGAACATGCATGAATAGTTTGAATGTCGACCTTAGTACTTTCAAAAATACTAATTAGTAGTTTTTACTACTAGCCTACATAAAAAGACTTATTGCATATGCATTTAGTTTATACTGACTGAAAACAGTATAAATAATGAAACCATATTTTCATTTACATTTATTATTTTAAATATTCCTGTATATTTTACCCTGACATTTGTGTTTAAAAAAGCCAATTTACTGATTGAAAAAATATTTTTGGCTGCTTTTTCTTGGAAACAGACAGGTACTCAAATAATAATTATATTTCAATGGAACTTATTTCAATTTCGATGATCACTTTGATCAGAACAAAGCCTCCCACGAGTTTACCTTTAATATTATGATTCCTTAGAACAATGCAATCTGTCTTTGATATAACGAAATTATTAATTTCCAAGAATTGTTTCCACAAAAGGGTTTATAAAATAACTTACATTTCTTTGTAAAGGGACTGGGGAACCTCAGAGTAGTAATTCAAAATTCGAACAATTGAAAATTCTTTATTTGTTTAGCAATATGTACAATAAGATTCAGATTGAGGCCTGCCTAGTAAGTCAGAGACCTGTGACAGGGAGCTTCCCTCTTCTTTAAATAATTTGACGCAAATAATCTTATATTACTTATATTTAATGAACTCAACTATTTCGTAACATTTCTATAATTACAACGGAAATGGAAACGAATTGTCACGAAACAATTGACGGTATTTCCACTAATGAGATATATTCATAGTAACCAAAAACAAAAACAGTCGAAGTAGAGAGAACCAGCAGATTTTAGAGTTAGGGTCTGTTTCACAATGTCCAAATAAGTTACAAATAATTCCTATTTATTACTTATTGGTAGCATAAACAGTATTTTTGCGTTTCACGACTGTCAGATAGCGCTATTCGTCATGAAACGTGAAGTATCTTATTCGGAATTTTTATCTTTCGAATAATTTATGTGTTGCATAGCCATTTGGTACTTTATCCATACATTGTGAAACAGGCCCTTAGCAACACGGGTAAGTGTAAGAGTCTAGACTAACCGCAGCCTATTCTCTTACATCAAATCTAATACGTTATTACCATAATTATAACAATGAAGCCCGTTTATTTCAACTCTTTACAAATATGTATAGATTAAATGTGTTAGATTTTTTTTTTCTTCTTACTCGATATCCTAACTTTTTTCCGGCCCACTGATCGGAACCTTATGCTGAGTTTTGCGTATAGCTAACGTATCAAATGCAATAATAATAATAAAAATAATAGCCTTCATTCAGATACATTTTACATTATATATTTTATATACATTTAAACAAATTTCCATTTCAATCCAATTCTGGTGCATCTGTGTGCCCTTTTTTGGCAAAGGCCTCCTCCAAAGACTCTCACTCTTAGTTAGCGCTAAATTTTGATGTATTGTGATTTATCAGGGGTAGATCAGAACAGCTGTCTGATGGCGACGTGCAACTCGATCGTATTTAAACGGTTTTATTTAGCTCACACCGTTTGTTTTATTCTTTTTTCTTGGGTCAAATTTAGTAATTCAAATTTCACCTTCTTCCTGTCAACCGATTAATCTGAAATTTTGTATACACTTTGGATTTTGGTGACAATACAATAATGTTTATTCATTATCATTATAAATTCAAGATGGCCGCCGCTACAAAATGGCGGATAATTTATGTTTTATTAATCCCATCAATATGGGTATCAAATGAAAGGGCTCAACAAGCAGAATGCAATATACTATAAAAAAATTGAAATCCAAGATGGCAGCCGCTACAAAATGGCGGATAACGTAGGTTTTATCAATCCCATCAATATGGGTATCAAATGAAAGGGCTCAACAAGCAGAATACAATATACTATAAATAACGGGCAAGAAAACTTGCAATAATGAAGCACTAAATAAATTAAACAGAATGCGAAATAAAACTAAAAACTAGAAAATAAAAATAGGTAAAAAAACTTTTTAAGTTAAACGGTTTTATGTTAAACATATATTACAATGTTTAAGATAAATGTACTAAAAACCAAAAAATAATAAAATAGATACAGTCGTGGGAATTATAAACATATGCATCGACTAGACTAAAATAAAACCGTGGGGCACGTCAATTGTCTACAAATTATCGACTTAATGTGCGATAGAAGAATCGTTTAATTCGTCGTTAAAATAGGCAGTTGGCCCGCAGACGGTGAGGAAATTACTTACTATTTTCTTGCTCATGGAAATTCCCCACGGTTTTATTTTAGTCTAGTCGATGCATATGTTTATAATTCCCACGACTGTATCTATTTTATTATTTTTTGGTTTTTAGTACATTTATCTTAAACATTGTAATATATGTTTAACATAAAACCGTTTAACTTAAAAAGTTTTTTTACCTATTTTTATTTTCTAGTTTTTAGTTTTATTTCGCATTCTGTTTAATTTATTTAGTGCTTCATTATTGCAAGTTTTCTTGCCCGTTATTTATAGTATATTGTATTCTGCTTGTTGAGCCCTTTCATTTGATACCCATATTGATGGGATTGATAAAACCTACGTTATCCGCCATTTTGTAGCGGCTGCCATCTTGGATTTCAATTTTTTTATAGTATATTGCATTCTGCTTGTTGAGCCCTTTCATTTGATACCCATATTGATGGGATTAATAAAACATAAATTATCCGTTGGGAAAAAGTGTTTTTGCGTTTATCTCTTTGACTTTGTATCTGGGAATGAGTATGGAAACATTGAGAACCACTGTCATTATTGAAACGGACGTAATAACATGACGAGTATCACGCGTATTTGCGAAAGATATCGTTGACCGTTGATAATGAAATGAAACATTTCGTCTTTTGTTTTACATTCCCTTGGTAGTACTGTTGATTTACGAATACTTTCAGCAAAGATCAAAGAAGCTAAATTGTAAATTCATATAATTTCCCAACTTTGGTACATATTATTGTAATTAAGTGTTGTTGAAATATACTCAAATAAAGGATATTTCAAATATAACACAGTTTAAACACTTTTAAAGCTTATCGTATATTTAACACTGCAGTAACAAGAAAAGACACACCGGGGAAATTAGTGATTGTAGTTTCACGGAAAACCTAATTTCATGTTAGTTCGTGCACGTACTAAATGCCTCATGTATTCGTATATAGGAAGCTCTTTTAGCTTTATCAGTGCAGAAAATTAAAAAAAAAAACAATGTTTTAGATACTGTTAGAAACTGAAGATAAAACAATTCTGTCATCATATCGTAAATTGAATAGTTAAATAATGCAAATTATTAATTTCTAAATAATATATAATATATTAGTTTTAATGTTACATTTACCTAACATGCACGCAAATGCAGAATTGCGTAGAAATTTATCTAAAATTACTAATCTGTTTTTGATTAGCTTTGATATACACTAAGTATATTTTATCGTGATCATCATTACTCCTTTGAGTAATCCTCTGGATATAACATATAAATAAATAGATTTACACTCATCAATTTTTTTTAATAGACCAGCAAACGGTTGGGTGTATCAGTTAATGTTATATAATATCGCCCGCCACAAGAATCACACAGCCAGATGCCTCGCAAATTGCCTTTTAAGAATTAGTACGGTCTTTATTGGAGGGCCCTATGTTGAATTGGTTCGGAAATACTTAAGTGGGTAACTTGTTCCATATTGTGGTGGTGCGCGGTCAAAAGTGCATTAAAACACGCTCAGTTGTGAAGCTCCATATTCTGCCATGACGTCCTATTCAATGATGAAACTCAGCAGCGGGTCGGTAATATTATTTGCTTTGATAATGTTACAATTAGATAAAAAGGGTGCGTGTACTTATGTATGCGCGTAAGAAGTTATACTTCTTAAGGCTAAATAGGCATGCAAATATCAACTAATTTTTATTGTCATATAATACAAACATTAACATAATGTCATAATAAAAGGTAAGTTAAGTTATTTAGAATTGGTGTCAAACTTATAATCTAGATTCTCACCCACGCTATAAGAGCACCTTGCCTTTAAAAAATTAATAACCTTCCCCTTGAAACAATTGCACGACACTGATCTAGTCTATACTTTCCTAGAAGTAATAGATAGAATTTAATGAGTGGTTGTCTGGAAGAAATCGCTCTAAAGCGATAAGGCCGCCAGTTGCTTGTCATTAAATTATGTTTAATATTTTCCTTTTATGTAATGCAACGAAGTGTTAATAAATAAAATAAATAAATAAATAGTTTAATAGTCACGGCGTAACAATTTTTGGCTTTCATCGAAGTGCAGCGTGTAGTTTTTGATCCGAACCACTTTTCTGAACACTCTCAATGCGAAATATGGAAGATGAAGATGACCACATCTATACGCAACGCCAAGAAATCAAGATGCTTGGGTTGTCGGGAGTCGATGATTCGAATCGTTCTTCTTTGAATAAGGTCGATATAACCAAAACGGGTAGATACAAAACCAATCGTAAATTATTTTATGTATGAAAAAATTAAAATCTTTCGTTTGTAAAATTGTTTAACAACCTCATTGTTCATTTGGAAACATTTCAAAAATGAAAAGACGAAAACGCTTTTCTCTAAAAAAAACAAGCTTTATTTACTTTACTCAGAACGTTTTGTCTACATTTTATAATAAGCAAACAATACTTCATCTGAAAAAATAAGAAACAACATGTAATGTATCCTTTCAGGCTTACATCAAATGAAATGTTTATTTATAACATAACCTCTAATTGAATGTCACATTGACATTGATCTGAAAAATGTCAGCGATGACGCGGCAAATTTAAACCAAATGAAAAACTGCAACTTTTTTTTTAATATTCAATAAACAAAAGTTATTCGATACATGCAGCTTGAAGTTAGATGGATGATTCTTTTGCAATTTGAAAAACCTTTGAAGCGGTACTTATGTCTACTTTTGCCAAACAAAGACATCCATTGCAAAGCATACAATGATCACGTAATGCTGAGGTACCAATCACAAAACTTGAGCCTTATTGACAAGTAACAAGTAGGTCGAAAGCTCCAATGGACGTGCTCAAGCGTTCGTAGAGCGTATATCTGTCGCAATGATTCAATTACACCCCAAAATTTCTAGGTGTTTTTTTATGTATGTAAGCAGTATAGAAAGAATTACTGGATGTAACCAGATAATTGGGTGTGGATACATTCTGTGAAACAAAAGAAGGTTTGCGTACGGGAGGCGTCAAACGTCAAATAATCAACGTTAGTAAAACATAGCTTATTTTTTAAATCGAATATATCCATGATTTTTTTTAATTGTTTACGCATTTTTTATCATTTTACTGTGTGACTCTGTTTCTTGAGGTCATAAGTTCAATCTCCGGCTGTCAAAATCTGAGGCCTAATAAGGTTGTAGCGCCATTGGTTTATTTTATTTTTGTTACTTACGTATTTTAATTTAGGAATTAAGAAAATATAAATTAAACTTGCATTCTGAAACTTCAACTTGTAGGAGAGCTACAATGCGCAATTGAGTGAAATACAGATTTTATACTAGAGATTTTTCTAATTGTATTTCAGTATAATTAGGCTATAGTGATTATAACATTACCCTTCTTCAACAATCAGAATCAGAACGAAGCGAAATCGTGGAAAAGGCTACTTGTTATTCAAGTCAAACAAAATGTATGAACATTATTTCAAATTAGTATTATCAAGATTGATTTAAGAGTGCTTACCGAAAAAATATTCGTAAGAAATATTAATAACCAGATTGGAAATGGAATGAAGTTAAAATTTTTTCATTTACATAATTCGCGATTACTCAACCTTATTTTCTTAGCTTTTCCAAGTCCGAAGATAAAAGAATTTAGAGATATTTATGAATAGACGAATAAAGAATTACTGCTTCCTTAAAACCTATTTCTAGATATTTATTTTAGTTACGTGACTTCATTTGCAAGAGTTTTATGTAAGCTAGCAATATGAGCTCTTTTAACTGCTTGCGAAATAATAATGAGGTATTTAGTGTAAATGGTGTGCTTAAAAGTAACAAAAAACTCGTTATTTGTTTATGTTGGGATCTTATAAAATTTATTTTACTCGTATAATATTATTTAATAGAGAGGATATAAAATTAAAATGATTTAATTCGTTCGTAGTTAAGTCGCAAAGTGATATAATTTGTAGATACAAACATGCATGCAAAAACTGTATGAACATTAATAAATATTTATTCGGTATTCTTAAGAGTGTTGTAGTTTAATAATGCAAGGGTTCAATAATAATAGGTGCTACCACTGTCTATATCTCTTACGCTATTATTTATATATATAGGTAATTAGAGACTTCAGAGCTGGGTGGATCTATGATTTTTGGCATCGTACGTACTCAGGTCTTTTGTTTGAACGACTGTTTTGCTCACGAAAAGTAAAATATAATAGAAATTCATTTTATACATGCAATTAATCGGAACGTTATATTAAAGCCATGTATTTTTCTGAACTATTATTTTCAGCTAACGCCATAGTATCTAGTTTTTATAAAACATATCGGTCATGTTAACATAGTTGAATAGATTCTTAAATTACCCATCATTATGTATCAACACGACTCTAGAACATTCGCCTTGACTTTGGAGAATCGCCAACTTCCTCACGCCACTTTCTCACATTTATTGAAAGGCTTTTTTGGGGATTAAATTTATTAGCTATTTGAGTTACATATTGTTCGTAATATTAGTATAGGAAACAAATTTTTTTGAAGTTTTCTAAATTTAAGTTAATACTGAAAATCTTCCTTATTTCGTTAGTGGAGTGACCCTCACTGAGTGATTACCCGCCAAGTTGTGATACTGTTTAAAGCAAGAGCAAATACAAATACAAGACGAACAAAAACTCACTAAAACAAATGCATCAAATGGAAATAATTTAAATTCCAAAATTGAATGAATCGTTTCCAAATTTAACTATTTTGAATTAGACGCATGGAAAGCAACAATTAATTAAAGCATTTCAAAAAATACCAGTTAAATAAAATCATTTGTAACACAAACCCCTTTGAATACCACAAATGAATCTTCTATGTGCAGAGGTCAAAGTAATCTGGTCGACCATTCGCGGCTACGAGCAATTAAACGCAGTTAAAACATTTCGAAAGTAGAACTTTCAATTGTTTAAGTTGAATATTAATTAAATATTTAGGTCTACTGCAAAATTGTTATTTTTCGACTCTAGAACGTTCGCCTTGACTTTGGAGACTGACGGATAAGGCTAAATTTGATACATTGATTTAGTAATCAGTTGTGATGAGAAAATAGCGGAAAACTTGGGTTCGGCCCTGACTGACTATCGGTTTTAAATAATCTAAAGGAAACATTTTAAGATACATTAAGATAGATTTAAGAGCAGTGTTCTCCTTGTGGCTTCAGCGTGCAACTCACATGCCTGAGGTTGTAGGTTCGATTCCCAACTGTGCAACAATGGACTTTCTGTATATGTGCGCATTTAACATTGGCTTGAACGGTGAAGGAAAAATTCGTAAGGCTTGTCTTTAGCCTATAATGTCCGAAACAGGAGGCTGATTATATATTGACATGAAAAAAATACGGAGATTTGAGGCCCAGAACTAATAGGATCAGCACCATTGCTTTTTTAAGTCACATTTTTGCATATAATAGAATATTTTTTTAATTATATTTTCTTAATTGTAAATTGTATTGTTAAGTATATTTTTTTTATAATTCTGTTAATTATATAAAATACTGATTAGTAACTCTATCTCTATTGGCACATTTTTTCTTAACTTTAAACACTTATAGAAGTAATGGTTATCGTTGTGTATAGCATATATTTTCGTGTCTTTAATGTAGATTGTGTATTTCAATAAATGAACAAGTATTGCAGTGTTTTTAATAGCCTTTTCGGACATGGCAGTATTTTCTTTATTTTTCGTAGATTGTTCTTTTGTTCCACTTTTGCGTGATTCCAATCTTTTCCAATCTTCTCCATTCTGGCCTTTCTATGGCCACTCTACCATGTTTTTCCCACGACTTGTCTAATGTCGTCGACCCACAACAAAATCAACAGCAAAACACTATTGCAGTAGAGATATTAAATTTTCACAAGCTACACACATGTGACATAATTTTAGTGTAAGCTCCGCAAATCTGTCACAATTATGAACAAATATTTCATCAGTATAATTCATACATATAGGAATAAACAGAGATAAAACGAGTGGAGATCTAGGACACAATTTAATTAACGACGTCTTTCATCTTCATCTAACAGAAAATAACGCCCTTAACTCTGCCGCATGACAATTTATTAATCAGATTAAATAGATTTATTTGTAACTTAAATTTAAATTAAATTAAATAGGCTGCTAAATGTCGACCAGCTCACCGATGCTTGATTGCTTGGTGAGGCTTATGAGGCCCTTGCAAAAAAAGCTTTGCGTTATGTTAAAGAAAAGACTTGGCCATTAAAAAGAGTGCAGCACAGTTTATTGCCAGTTCTTGTCTTCCGTTCTACGCCCTTGATTTGAGAACTGGCAGTAAATGTAAAATTAGAAACAACTAATGTATATTTCTTTTATGACGTTCATAAGTATACATTTTGTTACCTACATGAATAAATTATATTTGAATTTGAGTTTGCAGTGTTAGAGTTGCTTCTGAGGCCTAGTATGTAGTGTGTATTACACATTTTTTTTCGTTGCATTATTAATTACAATGGCAAAGTTTTAATTACCGAACGGTTCTGATTGCTAGGTTATCTTAAACGATATTATAATTATAGTATAGGTAACGAAACATTTCCCATCAGTTTTTCCAAGTTTGTGTCACATTTATTTCAGCCTAGAACAATATTTTCTAGATACTTACGTTGTTTTTTTTTTTTTGTTTTTTTTGGGTTGGGATGGTTTTTATACTAAAAGATGTGGCGGGTGGACGCCAACTTCATCTAATGGTTTATGGTAGAGAGCTCCAGGTCGTGGTGGTGATCGAGGTTCCTCACGTAGAAGGGAGCACCGGTCGCGATTCTCAAGAATCGCGTCTGCAGCATCTGTAGCCGGTGGATATGGGCGGGGGCACAGTGCGCGAAGTATATACACGTTCGGATACAGGTCTTGTACAATGTCACCTTGTGTCTAAGGGACATGTGACTGTTTTTATTTAGGAGGAAATGTAGGCGAGATCGCAATATCAGAGAATGGACGGTAGTGGCCAGCATAGAAGAACTGATACGCTTGGCGAAGAATAATGAGAAGTATGACGATCTGCCCGCCAACCTCCAATAGTGGAGAGGCACTACAAGAAGAAGGAAGCGAGAGGGGACAAAAGCGGTCTTCTTACGAACGGCGGGTATATCCTTACGAAAAGACATGCCACGGGATATGGTTACCTCTTTTTTTGCCGGAAATAAGCGAGAGCACAGGGGCTGCCTCTAGAAAATAGAACTGCGACGCTCTTTCCGAGATTTATTTCAAAGAGATCGGACATCCATACTACAGCTTTGAATTTCTAAAGACCTCATATCAAGTATATGATAACCAATTGACAATTTTGTTATTTCTAAAAAGACATTAAATATTTTCCAGCTTCCACAGTTTTATTGGTAAATGCAAATGTCGTTTTAGATATTTTTATTGAATTTTGTCCCACCATTTTCCTGTATTTCCACGATTTTTTTTTTAATTTTTTTTTTACAAATTAATATATATTACAATATGTTACATTAGAAAACCGCTTTGGTTTTTATTAATGTAACCATAGCAGTCTTGTTTAGTGTATAAAGAATATAAATAAGCAAATCCATCCAGCTCTTCATGCTTATAGGTGAATAAAAAGCCACTACTAAGCAAAGTGACACTCAACTACTTAACACAATAAAACGGCTCGTCGATCATTTAATTCTTGTCAGTTATGTAATGTACTCTCTGATTCTGATAACGACGTACTGATGATTAACAACCCTTCCTAATAGGTATTAATAGCCGGATCTGCGCCCTCTGATTGTATGTGCTGATTAATTTAACGATACGACCAACTAATTGATATTGATCTAGCCAATAATCACGAATAATTAGGACATGATTGGATAAAAATACCGCATCTAAGGCTGAAGCGTGACGCATTTACATGTGGTATAAGAATACCAGGGACAGAGAAGATGAATAATGGTTTACTATAAATTTTACCGAAACATTTTTTTTTTATAGAACAGGGGGCAAATCTTGAACTCAAATAATAATATTTTTTTATATAATACCCCTTTTTTTCATACGAATAAAAAATGGATATTATATTAAAAAAACCCTTAGTCCTATTCGTATTATTAGAGGAAACCCTCGGAACTCATGTATCTATTTCTAAATTATCTCCATAGGCATGATGTGCCTAAAACGTCTTAACGACGGGACGGGAATACATCGTAAAGAATGGCGGTTTCTTCCCGATTTTAAAAACTACGTAAAAAGCAACGTACTATGAAGTGCTTTTAAATTATTTGCTACAGAATAAAAAAAATCCTAATTATATTATAATATAAAGATAAAGACTACATAGAATGACAGCGAACCGTCGTCATTTGAACGCATGACCCCACGGTTAAGATCGCGCCCCATGTTTGCCCAACAGGGATGCATATAGTTTCTTTAATAAAAAACATATTTTTCATAATATAACAACCGAACTAATACAAGTAATTAGCAAAACTTGCGGTACATATTAGACTAATAGACAGAAAGCGCTGTATCATAATTTACACTGCGAAACTAATACATTAATAATAATAAATCAGACTTGATATGCTTAGTAAAATCATTTAGTATTCTCAGATATTTCAATTAATTTGCATAAACCTATGAATTGTTTCATTGAGGTACGCGTTTTCAATTAGTATCTATATTTGTTAAATCTATATATATTTTTTTTTTATAGATCAGGGGGCAAACGGGCTCACCTGATGTTAAGTGATACCGCCGCCCATGGACAATCTCGATGCTAGAGGGCTCGCGAGTGCGTTGCCGACCTTTGAAGAATTGATACGCTCTTTCCATGAAGGGCCCTAAGTCGAATTGGTTCGGAAATACTTCAGTGGGCAACTGGTTCCACGAAGTGGTGGTGCGCGGCAAAAACTGCCTTGAAACGTTTTTCAACGCGCAGTTGTGGAACGGCGGACGTCGAGGTGATACGGGTGAAATTTCGTATTCTGCCTCGCCGTCCGATGATGAAACTCAGCTACAGGTATTAATCCGAACAACTCCTCTGAACACTCTGCATGGTAAATGCGAAAATATGCGTATTAAATCCTTTTAAGAGAATTTCACTTAGGCTTCCAATTGATACTTTTGATTTTTTGTTTAGTTCAGGTAGTCAGAAACATTGAATTACAGTGATGTATTGTATTTATATTATATTCCTTATCCAAAAGTACAAGAATGATGCCTAAATTTAGGTCAATATCTAACGATCGAAAAACGAAACGAACATCCTGGTATTTGCGAGTTATGTCATTGGTATAGCAAAGGAAACTTTTTAAACTCGCATGCATTGAAAAATAAGTCCAGTGTTTACATTGTTGCAAGATAGTTTCAACAAGTTAATCCTTGCCGAGGCATTGTCGAGTGCTACGGCAGCTTACCCGCATTTCCGTTGGATTAAAGTATAGCTTGGCTTACTAATGATAAACGTTTAAACGTCCGTACTTTTGAAGGTCACGTACTTAAATGTAATGTTATTTGATAAAGTTGGTTCTTACTTTTTGTTCCAGAGTTCAGAACGAGTGACTCGAACTCAAATCGGTTACGGTTATTACCGTTTGTGTGAACCGATTTGAGTTTAATAATTTAAATAATATTTATTGTGTATAATTTATAGATAATTGGGAAATAGTCAATGCTTCCTGATACATTAGCAATTACGACCTCCATCGGGACCTTAATTAGAGGACGTCGCCACATTAATAAAAAAGACTGCTGGAGCACACGAAGATAGGCTCCACCATCACGTGAATGTTGAGGCTATTCAACTCTTTGTCACCACGGGCCTAGTGAGAAGACTGAAAAGGACAAAACCATTTGAACTAGAGAATTAGTGTTACGTTAATATTTAGTGCTAAACAGTGATTGAAAATATAGAACACAAAAACTGAGTGTCTTCCCTTTAATAAAGAATGTAAGTAGTGTTATTGGACACTGATGATAAAAATTCTTTTCAATAAATAAGGTTAGAAATAAATTACGTATTAGTCTTAAGTTAGTAGATCGTAATGATCCATATCTTAGTGAAGACACGTGTATACAAAAAATTATATTAAATTTTGGAAATGTATATTATTGCAGATTCACCTGCGTTAATTAGATCTTAGGATGAAACTACATTCCCTTCTTTGTTAAATAAACAAAATAAATTTCTAACCAAACATATTATACCATTCGGAAAAATGTGAAATACGTAACTTTTATATATACGAGTAATGAATTATTTATTTTGTTGTAAGAATTAATTGCATCCTCCAATTACTGTTTGATGTTTGGTATTAATATAATATCATTAACATTTGGTCCTATTACTAATGTTTTATGGCTAAATGGGCTATTATTCCATATTTTATAAAGAAGGTAGTCAAAAGAGGTCATTAGGTACAAAAAGCCCTCAACGCTTGTTTGCTAGACTTTTATAGCTTTCACGGCAATAATTCATGGCGAGCTTTAGAAAATGCTCGCGTTAAATAGAGGAAAATTGCTAAAGTGAATTAAAACTGACGATAAAACTTTAATGAGTATTGGGAAATACACTGTTCATTTCATTAAAGCTTTAGGATCTAGTTCTTGTTCTTGTAGGTGTAAGTTACAGATTTTATTAGTACAATTCGGTTCATTTTTGTACAAGACCCAGTAAACATTTCTACGATATTATATAGAATATATATATAAGTCTTTTCTAGTATTTAATACATCAGACACGTTATAGTCTCTCTATGGGCAAATTCTTGTCCTCAATCGATGAAGTCCCTACTTACATAGACAAGATTTAACCAATAAAAGTGAAGCGATACTAGATTATTATTATTAACTAGTTGTCCGTCATGATATTTCAGGCCATATTAAACAAAGTATGAAAGTACTGACTGCAGTACCATGCGCTGGGCTAATCAAAAATATCAAATACCTAAGCCATCCACGGTGCCTTACTTAAAAATAATCATTCAAATCGGTCCTGCCGTTTAAGCGGAGTTCAGAGCGACACACGTATAGTAGAATTATATATATAAGATTATACACGATTTATTTATCCAAACTATGTTAATGTACCATTGTGTGGTACATTACACACAATGGTACCCAAGAGATGGAAAGAGAAAGAGAGGTAGACCACAAAAAAGATGGGACGACGACATTAGACAAGTCGCGGGAACGACATGTGGCCTTAGAAAGGCCAGAATGGAGTAGATTGGAGGAGGCCTTTGCCACCTGGCAAACGGACAAGCAAAAATGGAAAAAGGGAACAATTTACGGAAAATAAAAATAAAGAATACGATGTTATGTCCGATAAAAAGGCTATTATATATTATATATGTTAATGTAGTTACTTAAATAGGTGAAGGCTATGGTACCGTAGCGAACCAAGAGACGATTTAAAATGTTCAAAGATTTCCTGAAAATGGATACACAACGATAACTATGAAGTATTGGTACGGGTAAGGAACAGAGGGCCATTGATTTCTATGTCAAAATCCGTCAATAAATCGAGCGGACTTCCTCTCAGTGAAGTCTATATAACATATCTAAATTTGGTTAAGGTAGCTTGTTTTGTTCCAAATTAAGACCGCAGACTCAGACCTGTTGGCCTTATTACGTAAATACTGGAACAGCATAATAAGCCTGCGGTTACAAGACCATTAGTAATAGTGCGACTTATAAATTGAACCGACTTCCAAAAATGTCTTCAAACCACTAGTATATATTATGTAATAAACTATTTCTTATTATATAATTTATTATTATATTATATAAGATCAATATAAATATGAGAAACATTTTTGTTTAATACTTTTTAGTGCCATAGGCATGTTGGCCTGGTGGTTTCAGGTTGGACTCTCATCCGTGAGGTTGAATTCAAATTCAAAAATCATTTATTCATTTAGGTGACATAATGTACACTTATGAACGACAAAAAAGAAATATATATTAAATGCTTCTAATTTTATATTTACTCTTAGTATATAAGAACCCCGGCTGCGCACCAATTGATGTTCTATGTGCTGCGCACGAGCGAGTTGACACTCGCTCGTGCGGTAATGGGAAACATTGGGAGGAAGCTGGAATCTTAGATTATTTTCAATCTGAGATTGTTGATCAATTAATAGGTTCGGGCGTTAGTGAATACATAGAGACTGATCTAAGAGTTCTGAGATCCCTAGGCTATTTATCGCGATGCGGATGATTATTTTTATTAATATTTTTTATTTTTATTCATATTCAATATTTTCAAAAAAATCCCTTTCTTTGTACATTAGCGAGAGAGAGAGATGAGATTATTTAAATGCTAAAAAATAAATTTTCAGCTGCAGTTGGTAACACTCATCTATTTTGGTATCTTCAGTTTGATTTTTTCGAGTTGACAGATTTTTGTACCGTCGATGCTTGTAGATCAAGTTTACAGTTCATTTAGTGTTTTGTCTCGCTCTAGTTGAAATATACAGGGGTTACGCATGTGTTCTAGCGAAGACGCGATTTCAGCACGCTCCCTGAGATAGTCGCGCCATAGGCTGCAGCCTTATTAGCCTAATCAGGCCTTGTAAATACACTAATAATTATAACCGGTCACCTTGTTAATCTCGGTCTTACGACAAAAGGGCCAACAACGAAGGGAAACGGGCAGGAGGAATCTGATGTTAAGTGATACCGCCACCCATGGAAACTCTCAGACCAGAGGGCTCGTGAATCCGTTGCTGTCCTTTAACTGTTATGGGACTAGGTACAACAAAAATCGCTCTAGGCGGGATGCAGCAACGTCGTGCGCCTCTCCACGCCAATTGACAGTTTGTAATGTTACTTGACACAGCAAGTATACCTTCCAGATCAGATCCTTTGCAGCTAAGGGATATTGAGTCCAGTACTTCCAGCGCTGGATCTCCATCCCTTCTTCTGCATTCATTAACCCCTGCTTACCCGCTTGCGCACTTTTAGGAGCGTGTCATGCGTTACGCATTTACGCAGTATGTCACGGCAAAATACAACCCAAGAACTTTACAATAATTGTAAAATTGTGAAAGTTGAAGACTTTTTATTTCGATAAAGTATGAATTATTTAAATTTATTATAAATCTGCTCGTAAAGGATGTCATAAAAACTTCTTAATTAATTTTAAACTACGATCCGCAAACAAATTAAAAGTCAAGAAATTTTAACGACTAGTTATTAGTACTTACAGCGAACTCGGTGCAATACCTGTGAACACATAAAAACGTGCAGGAACGATGGCGTAAATTCTTTACGACCCTTGAAAACTGAGCTGTTCATATTTACTTACGCCAAATCTTAATTTTCTTTAAGCACTTTTTGACATTTTAATTAACGTTAATAGTCATAAAGTTTAATAATAAAAAATCAAATTATAAGCAATTCTCAATTTTTAAAGGCAAGGGTGCCTTCACAGCGTGAGCGATTATTTTGATCAAAAGATTGACGTCAATTCTAGATAACCTATTATTATTATGATATATTATGACATCATGTTAATGTTTTAATTATATGACATTATACAAGCTTTGCTTATTTTTAAATGGCAGACTATGCAGATTTTTGTAATCTAATTGTACACTATCTTAGCAAATAAACGATTTCATTTAATTTATGACAATCGTGAGTCATGGAAGTAGAGAAGAGTCCTTTCCATTATGATTAAAAGATTTCTGCTGATTCTCAAATCTGACGTGCCTGATGCACCTTTCCTGAATTGTAGCTAAAAAACACGTCGATCATTTTAGTTTTCTTTCTTTTACAAACAATACTATAAAATCGGTCGGTTCGTTTAGGAGTTTCAAACTTTTAACTCTTTTAAATATAAAAAATACTGCAATTTTATGAAGACGGGTATTTCGTGTTAATAACCATCATCATAGCATATCTTTCATTAAATAGTCGCTAATTCATTACTTTTCACAAATATTTACATTGCTTACACATAACGTAACACATTGTGTGTACTAACGCAATATAATTCTTGAGGTTGAGATTACAAAAGTATTTTATAGGAATAACGGTAACAAACGTTTATTTATGTATTGATTGTGTTTAGAGTTTGGAGTTTTTAGGGCATGAATTTCAGCAAATAAAATGTATACACACTGAGAAGTATAAACAGAACCAAACAATATTAATATTATACCTGAAGAATTAATCTAACTCAATGCATGAAACATCAAAGTATGTGATATCATTTTCAGACTATATAATCCAAAAATAACACAAAATCATTCAAGAGATTCCTCAAAGCCATTAAGCAACATCAAGTATATATTTTTTGAACATTATTTCGCTGAGAGGCATCAATTTGTTCTTGAGAAATCCAAGAACGCTGAGACAGTTACGTATTGATTTCAATCATTAGTCACTTTGTTGTTCTTATTAAAGAAAAGCGCTTCTATCTAAGATTTCCCAACGTTCAACAGCTTTGATGTTAACATTTATCAACCGGTGAAATGCTACAAATCAATTACTCGAATAATTCTTTTTATTGTTACTTTGTTTTGACTGGTATTGAACATTATGTATTACACATATGTTTTGTTTTGGATAACTTTTGTAGAGTTTCTATAATAATAAAAAATGCGATGTTACATCTTTTATAGCTCTAGGCCTCAGACCTCTATCTGTTTAATGCTCATTTGTCATTATAAAAGGCAAGTAGGCGATCGGCCTCCTGTGCCCTGTCCACTGTCGACTTTTTGGGTTTAAGGCAATCCGGTTACCTCACCATTTCCTTCACCGTTGGAGCGAATGTTAAATATGCACATAAAAAGAAAGTCTTTTGGTGCACAGCCGGGAATCAAACTTACGCCTACCTACCTTAGCGATGAGAGACGCACGCAGAAGTTACTCGGCCAGCACAGAACACGGCTAATATATACATAAGGTTATATGCATTAATTATTAGGTCTGGGTTCAAATCCTAAGCTGATAATAAAAATATCATTGCGATTTTACCTCGGAAAATGACAGTAAGCCATATTTTAAGAGCTTGGCGATGGATGAGCACCTAAAGCTATCATCCCAGTGCTCATTAAATCAAAGCTATATCCCAGATCTCGTGATTCATATGATACAAATTAAGAATAAATCTGAGATTTTCTTTTAACTTCTAATTTCTCTTATAATAGTAATTTAACAATCGCAGGGATGTCTCCATTGTATGTTAGGTTTAAAGACATTTATTCTCATAATAGACATTAGTCACTTACATGAGAACACTTATATGCTAACGTTACAATTTGAAAGAAAAAAAAGAAACTTGGTAGAACTTGGATGAACTATGTTTGTTTGGTTATGAAATGTAATATGCAAACATATGCTTGAAAATATTACGCAAAACAAATGTTAAGAATGTTAAATTGTACCTTAAATATATACATATAATAATAAAGTTCATATTCAATATTATGGAAGACTATTTTGTTAACCATTCGGACACAGGACACGGCACTCGTTTATCATGTTTAGGGCCGTTATGTTAGAAAAGATAACTAAGATATAGACTGTATTTTGCAGCACCCTTATTTATAATAAACATATTTATAAATCAGGCGAGTATGGTATGCCTATACGTACTAAATCTATAGTGAAGTACTAAATAAGTAGTGTTGACCTACTAGAATAATGCTAAAGATAAAATGATTGGAAAGATTTTTATCTTTTTAACGTGTGAATATAAATAAGTACACACGTTTTTATGCTGTAATCGATATTAAAATAATAATTTGCAAGTATATATAGTATACAAAACTTAAATATTTATATAATTTAAATATAGTATACAAAATTTTAATGTAACAGAAAATGTCGGACATGTCAAAATTCTTGGAGTAGAGAGTCAAAATACTAACAATTTGTCTAAGTCCTGTAGTTATTTATATAGCTAAATCCGTTAAAATACATTTTAACTTATCGAGTGGTGTTAACATTGTATTGAAAAAAAAACAGAGGAGTCACAACAATTCAATTGTTTGACTAATTTTAAGGGATTCATATTCTAACGACTCTTTTGCGTAAAGTTTGCCGTCATTGTACTTCATTAGTTTATTATTGTATTCAGTCGTATTATTTTACTTATAATTGAGCACTAATACACTAGCTTCATAGTATTTATCTTTTAGCTTGAGCTACATTAAAAAAACATATTAATTGAGGTAAATTAATTTTCGGAGTTTGACCTCTGTTTTGATATCTGTCGGACTATGACAGAGGTCAAAACAGTTATTAATTAAAAAAAATGTTCTGTAAAATGTTAATGTGCAGATTAAATGCAAAATGCATAAAAGTTAATTACGTTTGAATATATTTAAGTAAAATAGTTTTTGAAAATTTAACTAGGTGGCAACACTATATATGAAGATTGGTTGTAACTAAGTGTTCTTGCTGTCATTCATCTTATTACCAAATAAAAAGTTATATTTGTGCTAATTACTATCGTTTCTTTGATAAACGACCCATAATCCTTCAGGTTATGGGCCCAGTAGATTCTGCAATTGAAAGTTTTAAGAAAAATAGCAAAGAAAAAGTTACAATCGTATTGTGAAGAAATTGACAAAATAACCTCAAAATGGATTCAATGCGGTCAATAAACTTAGAAAAATTTGATGGAAATAACTTTAGGCAATGGAAATTCCAGATAAAGTGTGCCCTAAAAGCAAAAGGGATTGATATTTCAGTGCCTAAACCGGCTGGAAATAATGTTGAATGGACAAAGAATGATGGCATGGCCATGTTTATTATAACATCTTCGATGGACTTCAAACAAATAACTTTAATAGAAAATTGTGAAACTGCTAAGGAAATAATGACAAACCTTGAATCAATATACGAACAGAAGAGTGAATTATGTAAAATGTTGATCCATGAAAAGTTTTACCAGTATAAAATGTCTACAAATGACAGTGTAGCTCAACACATTTCTAAAGTGGAATCATTGGCCAAGCAGTTAAAAGAAAGTGGCGAAAGTATTAGTGAAATGGCTGTGATAACAAAAATACTTGGAACACTGCCTCATAAGTATAGATCACTCCGTCAAGCGTGGATGTCTTTGGATCCAGAGCAACAGACTCTTGTCAATCTCACTGCTCGTTTGTTAGATGAAGAAGCTAGTTTACAGTGTGAAGAAGAACAAGAAACCGCTCTTCTTGTGGCTAAGAAAGGATGGAAAAATAGCCCAAAACAAAGTGAGCTGAATAGAAATGCTAGTAATTCAAATCAAAATAAAAACAGTAAACACAGATTTGAATGTTATAATTGTGGGAAACGAGAACATTTTTCTCGAGAATGTCGGGCTCCAAAGAAATCCAAGTATAGAAAACCTCAACAGGAAGGTGCAGACTTGTTAGCGTTTAATGTAGAAACCAAATTCCATGAAGCTGAAGACAATGTGTGGATTTTAGACAGTGGTGCCTCTGCACATATGACCTATAGAAAGGAGTTCTTTGTAGAACTATTGGAATGTAACCAGAAATCATTGACATTAGGAAACAAACAATCAGTGGAAGTGGCTGGCATTGGCAAGGTGTTAATAAAGAGATGTGTCAATGGACAGTGGGAGAACAGTGAACTACATGATGTATTGTATGTTCCGAATTTGCGACGAAATCTGTTCTCAGAAGGTGTGATAATGCGTAAATCCTATATCATTATCAAGAAAGACTCTGGTGCATTCATTTACAAAGGCAATGACTTGGTAATGTGTGCAACAATAACAGAAAATAATTTATATGAATTGAAAATTAAAGCTGTGGTCTCAGATACCTGTAACTTAGTTCAAAGTGATCAAAATAACATTAAAATGTGGCATGAAAGACTGGGACATGTTAACCTAAAACAAATCAAGAGTATGAGTGCTGATAATGTGGTAGAAGGCTTGAAACTGAATAACAGTGATAAAACTGATTTGGTTGTGAAGCATGTGCATATGGAAAGCAGTGCAGATTTCCATTTCACAAATCTATACGAGGAGAACTACAGCCAGGTGACCTTGTATATAGTGATGTCTGTGGACCTATGAGTCATACATCTATCCAAGGTATGAGATACTTTATATTATTTAAGGATGCTGCTACAAGTTACAGGCATGTATATTTTGTCAAACATAAAAGTGATGTGATGGACATATTCATGAAATACAATGCTATGATCAAAAATAAGTACATGCATAGTGTCAGAATATTGCATACTGATAATGGAAGAGAGTATGTGAATAAAACCTTCAATGACTATCTCAGCAAAGAAGGTATAATTCATGAGTGTACTGCGCCATATACACCAGAACAAAATGGGCGTGCTGAAAGAGAGAACCGTACCATTGTGGAGAGTGCACGTTCAATGTTGTACGCGAGGGATGTGTCACTGGAATTATGGGCTGAGGCTGTGAATTGTGCAGTATATTTATTAAACCGGACTTCCTCCAGCCAAACTCCTAAGAAAACACCATTTGAATTATGGAACGGCATCAAACCTCATATAGGCCATGTGAAGGTGTTTGGAAGTATTGGATATGTCCATATTCCTAATCAGCTAAGAACTAAACTTGACAAAAAGAGTGAGAAAATGATACTAATTGGGTATGATAATAACAATTACAGGATGTTTAATCCAGAAACCAAAAAGGTTAAAATATCAAGAAATGTAATTTTTGAAGAACATAATGTTCCAGAGATAAGGAAGAATATTACACAAATATACATTGATGATGAAGTGAAGACATTAGGACAACAAAATCAAATGCAAGAAACAAATGTAGAGGATACTCTTGTGGAAACTTCATCATCAGAGAATGAAGATAGCATGTTGAGTTGTAATAGTAATGACTCTACATATGAACCTTCTCAAGAATTAGATGATGATTTACTTCAAAGCAACATAAATTTGAGACCAAGGATTAATAGACGTTTTGAAGCAAACCTAATTGAACTGTCACTGCCACAAACGTATGCTGAAGCGATGAAAAGTCCACAAAGAAACGACTGGTTGAAAGCTATTGATGAAGAATTGCTTGCACATGAAGAGAATAATACTTGGACTCCAGTAGAGAGGTCTGGTCAACGTACGCTTACTACAAAGTGGGTTTTTGCTATAAAAAAGGATGAAAATGATCAGGTAAAACGGTTTAAAGCTCGTTTATGTGCACGCGGATTTAATCAAATAAAAGATATTGACTATCAAGAAATATTCTCTCCAACAACGAGATATGACTCTATAAGAATTATCCTTTCTATTGCAGCTAAATATAATTTAGAAATTCAACAGTTTGATGTAAAGACTGCTTTTTTGAACGGGTATTTGGAAGAGAATATTTTTATAGAAGTACCAGAAGGAATTTCATTTAAAAATGATTGTATCCTAAAACTTAATAAATCACTGTATGGACTTAAACAGGCGTCTCGTTGTTGGAATAGAAGATTCACTGAGTTTTTAATAAAATATGGTTTTGTGCAATCTCAGGCTGACAGTTGTGTTTATGTAGGTATTTTCAATGGGGTGAAAGTATTCATAATAATTTATGTTGATGATGCACTTGTAGTCTCTTCCAGTTCCTCAATGATTAAAAGAGTTATAGAATATTTGAAACAAACATTTAAAATAAAAGAATTAAAATTGAAATATTTTGTGGGAATGGAAATAGAGAGAGTAAATAATTGTATCTGTATTTATCAAAGAGATTACATTGAAAAATTAATAGAGACGTTTTGTATGAGTGATTCAAATCCTGCCAGTACCCCTGCAGATGTAAATGTTGTTATTTCAAAGAAAATGGATGAAAATATTATTAATTTTCCATACAGAGAAGCTATAGGGTCCTTGTTATTTTTGAGCTCTGTTTCAAGGCCTGACATTTCTTTTGCTGTAAATGTTTTGAGTAGATATGTAAACGATCCAAGTCAACAACATGTAAATGCCATTAAACGTGTTATTAGATACCTAATAAATACTAAAGATTTATGTATATGTTATGGAGAAAGTAGTGATCTCACTGGCTATTCGGATTCAGATTTTGCAGGTGATGTAGATACGCGTAAGTCTACTACAGGTTATATTTTTAATATGAATGGGGGACCTATAACATGGTGTAGCCAGAAACAGAAGACTACTGCTCTCTCCACAACTGAAGCAGAATTTGTAGCTGCTTGTGAAGCTGCAAAAGAGATATTATGGTTACAGCAATTATTATTAGATTTAGGTGAAAATATTACATCTGTTCCATTGTATGTTGATAATCAGAGTGCAATTAAGTTAATTAGCAATCCTGTTTATCATAAGAAAACTAAACACATAGATGTGAAATTTAATTTTATAAGGGAAAAGGTTGAGTTGGGTGTAATTAAACTAAATTATATTCCTAGTAACAGTCAATTAGCAGATATGTTAACTAAAGCGTTACCAACTCAAGCTTTTATCTATTTAAGAGATCACTTTTTGTTTTTCTTTTCACAACTCTAATTTCAGTAGGAGTTTATTTTTTTTTATATTTGTACCTAGTTTAAATTTTAGTGGGAGTATTGAGCAATTTAAGTAAAATAGTTTTTGAAAATTTAACTAGGTGGCAACACTATATATGAAGATTGGTTGTAACTAAGTGTTCTTGCTGTCATTCATCTTATTACCAAATAAAAAGTTATATTTGTGCTAATTACTATCGTTTCTTTGATAAACGACCCATAATCCTTCAGAATATTCCACAACAGTAAATCTCCCTTTGATTTATTCCAAACCCATTTAAGATATAAAACTTTTCTTAAATTTAAATTCCCTTTTCTTTCCCTTTATAGTGAAATTACAATGTTATTACAAGAATTCCGAACAAATTTAGCCTAACCCGAGACTGGAATCGGTTTTTCCGCGTCTCTCTTATTTGGAAATTAATATTCCAACTTTTTCCAATTTTCCTGTGAGAACTTGTTTCGCATAGACGTATTTTTATAGGTTTCCTATTAGGCAATATAAAAGTCCTATACGCGCGCGTATTTTACTTTAAATATGTTTTTGTGTAAAAAACACACGAATAATTAATATTTCAATAATTTAGTGACTATTGAAATATCAAAAACGAAACAGCCTTTATTCAGATGAACTAAATCAGTCTGAATCAGACTGAAAAATTTCAACTCTTTCTTGTCTTACTATCAAATTGTGTTTACACTCTGACGAAAACACAAAAATACATTAGTGAAATCAATACAATTTTTTTTTTTTTTGAAAGAAAGAAAGAACTTTATTAGACACAATATACAATTGTCTGAATTAAAATGACCTTTTTTAATCTGTCATATATAACAATATTTCGAGCGCTTACAGCAGTCATGATCAGTAATATACAGGAGAAGAAATCTAAAATGAACGGCCTGCACTCTCTGAGCAGCGGTTTTTAATCTTTCTTTACTATTATTATTTTCTTGAACTCTTTCCTTGGTGATTCCAATAAAGTGTTGGCAATGTGATGATTCCAAAGCGTGTGCAGGCGATAAGCCATTATTTGTCGAAGTCTCAGAATTACGCAAAGAATACAAGGGTATTAATAACGAGTCAATTATTATATATGTAATGTAAGAACAATGTGGCAGTCACAGTGACAGAACGTGTGACGAAGGTATAAACATCATGAAATAGGCATGTCTTCCAGCAAAAATTATTAGAAATAGGAGTAAAAGGCTGATCTTGTTTTTCGGTATATTATTGCCACATGTTTATTTATTTAATAAATATTAAACGTATATTCGGGTGTGGACATAAAATTGCACGGTACATTAATTCTAAAGGATCCCTTAAATATTCGACAGCCGTTGGCTGATTTTGTGGAAAGGATTTTTTCGGTCATGAATTTAATGAGTTATACCCGTCTATAAAAGCAAGATTAATAAGTAAGTGTGTGTATGTGTAATATTCATTGACTTTTAACTATTTGAACTAGTTTTGGAAATTCGTGAATATTTGTAATTTGTAACGAAATACAAAATTGTTTTGGTATAAGTCAAATCTTGGACTGTCTTATCGGTAAAATAAGTCATGGGTTCAAAGTTGTCGCGAACCGATAGGGAGAGAAGGCTAATCTTTTATCAAATCAAAAATATCTTTATTCATATAGGTAAACATGTACACTTATGAACGTCAAGAAAAACAAATTAAATTAACGGGAAATTTACATTTACAACCAGTTCGCAAGTCAAGGGCGCAGAGCGGGTAAGAAGAACTGGCAAGAAACTTTCCGCCACTCTTTTCAATCGCCAAGTTTTTAATACAAATTGTTTGAACTGGAGCAAATCAATCCCAAGGATTAGGATCATTTAAGTATTCGTCACATTTATAAAAGGCTTTATTAATTAATAGTTCTCTAATTTCGCTTGGGAGTTTATTGTAAAAACGAATACAATTTCCATATAAGGAGTGGTTTATCTTCTGGAGCCTGGTTGGTCGCACACTCAAATTAGTTCTATTACGCGTATTATACTGGTGAAAGTCACCATTTACTTGAGGTAATAGGGAGTGGAAGACATATGATTAATATAAAAACTCTACACATTTACAAAAAAAAACGAACACAATGCTACAATATATTTTAAGGTTGTGGATTTAGAAACCATAATCCATTGCACTCGATTTATCGTTTCGGTTTACGAGAGACTTATCTGAAAAACGGGTTTGCCAAATATCCTATATCTGGTCGACCATCGGCAACACGTTTTCTTTTTGTGGTAAATACAAATAAGTTAATTATAACAAATTTATGCACGTAGCGGAAATGGTAAGAAACATTTATATTTATGACATATACATTATTTATGTACAGGAATGATATATTAATATTATAATATTATTTTTGGTAATATAGTATTTAACACACTCTCCCACACATATATACCCTCGCACCTTACTCGGAGAACACTTGAACACTCCACACTATAATATAACTTCTAGTTAAATAGATTGTACATTATAAGATATTGGTTTTTCCAATACTTTATATACTTGACGCTAGATTTTTTGTTCTGATATATCTAAGGGGTATGATGTATGCTGAAATACAGATTCACACCTAGTTCAGCGTGAGATAAACCTGCCTAATTTTGTTTTATAACTGATGAAATTTAGATATAAGCTTTTCCTGTGAAACAAACTTAAAATATATAATTATTATTATTATTACATAAAACGCAACGTGAACAAAGATAATATACTTTTAGCTTTTTAAGCATTAAGGGATATTATGGATTACCAACGACAGCTATATTGGCGTTCATTTACCTTCCGGAGGGAACAATTGTTTCGCATTTTACGTATTTTTTACCAACATCAAAATCAACAATGGTACATAAAGTGCAGTATGAACAACTCACATATACGATGTAGTTTTAATCATAAGCAAAGCGTTTTTAGAAACTTTAATGGAAATTGTAGTAAATGGGCGTAATATAATTATAATAATTATTAAAATATATATATTTACTTTTATGTCCAAACTCTTTGTTGTTCCATATACTTAATTTTATTTATTTATAAATTAAGATCACAAATGACATTCTCATGTTATAATTAAACAACGCTTGGTTGATTATTTTTGATAGTGATTATATACAGTCAATTCAAATTAGCGTACGAAACAAGAAACAAAAGAGTGTGGATATTAAACAAAAGACAAACGATAACTCTTTTCGCCTGACTCTAATTGGTCGAATTAGAAGACGGATTGCGTATCTGTAATTGGACTAAAGATGCTTCTACCAATAATAATCTGTATACGCATAACATACACGCACGTATAACTATAAAAAAAACAGTAAATTAACATTAGGCTTTAATTGATGCTTCGTATGGAATTCCTAGGCACGTCCACCGGATTATTTTCACAAATATGCGTGAGTATTGAATATTCATTATTCTGTTGAAAATAAACTGTTATATTTATCTGTAAAGGTTTTTTTTATTTTAAGTTTTTACCAAAATAATTATTAGTATACAAAGTTTACAAAACAAAAACCCTCGCCAACAATCTATGTAATATATTGGTCAAAATCACCAAGGTGACGAAATTGGAAAGGAAACTTTTGTGAAAATGCTACGACATGGAAATATAAAAAATTAAATATAATTAGCAATAATTGCGCCCTAAAATAAGCGCGCAATATTTTCATATTTTAATTACTTATTTAGGATTTCAAAGAGACTGGGTGTGTTAGAACATAATTCAGGGAACGTATTTTAAAACATAAATATTTTTTTTAATATATTAATTTGAGAAAGCTTAGCTTGGAACAATGGTACTTATATAATTATTCAACAAAACATGTTTTAATCTATAGTCCACATTTTCTTATATTCTCTTATTTTATTAAAATGTACAATATATGCATATATCTTAAATAATGTTATAAATAAAATAAAAAAATAAAATAATTTATTTCAGACCAACTAATAAGTCCATATGTTGTTAGTATAGTAAGACTTATAACTATATTAGTAAAATTATTAAAAATATTTAAATATTTAATTCATTTGTCTACGTTGATTTGAGACACCAGGCACATGGGCATGTATATGAACCCAGTGTCTCAAAACAGCACATTCGGGCTTATTTGCTATAAACATCAGGATATTGTTGGTACTCGCACGAACCCCACGCATCAGTGAGGCTGTCCGTTTGCGGATGATTGATGAAAAGTCATCCAGGTGTGCATCCGCAAACATACCCGATGCGCTACAGTACCAACAACAAAAGAACAAAACAAAACTTCTATTTATTTATCGAAGACTGGGTTTGAACGTTTAATTGATTTTTTTATATCGGTTTGTGTATGCTTCAAAAACTCAAAAAGTCCTTCATCCATCAAACTGAAATTTTAGCATGCTATATAATCAATCAGATCAATCAATCATCAAGGATTTTTTAAAACTATTTTTTGCATCAGTCTTATATCTGTTACCGCGAAGAAAGAGTTTTGTACCATCAGGCGATCAGCTGTTTACCAGTGACTGTGCCATCTGCCGGAAGGGGGAATAACAACCGCAATAGTATTGGCGCAGTTACATGAGCAACAATATCCGTTCGCAATTATTTGCAGTTAAGAAATTAATAATGTAGAGGGCCTTTCAAAGATGAATAAGTCTACGTTCCTCGAAAACCCATCGTTCCGACGGACACATCATTTAAAAGATTGCGATTGGCATTTGCAATCACAATCAATAAAGCTCAAGGTTAATCTTTAGAATTGTGTGGTTTTGATTTAGATGCGGATTGCTTTTACATGGACAGCTGTATGTTGCGTGTTCCCGAGTCGACAAACCAGATAGTCTTGAAATCTACGCAGACAGTGGAAAACAAAAAAATATTGTAAATCCACAAGTATCGCAAAATTAAAAAAATAATAAATAAATCAGTGGCCCTACAGGTCCTGGCCTCAGATTTCTGAATCTGTTTCAGGATCATTAAAAATTTAATAGGCAAATAGGTGATCAGCCTCCAGTGCCTGACACACGTCGTTGCCTATTTGGGTCTAAGATATGTCGGTTTCCTCACGATGTTTTCATTCACCGTTCGAGCAAATGGTAAATACGCACATAGAAAGAAAGTCCATTGGTGCACAGCCCGCATCGAAGCCAGCATCGAACCTACGACCTCAGGTGTGAGATTCGCACTAAGCCATTAGGCCAACACTGCTCTGCAAAATTAAACTTATATGAAATATATTCTTTGTTTTGTTTCTCTTCGAATCACAATGTGCCACAGCGTAGCGTGGCAGCTATATATATGTACTATATACAGTAAAATAAATAGTAAATCCTAGATTTGTTAACAACTGAAGAGTATGGACAGAATAATCAAAGTAGGTATTTTTTTTATAAATTAGAAGTTAAATGATTGAAAAACTTAGAAAACTGATAGGTACTTGAAGAAATGACACAATAATAATAATTTCTCTCTTTTAATCACTGCTAATACTTTGGTTTCATTATTTACAAAAAAAAATATATTTTTTTATGAGAATTATTTAAAATTTTTCAAGTTAAGCCCAATTTAGTTTTATATAAATAATCAGTCTTAGTGGAAGTATTAAAAAATGATCAGTCACTGTTATTGAGTAGATTAGTATATTACTAATCTGCCCCTATTACAGTTATATTACAAAAAATTTATTTAAATATCTTTATATATGAGGCTGGCCGCTACGTATCTCTTGTAGACTTTATAAGGAATAACTGTTTCAGTTAACGCATTGTTCCGTTTGTTTGATGATTGTAAAATCGTTCAACAATTAACTCTTTAATAAATATTATTTGTTTGACACGTAACAACACTTTGACACGGCGCCAACGTAAGCAAACAGAACAAATATGCAAAGGAATCAACAGTCTTAAATAAACAAAGATTACAAATTTGATTCATGAATAAAATTTAATTATTTAATTTCTCTTAAACCATAATGATTCCATCAACATCTTGAATAACCATCAGTCTATACATAATAAGACATTTTGCGACGTAGGAAAAGGAGTGAGTTTGAGGAATATCAACAGGATTTGTTGTCTTAGACTAGAATTAATAAGCACGGCCGCGGAAACCAAATGCGTTACATTACAGCACTTGGAATTTCAGCTTTATCAATTTAAGATAAAGATTACATTACATTGCTGACATTTTGTAACCACATCGAGTTGCCATTTCGTAGTGAATACGTTTATGAAGACGTTTTGAATTTCCTTTTGTTTAAGCGCTCTGTGATGTTGAGCAGATGTATTATTGAAAACATGGTGTTTAAATATTTCAGTCAGTCACATAGACTTGTTTAAATATTTACGGGTACCAACTAGAAACCTGAGGCTTACGTCTACCGCGCGCACATTCCAACTTGGTTAGCAAAGCGCCACTCACGCGAGCAATACAGATAATCAACAACATTTATATTGACCTAGACCTATTTGTATGTACACTGGCTGAGTTCACAAGAGTTGCTTTCTATATTGTTAGTTATAAGATTTAGGCATATAAGATTAATTTTTTAATGAACAACTTTTTTTTACGGATTATAGTTATGTATTATTTTATTTACATAACTATATTAATATTATTATATAACTATATTAATTATTCTATTTATATAACTATAATCCGTAAAAAAAGTGTTTTTCTTTAAATGTGTAAAAGTTATGTTAATAAAAGACAATACTAAGATTAATTTTTTAATGTTTTTATGTAGGATAATTGGTGTGGGTATTATTGGAGATCTATCGAATTTGTAGTAACTGGTAGAATAATGTCCACTACATTCTTCTACAAATAAATAAATAAATAAAAAATATTTTTTATATATGTGAATCTTACTTCTCCAAATTGAATCGACTATCTTGAAAGGTAAGCCAAGTTTCTAAATATATATTTAATCAAATCGAGAGGTTATTGATTTATAACGATTTTAAGTCGACTTGACTTGTTGATTTACTCTATCATAAGTCCCGCTAGGCTACAGAATTTTTCAGGGCTACTTTAGAATTTAAGGTAAGAATTCCCACCGTAGAATTATAACAAATGAACATAACTAAGATGTTTTATAGTATAAATAAAAATCTGTTTTGTATGAGTGTTTTTTATTTTTTATTATTATTTACTCTACCCCTGCCATCGTGTCCAGAGACTTTTTTCATCTCACAATTTTTTTCAAAAAAGAAATACATGTGATCTATAGACATTCATTTTAGACAAAACTTTACAATAAAACAAGATGGTGAAAAAGTACAAACACAGAAAGACATCAGTATCTGCGATTGTCAAGCTTTAGGTACTTGTACTACGATACTGACGGTTCTTTACAGTATCGTAGGTATATCTACTGAAAGAACCTTGAAAATGGTTGAAGATGTAAATTCATTTTCATTGGTTGGTTTGGTTAGTGCCTTGTGTGTCACAAAGGCGTAAAACATATAAATAAAAATTGACAAAGAAACACTGACACTATCACTTAATTTGTGAAAGATATCTGGCAAGTCTTTTTTTATAAGAGGGCGCAAACGGACAGGAGGCTTAACTCATGTCGAGCGATACCGTCGCCCATGAACGCTCACATTATAAGCAGCTCGCAAGTGTGTGTGGCCTTTTAAAAATTAGTAAGAATTGGGATGATCCCTCCTGCCTCGTTTCAGTATCGTACGAGCCGTGTGAATACTAAATTTCACCATCACCTTGATGGCTGGAAATCTTCCACAGTCGTTTCACAAGGCATTTCCTTTTGCGAACTAGCGAACTGTGGAATCGACTACCGGCGGGGGTCTTCCCTGAGAGATACGACCTCCAACAATTCAAAATTCGAGCGTACTCCGCCATAAAGTCCTCCCTCCCACTAAAACGCCTTTTTGGGAGTCTCGCTAAATAAATTAGTTAAAGCAATCCGCTGTATGTGAAACAGTCGATAGATGTTTGTAAAGAAAAATGCATCCGCATTACCACAATAGCGTGTATCCTTTAAAAGCTTGCCAAATTGTCGCGTCTTGACCGTTTGGCAGGCGCCGTAATATCTAGATTTCACTTCAGAACAATGTGTAGGATTTTAAAACATTTAGAACTCATATACGGTATTAACTTATAGCAAGAACTATCAAAAAATGTATTATAAAAATATTTCCGGCCTTCTGTATAAATACAATAAACTCAAAAACAAACAAAGATATTTTTGTAGAATTACCATCAATATATAGAAAGTATAAAACCATAACGTTTATGTAAATTGGCAAAAATAACGAATTATAGAACAGACAACAAGAAATTCACACCGGGGAAGCTGTAGGCGGCTGCTTCTAATAAAGGGTGTTTCAACAAGAACTTTGTTTTCTAAAACAAAATAAAACAAAGAATTTAAAGGAAAATGAATAAAATTTTTATTGTATTACAAAGAGAAAGTTTGGCAATTAACTTTAAAAAAAATTAAAATTGGCAACATAATTTCGCGAAATTCAGCTGTTAAGTGGCCAGCCAGATCGTGTAATTTAACACCACTGGATTATTTTTTGTGGGGCTATGTTAAAGACTATCTAACTAAAGAGTCTATACGGAGCCAATCGAATCGATTGCAGCCTTAAAACTCAAAATCCGTGATGTCATTAACGAAATAAACCCTCCATTTTGCCAAAAAGTGATTAAAAATTTTGATGAAAGAATCAACATCTGTCAGCGTGGTCGTGGTGGACATTTGCCAGATATCATTTTTCATTCATAATTGCCAAACTTTTCTCTTTGTAATACAATAAAAATTTTATTCATTTTCCTCTAAATTCTTTGTTTTATTTTGTTTTAGAAAACAAAGTTCTTGTTGAAATACCCTTTAGAAGTCTGATGTCTGAGAGAAGATGTCTATCGGAAAGCTTATACGAGTTAAGAATGGAGAAAAAGTCAATTTTTAAATAGCTATATGAATTCAAAATCTATATCGCTTCTTGTGTCTAGGTACTTTGCACGGTTAGCGCCGTCTGAGTATCATTTCCGATAACTGGGTTATTTACGAAACAGCTTTTGATAGCTCTTGCCAGCCTTCACCTTAATGATACCGACGGCTCACTCAAGTTCTCTAAAGGCTTTAGTGACGATCAAATTGTTAAAACAAAATTACATAGATTTCGTAAGTTCTTCAACGTATACCGATAGGTTCCCGGCAAAACATTGTTTCCTGCTGGCTGTGTTATATAAAGAACTAGCGAACCCGACAGACGTTGTCTCGAATGATATTTCAAGTATGAAAGTACCGACTGCAGTGCCATCTGCCGGCCTGATTTGTGAAACATCCATCCTAAACCAACCAAACCATCAAACGCGTACAAAAAAAAAAACATTCAGATTGGTCTCCGTTTAAGAGGAGTTAAGTGACATACACGCGTACAGTAGAATTATATATATGTTAGCTATCCTATCTTGTAAGTTAGATCAAACTGCACACGGTGTGCAAATTCGATTGAAATCGGTTAAGTAGTTTAGGAGTGAATAGCGTACAAATATCGTGATGCGTAATTTATATATATTAAGAATATATCCATCTAACACTTACAGACTTAAAAATAGAAACAAGATTTATTTATTTACCAAATGATTACATAGCATCCTAAAATAACACGATATGAGACAGACTAAGCGAAATTGGCGAATTGTTTAATAAGTTGTGCGCGTAATTTCCCAAGGGATACAAGCGTATGATAAGTATGACAATTGTTACCATACATTTCTGCTGCCGTTTGTAAACTTCACTAATTAAAAAATATCTACAACTATGTTATAAATAAAAATAAATAATGCCATCAGAAATTTTTCTACGTATTTTCACGGCGTTTTTAAACATGGTCTTGTAATGGTTACATAAGGAATATTAATGGTAGGCCTTACATACACGAATAAGTATAATTTGAGTTAAGTATAAGTTTTTTTTTCTTGGTTATAATTAAAGAACTAATTAAGTTTGTTAGTTACAAATAATATATCCTATATGTATATTATATATAAATAACAAAAGCCAAAAAAACGTCGAACAAACGCAACTGGGGGTTATGGGGACATCAGCTGCAAAAATTGTTCTACTTAAACTCAACTCCTGCCGAGTTAAGATTTATTTTGCGTTTTTATAAGAAAATTGACTTTTTTACTTACTCTTACTATAATTCGAAGAGATCTACACCATACACCATGGAACATGGTGTAATGGTTGCAGCTCCTTACAAACATTGTGTAAAAAAAACTTGGCGATTAAAAAGAGTGGCGGAGAGTTTATTGACAGTTCTTCTCTTCCGTTCTGCGCCCTTGATTTGAAAACTAGCAGTAAATGTAAAATTAGATTCATTTATTGTATATTTCTCTTTTTTTGACGTTGATAAGTGTACATTATGTTACCTATATGAATAAATTATTTTTGACTTTGACTTTGACTAGTTCGGTTAGACATGCTATTTATGGTTGTTTATCGGTTGTATTGAAGATAATATAAAGTTATACGACACAAAATTTTCTCAAATCATAACATTGTTTTTTACTTCAGACCCCACTGAGTAATAATACTATACTGAAAAGTGACTCTGTTTTACAAGTTTTGGCGCATTTCATAGGAATTCTGAAAAGGTATTACAGATGGACAATTCGTGGTCGGATTAAGAATGCTGCCTTCACTCTGACGTGAGCTCCACGTTCGTATCTGCTGTGTTAAACCTTGGAAGAGTTTAAGGAGCAACTTGCTCTTCAGTTTGTTGGAACTAGGATGTTACAATATTCCACCAACAAAATGGCGCTGACCGACCGGCTGGAAATCGGTTGGGGTGAGTTCAACAAAATTGTGGTCGTGATCACCGGCATCACGGATGTTCAGATACGCATAGATGAACTTAAAAATACTCCGACGAGTTTTGTGTCACATTTAAATACGTACTCTAACATTATAGTGTCATTCAGACAAGGTCCGTGGTGAATATAAAGCTTCTTACAACCCTAAATAAGCAAGTTAACTACGGTTCGTTGGTACCATTTTTTTAATAAGTTTCCTAATAAAATAAAAATGAGGGTACCCATCCTCGCGCGTCTGTTAATATATATAGCCAATAGTTACGCGATGTTTTTTATTGCCACAAACTTACACATTCTGAATCTACTTGTTTTACGAAGGAACAAGAACAACAACTAAAAGATTCTAAATTCAATCAAGAAATCGCAAATTGTTTACCAGGAAAGGTAAAATCGCAAATTGTTTACCAGAAAAGGTAAAATCGCAAATTGTTTACCAGAAAAGGTAAAATCGCAAATTGTTTACCAGAAAAGGTTAAATCGCAAATTGTTTACCAGAAAAGGTAAAATCGCAAATTGTTTACCAGAAAAGGTAAAATCGCAAATTGTTTACCAGAAAAGGTAAAATCGCAAATTGTTTACCAGAAAAGGTAAAATCGCAAATTGTTTACCAGAAAAGGTAAAATCGCAAATTGTTTACCAGAAAAGGTAAAATCGCAAATTGTTTACCAGAAAAGGTAAAATCGCAAATTGTTTACCAGAAAAGGTAAAATCGCAAATTGTTTACCAGAAAAGGTTAAATCGCAAATTGTTTACCAGAAAAGGTTAAATCGCAAATTGTTTACCAGAAAAGGTAAAATTGCAAATTGTTTAGGAGAGAAACATAAGTTACCGGTCTCGCAGGTTTTGGTTTTGTATCGTGTTTTCTTTTATGTGGCCGATTGGTTTGTTTGATGCGTTTCATACCAACATAACGTCTGTGATTGTTGATTCACATTTGCTTTAGTATGACATAATCTTAGGCAGAGAGATGGTTAAAACACCTGGTTTGATGTTCACCCTTAAAAGCGACTGCGTTAAGATTTTACGGGATTTATTTTATCAGTGGCGATGCTAAAAGGTTTGCTTTGCGATGTGTTTAAATATTAAGTAATGATGTTGGAAAACGGTAGTGACTAATTTTGTAATTATTAATCGCGTTAAATTTGCGATAAATATACGTACTATATGACTTCTTGAAAATAAATCTTTTTAAGAACGTAATTTATTTGGTTTCGTAACTCAACGCATTTCATTACACGCATGTCTTGGACAGACGTTTAATTCCTTCTCTCTTTGTCTTTAATATTTTTGGTAGACTTTTTATTAATCTTTAATATATACATTTTGATTAAATAACTGTCAAAGACTTGTTTTCATACGTTTAAATTCCATCAGCATTTAAATTTCAAGCCTGCAATGAATGTCCTTCTTGGGCGTCCCGTAGGCACGTTGCCCCCCCTATTATATATTAAAAAAACTAGTTTTCCTTGAATATCTTCGACTTTATATATAAGCTTTATATACGTATAGGTAGTAAAGCTAGGTACAACTTTTTGTGTTTAAACATTCGATTAGATTTTAAAATGCCTCCAATTTATTAAATCGATAGAAAGTAAAATGGATCTAACTCCAATTAAGAATTTACTCAAGCGAGATTATAAAAATAACAAAAGCTTTGTCAGCGAAACTTTAGGCGTAAAAATGTAAACGTAGCAGTACGTGCTAGGTGGGCTTTTCGAAGCTCCTACCTATGACATCGTCCACTTATATTATCTAAGATCAACATTTTTAAAAGGGTAACTTTTTCATACTTTTGCTCCTATTTAATTTGCGTAGCCCATGTTTTTCTACTAAGTTTCTTCTAGCTGTTTCGTACTTCTCTTCATCTTTCTTGTATGATCGTCTACTTATTTTTATATGTGAACTAATAAGCTAAAGACTAAATAATCTATGATTTATTAAAACAATTGACAGATAAATTAAAAACGAATAAATATGATTGCATAGATATTATTTATACCACTAAAATTAAAGATGACGTGATAATATATATAGCATAACGCAGCTATAGTAGTAAAACCTAAATTTTAAAATAATATAACGTAAAAAGGATTGTGTGGTTTTATGAAACCACGGTAAAAGTGAAACGTTTTTTCACATTATAGACATTTAACTTACAACTTTTGGAATAATATTTATTTTACACCCATTAAGGGTATAAAATCGCTTTATCAATATTAATTTTTTTCTTGAAAGATTGGAATGATAATAGAAAAATAATAAAAGTAGACCAAGCCTCCAACTAATATTTTTATTAAACTCTGTGTCTAGAGAGTAGGACATACATAATACTTAACAATTATTTGGATTATATACACATATTAATAATAGTCTATAGATACACTACGCGGTCTGCTGCTGTGAACTATAGGTGCCGCCATAATGGCCTTGGCGGCTATGACGAGCGCCTTTCACTTTATCCCTACTCCGTGGCCAACCGTCACGCGACATGCAACACACAGACGAAAAAGTTTGAGACGAGGTAATAAAAGTTACACTTTAAAATACCACTGTAATATTATCTGAGACGTCTCGGGCCCAGACATTTGTTTTCATTCTATTCGAATAAAATCTTATAACTTTACTTGGCTGTCGAAATGCAATTGTGTGAATCGCTTCGAGATATATTATTTGCATACAACAATATCTTTGAGGTTTTACTATTAGGAGGAATTTTTAAAGTGCATTTGAATTCGTAAAATTATATAATGTGTTTTATTCTATTAAATCATTTTATAATTATTTAAAAACATTTACATTACAGAATGCATACAAATTTATTTAGAAAATAACTATAATACCTACTTGCAAAATAATTATAATAAGTATAAATACAAAAGAAAAGGACACTGCCATGTATGGTAGTTACAAAATTTGGTGTTTTCAGAAGGTAAATAAATTATGTTGGAGAGTAATAACTACACTGAAATACTAAATTAAAAATAATTAAAGCATACATTAAAATATATATATTATATATGACTTGGCGCTACTATCAGCTCCCATTGTCATTATATGTCACAGAGCTTATAAATTAACGTCAAAGCAAATCAGTTCAATAAAGTTACTTCTAGTTGTTTTTTCTTTAGTCATATAATGACAGTGCCAGCTGACAGTACCGGTATTATACCGGTAATGTATATAAATAAATAATTAGAATTAAGCGTACGTTAATAAAAAATGCTATGCAATAGTTTTACCGCCGTCTCCGTTTCGTTTCATTTCATTTTATTTCGTTTCGTTTTGGTTGTTTCGCTTTGTTTGGGTTTGTTTTGATTTGATTCGGTTGTAGACCTATTCCTAATTAATTGAAAGCCAAGGTAAAAACATTATATCATTTTATCGACTGTTACCTAAGTGAGTAACATGCATACTATAACATAGTATACTATACTAAGTTAGTAACTGCGCAACTAACTATACAACAATTGTTAATATTATTCTAAAATTTGAAATATTTCAAAACTTAAATGACAATTCGTTCTAAATCTAAAATTGATTTGGAATTAATTTGAAATTGAAATAGTCGCTATTAATTTTATACATAAATCTGATGCTAAAATAATGCGAATGTATTAATTACCTTTATAGTTATTAAGAACTTAATCATTACCGAATCATGATAATGGAAGCGCTGTTCTTATTTCCAAAGCAATTTATCACTTGTAATGTAATAGCCAATATTCGTATACAACCTATTATTCCAGAGATAACGTTATTTGAGATAAAATCGGGTTATATGGACACGGGGGTTATATTATGCTTATACGACACGACATGTCTATAAATCATCCGTGAACTGATTTGCAAGTAATATTTATGTGTAATAGTTTATTTAGACTAACAGGCCGTTATGCTATAACGTGTTGCCATAGCAACAAGCAATACACTTTGGTATGGTCGTGTTCCCAATAAGTTTATGCAACTAAATCTAGTTCTGTTACCTCGTTCGTACGAATTCGAAATTTCTGTTCGACGCCTCAGATGAATAATTTTTCTTGAAAATAATTCTTGAATAATTTTTCTTTTTAAAACTAATACGGAAAGAAACCAAGGAAGAAGGAAGTTTTAGAGTAAATCTTTAAAGTGATAGTTCTGTTCTCCAACCTAAAGGGAAACCTCTCTAAGCACTGACAGACCGGTGCGAAGGCTCCACTGGCTAATGTCGAGATGTTTTGCAGTCTTATCAGGGTGTGACGTCATCGCAATCATTTGTGAGTGCAGATTCTAGAGGTCGCTACAAACTTATTACCTTAAGGTTTAAACGATTGAGGTTATGATAAAGAGTCAAGACAAATGTCCGCCCAAATGTCAAAATTAAACTCGTTTTTCCAAGCGCTAGGTCCGCTCAATCTCATTAATTTGATTAATAATTGCTTCAAGAGTGATACTTTATCCTCAAAAATACATTTGGTTCTAATGCAACTTTTCAATTGGGCTAAGTAAAGTTGTTAGCTAAGTTCATCTAGCTTAAAGTGAAATCCGACAAAACATCGTACGCTATAAATGTCATTAAAATAAATTAGTTAGAGCGAACTTTTCGAGTGGTCCAGATCCCAGTTATAAACAAGTTTTGTGTCGTCTTGGTTCAATTTACTGTCAGTCGCCACGGCTAAAACTACGTGCAGAAACATAATGTTATATAGTTCAATAGTTTTATTATACTATATTTAATTGAATTGACTTTTGCGGACCACTATATACAGCAGTACCGTATCAATGTAATAAATTCACATTTACATCATTCCGAAAAAGTTGTCATGTAATCTATTATGACCTTTTAGAATTCCCTGGACATCTAAGGAAACAAATGGTCCATACTAAGACAGTTACAGGTAAAAATTCATCTTTCGACACTTCTTTACAAACGCTTCCTGTTGTTTGGACATGTAACTCGCCATTCAGTAAATATACTAAAAAAGCGTTTTTATTGCTGGCAATAGAACAAAGTAATCTTATAACTATTATTACATGTATATTTTTAAGAAAATAAATTACACTGTTCTTTTCCTATTTATATATCTATTTCCCAATTATTTTGTTTCCGAGGTAACATAATTATTTGTATATTAAAGAATTTCTCTATCGACCGACTATACTCTTGGTCAATGTGAGGTTTATCTCTGGAACTACCTTCCTGCTAGCTGCATGTCGCGATTGAACCAGTAAGTTTAGAAAAACTTATACTGACTGGCAAATTGAAGGACTAGACCTCGCTTCCCATCCTCTATTTATTGGACCGGTCAAGCAAAGGCTCTTACAAGTCTTACTATCATCCAGGTGCAGAGGATTTCTGAAGACAGGGGGGAGGAAGTTGTATGGCACCACTAACACCACAATGCTACCAAATACCAAATTTATATGAACTTGAAAAAAAAATATCTTAACAGTTCTTATTCGTTCAGCATTATTTTTTTTAATATGACAGTTGCATGCTTATTTTTTAGGTCTGATTCTGCTGTTGATTATATTATAAATCGTACTGAATGTAGATTTTTTTGCAAATAAACGATTTTTATTATTAATATAGGCCAGACATGAGTTCATTGAATATTGGTTGAATAATTGCTTTTTTTACTTTCTACGCCTTCCTTTGCGCGTTACAGCGTAGTAAGCTGTTTTCGTAGCTTCGTAGAGCACTTTTGAGCCAATGTTGTATAATAACAAATAAATACTGCAATATATCACGCATTAAACTATTTAAATCTATAGAAACCATTTTTAAAAGAATTATCTGTTAAAAATCTTTGAACGTTTAGATTTCTATAACATTTTAAATAATAAAAACTTTTTGGTTTACTTGACTACCTTGGTTGTAGACCGGTTTCATTTGAATATAAACGTTGATCTGGAAGGTTGTTAAAACCAGCTTTTCTTATAAAATTGAACTTTGTCGTCTTTCCCGGGATATTTTCATAGAAAATGCAGTTTGCGTCGTCCGCATTAGAGATAAGCACAGCATCAATTTGCATCGAATTTTTATAATACATATTTTATTATTTATCTCATAAATATAACTTTCAGTTCTGGTTCGTGTTTAATCTGTGATTTTTCAATACGTTCTATACATAGGACGTTACGCACGTTCGCTAAGCTAATATTTTGGACAAAGCACCAGATCATTGTTCAGAACCCGGTATCGAAAATTAAAGTAGTCACGATGATCGCCAACCTCCGCTTGGAGATGGCTCATGGAAGAATGAATCCTTATTTTGCTCTCCAAGGTGACAGCTTAACATAGGAGGAATACTATTGAAATTGTGTCAACAAATTGAGTAAAGTATCTTCTCCTTAGTAAATATAAATCTGAACATTCTAAAAAAGCACTAATGAGGAACAGAAAACTTTTAACAGATATCAAAAAAATACCTCAAGGCAATTAATTCTTACTAACTTTCTATAAATTATTTAGTAAATACGACAATACGTAAGTCGTTAACGAACACAAATCCCCGTCTAAGACGAGATTCGGATAATTACATCTTCGTTGGGAGGTGTTTGAAAGCGGTCATTAGAGATGTTCAGTTGTATTAGTTTGATGAAGGAGCGTCTGTTTATATGGGGCCTCAATGTTTGAATTTTTTGATTGCATATTTTTTTTTATAAAACAGGCAGGAGACTCACCTGATGTTAAGTGATACCGCCGCCCATATAATGCTAGATTAGTCATGCCTGTCTTTAATCAGTAAAGGTCTGTTAAACTATAATTACTTTTAATTGAAGGCACAAAAACCTGATAATTAATCAATGCCTGCGGAGATGTTAATCTTTTTAGTAATATTATTAACTGCATAACTAGAAATTGTTTGTATATTGGTACTATATTTTGATTAATTAATTTTTCTAATGTATATTAACATGTTTGTGTACATTTTGTATTAGGGTTACTGTGAAACGGCAAACGCATATTTTTATTCAAACTAATTTTTGCCAAAACATCTTCGCCAAATAAAACACAAGACAGTCAAACTCATAATAACTACAATAACTGAATAAAATTAAAAGCACAACAATATTGGAATGTTACAACTCACAATACATGTCTGATGAAGTCAAAATAAAGAAACAAAAAACTGTACTGTAGTCATAATTTATCTGTAGCCTCGCAGAAATTCAATCCATCTCCTACGACGTCCGAAACTTGCCAAAAGTTATTGGATCCGAATAGAATCGTAACTAAGGGTCCATTCCGCTTCGGTAGCTGTATTGTTAGTTGCATTTAATGGCCTTTGAATCGAAATACGTCAACTGTTAAATTACCATTTAGCGCTCTTCGGCACTTTAGGTCGCATAGAATTATAATGCTTTAAGAATTTCTTATACTTTTGATTTTTTTTTGTAGAACAGGGGGCAAACGGGCAGGAGGCTCACCTGATGTTAAGTGATACCGCCCATGGACACACTGAATGCAAGAGGGCTCGCGAGTGCGTTACCGGCCTTTTAAGAATTGGTACGCTCTTTTCTTGAAGGACCCTAAGTCGAATTGGGTCGGGAATACTTCAGTCGGCAGCTGGTTCCACAAAGTGGTGGTGCGCGGCAAAAACTGTTCAGATTTCATTCTGAACATCAACTAACTTCTGACACGGCTTACGTGTGTTCTAAATCTTACTGCTTTTATTTTATATAATAGGGGGCAAACGAGCCTGCGGGACGCCCAAATAGAGCAGTCATCGCAGCCCATAGACACCCATTTTTAGTGGGTGCGTTGCCGGCCTTTGAGGGAGCTCGAATTTTGAATAGTTGGAGGTCGTATCTCGCAGGGAAGAACCCCGCCAGGAGTCGATTCCACAGTTCGCTGGTTCGCAGTTGAAGAGTAATTTTAAATATATATTATTTCAACATTACACGGCTTACGTGGTTGTTCTGAATGTTTACAGCTGAAGACGCTTACACCAACAGCTCACTAGAATACTATATTGTATGTATGAATAGGTGATAGTAGTATTTAAGATGTCTTTGAACAATAAATCAGATTTAATTGCTCTGCCTTATTCAATTCTCGCTTCCTCTCAAAATGGCGAAGACTACTTCAAGCCCTTAATGATCGAGTCTGCCCGATAGCTTGATGTATACATCCCGTACTTATTTATATATTCACTATTTATGAGTTAGCATACGAAAAGCGATCCGCAGTTTTGTTAGAAGGTGAGATGTAAGAATTCTCACTCTCATGTATTTAGTTATATTGTCCAGCTTGTGCAGCTTGCTCATACATAAACTACATATATATTATACAGATACTCCTGACATTTAATACATATAAATTTAAACACATTTCACAGTCCATTGGCTGGAAGCTGCATAATATATTTCATTTATTTAATGTTTTCGACAGCACAAAAACACAAAACGCTATAAAAGACACAAATTTTTATTAACACAAGTGTCTGATTTATTTTATAAATTAATCATTTTCAAAGTTTAGAAGGATTTTAACAGAAAAAATACTGTTGAGTGCAATATAAATTAGTTATTACGGTACTGCAAAGAGCAAACACATTTGTGTGTGTAAAACTAATGTTTGAAATCGATAATAAGTTTTTCTGTAAATCTTTAAACAAAATTAAAAAGTAATGTACAAGTACACATTACCTTTATAAACTATTGTAATAAAAAGTTACGCTATCTTCCTTGAAAAATACCTTCCGAGATTGTATAGAAAGGAAAATCTTTTATACTTAAAGATCTTATCTAAGTGAAGTTCAAACGTCGTTTTTACAGAATTGGCAAGTAATATTCTTAGCTATCTGAGATTTTCTTGTAATAATAAAATGGACCAATTTATATTTATTTTTGAGGACTTCAAAGTCTTTGTATATTTTTGTTTAGCATATAGGTATTATTTTCTTTTATTGGTTTTAACGTGCGAGTCGTCCGGGGGTCGTAGGTACGATCCCCAGCTGTGCACCACGTAATGATCACGGAACAGGAAAATATTAAGAAGATATCTTTCAGATATAAATTGTCGTAGCGCCATTAATATAATATTATTTATAAATCTTGTTTCCCGCTTCTTCGTGCATATTAAGATATATGCAACTGAATGAATTTATGATTCGGAACGGCATGCACGTACGTGAATTATAAATTTATATTTAAAAATATATTCATTAATTTTTAAAATGTCTTTTATTGCGTTTATATAATCTGTGTATAAAGCATATTAACTGCAACATATATGTGGTAATTTTAAACTAAACTTTACGTTAAGTTTTAATAACGTTGTCGTTTTTGTAAACCAACAAAAAAGATCTAAATGAAAGATATTTCACTCCCTTATATACACTTAATTAATTAGGGACAACTGAAAGAACTACGAGAACGGCTTTATAAATAGCGAAAGGGAAGAAAACTGGCGCCTGAAGAGTGAAGACTCGCGAGCTTCGACAAATATAAAATTATCATTAAAAATGCATATTCTTCAGGTACATAATTGTGTAAGAGCATACAGAATTGAACAACAAAAGTTATGACCCGTTCCTTACCTGCATTACGAGATTAAAGTGTGAATTTTTTAGCGATATCGCCTTTTTAAGAGCGCGTATTTTTCAAGACCAGTTGTAATTAGATCTAAAAGTATAAGAAGATGGACTAAGTATTTCAAACACTGGAAACGATTGAATTTTATAAAGCCACCATAACTATTTTAATACCCGTTTTTCCTACTCCTGAAGGTTCTTTGCTATGCTATACTTGAGCATACATAAAATATATACATTGTTTTGTAAGACTTCACCTTTATAAAACTTAAAATATAGGTCAACGTATCCGATATGAAAATTTATAAATTCAACAAACCATTATTAAAAACTCGAATAACGACGTTTTAATGCCCGAATTTACAATTGTAATCAAAAATTGATTAAGAAAAGTGAAGGGATGATTCGGTCTCGGGTCACTGCCATTTGCCGATGTCACGAGAGAACGACCACTGAATTTATTTACCTGCCTTGTGTATTTTTAAGATACTTCTGCCAGAGAATTTACGAAAGCTTTTCGATTGCTATATATTATCGCAAAGCGTTATGTTGATAATATTAAGTCGTATTTATATACGACTATTATGTTATCATAATTCTCAACTGTTTTTGGTTCATATAACTTTAGAACTATTTGTTATATCGAATACGAGATACCTACATTACTGAGATCTAGTTAAAGATATTAGATATTCAACTTTGCAACAAAGTTTGCCTGTTAACTGTATTATAAAAACAATGCCGTATTTCAACAAGGGGTTCCTTGGTTTAGCCCTCAGATGTGTTTCTTTATGATTTTTCTTTCTTAATTGACAGGTAAGTGATCAGTCTTTTGTTTGAGACACACATGGATTTTTGGATTTAAGGCATACCAGATTTATCATGATGATTTCCTTTACCAGCCAGTTTTACCAGCACTGTTAATGACTGTTGACTCAAAATTGCCTGAAGAGAAAAAAACAACAGAGTATATTCAACTTATCAACACTTCAAACGTAATGGTGTTAATCAAAGATTAAAATATATAGATCAAAGTTCATATCAATCTGTGGTCACGTTTCCCGCGACACATGGCCTGCTCATAAAAACTTTACGCTTTATCTGTGGCGTTCAAGTAACGTTATTTTTTATCTATGACACATTTAGAAGTAATTTCATTTTGAAGAGACTTTGGCTTACATAAGAAGGCAATTATTAGACTTTTCAAGTTTACTCTGCTTGAATGGAATGTCACTTAAATTTACTTGAACATATTTTAATGGTCTATATTTCTAATTAATGAAATTCAATTATAGTTTCCAACTACTTACTTTTATGTAATTAGTAATTTTCATTAAATTGTAAAATATTTGAAGTACTAGATATTATATATAATACTAGTGGACCCGGCAGACGTTTTCCTGCCTGATATTTCAAGTGATTAGGATATAAAGTATAAAAAGTACCAACTGCATCGCCATCTATTCAGCTGATTTGTAAATCGTTTTTTTTTTAAATAAAAAAGCTCATTCAAATCGGTCCAGCCGTTTAAGAGGAGTTCAGTGACAAACACGCGTAAAGTAGAATTATATATATATGTAGGCTATCCTATATTTTAAGTTCAAACTGCACACGGTGTGCAAATTTGTTGTTTTTGGAACGAAGTTCCTTATCGCGCGTTGTGAAAGGAGGCTAGACGGAAAAAATTATTACGAAAAGTTGTCACGACACTTTTTGCCATAGATGTTTTAATGCACCGTTTCTCGACCGATCACTGAAGTTAAGCAACGTCGGGCGAGGTCAGTACTTGGATGGGTGACCGCCTGGGAACACCTCGTGATGTTGTCTTTTTTTTCTTTTCCTAGGGATAAGAAATGACAACAACAAAATATAATACTACTATCGATGCAGTTGGAACGAATTTTAGAACGAAGTTAAGAATTAACAATAATCCAGCAGAATCAACAACAAAATATAATACTACCATTGATGCAGTTTTTTCAAGACATTTAAATAAAATAGAATCCCAAACATATGTTTCCTACTTCAGTTACCACGAGCCAATTATTACGAAAATTGAGCCTACTGATTAAGTTTATATAATATCATTATATTTGTTAATAATAAAAAAAATATTATTATAACTTAAAAAAAATAAAATTTTATTACAATTCCTTCACTAATTAATCGAAAGGAACTTCGTTCCATCCGGGTGTCCCTCGACACCTCTCAAGTTTTTTTTTAAAGGTTAGTAGTCTATAGTGGACAAATAACGTGATGCGTAATTTATATATATTAAGATTGGTTGATTTTAAAAGTATTCCAGCAGTCGCCGTAAAAAATGTTTATAAAAATTCAATTTCTTAATGCGTCTTTATCACCCAATATGCAACGAACCATAAAGGTGGGTAGTTTTTTATTATACGTAGGTAATTAATCCTTCTTAAAGCTCTCTTTAACTAAATATACCTAGTTGTTGTAATTAATCACCTTGACATTTCCAGGCCTACTTTAAATAATATGAGGAGGCATCTGCTCATATTACGGGGCACGCTCATGAATACATTCATTGGGATCTTAAATTAGATAATACTTACGCTTATGTATGAAATTTTATCCGTAGATGGCGGAGGGTCATAATACAAATTGAGCCATATTAATTCGTCCCTTTTGGATAATTACTGTGACTCTAATCTTGTGTTGTAAAGACTATTCATTATTTATGAAAGTAATGAGTTATTTATATGTATATATTTATTTACCAGTGAAAATAATGTGTTTAACCCTTCATCTTTTAGTCGATACCAACTCCGGGGAAATCAATACAGATAATACAACTTTTTCTACAGCTGTGATACTTTTTTGACATTCAACAGCTTTTGTCTTCAGTCACCGTGACCACGCACGCTGTCAAGCACGCGAAACGTCGGTTAAATTTAAAATTATGTTTAAACAATTATAAGTTTTCAATAATACATAATTCAATCCATTTAAAAAGTGTTTTTTTTAAATGTGTAATAGTTATGTTAATAAAAAACAATACAATAATGTGTTTTTAAAACCTTTTTCTACAGAAGCTAGTAAGCCTTAGCACTACCAATTAAACCATAGAAAGGATTTTATCTACGACTTATGGTGTGATTATGATTGTGTTAAATAAGATCCGCTGATAAATAAATAAAATATCAAATACGGCTATGGCTGCGCACTACCACAATGTGAAACTAGTTGCCAACTAAAGTAGTTCCGAATAAATTTTACTATGAATCTTTCAATTAACGAGCGTACGAATACTTAAAAGGACAGCAAATAGTTTTTGGTAGTGTGAGTGTTCATGGACTTTATAACTCATACACTGTAGAGGCACTGTCCTGTTAAGAAGCCACCAACCGCGAATACTTTTAGGCTAATGAAAATTATACTATTTGCTAAAACCGGAAAGTCGAACCTGTATGTTTGCTGTTTCTCTCATTTGTTTTCGGTATATAACCTGAATTTTGTATCTAGTTTTTGCTAGTAAACAAAACAACAGAACATAACTAAATTTCCTAAATATATATATATTTTAATGACATGATTTTCGTTATACTTTCACCTTAATACTTTTTATGTCTGTTTTAAATTGTAAACTATTAAACGTTTAATGAAGAAAGACAGAAAAAACTTTATTATACACAATATACAGAATATTAAAAAAAATGCAGTAGGGGCCTTCCTTTTGACATGTAAACTGTGTTTAACTTAATGATTTCTACATAACACATTCGTATTTTAACTATTATTGCACAGTAAGAATATTTTCTGCATCAGCATAGGACAAACAAGATATTGTTTGAGATTAAAATATATGTTATGTGATGTTTGAAATGTTAGTTATAATTTTGTTTTTAAGGATTAAAGGTGATAGGGCCTTGGAAGGAATAAATAAAACATTAATTATGTCTAATATTAAACCCTAAATACTTGAAATAGCATGACATAATAAAAGATTTACTTTTATCTTACTTTACAATTCACAAATGTTTTTATAAAAATTTCATTACGCCCGACGATATTTCAGCTTTCCGCCTCAACTGGTGTCACTTAAGATGATTTGACGGTTGATAGGAGAGAGCCTAACATGCTGACAACTTCACTTGCTCTCGAGTGCGTGCATACATATTCGCTGAGTGCGATAAATTAAATAACTTTCTGATGCTCAAGGATATAGAAGCAATGATGTCAAGTACAACTGGAGTCTATAGCACGATTATAGCTGTGGGTTCTGGATTCATCGTTGATATATGGATCAAAATTGGATATTATAGCAATGGATAATGTAAAAATAATATTACATTTATTATTAAAAACCTAAGCCAAATAGAACACTGTCGAGGAAGGTACTGCTCCTGCGACCGAAGTAAGGTTAGCTACTAGTGGCTGAGGTCGATAAATTGTGTATATATGTACGTCACAGTCGAAATAACTTCGTTAGCGCGTTTCATGGTATGTTGTGCCTACAACGCACCATTCCCTGAAATGTGGACCAGACACCCGCAATTCCCCCTCGTAAGTATCAATGAGCGGCGGTAATTACTTAGTCCATAAAAAAAAAACTATTTTCGTTCATAACAAATAAAATACGTCCTTCATTTACAGCTATTTTAAAAACTAATTACTAATAACGTGACTGTTTTGGCTATATAGATTAGAAATTGCGTTTTTATGACGCCTTTAAATTAAAAAAAAATTGTAGATAATTAAAATTAATTTCTTTTGAAAAATGGAGTCGATTCCTAATTAAGAATCTTCGAATAAGACTTAAAAGTATTTATGCTCACCAAAACAGCCGGAGCTAAGGTGAAACAGCGAGTTCCCAAAAAAGTTTGAGCTGTCAAAATAAATAATTTATCTCGTTTTGCGCACACCCATGTCCCTAGAGTAAAAATTATTCTACCGAATTAAACACAATTAATAGACGAAATACTCAATGTTAGCAGTAAGCATATATCAGAAATTGTATGCCTTTTTCAAAACGGAGAAGTTTATAATAATACGCCAGTACAACGCGTGGTGCATCGGGCGAGGCATCGCCAAGCGCGGATGCCATTGATATGAAACCGTTACAGGTATAAATTGCAATATTGCTTAAATAATATCGGAGAAAAAATTTAGTAACAAATACCCATGGAAATAACTGATGAAAGATATTTCAATCATATAAATCAGTTACTTTATTTTATTATTTTTACCAAAAAGCAATAAAGCTCTCTCAATAACATTTCATAAAAACAAAATATTCTCTCAATTATCGTTGAACTTTAACGGAAATGGAATATCAAAAATTCACCCCAAACTTCCTTTTACCTAAATTAGGGCTTTTATGAGAGGAAATTATCTGTAGTCACGCGTGCAAACCCAGAAGCCAGTTCAAAATGAACAAAGGCCACGTTTGCTATCGCAATAAATTGATGGTGTGGTTTTGAGCAAATAGTTCGGAACATGAAACAAAGTAAAGCAATTTAGTTGGGAAAATCCTGTTATCGGGGCGCGTGTAGAAAATGAAAAGTAAACAATTGGCAAACTGTTTTTCACGTGTTTGATTATGATAACAAACATGCGACTGGAATACTTTTAATCTATACTAAACGGAAGATTTATTTTGTATATTTATAATGAATACACAAAAGAAATTAGACTTATTTTGAATTTTAATGAATTATGTCTTTGTTCATACGTAGATTTTATAATATTTCAAATACATACAACCGCAGATTACTCACTTTCTGCATTTTGTATGTATAATGTAATGATTAAATTACATTTTAAATTTAATTGAATTTTTTCAATTCGACTTAGGGTCCTTCAAGAAAAGAGCGTACCAATTCTTAAAAGGCCGGCAACGCATTCGCGAGCCTCATTCGCGAGCCCTCTGGCATTGAGAGTGTCCATGGGCGGCGGTATCACTTAACATCAGGTGAGCCTTCTGCCCGTTTGCCCCCTGTTCTATAAAAAAAAATTATGACGGTTTAACTTTCGCTTAATATATTTGGATGTGAATGTATGCAGTAATCTCAGTTTTATATTTATATTTATCAAAACAAAGGCCGTAAAACTACCCCTATAAACCACGTCCTGCCATAAAACAACGTTATAAGATACAATAATTTTTATTTCAGCTCTAAGACCTTCTTTGAAAATTATTACATGCCAATAAAAAGGTTTGGGGTTTAATATTTTTAGTATAGGTATAACACATTAGATTACATACATTTTAAATTAATATTTTAGACATACACAACGTGCGACTGACCTGAGGTCGTAGGTTCGATCCCCGCTGTGCACCAATGGACTTTCTTTTTATTTAGCGGATTTTACATTTGCTCGAACGGTAAAGATAAACATCGTGAGGAAACCGACTAAAAAAGTCAACGACGTGTGTCAGGCACTGGAGGCTGATCACCTGCTTGCCTATAAGATTTAAAAATTGATAAAGAGGCGAGGTTAGTTATATAGGCGAGGATAGTTTTTTATTTTAATATTTCAGGACAACACATTTCACTTAAAATAAGTATTTAGTATTTTATCTTAATAGTTTTGAGAATCGTTGTGATTTCAAACGGGAGGCAACGGAAACAGCGACAGTAAAACGAGACGGAAATATAAATTTATAAGATTTAACGTGGGAAAAAATGAAATAGGAGGTATACAGTCTCTTTTTACTTTTTTCATTTAATTGAATTTCGAACTTTCGTTATTTTAGTTTTTGCCAAATTAAAGATTGATATTGAACTTATAAATTAAAATTTATCAATTAAACATACTGTTTTTAATGAAAAGTTTTATACAAGTCTAATTTACATATTATAAAAACTTTGTATTTGAAGGTTTCCCTCCTACCACGTGTGAATTACACACATGTTTTTTACTTATATATTATAATTAGAGTAAGCATACATAGTAACCAATACAGAGAAAACAGTGTGAATATAGAAATACATGGAGTGATCATAAACTGGTACATGATCATCTATTGAGGCTTTTAATTTAGTAATAATTAATTTACAAAGAAGTTTCAATTGTGACATGTGTAGTTTGTATACACGCACTACACTATACTTTTTATTTATTTTATCAATTTTCATATCGTCTTACTGTTGAATACTATGATGTCAATGATTATATAACCATCAAATTATGTTACCAACTAATTGCTGGAATATATCTCGCCACTGTATGTGTTAATTTTATACGTAATTTATTTCTTAATTCCAGTTAAAGGTAGCCTAGTATAAAAAAATCATTATACAAAATATGAAATACGTTATATTGTAGCCATGGACACTGCAACAACAACACTCACAAAATTTAATCATAAATTGATGCCCAAAATACATAGTATATAAATTATTTCTTTAGTAATCCGAGATTCGAGCCGAGTTTTCTAAGAGACTTCCTTGTGCTTGTCGTGGCGTGGGAAAAAGCCCATTTCCGGCAACGTTACGCTCGCCAAAGCTACCGGAGCTAAGCTGAATTCCCTTCAGGTCAACAGCGAGATGATAATAAAAAAGTATGAGCTATCAAAAATTATAATTTCCTATCTCTTTTCGCGGACACCCATGTTCCTGGAGAGTATGACGAAACACTTAAAGTAAGAAGTAAGCATACATCAGAAATCTTATTCATTTTTCAATACGAAAATCCGTTGAATTCAGCAATTTAAATCGTAGTTGTTGTGAATTGTACCTATCAATGGAGTGTCAAAGACAGGTGTCGAGTTATTTATGGGATTCTTGTTCACTCGATTCTGGGTTAACCGTTTTTATTTACGATTGCTGCACGTACAATAATTGTTACAATTATAAAAGTTATTTGATTACCAAGCCGGTCCCTCTACTAAATAACAGTATAAAAAATGCCTAACAAGTTATTCAAAAACCTCTGAACTCTCATTCAATCATCATCTTCGTATTTTTTTTTTCAAATTTGACAAAAATATAATACCCATTTAATAATAATCAAATTAATCTTATTTAAATAAAATATTTAATTAAAAAAAATATTTGAACAGTTTTATCGTGAATATTAAAAAAAAACCACGTTTATGTTTCTTAGACAAGATGTAGCAACGCCTAAGGCTGCAGAATAATTAGTGCGATCACCTCATAATCTTTGCGCTGATTCTGACCGCTAAATAATGCAATATCAGCTACTGGGGTTTTTGGGCCTCCCAGTGCTTACAATGGTCGAGGAGCTCACATGCATGAGAGCAACGCCTTAAACTCTAAATAACACAACGTTCACAGTACAAAGATACAAGAAATGATTAAATTGCTACTTTTCTTGAAGATCAACAAATATTATTACTAGTTTTAATATATTGTAATGTTCATTTCTAACTATCGCGTAACCTATTTGCAGATTTGAAGTTATTTATAATAAAAATCCAGCGTGCTAATATGAGTCAGGAATTTCTGATAAAATAAACAAAAACTCGAATAAAAAAACAGTTCATTAATCATACATATCACATTGATTAATGTTTGCCAATCGCTTGAATATAAATAAATGTTAGGTTAAAGCGTGAAAAACAATTTCAAATCATTTAAAGTGCGGATTACAATAGCTTTACTGATATTCTATTTTCAAAATCTTGAAATCTAGTTATCATTCCAAAAAAAACGAACGCTGGCCATAGTCGGACCGCATGATGCAGTTAAGAACGACTGCTGTTGAGCGATCGCGTTGAAGTCGTACACGATTGCAACACGACCGCATAATGCAGTCGTCTACGACTGCTTGGAGCAGTTGTATTCGACCGCAAAATATAACTAATAAGAGTTCATTTACAAGATGACATCTGATGAAGAAACACTACTTCTTGTACTAGTATTACACAAGCGTAGGCGTAAAAGTCAAAGTCAAAGTCAAAGTCAAAGTCAAAAATAATTTATTCATATAGGTAACATAATGTACACTTATGAACGTCAAAAAAAGAGAAATATACAATAAAACTCTCCGCCACTCTTTTTAATCGTCAAGTTTTTTTACACAATGGTTGTAAGCTGCAACCATTACACCATGTTCCATGTATGTCACACATTGACTTGAGTAATAAAGAATAATAAAATAAATTAAAAACAAAGATTTGTCCTCTATCAGCAGGAAGCATGGTGAAATAGGAGCACGCACTTACATACTGGTGAGAACAATACGCAAATACGTAGTATAAACAACTAATATCACCGCATACACGAATTCAAGTACGACCAGTCACCACAGTAGTTTAGGTTGCCTGCTGAGAGGAAGAGATTGGTACACACAGGGGAGCGGTCTGTATATGGCCAGCGTAAGAGGTGCAAAATTCCTTGCCATTTCTAATTTTCACTACGCCCTTGATTTGGGAACTGATCAACTAAGAATATACCACTTTAAATATTGAAGTCATCATCATAAGTGTACATTGTTCATATGAGAAATATATTATGATTTGAGCTGGCGATCGTGTAAATAGGGGGGTGATAGAACAGGGCAAACAGCCAGAATGCTTACCAGATATTAAGTGATAGCGCCTCGTATGACTCTTAATGCAAGAGGGATCGAAAGTCTTGGCCTTTTAAGAATTGGTACACTTTAAATAAAATAATTGTTTTAATACACTTTTTATTTCAAGTAAAAACATATCTATTAATATTATAAATCATTCATTTAAGTGTAGGCTAAAGATAAGTGGTGCTTTAACCTTTTTAGGCCTAGGCCTCAAATTTCCATTGTCATCTAATAGGCGAGTCGGTAAGCAGCCTCTGCTGACCTGCCTTACACACGCCTCTGACTTTTTGGGTCCAAGGCAAGCCGGTTTCCTCATGATACTTTCCTTCACCAATCGAACAAATGTTAAATGCGCACTTAGAAAGAAAGCCCATTGGTGTGCAGCCGGGCAATGAACCTACAACCTTAAGGGTGAGAGTCGCACCAGTGTGTGACTGCAGTAAGCCACTAGGCCAAAATTGATATTTAACAATCGTCTTACATAGAAAAATATCAACTTTTTAAACACGTTGTGTTAATTAAATTATTGGATTAACCTGAATAAATAGTTTCAAATTATATGAATGTTTCAATAAGTCGTTAAAAGTTAAAAATCTCTCCTGAAGCGAAACGACAACTTCTCTAACTTAATTCAGTTTTATTCTAATTAACACAAACAGAATGAGAATTTCAAATGTTACATAATATTTCAGTAACATACCAAAATTAGTTTATAACTAGATATATTCAGTCATTCGTTATACACTCTTAACCAAAATTAATACAACGCCATTCTTTGTTTTCGATTCTCGATTTTAATTTCCTTGTAACTAATACTGGATGACCGATTTTATTTAATAAATCGTGTTTTTGAAAATTATATTTAAGTACTAATGACATACTAATAAAATGATGAAATATGAATAAAATTATTGAATAAAGATAATTATATTCATATATACAATATAAGTTTTTATTTGAATTTACATCTTTAAACGAGCAATTATATGTTTAAGTTGATAAAATACGAATAAAATGATGTGTTCTAGCTAGATCGATTTATCGCCTCCGAAACGTATACTAAATTTCATGAAAACCGTTGGAGCCGATTCCGAGATTCCAATTATATATATATATATATATATATATACATATATACAAGAATTGCTCGTTTAAAGATATAAGATAATAATAAGTTTAATTTCTTGTTTCTTAAACAATAACAATAATTACAAAGAAGATATATACTTATTCGCATATTTGTATTTCGTAATCTAATTTATGATAGTTCATTTTTACTGCCTAAATGTCTGTGTTTCGTTAATGTGCCTTTGGAATATACAAAATAAATAATTAAAGGTTAAACTTATTTTGACAAGCACCGGGCGTGTGTGACGTTATTTTCATGAACTTGTGACGATGGCACCCCCGTTGAACTAACTAATATTTGGCGACATTGGTCTATCCAAAGGTGTTTCCGGTCGTCGTTTAAAGTATGGGAACCCATCTGGTACAAAGCTCCCTGACGCCTATTTGTTCCTGTATTGTTATTAAAGTTGACTCATACCAATGCATAGGCTTGCCCGTATCTGCTGATGGGTCACTCTTGTAATCCTCTATCATACGTCGCACAGCACTGATGTAATCATCAGTAATCGCTGTTAAAGGACGTTCCTCACGCGGATAATCATTAAGATTGCTACGTCCACACTTAAACTCGATAAACAAATTGTAAATAGTGCACGAGATGGGGCTTTGTTAAGAATGCTAATCCAACAACGAAAGTCATATTAAATCATTGACCGAAAATGTGGTCGCGTTAGGTTCATTTTCACTTGTAACAAGAGACACAAAAACAAATGACAAATGAATGCAATATACTACATTAGTTTACCAAAGAGTTCTTAAATTGAAATTCAAAAAAGTTTTCATTAGCAATTTTTCTAATTGGCCAGTTTTACAATTTTATATAAAGGAAAACTATATAGGAAAAAACTAAATAGGTATGTTAGTTTAAAACAAGAATATATTTTTAATATTTACATAACGGATTCTAATTTAAATTCCTTCTATGCAGTGAAGACGCCATATTATCAAGTCACAATGAAAATGTTGATAATAATTTCCTGTCTAAAATTGTTTCACGTATCACAAGACTTTCAGTCAAATAAAAGTAAAAAAATTGCCAATCCATCAATATAAATAAGTGCGAACCATTTTTTTCCATGTTCGAATTTCAAAATATCATTTGACATTATTGTAATTTGAAATTGGAACATACAGCACAGAAAACCAAGACCAATAGAGATTAAAAACTTATACTTAAATGTCTTACTATTACATATCTGTCTGCCTCTCGAGAGTTATAAAGATAATTAATAGTAAGAAAAATACATTTCTTGTTGCTTACACTGTAATACATTATACACTAATTATTACTGTATTAACAACAGCTCTTCGTTAATTACTCGGTTTGAGGTTGAGGAAATAGGTTGAAATATTTCCATAATGCAAAGTAGCAGAAGATTTTACTAATTATTTTCACGGTGAAATTAATTTAGGCCGCGTTTACAGCTTGAGTATATAAAAGATATTTTGGATATTTTTTTATATTATAGGTCAGTATTTTATATGATCTGATAATGTTTATTGTTTCAACAATAATATTTTATTAAATCGTAATTCTTAAATTAAGATTTCTGTCAATTTTTTTCTAGGCAAAAAGATGAGAACCCTTCGGTGTCAGACGTTTCCCTTGATCGTATGACAAAGTAGTACCTACTGCGGCTGCCTAATGCATACGCTGGTACTTCAACCGTTGTTCTCGGTCTCAGATTTCTGTAAATATCTTGAGTTTTAGACTAGTAAATCACACTTCTCTGCCTGAGTCATGTCGATTATTATTTCTATAACAAGACATCCTCACCATCATTGTACTTGTGCATAGATTTGAAATGTACTAAGTTAACACTGCTGTTAGGTATACAACGTGACCAGACGGCCCGTTTTGAACGGGACCGTCCCTTTTTACAATTACGAGTCCCGAGTGAATTGTGGGTCGAAAAATTGAGAAACCGCGTGACAATTTGAGCAGCAGAATATACAGTGGCAAGTGTTTCATTCCCTTTTTGTCACCAGCTATATTAAAACAATTTTTTTTCTGATAAACTAACTAACTTAACTATTTCGGTTCCTATATTTTTGATTCGTTACTTTTTAGCCAAATAACTTTTTCTAAATCAATAACTTTAGAAAAGTGTTTTTTTTTGTCCTAAATTAAACCAGTCTCGTTTTGAGTCAAATATATGGTCACTTTAGGTATATATCACTATGATACAATAATATATTTAACTTAAAAATTATTTAAGAGTATTATTTAGTACGTAAAGCTTTTTCGAGGAATGAAAAATGATATATGAGCCTCAGTAATAGTTCGTTAAAACGCAAACAAAGAAATATAGAGTTAATTTGATATTGTTTTAAGATGTCAACTCCACAAAGAGAAATAAATTTGCCGCGTCTTTAGTCGGGTGACACTCTGTTCCCCGGAGGCTGCTTCACGTATAGCACTCTTCTTTATATTTATGTGACGTTTTAGAACAAAGCAATCTTTCATATGTTTCATTTAGTTTACTAAGTTGTATAATTATGTGTGTGATAGACCAATTACCACTTTACTTTGTTGAATAATCTAATCATAATTAGAAACTTCTGGCTAAACTCTTTTGCCTTACAATGGTTATAGCTTTCTATTCAAGCGATAACTGTATTTTTAAAAATTAAATTAAATTTTTTCAAAAATTTTAAGCATTCATTGCTTGTATATGCCTTTTTTAAGTTCCCAAAAACTTATATTTGAAAGAGTAACAAAATCTGATTTGTATTTCTATCATCGCGACAGCAAAGCATTTTTCAGAGTGCCTGCTCCTTATCCCGGATATTGCACAGGCTTAGATAACAAATGTGACTTTCAGGTCTTGAGAATAATATTCTATCAGGGCACGGAAGCTTTATTCTTTTGTGGTTCTAAAAAAAGTTAACGTAATTTTCTTTGGGCGAAACATCGCTTATAATCACGCCAATTTTTCACGTATTTTATGATTTACATTTCGTCCTTCAGTTTTAATTCCTTCTAAATGTACAATGCAATAAATTTCATAGTATCAAGTTTTAAATACCTATTGAAATTTTCAAAATAAGAATTATTGTAGGTAGTTCCCGTATTAAATTTAATGGCGTCATCATATATCTTTCCATATCGATCAATAATTAAATATAAAAACTAAACTTTTTTAATCCACTTAATAACGATGAAACGGTTCATAACATGGTCGAATTTTAAAATGTCAGCGATAATTACAACTTGATTTTAGAACAAAAACAGAGACGTGTTAATGCAACAGAATATATCGTTAGTTTCATATAATACAAACAAAAACTTTTTAATTCATTACACTGTATTTTAGTAACGAAATTGAAACCGCAAACAACTGAACAAATCCGTTTACAAATAGTCATTGAATACCTAAGTGCATTGAATGCGCTCCTACTAAATTAATGTTTGGTTTAATCAACGCCAATTTTCTGTATATTTTTTTTGCTTCTCGTTTAGTTACATCAACATAACACGACAGACTACTACCATAAATACTAACTATACTTCTTGAATGGTCAAATAAGTGAAAAAACTCTCAACCACTTAAAACTGAACTTATAACTAACAAATGATGAAGGGTGGGCTGGGCGATTAAGAAACACTTTTTGTCTTTACGGGAGTGCTATAAAAAACATTACAATGTGTATTAGTTTCTTAAAAGACACTTCACTATTGCCATTAAAAAAAAAGACACTTCACCCCTAGAAGGTTTTATCTATATATATATTTATGGATCGTAATTTTCCAGTTATTCTAGAAAATCTGTGTTTGATATCAGTCGTTTTGGGTTCAGGATTTCACGATCTAAAATATTCCGCCAGGCTTTGAATGTCTCTATAGATAATTGTACTTTTGCCTCAATCTACACTGAACTCTAATAAAGCAATAAATAACAACTTCGAAGTCCACACCTAAGAGGGAATAAATCATAAGAATAAAAAGCTCTCGAATAAATCTCACTTCATACAGCCTCTGGTGAGCTTTGACTTTGACAAACAACCCGTCATTTGATACAATTTTGGGGCTATCTATGAAGCTGTTTCACCGCTTCTTCTTCGTGAATTTAGCTAAAGTAAGAAATTGCAAGGAAAAGCAACATTTTTCCTTCCTAGACAGAAGAGTCTTTTCTATTGTTTCAAATAGTGTTAAAATTTGTTGGTAAGTTTACTCTTTGCTTTTATTAAAACTTAAGTTATAATTAAGAACTTTATTCTACATACAATACTCGATCATTTAAAATAAATCGCTGCTGTATAAACATTACCTGCCTACGTTATATCCCTAACTTGCGTACTAACTACTGACGTGAGACTGATCTTGAATTAGATTATTATGATTCATGTGCGCTTTTTACTTTTTGTCTTTTTTTATGTATCCTATATTAGTTTAGGTAATTTTTTTTTTGTTTCTGTTAAGTATGTTTTATGCTTCTTATTGTATTATGTATTTTTGCACTTCTTGCCCACCTTATGTAATTTAATCCATGTTTTTTTTCCTTCACTCACAGTGGTTGTCTGGAAGAAATCGCTCGAAAGCGATAAGGCCACCAGTTGCTTTTAATATTTTTTCTTCCTTTTATGTAATGCAACGAAGTGTTAATAAATAAATAAAATAAATATTACGGCTTAAGTATTTAAAGTTCAAGTTTTTTGGTGTATTGTAATTAAAAATGAAATAAGTCAAAGTCGATTACACTTCAAGGCCTCAGATTTCTGAATCTGTTTCATGATCATTTGTCAATTTAATAGGCGAGTAGGTAATCAGACTCCTGTGCCAACACGCCGTCGATTTTTTGGGTGTAAGGCAAGCCATAGAAAGATAGTCTATAGGCGCTGCAGCCGGGGATCGAACATATCGCTGATTAGGGATGGAGTATCTCGCTGAACTCATAAAGCCAACATTGCTCTAAGCTTTTTGATGCATTGTTATTATTGAATCTAATTATGAAGTAAAAAGGCAAATAAACAAAAGTGACTTTGATTTCATAATTCTCACTACTGTTAGTAAACTGTTATCACCATAATGATTATAATGTTTTAACAAATACCGTTCCAAGGAACTCGTAAAATTCTTTCAATTCCGCTAAATTTTAGCAATGTCTTGTAAACTTAAACGCAATTATTTCTCAGTGTCGTCTGAACGTGGCCAGCAAAGTTGTTGACTTCTTAATTCGTTGCCAAGAAGCCGGTAATTGGCGGCATACCGACGCCTTGCAATACAAATATTTGGGCTTAAAGAAAATATATTCATTAATAATTTAAGAAATTTATATGTTTAATATAACCTTTGGCCGTTTCTAAAGCAAGTAAAACACGCTCATAGAGTGACATAAAATATAAAAATCATTTATAATCCGGACGCAGAAATATGCCTTATACGGGACTTTACGCTCCCTTAATTTGGTTACATTTAGGCTCAAATCCACGAGACGGTTTTAACACGGCCCGGTTTTATGCCGTCGCCGGGTAAAAACCGTCCTACTTTGCACACCAGACGGTTTGTACACGAAGCGGTTTCACACGGCCATACTCCACTGCGCACCGGGCGTAGACGCGGCGAGCCCCGTGCCCGGTTGCGCGAAGGGACTGCATCATGTGGTTGGCGTCATAGTGTCCCATACAGGACTGTCGCGTCGACCAGAAGTATTATAGAGCTAGCCCGGCGAAAAACCGTCTTGTGGGCATGAGCCGCTACTCAAATGTTTAAATATTTATGTAATTAGACTGTCCAAGCCCACTTATATCCTTCCACGCTTGTTTCACGCCCAGCTGTTTCACGCCCAGGCAACAGGGGCACCTAAATGCCATGATTCTCAACCAGTGCCATCGCGAGTGCCCCCAAGGACTGCCCCAACGAGTGAGGACTGCACAAACTTCCAACAAGACACAACGACGAGTGAAATGCTTCAAATTCTCTCATCTATCAAAACCCTCAAGAAGGACTTCATAAAGTGTGATTCTTTCATGGACAAAGTAATATTAATTCTGTCTCACCTTGGTCATTATGTTTAACTTTAATGAACTACGTGTATTTTATTGGAATGCCGATGGTATTCACAAAAAGCAGCAGGAACTAGCGGAACTGGCGGTAAGAGATCTTAACGTTGACATCATCGCACTCAACGAAACTAGATTAACAAAGCGGCTTACTCTCCAAATTCCAGGCTTTTCCTGCTATCGACTTGATGGCCGGGTCGACGGCTCTGGTCAGGGTACTGCTATCTTGGTTAGGGCCGATTTAGAACACGAACTTCTTTCAACTCCGCCAACCCTTAACCTAGAGGCCATAGGAATATCCCTTTATTTTAACCACGGCAAAATTACCATTTACTCTGTTTACCAGTCACCCAATATGCCCTTGCTCCCTAGTGATTTAAACGCCCTATTTTCGTCAGATAATAAAATACTAATTATGGGTGATCTCAATGCTAGGCACCCTTATTGGTCACCTGGTCCAACCAACGCCCACGGTAATATAATCTACAAGCTCATGCTCGACGACGAAGTCATTGTCCATGCCCCTAGTGAGCCTACTCTAGTTCATTACAATGAAAATAGGCTACCTACCAACCCTGATTTGTTACTTACTAAAAATATTTATACTGTTGACTCTATTGAGACCATATATGCACTCTCCTCTAACCACCTTCCAGTATTTGTACGTCTCGCTATTAAAGCGCGTCGTAAGCCAATTGTAAAGCTAAATTATGCAAGGGCTGACTGGAACGGTTACCGCTCGTATTTAAACAAAAATATATCTCTACACAAAACGACCTTTAAATCTCCCGATAATATTGACTCCGCCATCTCAAACCTTCATAGCTCTATAATTTCTGCAAAAAACTTCAATATACCGGTAACAACCCTTAAACCTTGGGAGACCTCACTGCCAAGAAGCATTAAAAGAAAAATAAGAAACAAAAATCGTCTCAGACGTTATTCCGCCAAAGAAACGAATATTGTAACTCGTAAACTTATAAACCGTAAAGTGAAATACCTCCAACAAGATATCAATGCTGCATTAATAAATCACCGTGACAACCTGTGGGTTCGTAAACTTAGAAAAGTTGACAATCCTTGTACCGATCTATGGCGTATTGCCAAAGGGCTGAAATCAACTTCTACCCCACTTTTAGCCCCACTTAAAACTAAAGATGGTTCCACTACCTCAAATATCAAGGAACAGTGTGAAGTTCTAGCTAATGCTTTTTCTCACAACATGTTGCTCACCCATAACTGGCCCAGCGACGAGCAGTCTGTTGTCGATGCCTCCTGGCACTCTCTAGACTGCCTCCAACAAGATGGTTATCAAATTCAACTGGTTAAACCAGCTGAAGTAGCCAAATTTATATCCTCTCTCAAAACTCGTAAAGCAGCTGGACCGGACGAAATCTCGAATCACTTAATCAAACAATTACCCCAAAAATGTATTGTGCTGCTAACAAAAATATTTAATGCCTGCTTACTGACTGCATATTTCCCTAAAGACTGGAAAGTAGCCAAAGTCATCGCAATACGCAAGCCGGGCAAAGATCCATCTGATCCTGCAGGTTATCGTCCAATTAGCCTCCTACCATGCCTAGGAAAACTTTTTGAAAAAATTTTATGCATCCGACTTCGCCGAGCGACAGAGCTTATAATAATTGATGAGCAGTTTGGCTTCCGTGAAGGTCATTCATCTACCCAACAGCTCGCTAGAGTAGCCGAGACTGTGTCTCATGGACTCAATTTGCGCGAGTCGACAGGCATGTTCCTCCTTGATATTGAGAAAGCCTTTGACACAGTCTGGCACCAAGCCCTTATCCATAAACTACTAAGAATTGGCGTACCTATAGCAATAATAAAAATAATGAAATCGTACTTAACCCATAGATCTTTTAAGGTGCACATAAATAGCACAATCTCTTCACCCAAATCGGTCCTAGCCGGAGTCCCGCAAGGATCAATTCTTGGTCCACAGCTCTTTTTACTATACCTTAACGATATACCCATACAAACCCGCACCAACCTCGCCTGTTTTGCCGATGATACGGCATCCTTTACTTCTTCCAAAGACCTGGATTTGATAATAAGTCGCCTCCAACTTTCACTCGATTTATTGACTAATTTTTTTAAGAAGTGGAAATTAAAAATTAACGCCTCTAAAACAGAGGCAATTATGTTCTCCGGGACTAGGTCGCTACCATCTCGTACCCTCAACATTGAAGGATATGCGATTCCATGGAGTCGCTCTGTTAAGTACTTGGGTGTCATATTGGACAATAAACTCAACTGGACCCTTAACACGCAACACATTAGGCTCAAGAGCATGAAGGCTTTGAATGCACTAAGCCCCATCCTTAATAGAAGATCGTGCCTCAGTAGCAAAACTAAGCTAAGTGTATATCGCACCTTAGTACGACCATGCATAACCTATGCCTGCCCAGTATGGAGCAGTACGTGCCCTACTAACCTTAACAGCTTACAAGTTGTGCAAAATAAAGCATTAAAATATGCATTTAATACCCCGTTTCGAACAAACCTTCTAAATCTTCAAATTAATATTAAGTTTCCGACTATTCACGATTTTATATACGAACTATCTAAGAAATTTTATTTACATAACAACCGACATAGTAAAAATAAACACATTAATAACCTTTGTAAAACGCGGAAGAAAAATTTACGTTACATCGATAAATACAACCGATACAAATTACCCCATCACTTGTTTCTTGAGTGCGATGAATAACAGGCCTGCGCAGGTGCGCGAGTATTGGTCATCGCGTCGCGCGCGACCTCCGGTCTTATTATCAAGTGATATAAAGCCGGAATGCGCGTGCGTCGCGTTATCGATGCTCGCGCTAGCCTTAGCGGGTGACTGTTCCTATTATGATTGCTTGCCGTCCACTCTTTTGTTCTCGGTGCTACCCTATTTTTATTGTTAGTTATAATTAATTATTTAGTTAAATCTAGATATGATAAAATTGCAAATCTCACCTAAAGATTGCATAGTCCCAGTTTACCTCATTATTAATGCTAAACTTCGAAATATTATAACTTTAGTTTTTATCTGTTTTGTCTTATAAGTTTTTAAAAAAAGCAATACGGCTTTTAAAAAAAACGTGTTTAGTTATAAGTTTGTTACATTCCAGGAATTAATGTACACTGGACATGTAGCACTTTTAATTGTTATTGAACATTAAATAAAGAATTTTTGAAATTGAAATTGAATATATCCTTCCAAATATAGTATCATTTAGTATCATTCGTCTTAGGGTGGAAATCTCGGGGTTTTAAAAATTCAAGCAACCGTTGAAATTGCTGAAGCGGTTCAACGTATTGACACACCGATGCTCCGGATGAGAGATTTTGCAATTTACGATCAAAGCCGTATTTTATTCCAAGTCCAAACTCCAGAGTCAGGTACGATTAAGCAGCAGATCATATCAAATCAAATCATTTATTAAATTCTTAGAACACCTAAATTGGCACTTTTGAACATAACACTAAATATGATTCTAGTTGCCCCTGTTGTTTTCAAAAGTTGTGTATAAGAAAAACTTGGCGATTAAAAAGAGTGGTGGAGAGTTTATAGCCAGTTCTTCTCTTCCGTTCTACGCTCTTGAAGCATTTAATGTTTATTTCTTTTTCTGACGTTCATAAGAGTGTACATTATGTTGCCTATATGAATAAATGATTTTTTGATTTTTGATTTGAACAGACACCGAATTGTGACCTGACCAACAAAACCTACAAAAGCGTTATTTAATTTGAATTTAAGGAGCAATGTGTATACAGTAAATTTTGAGACTGTTGAAATGAGACTCGGAAATTCTTCGCCGTTAACTTAATTTTTAATGTATCCTCAGGTAAACCTATTCAGTGTCTTCGCTTTTGTACACTTAATTGTGAAAATTATCTTAAAATGTTATCTATTTATTTCGACTCCTTAATTTAACTTTGTTTTAAAATGTACAAATGTATTATATATAAATCAACGTAGACTAATTAATTAAATATTTTTAATAATTTTACTAACATAGTTATAAGTTTTACTATACTAACAACATAATATGGACTTATTAATTGGTCTGAAATAAATGTTTTTTTTTTATTTATATATTCTCTTTATTAGTAAAATTCCGAATGTCTCCAAATATGATAATACTTTTATATATTTGGTTTCATTATAAATCGTGATATTTATATTATGTATTTACTGAAATTAAATTTTCTTATACATACATAATATTTTATATATATTAGGGGCTACGCAGCTGACATTTCTGGTTTTAATTATTAATAATCTAAATGGGAAATTAATTCATGTTTTATGTATATTTTTTATCCAAGGGGTTGAATTTTACCACTAAAAAATATCTCCAACAGACTTCTATATTTTTAAAGTTTGGTAGGATTACTATGGCTGACGGAAAGCTTCCCACTGAAACTCTTGTAGCTCTGCGATGGTCTGTCGTGAAGATTTAATCTAACTTTTTGATCTCAAGCATCCTCACAAGCCAACAATGGGCGTGAAGAGGCGGACGCAACCGCCGCATCGCGTGTCGGGAAGCGGATAAGGCTCTGCTGTTACCGCATCCCGCGATAGTTGGTGGCGCCTTGGGGTTTTACTGGATATTCACAATAGCGAGTCCCACATAACCCTTCCTCACCAAGCAGTCGCGCCGCGGAAGGGTATGCGTAATGCATTTCCCCAAGTTAAAACAAAAAAGTAGGAATCGCTTTCGCTATCGACTTCAATTCATCGATGTTACGAGAGACAATAGTTACAAGACAAGACGGCGACGAGTTCTTCAAATTAAAATTTTCAAATTTATAACAATTGAACAATTAATAATGGGTCGTATTTATACAGACTGTGTTAAGCGCGTACGCGTCGATATTATTTCGTGTTGTTTACGCAGCGGTTCAACACTCAAATTTGAAAAAAAATTTTTTAGTTCCACCATGGCGCTAATAACAACCAGAATTTCACAAAAACAAAAAATCTAAAAAACTTCTAAGAACAACAATACAATAACAATCTAGTAAATTAAACTAACGAGGTTTTCGAATAGACGCAAAACACTAAATTATCAAATCTGTAAATGCTTGTAATAAAGGTATTAAAATATTAGAGAATTTCATCCATACATTTTCCATTTACAGTTTCACCTTTACAAGTGCGCTCGCAATATTCTAATGTTATCCTTTCACGTGGTTCAATAGGCCATAACATAAATTTCTATTGTGTTCTAGCCTTTGTAAAAGCTATGCCAACACATTTTATGCAGCTTTTATTTAACATTTCAATTTTTTTACAGTTATTAACAAAAAACCAGGCCGATTATATCCTTTTTTTGATCGTATTTTATAGACAAGTAGGTCAGACTCCTGTCGGACACTGGTTGTCAGTTTTAAGATTTGAGACATGCCGGATCACTTTTTCTTTGAGGTTGAGCAAATCATAGCCGCCTCACAAGCAGCCCTTTCCCCCTTATACACATTTTTCATGGCACCATTCTTCGCAAGCACTGAATCCAATCCTCTGATGATGAACGAATATTTTGCCAGAATAGTAAATGCAGTGCCACTCTCTCTGTTTTGCAGATGAACTCTTAATTTTTATCGTAGGCTTTGCTTAATTCTTCATTGTATTTTCTTTGTCAACAGCCTTTTCCCTTTTAAAGAAAAACACTTTTTTACGGATTATAGTTATGTATTATTGTATTTAAACTTATAATTATTTAGACATAATTTTAAATTTAAACCGACGTTTCGCGTGCTTTACAGCGTGCGTGGTCACGGTGACGCCTTTTCCCTATTTTCCTTGGCTTTATTGTCTATCTAAAATTTCTTCTATGTTTCTTTTTCGAGAAGAGTGATGTTAAATGCACGACCAGTTTTGAAACTTTACAAAAACTCTCAGAAGCAATTGGTGGCCTTAAAGGTGAGGGAAGAATTTCTTTAATAACTGCTGGACTTCGTCAAATTGTTGCGTGCTTGTGGATGGCACTATATTATCAAGTGGATTTGTACTAGTGCCTTGGACTTGGACCTCTATTTTTGACTGCACTTGTTCTGCACTTGCGCATTGGTCTTGTGGCTGCACCTGTTAGTAACTCGTGGATTGGACTTGGGGCACTTGACACTCTCTGTTTTGCTGATGAACTCTTTTGAAATTATGAAATTTTTATCCCAGGCATTGCTTTATTCTTTATCTTCTTTCTGTCTTCATTAGCACAGGTGGTGGACTGGGCTTTATCAGACTGTCGTGAACTTGCAGATGACACTCTATCAGCTGTTGGTTGTGTCTTTGTGGCTTGCAATTGTAGCTGCATTTGCCATTAATCCGTGCTCTTGAGAGACCTTCCGGCTTCCAAATAGATATTTTTTTATTTCTTTGTAAGAAGCGATGAAACCAGTCCTGACCAGCCATGACAGCACTTCTATCAAATTTGTGTTGTACGTTTTGACGTTCTGCTAATGCAAACGCATATTTACGTACAGATTTGGGTGTAATTCCGAAGCCACGATATAAAGAAGCCAATAGCCGGTCAGCTAACCTCTTTTCTGCATTCTCATCAAAAGCTGTCCGTCCACCTCGACGCTTAATAATACCCCTGGAACTCTTCTCTGTAAGCTCGTGAACGGTAATGCAAAAATAGGTATTATGATCCGATTAGCCCCATAATTAAGACTTTTGAATTAAATGTTTCAAATTAAACGTTAACCACTAAGACTATACTTAAAAGCGAATTGGTTATGTAATATAAACAGCTTGCATAACAATATAAACCGAGTTGAATTTTAACACAAATCCGTCATATGACACAAAGAAATCGTAAGTACGTACCTTAGATAAGCGCCAAATTACGATACTTACAAAAAACCGAGTCGCTGCCGAGTAGCATTGCTATTAATCCATAAGCGCGATCAAAATACTGCTTATATCGGGAGGTGCAGAGTATAGGGAGAGACGCAAAACGCCGGTTGAGTGCGTTCTATGTGAATGCGATATTAGAATTATCAACCAATTTCTTATTTTGATCCGATTCGCCTCGGTCAACCCTACGCTACAACAAGAACGTGTATCGGTATGTCCTGTCATTAAACGGCTTATAAAAAGAACTGCTTCATAATTCTTAACCTAAATATTATGTCAGCAGGCCGAGGCGGTTGACATGTTGTGCTTGGCTCAGTAACAAATTGGAGCAATTCTTTGAACGCCATGGTAAGAGTTAATAGTTCAGTCGAATTGACCGTATGGGCGGAAAATTCGTCGGAGACCGTTTTATGTGAGGAGGCCTCTACCTCTTCTACTGACGTTATTGGATCTAGGTAATTGCAGTGAATTACTATAACTGATCTAATTAAAGGTAATAATTATTTTGTGTATATGCATGGTTATGTTTATGATAAAAAAAAATTTTTTTCCTATCCAATATCCTTCCTAAAACGCTGGCTGGCCATCATGCGTATCCTCGACCCTGATCTTGTTGGCTGAACTAAGGATGGGTGATGCTTTGTGTGTTGGCTAGATCTCGTCAAGGCATCACTGTTTAAAGTTGTTGCAATTTAAAACAGCGCAAGGGACGCGCTGGAGTCAGTTTGGCCGTATCGGCGCAAATTTATATATTGTAACAAAATATTAATAATGTTTAAGATTCATATTTTATATGATAGTCTGTAGTGATTTCATAGTCTTTATTATGTTACAGCAATGGTGTTGGTGTCAGCTGCAACTGTCATTTAATGAAATCAAAGTCAAATTAGTTTAAAACCGTTAATACGACTAGTTCATTTAACTTTTCAATATTGTTATATCTATAATTGACGACTATTCAATGGTCGATAATTAATATGACTCCATAGCCATTACTATTATAATTATTATTATTGAAAGTTATTGACCATAATTCTAAATATTAGAGACTCGATGACAATAAATATTTAAATAATCTTTGACATTCGTTCCTCTGACTGCTGTTTGACTCTGTGGTCTATTCGGGTTCGGTCGTGGTACGAGTACCCGAAATGTCACGAAACTTGTTTATTACAAATTCTGGTTGTTATAAATACAGGAACTGATTGGTGTGGCCCTCAGTTCGATTGAGCGATCCAAGCAGAAGCCTTTAAAATGTAGACTCTTATGTCGAAATTAAATAGCTGATGCCAACAAACAAATATATGACGCCAGTATTACTGACTTCATTATCTTCAACAATTTAATGACAGCTTTAATGGAATCTGGATACGATAATTTCAGGTGTTAACGCCGACAGCAGCGGTTGGATCACATCTCCAAGAGACTTCGGGAGAGCTGATCCATACGTTAGCCAACGAGTTTCGGTACGCAAATGACATGCAGTAGATACATATTTAAAGTGGAACTTTCATATATCACACATAATTACCAAAGTAAAATCACTTATAGGCAGATTTTGGTCAATATCAAAATGTATTCCTCAAGCCGTACGTCATTTAATGTATAATTGTTTAGTCAAGCCACATTTCATATATCTAATTGAAATATGGGGTACGGCATGTAAAAACATAATTTCTAACTTACAAACACTACAAAATAAATTAATAAAATCATTATTTAGATACAATTTTTTAACACCGACTAATAAAATCTACTAAGAAACCAAAATTATGGCAATTAAACAACTATATGTATATAGTACCTGTATCTTGTTAAAAAAAAAATTAAATAACTCTATTCATAGTTGCTTGTCGTTTAAAAAAATCAAATACACAACGACACGCAATACTCGTCGAGCGAGTCTGCTTATCTTGCCGAAGCCGCGTACAAATTAGGTATGAGGGTGTGAAATTATTTAATCAATTACCATCTCAAATTCATAATATTGGAGTGTTTGACAAATTCAAAAAGGCAGTAAAGATGCATGTTAGAATGAACATAGTTAACTAAAATTGTGGCGACGTGTATCTCGCTCGTATATGTATATACATATTCATATTAAGTTTCTCGTGTAAATAAAATATTTCTGTTTTTGTAATGAGAAATAAAGTTCTTTAAACATTTAGAAATGGCGCAACTACACTTCGGACCAAGCGAGGTGTTACGCAGAGTACCTACATAGAGAGTCCGCTGGCGCACAGCCGGGATTCAAACGTGCGAACTCGGGTATGAAAGTCGCACATTGATGCAACTAGGACACTGCTTTGTTAACTTTGTTAATTATATTTACTAGTTATATAAACCGACTTCAAAAAAGAGGATTATCATAATAGGATAGGATATATAATAAAAAGATAACCTGTATGTGTGAGATATAGTTGTCTTGATTTGTTTGTTGTTCAATTTCTGTTTGACCAAATTTTTGCTTGAAACCGAAAGTAATATTGAAAAAAAAATAGTGAATAATGGTTACGTTATTATTAATAATAATTACAAACAACTTCTTTATAACGTATTTATTGTATCATGTACATCAATAGTAGAAAAAGAAATAAATTAATAAATACCAGACCAGACCAGAAATAATAACAGAATAGCTAATAATGTTGGAGGGACTGCATCTTTAAGGTTTAAGACACAAACACTCGAAACATGGAACCTCCTTTGGGAAATCCAGCAAAATCGTATGAAACATCGAGTCATAAATAAAAATGTCCGCTGGATTCGAAACTTCACTTTATATTATGTGTGTCATGATACGAGTTTGAAGAATTTATCATTAAATTATGTTGGGTAGTTTCCAACGAACAGTAAGCAGCTTACAGGACTATACAAAAACATATAGTCTGTAGAAACAGCTTTTCCGTTCCATATTTGAGATTGCATTTGAACAAACTGGTCCTTGAGTGGGAAAACTTACGGAGAAACTTAAGTTTCCAGGTGAATATTATGATTGCATTAATCTTTAAACTAGGATCAAAAGCCACTTCATAACATACTGCTCAAAACAATTAGCGGTACAAAACTTTAAAGTAGAACTAATCTTTTTACTTTTTTTTCTTAGGTTTTAATTATTACTGGCCACTAGATAATGTTAAGGCATTGTCGAATAAAACAAAAACAAAAGAGCATCGGCGTTTTGGTTAGTAGTCCTATAATAAAGTGGCAGTGTGTCTAGAAACACCTAAAAACAAAGTGACGTCTTTGAATTTTCATTACTTTCTTATCACAGAAAACACATTTTAAGTAGTTTTTTCAATCTTTTGAGTATTAATAGAAATTGAAGTGAGCCTTTTGAGTATTGTTATTCATTGAAGCGAGTGAGTTTAGGTCATAATGCCAGATCTGACTGAATTGCATGTCTCCCGAGCTATCGCTTTGCTTGAAGAGGGTCGAACTATGCGTCATGTAGGAAATGATCTAGGAGTAGCCCCTTCTGTTATCTACAGACTTTGGAAGCGATACCGTGAGACGGGAGAATTCTCACGAAGGCGTGGTCAATGTCGAAAGAGAAAAACTACACGTTTGCAAGATCGCTACATCGTCAACTGTGCTTTACGTAACCGCACCACAACTGCAAGAGATCTACAAAATACACTAAGGACGGCTACTGGTGTAGAAATTTCCGACCAGACCAGGTAAGAAATTTCAGACCTGGTCAGAATTTCAGACCAGGTAAGAAATAGGTTGTTGGAAGCCAATTTGAGATCACGTCGACCAGTTCGGGCTGTGCGTCTAACAATTCAACATAGACAAGCTCGCCGACAGTTCGCGCAAAATCACGCTAATTGGCAACTTCGACATTGGAGGCCAGTGCTTTTTACTGACGAATCACGATTCCGTCTAACACCTTGCGATGGTCGTCTCCGTGTTTACAGACGCCCAGGAGAGCGATACAGTGCAGCAGTCTAGGAATATGACAAATTTGGATGTGGCTCTGTGATGGTTTGGGGCGGAGTTAGTTAGGACGAGCGCACAGATCTCGTCGTTGTTCCCGGGCGCTTGTGTGCTCAAACTTACATTGAAAATGTGCTCGAAGATCATGTTTAGCCCGCAGATCATGTTTGGCCTGCAGCCATCACGTCAGATTACTTACGACAGCAGGAAATCCGTGTAATGGAGTGGCCTTCCATGAGCCCTGACCTAAATCCAATTGAAGACATTTAGGACTTGCTTAACAGGCGCATCCGGAAGCGTCCGATTGCACCTCAAACACTGCAGCAGCTCACTGAAGCGTTGATTGAAGAATGGGAGCGAATTCCACAAGAAGATATTCGGAGGATCATACGAAGCATGCCGCGTCGTTGTCAAGCCGTGATTAGGGCTCATGGAGGCCACACACGTTACTTAAAGTCACTAAAGACGAATATTCAAACGATATAAGAATATTTCTTTGGTGTACCTTTTTTATCACCAATTAGTTTTTCGTCTACAATGCACATTTTAATTTTTTTTTAATAAAAAAATACAAATTGAATTTTTTTATTAATTGTAGTAATTAACAAATTAACAAGGTAAAAAATAGCGTACAAGTAAATTTAAATCTAATTTTAGTTTAAGCAATAGAAAGGAGAAAAATCTTGTTCCGCTAATTGTTTTGAGCAGTATATAACATTTTCTCCGTAGCAAATATCTCAGAACATAAGTTTTATATTTTAAATTCAAATAAAGAACGCCACTTGTTTAAATATCATTATCGTTGCAAAGGTTCTTAATTCAAAACACAATATAAAAATCACATTGGAATCGAATTAACTACTTAGCGATAACTTTCGTATAAAAGAATTATAAGCAATGTTTCTGATTTAGTTTGAACAATAGCGAGCTAAATCATGAAATCAAATAAACGGAGCATTCAACAAATAAAATGGACGACGCTAAAGATGAATTGCTTTCTAGATATCTTCGCTTTTATTCATAAACGTACTATACGACGCAAATAGTTATGTTTTGTTTCTTTTATTTATACAAAACTGTAAGAATATCTATTTTAGAACGCAAACAATTTCTAGTTCCTAATTATGCCCGTTAATGACTACTACTTTTGCAAAAACGTAGTTCCTGTTCAGTCTCATATAGCATTGTATTCATTAAATTTTCGTTTTGTTATTACAACATCCACCTTCTTAGTGACAATTCATTGTATATATGTCTTTATTAAACCTTGGTTTACATCCATAATATGCCTCTTGTGATCGTCAGATGGTATATTATTGAACACATCGAAACCCCGGAAATCCTATTTAACATATATGTATTATATTTGTAGTATGTATAATACATCAAATATAATGTCTGATAATAGTTCAAAGTGTAAACAATCAATTTTTAATTCAAGTTATTCAATACAAATAAATCAAAGTTTGAAAAAAGAACATTTTGAATTGTGCATAAAACTTGAGTATATTAAAATAAATACACTTGAAACCAAACCTCTGACTTTATTAAAGAAACAACTTTATGTCAACGGCGCGGAACAAGTCTCAGTTTACAAAGGGCCCTAGAGACGACTTCGAGAGGATTTTCTCGAGGATATTTGTGAAGGTGTCCGATACTCTATTTGACTTACACGGTCTAACAGTTACGCTTGTCTAGCGAACCGCAAATCCTACTAATACATGCCTTTATTCCGAAGGGCTGGAAGCGCTTACCATTGTACTCATACATATTCTCTCTGAAGTAAGCCTCTTTCTATGTAAATATGTCTTATTTGAAAATTTGTAGGATGGATAAGACAGGATTGGTAAAGGAAAAGTTCTTTTAAAAACGCAGTTTGTTGGAACGAGAAATTGCGATTATCATGTATTTAGTCTGTGCTAAGTAGGTCTGCGACCAAACCTTGCCTAATCTGTTTAAAATAAAGGCAATAATTTAATAGTCGTCTTTAATAAATATGGACTCGTGCAAGTACGTCAGATAGGAATAGAAAGGAAACAAAATTAGAACTTTCAAAAAGGTTTTATACAATTTTAAATATAGAGCGTCAAAATTAAAAAAAACCAATGACGTTTCAGGCTTTAAAGTGAGTTGAGTTATAGGGCTTTAGATTTTTGTGTTATCTGTGTCGTGATCGTTTTTTAATGGACATGTATGTGATCAGCCGATGTGCCCAATACACCCCATCGACTTTTTGGGTCTAAGTCATCCCGCGAGTTCATTAGTCTCCAAAGATGAGCGTCATACGCCGAATCCCTCAGAACAAAACTGCTAAAACCAAAATGTACAAAAAAATAATTTTATTTCACTAACAACATAATTATCTAAAAAACATATTTTCTTCATCTAATTGCCACCGTTTTCCCCATCTCTGAGGAACGTTGTTCGATTACAAAAAGATTGCGTCTGTCCAATACAAAACTTACTCAAAGAAATAAAATAAATATCACGAGTTTTATTTAGTTTGTCAGTCTCTACGGGTTTCTGTCTTACGGTGTGGGGTTAAATTAAGTTTATACTCACGTCTCGAGTATTAATAGAGGGGTAACAAGCCTCCTGGGACCTGACCCGCCTTGCCCTTTGAATTAAGAAGTTAAATAGTTTTTCTACAAGAGAGTGGACTGTTAGTTATGGAATGCTTCCGGCATTTTACTTGCAGTATAAACTTTTGAACCTCACGTTATGTAGGGAACTTCCTTGAATAAGTTGTACCGACTTCTTTCTTTCATATTGTATATTATCTAATTCTATTACCGTTTCATGGTCATTAGTCAATATAAAGGGTGTTTCAACAAGAACTTTGTTTTCTAAAACAAAATAAAACAAAGAATTTAGAGGAAAATGAATGAAATTTTTATTGTATTACAAAGAGAAAAGTTTGGCAATTATGAATGAAAAATGATATCTGGCAAATGTCCACCACGACCACGCTGACAGATGTTGATTCTTTCATCAAAATTTTTAATCACTTTTTGGCAAAATGGAGGGTCTATTTCGTTAATGACATCACGGATTTTGAGTTTTAAGGCTGCAATCGATTCGATTGGCTCCGTATAGACTCTGTCTTTAACATAGCCCCACAAAAAATAATCCAGTGGTGTTAAATCACACGATCTGGCTGCCAGATATCATTTTTCATTCATAATTGCCAAACTTTTCTCTTTGTAATACAATAAAATTTTTATTCATTTTCCTCTAAATTCTTTGTTTTATTTTGTTTTAGAAAACAAAGTTCTTGTTGAAATACCCTTTATAAGCAAAAGCCAGTCAGCCACCTATGGTTGACACACGCTGTTGACTTTTTGTGTCTAAAGCAAACCGGTTGCCACACGATGTTTTTCCTTCACCGTTCGAGCGAATTTTACGCTATAAAACGAAAGAACATTAATTGTTGTATCAAATCAAATCAAAATATCTTTATTCATATAGGTAAACATGTACACTTATGAACGTCAAGTAAAACAAATTAAACTAACTGTAAATTTACATTTACAACCAGTTCGCAAGTCAAGGGCGTAGAGCGGGTAAGAAGAACTGGCAAGAAACTTTCCGCCACACTTTTCAATCACCAAGTTTTAAACACAAATTGTTTGAGCTGGAGCTGTAGTGCCGGGGATGAAGACCTCAGGTATGAGAGTCGCACGCTTACTAAACTAACATAGCTCTTATATTATCTAATTAGGTATAAAATGATATGGATATTAGATCCTTGCCGAATATGATAATGATAACTCTCACAGAATTAACATTCAGCCTATTATGTTACCTTGTTATGATTTCACGTTTATTCAAGCGACGTTAGCGATAATTGGACATCAAATAAAAATACGAAATCGAAATTTCAGAAAACGATAATGGTATTTATATGAAGTCACTCCTAGCGAGTATTGAAATAGATGCAGACATGTTTCTGTGCCTGTTTCAATTCTCATTATGTTTACAGGCATGGTGGGGACTGCAGAAGAAATAGTTTGAAAATAAATTGTTGAAGTAATTAAATAACACGCAACGTGTTATTTAATTACTTCAATGTATTATTGATTCTATATTTGTATTATTTTATCATGTTTTTTTGTTGTGCAACTGTTAAAACATTTAAAATTGCTGTATGTTTCTCCAATAAGTCTTCTGTTATTTGCTTGCCTAATTAATACCTGTAATGTATTAATATATTTTCTCATATAAATAGATGTTCTTAAAGAGAAATAAATATCTTAAACCATATTATAATAACTAGAACACAGAAAGTTATTGTAACCCCAGCTGCACTAACTCAGGTAATTGTAACAAAGAAAATGGTCACAATAAAATTGTAATAAACTTTCGTAGTACAAAACTGGTAAACTTAAAAAGCATATCAATTCTCCTTCAAATGGGAGACTAGGACAACGTCAGAACACATTGCCAGATAGAATAAGAATTGCCTCCCTACTTTTGTCCTCTGCCAAAGCTGTCCAAAAGAATTTCTGTAAACCTTGACCTTTAACGCTCAAACCCAACCATTTTCTATCATCTGAAATAGACATCTTAATCCTAATATGGATTAAACCAATATGGAACCCTAATATGGAACCAATCGACAGATTGTAAAAGCCATCTGTCGACACAAGCCATCCATGGTAGCTTACAAAAATGACAGTTCATCTGTGCTAATAACCTATCTTAAGATTTAAACTTACAACAGTTTTTAAAATACTTAAAAAGCTATTTGATATTTTTTAAACATAGACATGTATGATACATTTATTTTTATATTTCAGTTCTTTTAAGGCTGACAACGCACTTGAGTGCTTTCAGGTGTTGTCCAGTTTGTGTTTCATGAGCGCTACGGGTAGTGAGACAACTATATCGAACTATCATACAAAAACATCGCAAAGCAATGTTTTACCTTTTGTAAGTTTTAGAAATAATATACTTCATTTTGTTATATATAGCATATAAACGCGTAAATGTTTTATAGAATTAATGTTCAATGCATATATTTCGAGTTTATATACATTAAGCTCCTTGTATGTAGTTATAATTACCGTAAAACAAAGTCAGGTCCCATAAAGTTGGTTACGTTGAGAATAGACGTCCCTTAGTTAGGAAAGGACCCAAGACGAGTGCGAGATGAAATTATCTAGATATCTGCACTGTACGTTTAATTTATGAAGGTACCACGTCAAAAGTTATTATATTAAAGTTGTGAGCATTTTTCCATTTTATTTTAGGATACTAATGTTATAGGTTTACATGTATCAAAAATTCAGAAAATCAGGATTCTAAAGGGAATGCTCAGATGGATGTAGAATGGCTGAATGAGAAGCGGATAACAAGTAGGATAGGTATAAAAGCCTTGACGTAGGGACCTGGAGTACATCCAGGAGGTACCTTCTAGAGAAGGGACAAGTTAAAAGTACCCATAACCGAGCAAGGCTTTCCAGTGCTTCGAATGCATCGTAGCTACTGGAAAGCCGTGATCTCTTACTTCCCGGAAAAGGCAGATGAAATAAATAAATCAATGACAATTTACCAAGGTAACCATTTTTTTTTTTTTTTTTTTTTTTTTTTATATAATAGGGGGCAAACGGGCAGGAGGCTCACCTGATGTTAAGTGATACTGCCGCCCATGGACACTCTCGATGCTAGAGGGCTCGCGAGTGCGTTGCCGGCCTTTTAAGAATTTGTACGCTCTTTTCTTGAAGGACCCTAAGTCGAATTGGTTCGGAAATACTTCAGTGGGCAACTGGTTCCACAAAGTGGTGGTGCGCGGCAAAAACTGCCTTGAAAATCGCGCAGTTGTGGAACGGCGGACGTCGAGGTGATACGGATGGAATTTCGTATTCTGCCTCGACGTCCGATGATGAAACTCAGCTGCAGGTATTAATCCGAACAACTCCTCTGAACACTCTCCATGGTAAATGCGGTAGAAGATGCAGAGTGACCCCACATCTCTACGCAACGCCAAAGGATCAAGCCGCTCGGAGAGAGATTGGTCGTCGACGATTCGAACCGCTCTTCGTTGAACACGGTCAAGTGGAAGGAGTTGGTACTGGGGAGCCCCCGCCCAGAGGTGAGAACAGTACTCCATGTGGGGCCGAATTTGCGCTTTATATAGTTGCAAGCGGTGGCCCGGAGTGAAGTACCGTCTCGCCTTGTTGAGCACACCAAGCTTTTTGGAGGCTAATTTAGCCTTTCCCTCCAAGTGACCGCGAAACTGAACGTCGTTCGTTATTATACATATACACTTAGAACTTCAATTATATTTTTCAGAATTATACAAATAAGTCACTGCGATGATTTATGAAAAAAAATGTATATATCGAAGATATTGTTTTTGAAATGTCATTAAAAAACTCTTGACTTCCAATTTGTGTATATGTTTTGTGATATTTGTTTATAAATAAGCAAGTGTGTCAGCTTGCTATGACTAACACAGGCCATTAATTTTTAGGTATGTGGCAATTCGTTTCTCTCCTGATGTTTTCACATAGAAGTTAAAGTCCATTACAGCGGTGATCAAACCCATGGCTTCACTTGAGAAGCGTACACCGAACTACTCTTTGAAATATCATATCTGATAATCCTTTGTGAAGTGGCAATTGTCAAACAAAATGTGTCATATAGGAAACATAAACCAGTGTTATCTTCCGTAATTATTACCTTCGAACAATTTGACAGAAATCCAAAGGTTAATCAAAGGTTATATGGCCTATTCATGGCCGTCTAGTGAGGCAAACAAGGCGCTTGATTGAAGCAAGATTGTTGTTTGATTATAGGACGAACTTAATGGATTAAGTCAAGGCAATAATTACCGAAAATCATCTACATTTATATGACTATGTGATATGTGAACATGTATATAATATTCTAGTATATTATGCTATATTCAAATCTGAATGTTCTACTTCGTTCAATATTTAACTAAACGTACGCGGTTGATATTCCTTTGAAGTTACTTAGAACTTATTATGAGCTTATTGCGTATAATTTCATACAAATAGAACGGAATAAAATTAAAATTCTAAAGATTGTAGTGTACTGACATAGTATTTGTTGGGCTAAAATTTCAATCCATGTAACAAGTATTCCACATGTATCAACTCACTACTGAGCGTTTTTATGGCACATTTTTCACGCACCACGTCAAATCAAATCAAATCAAATCAAAATATCTTTATTCATATAGGTAAACATGTACACTTATGAACGTCAAGAAAAACAAATTAATTTTTTTTTTTTGTAGCACGGGCTGTTTTGGCGAGCTTAGCTCAGCCGGAATGGGTGGGCTTCCCGCGACTCTACAAATTAAATTAACTGTAAATTTACATTTACAACCAGTTCGCAAGTCAAGGGCGTAGAGCGGGTAAGACGTGGTCAGCAAATCATTGAATTAAACATTTATGAACCAATTGAACAAGTTTCTTTAAGAAAATAGTGTAACAATCCTATAAAACTGGCAACGCACTCGCGAGGCTTCTTCTATTGTTTGTGTCTTGGGTATGACTGCCTACTCAAAATCTTGATTTTTACACCACAGTTTTGTATCTAAAATTTATTTATAAAATCTAATCAAAAATATCTTTATTCATATAGGTTTTTTGACGTTCATGATGTACATGTTTGTACATCATGAACGTCAAAAAAAAAACAAATTAAATTAATTGTAAATTTACATTTATAACCAGTTCGCAACTCATGGGCGTAGCGCGGGTATGCATAAAAGTCAAATCTAAAAGATTTTTATAAATAAATAATTGCAAAAACCATTGTTACCCTACAGCTACATTTCGACGTGGTTTCAACAGGACAATGTAATGCAGTGTAGTATAAAAGTATAAAATGAAAGTCCTTGTCCTAGCAATATTAATATCGTATACTTTTAAAATAATTACAACGTTGACATCAACGAAGTAAATTAACTACAATGAGGCGTGCGGTTTATAAGAGTTTTGTTATGGACTGAATGGATCGAGATGTACCATAAATAGCCTTTTAGGGGGTAGGTAGACCCAATAAATGTTGGTCTAACAGTGAACGACGATCTTACGGTGGTAGTAAAAATATGATGGTTAAAATCTCTTAATAGGAAACATGGCAGAAAATGGAGGAAGACCCCACATGGGGTCCAATCTATCTATATGAATGAAAATGATTCGCAAATTATGTTGGTAACCACAAGACTCTAAGGAAGGAAGGTTTTTTACTTAAGGAATTGTCTCAAAGGAGAAAACTTAAAAAAAATAGTTTATTGACAACTTACTTTTTAATTCCTGATAAGCGAACAGTCTCAATGTAGGCTAAGTAAAATTCTCACAAAAAGGCGAAAAGAAGCGAAGTTTGCGGAGGCATCTAGATTAAATAATATAAATTAATAACTTTACTAAAATATGGCCTGATAAAACCAAAAACTATTATTACGAACAAAATACATAGGAGCATTTCAAAATACTTTATTATTATTAATAAGTATTGTTACATTGTATATATAAGGATATTGAATATAGAATTTTGTAGACCGGTGCCATTTGGGATCTTCTATTTAACACCAGGGTTAATACTAAATTAAATAGATACGCTTATTAACGAAAATTATGAAGTTTTTATATATTAACTATAACATAATGTAATGACACTGGCAGTAATGACAAAACTTGTATATTTGCGCTTTTCGAATAATAATTTCAAATTAAATAAAAAAAATTGAAATACAATTTATTCACTTATAATATATGAAGTTGAAAATAATTTTACATTTACATATATTCCCAGCTATCTAATAAAGGGCGTCGATTCTACGCCATAGAATATACATAAGGAAACTGTCTGTCTGTTTTACTATATATATAAATAAACAACTATTTTGTTTTACAAATTGTTTGTAAGGTGCTCTAAAAGAGACAAATGAATTGCTGAGTATCACAAAGCTACATATGGATCAGAATATAATTGTAAGACAGCGACTATTCCGTTTCCGTACAAATCTACATTGTCGTAAGCACTCTCACAATCAGGCGATAGTTTCCTTGTACAAGTTAGTCGGAGTTCCATTCTGTGAATTACTAACAAATCTAACTTCCTCTTCGCGTTGCTGTAATTGATTTTAAATTGACCAGTATTTTTGATAGAATATTGCAAATATCTAATTCATAAAGAATACTTGAGCGCAAAATTCGTGTACTATTGATAAATGCCTTTAGAAAAGGTTATCATTTTGAGTGGAATATTGTTGTTCATAAATCTCCAGGAAGCATTTCACGATAATCTATTTCTTTTTACAGCAAATAAGGAACATATCAAACTTATGAATTGCTTTAATAGTTTTTGGGATATGGGTACCCACGCATTTGTGGAGGTAAGATGTCTGTAATACCTATTAGGAATTAAAAAATGTACTTGTATTATACTTAATAATTGTAATACTAATTTGTACGCGTGTCAATTTTGTGAACTTTGTAAATATAATCTCCGCGACACTAGGTTGCTCAAGATTGTGCATGCGAATCACGTACAGCAATCGCTTTTTCTTTATAAACGCGCATTTAACACTTTGTCTTACGCTAAAGATAAACATATTGAGGAAACGTCAATGTGTAGAGAAGGATGATCATATAAAAATGCGTTTAATAATTGGCATATACAAGGTAACCGTGAAATCGTGATGGGCAACACTTGTCGTACAAACCTGGACCAAATCCTGGACCGGCAGGAACCGATAAGCACGCTTGTAGGTCATAAAAGTGGATGAAGCAAGAGAGATAAGGATCGCAGCAAGTGGTGATCTCTGACTACCTCTTAAGGTAAAAGACCTAATAATATAAATCAAGTAACGGATGCAAAAGCCTTCGCGTTAGGGCTATTTTTTACCTTAGTTTTTAATTAAAGTTATAGAGCAATAGCGCAATGTTGGCCTAGTGGCTTTAGCGTGCGACCAGAGGTCGTAGGTTCGATCCCCGCCTGTGCACAAATGGACTTTCTCTCTATGTGCGCATTTAACATTTGCTCGAACGGTGAAGGAAAACATCGTGAGGTAACCGACATGTCTTACACCCAAACGACGTGTGTCAGGCACGAGGTTGTAGCGCCACTGATTTATTTTTTATTTAAGTACACAGAACATTTATAGGTTAAACTTTAAAAGTAATCTGTGGCCTGATGACTTACCATTGGTAACATACACGAATAGTATTAATAAGATCGTTGAATAGGCGAACAAAGCCTTTCTGAGAGGCTTAATAGGTTGAGTGTTCAGAGGAGTTGTTCGGAATAATACCTGCAGCTGAGTTTCATCGTTCAGTCATCCCACTACTGAGATTTTGTTAAAGCAGGTTTTGCGGCGCACCACTATTTGGAACCAGCCGCCCACCGAAGTATTTACTAACTTAGGCTCCTTCAAGAAAAGAGCGTTAAAAGCCGGCGGCTGTATCACTTAACATTAGACGAGCCTCTTGCTCCGTTATATAAATAAAATAGATCCCCGAAAGAAGATAAAATTTACTAAAATATAGCCAAATTTCCCGGAGACAATGATATATGAGTCACAGTTTTGTTATTCACTATTTCGTTTACTTGTTAATTAGTAACCCTAATATCAGATAGCGATGAAATTTAATTTAGACATTGTAGTGAAATTTAATTAATATGGAGCAAGTTTACTTTTTAAATACAACATATTCAAAATGAATAAATAAGTGATGTTCAAACATTTAAAATTAATTATAACGCATAAAAAAGGAATGTCAATTTAAAATTTTAGAAATTAACATCCCTGATATATTACGTACGATACGTACGATGTTGAAGTGAAGTGTAAAGCTGACCCCTTACTCTAACTTTGAATAGCGATATCGACAGCAATCCCGATACCGATAATGAGATTTTGTACCGCTCGATCCCAAATTCGCGCTTTATTGATTGAACTATGGAAGTACATATAAAAACGTCATGGTATCAATATTGCCTAATACGATTTCGACCAGCGACTATAGGCTAATGATTTTATACGAAAAATTTATATCAAACTATCGGGCACAAAACACGTTGGCCTGGTACATATAATTTTAGATACGCCAACAGCACGTCGGACCTACTTTGTCCCTGAATACGTTTTGTAATTCTATTAACTAGCGAAAGGAGTTTTAGGATGAAATATGACGATATACATACACTTCTGAACATTTAAAAAGTAAACAATCGTATCATATTAATATTTGTTTTGTTTCGACATACTCGTAAACTTAGCGGTAATCTTTACGAACCAGTCGTATTCAGTGCCAGTTTTGACCACCGCGTCGTCTAGAATGGATGGATTTGCAATGGTGTTAAATTATCTACCAAATTTATTTAAAAGTATGTGTTTGAGAGTTAATTAAATTTTTATTCTGATATTACGATAGGTAAGGTAATATCCAAATTACACCTATACCTTTGTTGTATATGCTATTAAAATTAAATGCGTTATATGCAGGCGATTTTATAAAAGTTAATAAATAAAATTAAGAACATTTAAATCCAATTTAATACTTTCCTATAAACTTTGGTTATATTTTTTCTATTTAACACTGCTGTGAAAGCAGCTAAGCGCGCGAGCCGGATTTATGTCAAATACCTACTTAATCGGAACAAAATCAGCGGGATTCAACCCACAAGCGAAATAACGTTTGACTTCTATGCGGTTATTACTTATTAGTCCAATACAATAATGGTGAAATTTGAATTAAAAAGATATATAAATATTAGTTAAGATTTCATTCACATTATCTTGATGCTTTCTACAACCTGAGGTTCCAACGGAGATCTTCTCTGGAATGCCTCATTTTATTGCTTAAAATGAGAGCATTCTCCTCCCCCAAAATTGGCGGCGATAACTGCCCTTTAAGGCCCGTTTGCCCCCCTATACTTTAAATGAAATCTTCTTAATTTTAACTTTTTCATATCAAAATTCATATTATTTAGCAAAACCAAATTTATAACTAAACGGAACATTCTCATTTAGACGGAATTAAATGACCTTGTACATACTACTGACAAGTTACTAGTTCTAGGTTATAAAAATAATAGATGAATACGGATGATACGGACTTACTCATATGTCCGTATTAAAAACCTCAGTTTTTGACACCTAAATTCATATTTAAAAATCGAAACTTACCAATAAATACACACAATACACCAAATAAAGAAATAACCTATAAATTAGAAAAGGGTATATTATACCCCTTATATATTCATAAAGAAATAAGAGATAAATTTGAAAAGGGTATATTATACCCATTATATATTATATATGGATGCAATTGCTGAGGCTAACTTGTATGTGTATGGATTCGAGAGACGCGTGGCGCGTTATGGTCTAACTGCACTTGCACCTATGATGTATTCCATCTTTGGTTATATTTTCAGTGTATTTGTTTGTAATTATATATAATTTATGTTAGCTGTAGGATTACGAAATAAATATAGAAATATATCTCCCCATGAGAGCAGAAATTGTCGACAGTAACGTTGTGCGCATATTTTAATCTCATGAATTGGGGTCGTACTACAAAACGATATTCTTTTGGCAGCAATGATATATTAGTTCCTGATCAAAACCTAAAAATACCATATACAATATTTTTCCGTAAAAATCAATTAGGTATATATGGTGCAAAAACACAGCACAGCGTTGATAAGGCACAAATAGCGAAATTGTTATACGCCATATAGTTGGCACATCACATATTTTAAAGATTATTTTGGAAAAAAATATGTCAATGAAACCTACACGGGACATTATTTCTTTGACGTGGACTGTATTATATTGCCGACTGATATTTCAAGCAGTGTATGTAGTACTGCCATCTGCCGGGATGATTCACAAATCAGCTAAACCATCCAGGGCGTCCCCCAAACGCAAACAAAAAAAAATCATTCAAGTCGGTCCAGCCGTTGAACAGGAGTTCAATGCCTCCATACAGGAGAATTATACATACAAAGATATAGATGTAATTATAACACGTACATATGCTGATCGTAAATTTAAGGTACACACAGGGACGATTTTCTCCTAGCATAGTAAGCAAATAAGTTGAATAAAAAAAATTAAGAGCAGAATTTGTTAGGTGATTTGGCAAAGAGCCCGAATGTTTGCTAAAGTTATGCACTGGACTCAAGATCGGCTCGCAACTGTATTGTGCTTAGATATTCGTTCATTAAATTGTAAAGCAAACTGTTATACGTTCATTAAATTGTTAAACTGTTAATCAGGAGAATGCTGCTGAGAATTTACACAACAATTTGTCTTAAAAACAATCTGCCTTAGGTGGAAATGGTAATGTTAATTATTTAAGGATGTATGTAAAATATATGTACTTGTCTAACTTTCGATAAATTTCGAATATATAGTAGAGTTGACTACACTGCATTGATTGGAAAAACGAAAAAAGGGCCGCTGATTTGAAAGAAAAATTTGAGAATAAATCATTTAACTCCGTTGTATTGTCATTCGTAGCGGAAGTTGACGAAAAGGAACTAAAATGATAAAAAGTATATGTAAAAAGGATCTTAAGAAACATCATACATTTTTTCACGAAAAAAAGATACTTTTGACGATGTCATTATTGAGATATTCGTGATTAATTTTTGAAGTTTCAACTCAGCACGTCCACCATTTAATTAGCTCAACTTTTATTCGGCGACAAATATCAAATTGCTTATTAATTTTATAAAAAATCGTAAATTAATGATCATAATGACATTATAGTTTCATGACAAATTATAAAATACGAACAGAAATTATTGGGTACTGACATTTCCACATAAAAAATAAATAGATGTACTGTAGATTATACCTTACATCCTTAAATTCCATATTTTGTTGATCTAAACTCGATTATAAACTTTATAGATCAAAGTAAATTGGTTAATTGTCATTTGCGACTGTCACTTGAATGTCAAACGTAGTCCCCATGATTGAAAATACAAAAAAGGTTTATTGAAAGAGTTTTAATTAAAAAAGAGTGCTGATTCGCATGACATTGTTTGATTAGTTGGCTGCGAAACAAAAGGAAAGACATGATTGGCGGTATTTCATTCTCGCTGAAATAAAACCAACATAAACTCCTCAGTTAAATAATGGTTTATATTACTTTAAACTGAACCGTAAAATACTTTTATTTAATTTCTTTAATAGCTCCAGTTGTGGGACTTTATTTGTTCTTATTTTGTTCAGAATTCTTCGATAATATTTTTTTTCTAATAAATATATACAAACCAAATAGTTATTTTCTTTATAAAACATACATCTCTTTTACATGTAACTGCATGTAACTCTAGCACATGCAATGTCACTCACACTACCTATTTAGGTGAAAAATAAAATAAAATATAAATCGGTATCGCATTATATTTTTAGTAATAATAGTAATTAGTAGCTTTGTTGGTGAGTTTTCGATGTAATCACGGCGAATGTCTAAGCTTCAAATTTTGATTCGGACAGGCTAAGTTTTATAACTAACTAGTGACCCGCCCCAGGTTCGCACGGGTGCAATGCTGATGAAAAGCAGGTTTTTATTATGTATTGTTATTTCCGTCGCTGAAAAGCTCCGATAATATACGCGACATATACCATCACAGACTTTTCTGTAGACCTTTTCAATGTGTACAATACTTAGTACATTATTTTGATAAAACTCGTAGGGTTCAGCCTGCGTTTGCAATGTAAGCGGAAAAAATGTAATTTTACGACATCACATTAGAAACCTCAAAAATAACAGTACTTCTCCGCTATTTAATGGATGTTATTTTACATATAAACCTTCTTCTTGAATTACTCTATCTATTAAAAAAAACTGCATCGAAATCCGTTGCGTAGTTTCAAAGATTTAAGCATACAAAGGGACATAGGGACAGAGAAAGCGACTTTGTTTTATACTATGTAGTGATAAAACATATAAATATGTACCATGAGCAGCAACCAAAGCAAAGTGTGTGTTTAGTAATATTTTATAAAAATCGATTGAGTTTAAAGATACTTTACAGTACAGTCAAGTACAGATACACGTGAGCGTTTCTTGAGTGACCTGATATTATCTCCATTCAACTATAATACGTGAGAAATTTTTTAAAAATACTTCTCCTATATCCTTATACAGTCGTTAGGTTTAAAATAAATAAGTTCTGACACAATGATATACGTTTTGGCGTTGGATTGAATATTTTTACACGAACCAATGATATGAAATAAATTATAAAGGTGTCGATTAAAAAAAAAACAAATAAATGAATGGTTTTACATTTAATTTGATTATTCTAGACATTAGGTATTTTATATAGATAACCGTTAAATTATCAAGAATTACAAACCTTTTCAATGAAACTCATTGATATTCTTTAATACAAATTTTTTTAAATAATTGTTAAATTGCAAGTAAAAGTCTAGAGATCAGTCTATTGTACTAATTGACATTTTACCGGGAAATGAACCTGAACTGTTCAATGGCTTTAGCCTTAAGCACTAAAGGGAAGTAATGTGTAAAATAAGTTCTTGAAATCAGGCAATTTAAAATAATAATAATGAAATTAAAGTCAGGGCGGGGCACTTCACTCATTTAGTTACCTTAATTAGTAGGAACCGTACGAAGCCTACTTAATTAGTAAGTTTACATTTTTATTTTAATGAGTATTTCGGATAATTGCACTGTTATTTTTTCTTATTATTTTTACAATTCTCACCAAATATGAAACTAGTCTTCGGCTTCACATTATCTGGACATTTTTTGTATATTTCGAAAACAAATGCCTTGTTTGATAATGAATTCTAAAAGTAGAAAAAAAATTTAAGCTGAAGATGCTTCTGATTCTCCAACCTCTACTGGTCTAACTACTGACTAGCCCGAAGGCCTAGTACCTATTTTTAAATGGAATTTTACTGTTGAACTGAATGGGCTCAATAGCTCAGGTCAGGCTGTTTTGACGAGCCTAGCTCTGTCGGAAGTAGGCTGCCCATTTCCCACGACTAGGACAAGAGAATCCCTGCGAAACACGGACCGTCGGTCGCCCCTCGTGGGATGGTCAATCTTCCAAAAGGCAAGACGAATGCTCACTCAAGTAAGAGAAGCACAAAGTAAGGGACTTGCCTGCCCTGTTGTAGGCGGGTTTTAAATCTAAATTGCCTTTGCCACACGGGAACTTTGAAAAGAATATTTAAATTTCGAAACATCAAATAAACCTCATTCAGTAAGGACATCGTTTTTATTCCAAGCAAACATTTGGACGATGGCAAAGTACAATTATCATAATTAATTGGGAAATTACAGTAATCCATTCTGGGCAGGCGGCATCGTTTTGTCACAGAGTAGGGAAAATATTTCGTTTCTGGGATCTCTTGATGGCGGGCACTTAACTGGATTGCCTCTAATATTACAATTGAGACAACACTTCTATAGAGGACTTGGATTTAAGCGCTGTGAAATTATTTTTTAAAATAAGAATTATGCGTTAAAGAATTTTCATTGATGGCGGGATGTAAAACATAGACTATAGTAAATCTGTGCAATAATAACAATTATCTGTGGCATAAACAACCTTTATACATGCTATCAAGTCTAGGGGCCTCATCGAATCTCAATCACCACCTATCCTATATGGTCGATAACAAGTTTCAGAAATGAGTTTTATAAACTTAGCACGAACTAGGACTTCCGTATCTGAAAATCCAATACGTTTTTGACATACTGCTGTTACCTCTAAGTCTTGCCTTTGAATCTGTGTTAGTGTTACCAGCTTTCATTATAATTAGTTTTTATTGTTAGTTTTATGTTCTTTTATGTTAATTTATGCATTTCTTGTAATTTAGCCTTAGTAGGTGTTTTTTTATTATTCCATACTAGGGTTGCCTGTAAGAAATGACTTGTTAGTAATAAGGCAGCCCGTAACCTGCAATTTTTATGTATGTTTTTGTATAAGGTGACAAAGTGTAAATAAATAAGTGAAGTGACAACCAAAGTTTGACTATTGACATCTACCGAAATTGAATTATATTTACCACACATCAACTTATAAATCATCTATTTAATTTAATAAAAACGTATGCTCTTGTGATAATATCATACCCCATTAAAAACTGTAAGAACCAATAAATTCTCCTATCAATAGAATGATGTATGAAGTTTTTAACGTCCGAATCAAATGAACTATAAGCGAATCTATGTCATAAAAAAGTTTAAAAAGATTTATGTTACGATTAAGTAAATGTGAGTTCTTCATTTTTATTATGTTTGTAGATAATTGTAATAAGTTGAAGAATACGGAAAATCAGCTAAACGCTATCCTACTAAGGAGCCGTTCAAGTTTTACTTAAGGACTATAGCGATCTTTGATTTTCTTATTTAGTGATTACGTCAAGAATAATTTTACTTTTTTACACATATACCCACACAAACGTCTAAACTTGAAAACGAAATGCATTTTCCAGGATACCTACAAAAAATACGATTTATACTGTTATTTTTCAGATCTGTGCTTACTTTTGCTGACGGGGGGGATAAATTGCATTGAATCTGCTTATTTCGTACTTGAGCAAAATTACACTCGATAATTCCGCTGGAAATGCTACCAAAAATTAGGATAGAAGACTAGGCCTCCGACGACTAAGTCGGCTTTGGTTTATTAGTAACGAGGTTTACAATCTAATACATATAAACTTTATGCGTAGCCCAATTTACAAATTTGCATTAATTTTAAAAGTCTTTTGATCTGTGTAAATGTTGACGTTGAGTGTGAAAAAAGGATTTAAAACCACAGATTACAAACCGGCGCATAAAGCTATATTTCAAAGAACACTTCCGTAGAGCGCACCGCAGAATTAAAATAAAAATGTGGAGTGGCAATGTTTTGAGATAGCACTTTCCGTCCTATATTCGGAATGACATTTAATGACTATCGTGATATGTAACGAATTTAAAGTGAATAAAACTTGACGTAATTAATTTTTTTGATGCTTTCCAAAATAATTTTTAATATAATTTGAAAGGAGCGTTTTATTCACTTTTGTACATGCACGATTATATTGCATATATACATTTGTAAAATAAATTTCCACTTCTGTATTTTTAGAGGATAGTCAGAAAGTTACCAGAGCCCCTGGACACCTAAGTGGGTGCCTTTAAGGAGTAAACTTGTTCAATGACTAATATTGAAAATTGGAAAAAGTATCTAACTAGCTCTGAAAATACAAGTTAATATTCTCTCTGATTTTTAATCGAAAACTTATTACACCAAGTTATGTTAGCGCAATTAAATTACTTCAGAAATATGGTATATAGATACAACCTTCGTCAATATATTTTACTACTTATAATAAGATAATTATTGCTTTTTCACTGATAGGTGCACCAAGGGCATAACCATCTGACCTTAAACGCAGGCCCACAAGGCCCCCCCCCGACCAAATTTCTTCTGCATATCAATGTTATGTTACAACTAAACATCATCGATTTCTATTTGAACGACGGTACTGGGGAACTACTTACCGTGCAAGTATTTCTCGAGCACTTGTCTATCAGTACCGTAACAAACTTGTGTCTGAAGTGAACTCTTGCTAAAGTAAACTGGGGTCGACTAAATTATGTCCAATTTAACCCCAAGAAGACACAAGTTTCACACTAGAAACACCCTTTGTCGCTACTTCTCAGCCTCAGCTAGTGGTGTTCAGATACCTGTAGCTGAGTTTTTTGATCGGATATCGAGGCAGTAATGGAAATTCTAACTTTAACTTAACGATATTTACGGGAGTTTATGCCGCGCATCACGACTACGTGGAAGCAGCTCTCCAATGAAGTATTCCCAAACCATTTCGACGTAGAAAAGAGCATTTCGATTCTCAAAAGGACGGCAACGCACTTGTAAGCTCTGGCAATGTGAGTTTCTATAGGCAGCGGTATCACGTTACATCAGGTGAGCCTTCCGACCGTTTGCCCCCAGTTATATAAAAAATAAACATATATATATACATTGTAAGGCTAAAAACTTATTACAAAACCCTTTCTATAGGACCATGTCGCAGCTGCGACATATTTTGTCACCTCAATTACCAAATCGGACCTCAAACTAGGAAGGTTGTTGCGTGTATATAGATAACATTATACCTTTTTAGTAAGCCGATTTCCTGGTTTTTGAACGAAAACGTGTTTTTTTCTATAGAAAAGAATAGCTGTCAAATGTACTCTTAATAGAACAATAGGTGACTCGTAGTAATTACAATATGTATTTTTGCTACTGTCCCAAATAAAAAAGCGGCCTTTAATTTCAATTTCATCCTCACTTCAATATCTTCTTTACAGGGTATCATTTTACAGAAATTACTGACTGAAATATAAAATTAGGTACATTTATCGATATTACTCGTAACTGCAAATATTAGCAATAAAGTCACGATCTGAAACTTGTAAAAGTCGTTCATTCAAACAAAAGTTGGTCATCCTACATATAACGAATATTCCTTTTAGTATTTCCTTAGTTTAAGATTATATACATATCTCGTTCCGTGGATGGCTTTAATATTTGCATCATGAGAATAAAGAATACAGGGTGTCATTTACGGTTATCGGAATTATAATACGTGTGTGTGTACTTTGAGTTATTACAAGAACAATATTTATTTTTAAACAATACTGCCAATCCAGAGCCTTTACTAATGCACAAAACAAACACAATACGTTTGTCAAGTAGCTATGGAGACACATATAAAGGAAGATTTATAGTCAGAAATACTTGTAATAGGAAAAGGTCAAGGAAAGAGGATGGTACAGAGAATATTCGATGGACAAGTGGATATAAATGGGACTCACTTTTTTTTGAGGGAAGGAACTTCTCAGAAGTGGAGCGAAGCTTTAATGAGTTTGTATCCAAAAACTGGAACTGGTAAAACTGATGGAGTTTTTTGCCAGTTTTCTCTTCCTGTCTACGCCCTTGAAGCTAATTACTGCCGTATATTTCTCTTTTTGACGTTCATAAGTGTACATTATGTTACCTACATGAATAAATGTTTTGTTTGTTTGTTTGGTTGCAAGCAAGGTTTGCTGAATAAATTAGGAAAAAACATCTAAATTCATGCAATTTGTAGAATAGTTTAATTAATTAAATACTTTACACATGTTTCAATTTCTCGCATTAACACCCTGTATTTCGCTAAGTTTCAATGTGTATAAATCTATGGTTACATTAGTAATTCATTTTTTCACAAAATGAAACCTCTCTGTGAAATGGAGATCCTGAGAATCCTGTACAAAGATAAGCTAGATGTAAGCTTTCTTAAATATTGTAAAATTTTCAAAACTCCTCGATATTTGAATCAATGGATATAAATACATTGAATTCAGTTAGTGACTGACGTTATTAATTTAAATGAAACTTTCAATGAATCAAAAAAATTTAAAAATTTACGAATTTTCAATTAATCAAGGATATGTTCATGGGAAGCATCCCACTCATCTGACGTTAAACTCTTCCCTGAAATGCAAAACTTCATTAAAATTTAATATAAAAGTTTCGAATCTATATGATCCTAAATAATCGGATGATTAATTTAGTTATATTGTAAAATAATGTCAGTAATGAAAAAGGATGTACATATATTAGTAGTCAAATATTATGCGCGCGTAATTTATTTTGTGTAAACTAAAGAAAATATATCAAGCTACTTAAATATACCACAAATCAAGGCACATTGTTATGTTAAGTATTACAATTAGCTGATAGTAGAGATCTTCATTTGTATTTCCTATTAATTGTATTATTTCATAAATTAATTTCAGCTAATCCGTACCACGACATTAATCAACTCTGAGGTACGAAGTTCGCCGGTATTACTAGTTACTGTATAAATGCACTCCATTTTAAGTAAACTGTAACAATAAAACTGTATATCCATACATCGTACAATATAAACAGTTCATTTAGTAAAAATGTAGACACAGGTGTGGCTCAGTGTAACAAACGTAGCTGTCATCATGTATAGTCCGTCTTTTTATAGCACCAAAGTTGTTTTGAACAAATGCACACTTTAAATTCTTACAAATACAACAGTATTTTTTACATTTTTATCGTAGACTAGCTGACCCGGCTAACTTCATTTCGCCTAAGATATAAAATGATGCGTAGTTTAGTCAACAGATAGCACTACATGCTGTTTGCATTCATAAAATTAATTAATTAATTTATTGTTTTTCGATAACTTACCTATATTTTATTACTTATTCTGGTATTCGTAGCACAGAAAAATCCACCAAAAAAGAGATAACTAACATTGGTCCAGCCGATCCTGAGTGGTGTAACTAACACGAATTTACATATAATATCACTCTTAAATATTTCTTTGCATTGCTTCTTAATATTTATTCCACGTATTATTTAGTCTTCTCTCTATTTCTTGATCATTTCTGTCATTTGAATCCAATTTGTTTACACAGCTAAATATACTTTAACACATAGTCTAACATGTCATTTCCATTTTTTATAGATCTTATGTAGTTGGTCACCGCTTTTGTTTTTGTTATATTCGTTCACAAACCTACTTGTATATAAGCCTAGTTTAAAGTTCCTATCATATTTTGCAGTTGGTTGCTTCTTGCATTCTAATACTGTAGATATATTTAAAGAAAATACTTTTTTAACGGAAGTTATGTATTATTGTTAACTTATAATTATTTAAACATAATTTTAAATTTAACCGACGTTTCGCGTGCTTTACGTGCGTGGTCACGTTCAATCCGTAAAAAAAGTGTTTTTCTTTAAATGTGTAAAAGTTATGTTAATAAAAGTCAATACTGTAGATATAGCATTATATATAAAGCAGTGAGCTTTAATAAACAAATAAATTATGCATTAGTGAATACAAATTTAATCAAATTCGGTTGTTTTGTTTGCGACTGCAACAATAAATTAACTAATCATTATGATACGACAGTTAATAAATAAAGGCCAAAATGTCGGAAAATTAAGTACTAGGGTACCGAGTGAAATATCCCGGAACATGTCGTTACAAAGCCTCACAATTGTTTTAGAAGTCGCGTCCAAGAGATTTCTTACAGAAATATTGTAAAGGCACGCGTACACTTTATATAGGGCATAAAGATTTACGTTGAATCATAAAGAATATTCACAACATGACCACGGCATTTAGATTGTAATTACATCTGGCAGCTACTTTGGACAAGAATGAGTAGCTATTTAAAGGGGGAATCCTGCCAGTATCTTCGGAACTACTTGTTTATGTTCTTCGATGTGTAAACAATATTATAACATTTTGTGTATGTTAATATATAGGAACTTATTGTAATTAGCTTTTGACTAGTTCAACAATAGGATCACATGTCTGAAACTATTTCGTAGTTAGAAATATATATGTTAACAGATGTGTATTAATACACCACTCTCCATTTAAACTTCAATGATTATATAGTGTCAGATGTGATTAAAATAGTTGAATAGTATTGAAAACTTATAGAATATATAAAGAACTATCTGAATTAAAAATCTTTTTGTCTTTTAAAGTTACGAAACTTACACTTAAATTCAAAGGGAATTCAGAAACAAGTCTTAACACTAAGGGAGTCTTCCGTATGTCAAAAACGTACTGGATTTTGACGTACTCAGAACTTGTGCTTCTGTATACGAATATTTTACTGCTTAGTATTGCATTCGACTTACCATTAAATTTATTTATGGATTGTAGTATGTTGTGTTTAACTCATAAGGATGATATGATCTCCTTAAAACATTGAAAAATCCTTCCTTACACACATACCTACATTTTATTATTCACGGTATAGATGATGTTTTTAAACTTACAAATATATGCTTTAAACCCCAAAACATACAACGGTTTATTTTTATATTTCAATGAAATTAAATATAGAGTGAGGGAGAATTAAAATACTCGTAAGCCAAGGAATAGTGATAATTGAATATGGAAAAGATTCGATTTCTTAAAATGACGTTTAAATCTTAACAAATGGTTCGTAAAAACAAATTACTGAAGACGTCAGCGTTTATTACGTAAGTGCAAGTGCCCTACATCCATACATTGGTATTGGCCTTTGATTGAATCCATTTCTATTTTATAGACAGTTGGTTATGAGGTTTCTGTTTGACACAAACCGTCAATTTTATGGATTTTCGTCATCGGGCCGTTCAAGTATTACGTAAGATTTAATGCAATTTATCCCCCCCCCCCCTTCCTCTTGTCAGCAAAATTAAGCAAAGTTCTCTAAAATAATAGTATATAACAATTATTACTTTCTTGTAAAATCCTCGAAAATGCATTTTATTTTCAAGCATAGACAATGTGTGGGTAATATGTGTAAAAAACGTAAATAATTTCTGTTAACGTAATCACCATATAAGAAAATCAAAGACCCCGCTATGGTGCTTATTGTAATATATGAATTGATTACATTATGTAATGCTTGAACGGCCCCTATACCGATTGCCTCAAGGTGTTTTATTTCACCGTACGAGTTACTATTAGATGGGAAGACAGAAAGGCGATTGGTGCACCACTGGTGATCGAACCTATACCTAACCTACCTAGGGATGAGAGTTGCACGCTGACATACTGACAACACTGATTAATAGACATACAAGTTGCAAATAATACATGTACTTTATTTACAAAAAAGGTTTCATATACTCGTACACCAGTACTGGTCACCATGACACGTTAATTTGTTTATATTATTTTAGATGTAAAATTCAAAAAAAATAAAAAATCATTTATTCATGTAGGTAACTTAGTGTACACTTATGAAAGTCAAAAAAATAAATATAAATTAAATGCTTCTAATTTTACATTTACTGCCAGTTCTCAAATCAAGGGCGTAGAAGGGAAAAGAAGAACTGTTAATAAACTCTCCGCCACTCTTTTTAATCGCCAAGTTTTTTTTTTACACAACGTTTGTAAGGAGCTGCAACCATTACACCATGTTTCATATGACATCATAATGTTTAAAAAACTTTATTTCTCATTACAAAAATGTATTTTATTTACATAAGAAACTTAATATGTCCACACTAGCGCGATGCACGTCGCCATTAGCCGTCTCAATTTTAGTGTTATGTTCACT